>CM055271.1:52570400-52658945 GCA_029237695.1 Conchocele bisecta | reverse complement strand
CAGACTCGTTAATGTCAATGTTTTTACGAAAGGATAATGTAACTACCCGTCTTCCATTTTCTACGTTTTCCAACGTTTCATCGTGAGCCCCCAATATTTCTTCACCTTTTTTCCACTATCGCGCGAACGATAGATTTATTTTTTTCTTATTATTTGGTATTGGGTCGCCTGTGTGTCTAATTTGGGACAAATTATTGGTGCTTGATAGTTTTATTACACTAGCCCTTAACCCTGCAATACTTTCTTTTTGAATTCTGTTACCAACTTCCTCTGCTAGTGAGAGGTCTTTAAAGGCTCCTCGTTTGTGGGCGCGGGTAAACCGCTTCATAAACGCCTCATTCTTTGTGGAGTTTATCAGCTTTGTCAACCCCCTAATTCTCAACCGTTTACTATAAGTAATCCCTAGAGATTCGGCTTCTCTTCTCAAACTTTCGATTTCTGGCGTTATCATATTTTCTGTATATAACCTATTAAATTTATCTGTTCAATTGGACATCATGTTTTTTTCCACATCTAATTGAACATAAACACATATGTACATATACGTATATAATGGAGCGTGCGACTTGTAAAACATTTGCGTGTAAAGATTATCTACGAAGGCATCTATCGAGACGTAGAAAATTTCCTTGTGTCGCCCCACAATTTCAATGCCCCAGATGCCCTTGTAAATTCGTTAGTGCCCAAACTCTTTGTAGACATAAACAACTACGCTGCCCTGTGGCTAAAGGTGAGCGGGGTAGACTAGAGCTGGTAGAATTAGTTGCTGATCTGCGAAATAAATTAGCTATATTGGAGGAGGAAAATGGGGTGTTGAAATCTAAACTATCACGCGCGGCACATTGAAATTAATAATTTTAAGAAAATTTACAAAAGTTCTATGAAATTAATTATTTTCTACAAAATTCATAAATTTGCTGTCGGATACAATTTTCTCGTTAACCAATTTTTGATTTTTTTCGGGGGTGGTGGGGGTAGTATAAAGGGCTGAAATATTATAACACCTAAGGTGGTATTATTTCGACTCCCTTTATACTACTACACAACACATACCATATATACCCACTACTGTACTCTGTTATTAGTTATCAAATCCAGTGACATGTAGGTAGTTACCCGAGTGTATTGTCCCTGGTCTCTACTCACCTACTATGCTGTCCATCAGATTGAAAAGTTTACACATAAAAAGATATTTTGAGATTGATGGGAGAAATTCTCAGATATCTCGTCTTTTGTATAGTTGGCTGGCATAATATTTATAGCTTGCCGTTCTCATATGTGTCTATTATGTATTTCACCAAATTGTATTTGGTTTACTGTCATATTATTTACTGTATGTGCCAAACACATGAAGTGGTGAAACTGTACGATGGTTTGCACATACAAAGATAGCGGAGATGGCAACTCAATGCTCCATATTGTATACAGGAACAAGACAATATTCACATACAGTGCGACCCCTCTATTGCACGGAAGTCCGGCAACATACGACCTTCCGTGTTGCTTATCCGAACCGTGCAATATCCGTACTCGCCCCAAGACGCATAATGTCAACAACAAATACATGTACACTTACACTTTGCGAATGTACGTCGCCAATGCCTATAATATGCCATACATTTCTATCTACATGTGTCAAGGTAATTACCAAGGTCAGGAATGATCGAGACAAATTGTCTCCACTATTATCATATGAACCAAGTATGCTTCAATTGTTATGACGTTATGGCCAATATAGCTTGATCTGACGAACGAAAAGTGGTAACAATGCAGTTGAAGTGTAAGGGATAGGCTAGAGTAGATAAGTACACGTAGTCACTTAATCACTTATAATGTACACTATATTACATGGGGAACACACAGGAATACATGATACATTGATATGCGAACATCACTGTACTGTGCATGATACTATTCAATTACTACAAGGTTGTAAGCCACTCGACTGTTATACTTTAACGCAACTTAAAAGCCATAGACGAATAAACTGGGTATGTGGTATCTCAATGGTCCCGTAGTGGACAATAGTATGAATGCACAAGTACTTTGATGATCGCTAATCAAAGTGAAATAACATACAAGTATAACATGGCAGAACGAACATTGGAGGACAAATGACAATCAACTGAGCTACCCCAGTGCTGGCGTATCTCAATAGATAGTGGTAATAACTGAGTATCAAGGTCCCAAGGTCTGCCTCACCCGCAGTATGAGGTCTATTCACCAATATGGCTATTATCCAACTTCAAGTGGATTAATACATAAACAATATATGTAGTCTTACTACAATCCTTTAGCCATGATATGCCATGATAGGAGTATTACCATACACTATCAAAGTATACATATGTATTGCCTATGCAATATATTTCCAAAGTATGAATGTCAAAGTCAAAACCGGATGTGGTTACATCACATGATAGTCAATAACAATAATGTTCCGGAAGCTGGTACCGGAAGTAAAGTTCCAAAGGTAGTATTATTTCCGGAAATGGTGGACCAGATGTAAAGTTCCTATGGTATCACTCGACTGTAGCAAACCGGGTGTGGTGGACCGGATGTAAAGTATCCATGGTGAATCAATGGGTTGTAATACCGGAAGTGGTATACCAGATGTAAAGTTCCGATATAATACAAATGGCGATTATCACGTTGGCTAAGACGCCGGGAAAAGTTTCCCTTAGGTGACATACAACTCGGTGGTAGTATAATGATATGATATGTGTGTATGGCGTTTCACTTCACTAATATATGGCTGTGACTGTCTGCTGAACGCGAGGTAGCTATCACACACTGCTCTATACAGGCCTGTACCCGGAGCTGCTACACACACTGCGCCAGACAGACGTACGGACACTCGGACGACCTGGTACTCTGCACTGACTGGGGTCTGCCCTCAACGAGTGGACCAAAACGTCCAATGTGGCTCGCTGGAGCGTTCTCAAGAGGCTACAAAATGAAATGAGTCTCCAATTACTGGACGAATACGCACAGACAGACAGACAGGATGCACAACGGACTAAAACGGGAATCGAACAACGGCAAATCACAGCTGAAATAAAATGTTGTAGGTACATACCAAAATCCTCCGTGTCACTGGTGAATACAGTACTACTCTTCTGTTACCAGAAAATATGTGTCCCACCAACACATAGCGAGACATCGCTTATATACGCACCAGTGAAACCATGCACGGAATAATGAATATGCCTACCCCTCGTTCGACATCTCACATAAATATTACAAAACCATGGCTTTTACCATTTCACCGTGGGTTATATTTGGTAATATATGTTCCCACGCCATAAATTCAACCAAGCTAGTGTACAGCCCTCGCGGAATAAATACCATCCAACTGGTATATCCCACACTACCCTAAATCTGCACACTACAGACCCAGATCTCATAATCCGAAATCTACTCGACTGGTCTCGACAATGCGAAGGTCGCTTTTTGGCCCCGCCAAACCCCTCCATATCGGTCCTACGGGCTGTACACTCAAATGAGAGTGTAGCACATACTAAAACTCAAATATCGTGGTCATTTACGGAAATATCACGACACAAAGCATCACCAGTATGGGATCTGATATATCCGTGTTGGCCAGTACCAGGCTATGCTGAAACACTAACCCGTAGCATACATAACAGGGCAGAACATGGTATGGTCTGCGCTATATACTGGCTTCACCTACAGAAGGTCCCTTATATGGTGAACAACTGACACGCGGACAAACTCGGCTGGCACGGACAGTGGACATCCGTAATACTAAAAGGTCTTTTCCCTAGCGAAACCAGCACACGCAGTCAACGAGTTCTCTACCACACACATGCATAGTCTGTGGCAAATATGGCGTGACATCAGTAAAACATTGCTCATAAAATGGACGTATATTAAAATCCACAAAAAGGACACGCATAAACGTATTTCCACCAATACAACATAAGCCCCGTTATTACACGCACATTGTACATGGGAAATGTACATGCCAAATCACAGGTATGTAAAAATCACAGGTGTGTGAAATCACAGGTATGTGAAATCACAGGTATGTGAAATCAATAATACGCACAACAATACAAAACAGTACCACACATCACAAATATACAATTATACGGAATCCAGAATGTACAATAATGCACGTGTCACGCGACAACATGTCATATGTAATGTTTTCACAGTTATCTTCGCATGTAATAAATATATTGAATCGACCAAGAAGTGTTACCGTCATGTTTTATTTTATAATGTATCCATGTAGAATGTAGATCTACGCAGGTCCATGCAATGCATTATTGTAAACACGTGTAGCGGTCATCATTCGATGACGCAATGACCCAATTATCGATATCCTGTTCCATCAGCCCAAAGCTCATGCGTTGCAATCTGTGTACTCATGCCCCGCTGGTCATTATGTTAACCCTTTCAACGCCACAGACCTGTACACCACTTTTTTATAAATGGACTAGCCTGAATGCCATTTACGGAAGATAGGACCGATTTTGAAATTCAACATCGGCAAAATACGATAATGTATGCTCCGAAAGTTATGTCAGTTTTCAACGTAATTTGCAGAAGTTGATTTTATTTTAATAGTGCCAGGGGATATGAATTCCAAATCCGATTACACCCGACACATATTACACAGACGAGATGTGTGTGTTGCTTTGTGCAAAAAATTGATAACACCAAGCCGTGTCAACTAACAGGTGTTTATCGTATGACATCATTCAGCAAGAGGCTGTAAACTGTTTGACCTTTAGGCTATGTTTTGAAATGTTACTGATTGGTCAACACGCCTTTTGATGTGCCGCAGACGTCGCGAACGTGCGACTTTTATCATCGCATTATGGGGCAATCATGTAGTAACCCATTTCATGCTGAGGATACGCTTATGTTTGCGGAAAAATATTTTCCTTCTATGCACTCAGAAGTATATGCCGCGACCACCATTTAAACCGTCTCGTCGAGACAGTTCAAATGAGTGGTCACAACATATACTTTCATTGAAAAATAAAAAAAATAAAAATAAATTATTATATAATTTCATACCCGTAAATGTGTATTCCGAAAGAATCGGATTAAACAAAAAAACACTGGATTATACGCAGATCTCTCGCCATATTTCGCCGATATTGATTTCGAAAATATGTTCCGTAAATGGTGTTGAAAAGTTGACACAAAATTCAGTTTATGCGGAATTGTCGGTGGCTTTAGATATGAAAGGAATGTTGGGTCATGGAGTAATCGGCTGATGATATGTGTGTTCTGGTTTCTGGCATTGAATATTGTTTGATGTTACTGTGATATTTTCTGTAAATGACGTTGGAAGATGAGGAAATGCGGAATTGTACTAATGTACTAATGTACGTACATGCAAGTACTACCATTATTTCTTAACTTCAAACACACAGAGCTAATACATACCGCAATCAATAGTTAACAATATAATACTACTTTCGGCAGCAATATAATCGCAAATATAACACGATTTCTGACGAAAATAGTCTGTTACAAATTTAACACGATTTTTATATACAAATAGGCCAAAACATTGGGAGCCAAGGCACAACCGTGTACTAACCGTGTTATAGTGAAGTGTGTACTACCGGGGTCGCACTGCAGGCGCTGATACAGAAATAATTGCAGAGGGGGGTCTGTAATTATAAATCGGCATAGCCGACCTCCACGAGCGCGAAATCGTAAAGTAGGGGGGTCCTCCCCCAGGAAATTTTTAGATGCCAGATCGCCGCAGATGCGATTTCCCGACACCTAGGCCACGAAAAAAGTCATCCAACTATTCGAGTATTGTATATTTTCGTTTTTGCCGGGAGCTGGGGGACCCCCCCCCCCCCCTCCCCCCCCCCCCCCCCCCCCCCCCCCCCCCCCCCTGTATCCGCGCCTGCATTGCACATGCATGTTATATTCATATATCACACCGCTCTTATGAAGCAATTAGCAAGTGTATCTATCTATGTCCTAATACCTTAACGAGATCTAACGAACAGAACACAGCGGATCTCGATGTTTTTATTAGTTTAATAATGCCTTTTTACCAATGTGAGCGTTATATAATTTAATTTGTTTAAGTTATCGAATTATTGGCACAAGTTAGTTGTGAAAATGTAATGATTCAATTATTAAGAACAATTGAGTTGTGATTAATGTCTTAACTTATTTTATGTTGCAATCAAATATAAAAATGTCTGTTATTATACCCACTTTTTGAGAGAAAAAAATGGGTATATTGTTTTCGTCACGGGTGTCCGTCTGTTGTCCATCCGTCACGTTTCTTGTAAGAAGTAAAACATGTTTTCCGTAATAGGAGGGGACTTCAAACTTAGTGCGTGCCTTCCTTGTGGTGTGTAGATGCGCAAAGTGAATTTCAATTTTTGAATCGACCTGTGTCCCCCTGTTCGACTTTGAATTCGCCAATTTTTCCTTGTAAGAAGTCAAACTTTCTAGCCGAAATAGGTAGGGACTTCAAACTTATGTGTGTGCCTTCCTTATTGTGTGTAGATGCACACAGTTATTTCAATTTTTGAATCAACACCCCCCTCATGGATTATCTCCCCATTTTTGACTTATAATTCGCAAATTTTGCCCTGCAAGAAGTCAAAACATTTTAATATCATACTATAGTGGAAGAGTATTAGATAAAAAAATGACGAAGATCGAAAAAAAATAGGTCAAAGCTGAATTTTTCAGTATAGTTTGTAAATATCATCACCTGAAACGTATCAAAACTCTCCATGAATCCGACTGGAGGTTAACTCAGAATTCAAGATGGCGTCCATGATGGCTGCCGTAATCGTCCAGTGTTATAAATGTCACAAGAAATAGTGCAAACTGTATTTTTTTTATGTCAGCATATCATCACAAATAGAATATTATGCACATATTATGGTATTACAATAAAAAAAAATGGAACTTGACATAAAAAATATTTTAAAAAAAGAAGAAAAATGCATTTTTTTACAAAATATTAGTTTGAACGGACAAAAAATCTATAAAACGTAATAATAATAATAAAAATAATAATAATAATCTGATGCTGACCGTAGAAATAACTAGATTGGTCAGTAAGCAAGGCTTACGGAATACGCCCCGCGTGGGCCCAGGTACCCCTAAAATATGTAAAAATTTCCAATTGTGTGGGCTTGTGACCTTGACTCTGGGATTATCGCGAGCGGCATGAACGTGAATTTGTCACAGGGTGGTAGAGGTCCATTTCAGCAATGAGTGTGTGAAATGTGAAGCAGATCCGAGCAAGGAAATAGAAGTTATAACCGATTTCTCTGATGTTAAGTTTTGTAAAGAGACTACCGTATAACCTCGAATTAACGCCCCCGGAGGCGTTACATTTTACAAAAAGGGGGGGGGGCGTTTATTAGCCAGTAAAAAAAAAAAAAATTTTACCAAGGACCGCCAATTTCAAACACAAATAAGGATTTAAGGATTATTTGTGTTTGAAATTGGCGGTCATTGGTAAAAAAAAAAAAAATTATTGGGGGGGGGTGGGGGGGGGGGGGGGTGGGGGGGGGGGGGGGGGGGGGGGGGGGGGCGTTTATTAGGAGGCGCGTTAATTCGAGGTTATACGGTATGTATGTGACGTTGACCTCGAGATCAGCGGGGATTTGTCACAGCATATGAAATATTAAGAATTTTCAATGAAAGAAATAGAAGTTATAACATATTTCTCTGATGTTAAGTTTTGTAAAGAGACTAAGTATGTGACCTTGACCTTGGGATCAGCGGGGGTTGGACAGTCGTAGATTTGTCACAGCATGATAGTACAACCTTAGAGGAATGCACAAGTGAAATAATAAGAATTTTCAATGAAGGAAATAGAAGTTATAACTTATTTCTCTGATGTTAAGTTTTGTAAAGAGACTAAGTATTTGACCTTGACATTGGGATCAGCGGGGGTTGGACGGTCATGGATTTAGCACAGCATGGTATTAGAGCCTTACAGGAATGCATGTCTGAAATATTAAGAATTTTAGATCAAGGAAATAGAAGTTAGAACAATATTTCTCTGATGTTACGTTTTGTAAAGAGACTAAGTATTTGACCTTGGGATCAGCGGGGGTTGGACGGTCGTGGATTTGGCACAGCATGGTAGTAGAGCCTTACAGGAATGCATGTGAGGAATATTAAGCATTTTAGATGAAGGAAATAGAAGTTAGAACAATATTGCTCTGATGTTAAGTTTTGTAAAGAGACTAAGTATTTGACCTTGACCTTGGGATCTGCGGTGGTTGGACGGTCGTGGATTTAGCACAGCATGGTAGTAGAGCCTTACAGGAATGCATGTGTGAAATATTAAGCATTTTAGATGAAGGAAATAGAAGTTATAACAATATTTCTCTGATGTTAAGTTTACGGACTAAGTATTTGACCTTGACCTTGGGATCTGCGGGGGGTTGGACGGTCGTGCATTTGGCACAGCATGGTACTAGAGCCTTACAGGAATGCATGTGTGAAATATCAAGCATTTTAGATGAAGGAAATAGAAGTTATAACAATATTTCTCTGATGTTAAGTTTACGGACGCATGGACGGACGGACGGACGGACGGACGCACGCACGCACGCACGCACGCACGCACGCACGCTCGCTCGCACGCACGCACGCACGCACGCACGCACGGACAACCTGACTCCAGTATACCCCCCCTCACAACTCGTTGCGGGGGGTATAATAATATAATTTTGTATTTGTGGCATGTCTAGCTCCGGGTCTTAAAGCGTAGATTTATAAGTTGACACTGACACATCTTGTTCAATTAGGCACGATGGATCATTCACCAAGTAACAAGCGAGCAGTGCAGACCCTGATCAGACTGCGCTGATGCGTAGGCCGATCTGGTTCTACACTGATCACAAAACGCATAAGCCCCATTTATCCAGCCAAAATGGCGCAACGCCCATTTCACACTCTAACAATAGTAGCAGAAGTGGGCTTGCACAAATCAGCATGACGTAATAGTTTAAATACTAATATAGCAATACGCTCCTATACGTCGAGAAGACATAACAACGACATGATTTAAATCATTATTGATATTAAGTACGTTTGCGTATTTATGACAAATTGTTATTTCAGAATATCTTAGTACACATACTAGCATCGACATATTCTGATAATTTTACAGCATGGATGGGAAGTGTGTTATTTGTAAAGAGCTTTTTGCCTCTGCGAAAACACAAACCGTTGGCGAAAAGGGCCATGCCTCGTTTATTACAGCCAGTGTCACTCGCAGTGATGGGTTCGATGCTCTTCTGAGAACAGTAGTACCGCCAACTGTTACAAAGAGTATACACGCAAATCCACACTGGGGGCACAACAACGAAAAGCCCCAGATGTTCCAGAGATTGTTACGGGGGCAACGCTGCGATCTGATCGTAAGCAGTTTGACAGTAAAACGGATTGTTTGTTTTGCACGGAGAAGATACATGTAGGTTACAAGCAACCAAAAGCGCGCAGGAAAGAGTTCCACTTTGTTGAAACCATCGAATACTTGGAAACGCTCACGTCAATTGCTAAGAATCGACATGATGATTGTGGAAAGGAGGTGATGATGGGTATCCAGACAACCAATTATTTGGTGGCTGCAGAAGCTATATATCATCACGATTGCGCAGTTGCATTTAGGAGAGGACGCCTAGAATCTACATCAAATCCCGAAAGAGGAAGACCCAAAGATGTGTTGAGAAACACGGCGTTTGATAAAGTATGTGAGTACCTAGATGAGAATGACGGATGCCAATACTCACTTTCAGAAATTTCTGAAATAATGGACAAGTATTTGGACGGTATTGATGGGTACACAAAACAGTATCTCAGACAAAAGCTACAAGCGCATTATGGTGATCAGTTGATTATTACAAGTGTTCCAGGTGTTTCAAATATTGCCACATTCTGCGATAAAGGACACAAGGTGCTTCGTGATACTTGGCAAGCTGAAAAAAAGGCAAATGCTTCAACAGAGAAAGACAGAATTGTAGATATGGCGGCGTCCATAATCAGAGATGATATCAGAACGTAGGTATATAATTGTTCTGAATACCCAACGATGGATGACACGAATAATGGCTACTCGTTAGTTCCAGAAAGTCTCCGCCGGTTTCTTCACGGTGCAGTAAAATCAAAAGCATCAACGGAACGTACGAATATAGACAGGCGATGTACAGCCACAGCCCATTCTATAATAGCTGCATGCAGACCAATGTCATTTATATCGCCAATTATGTTAGCAATAGCTGTCTACATACACAGAAAGTATGCATCTCGGGAGTTGATAGATATATTAAGTAGCATGTGCTTTGCCGACCATTACAAGGAAATACAGAGACTGACTTGTTCTATTCTCAGTAAGGACACCCATCGTATAATCTGAATGGGTTCACACAAATCGTGTTTGATAACGCAGATTTTAATGTTGCGACACTAACTGGGCGTAATACTTTCCACAGCATGGGCGGATTTGCATGCGTTACCCCACAAGGGGAAAAGGCTGGAGAAAAACTGAGTCGGTACCAAGCTCCCAATCAATAGGAAAGTTTGGTGACATCCCAATCAAAACGTACAAAAAACCAACCGTACCCGGCCTGCAGTCAGTGAAGTTTGGCCGAATTGAAGCTCCAAAACCTGACCCACCTAGTTTGGTGGTTGCAGTAGATGTTGATCGGCTGTGGTTCGCCAGCTTTTCTACAAATCTTACCCCTTGCCCGTCATGGAGTGGGTTCATGCAGGTGACAGTAACAGACGAAAAGCATGAGCAAAGCCGAATCGAGATTCTTCCATTCATTAATCTAAATCCAACCAACCTGAGCACAATATTTACGGCATTGTGTTTTGCACAAAGCCAATGTGACAAGCATGGGCAGAAGATGTGCATTGTCACATTTGACCAACCGCTTTACATCAAAGCCACAGAGATAGTGGCTACATCGCCAGTAGTATATGATAGTCCAAATGATACAAGTTTCTATGGAAGCCACCCACCTTATTCAACCACTCCCACAGGAAACTTGTATCATTATTGACTCTCATATACTACTTGGATTTTCCCCCACTGTTATCACGGTATGGATGAGAAGAGTGGGAATTATATTTCGGCAACCATTATACTTCCTGGATCGTATGAGAATTTATCTACGAGATTACACCCTATTAGAGATAAGAATCCCTATGTTATACTCAGTATATTACAACAATCTGTCATACATTTATTACAAATAAAATATAAACTTACACCCTATTAAAGATAAAAATATATTGGTTATACTCAGTATAATGTCTACCATAAAGCAAATGAGAGAGCAAGCTAAGAGTTGGGGAATTTCCCTAAGAGGTTTGAGACTCAAGAAAGATATAGCAGATAGGATAAGTGACGCGCGAGCCGTCGTCCTACGAGGAGAGGCTGCGCGACGTGCGGTTTCGACCGGACGACTGCCCGCTGACCCCGAAAAACGCTCCGAGAAATTGGAGAATGAGACGACGGCCAGTCTGATTGCCACTGCTTACGCGCAGCGTGTAAAAGAAGATCCCAGTGCGCGTAGAAAACCACTATACAAGGCGTACTACAATAATATTTATCAAGGGTTGATGGGGAGACCTCCTAAGAGTAGGAGAGATATCGCCAGAGCTTTGGTGGAGGAGGGTCCCAGGATTCTCGCCGAGGAAGCCGAAGTTAGGGAAACTGTTGATAGGGGTAGGAGGAAGATAGTATGGACTTTCGAGAGGGGGGTAGATGGGGAGATCGCTAATCGCATAATGAATAAAATTCGCCCAGAGATGACCACGGCATGTTATCTGAGGTATTCGTGCTCTTATCGTATTAGGAACATCGAGACCGACGAAACGATGATCTATCACAAACAATCAAAGCGCAGTCCGTGGATAAACGAGATTTCCAAAGCGGAGAGTTGGATATCCGATAGAGAGAAAGGTCGAATGGACATCGACAAAGTCGATAGACCAAACACAAAATGGACCTTCGTTCGTTGGATATCGGTAGAGGTGAAGATGATCATCGATGCGCAACAACTTCTCATGGGAGCGGGAAAACTCCCAGACTGGTTAAGACAGAAAAAGGGAATGTATTCCGTCGACACGTACGACGACTACTTGTGTCTGTTTAGGTGCATATCGATTCACCGTGGAGGGAGATCCGACGGGTGCTGTAGGAAGGCACGAGCTCTGGCTCGCGAATACCTCGGGCACGATAACGGACCGGGTAGTAAGGGAATCCCCCTGGATGATATTAAGAAGGTAGAAGAGCGCTTCAAGTTTCTGCATTCGCGTTTACGAGTCCACCACCGACGGAGTGTGGTACCTAATGAAGTCTCCGGCAAACTACGATGCGGTTGGGGAAAAGATCATGACGATAAGAATGTTTGGAGGTCACTCGTTCCTCATAACGAACCTCCGCAAGATGACGAACGAGTACGGGTGCTCCGGATGCCAACAACGGTTCACAAAGTCGTGTAACATGCACAGGCACGCGACCACCTGCATGGGTGGGAAGACCGTGGTGACATGTCCAGGTAAGAGGGTAGAGAGACCGCAGTCGGCCTACGAGAAGGCGTTCTATCCTAAGGGGTCAGCGAGCGTGAGGTCGATTCAATGGTTGAACAGAGAAGAGGAGATGGTGAGAAAGCACATACATCACGCCGACTGTGGTCACGGTGGTGAGAGGTGGGTGGCCGGCGATCCGGTCGACGGTTACTGTCACGAGACTGAAACCGTGTTTCAGTTTCACGGATGCTACTGGCACGGGTGTCCGAGGCATTGCATGAGAGGTAACGCGAGATCGCTGTACAAGAGGACTAACATTCAAGACGCCAAGATAAGGGATGAGGGTTACGAGCTGGTGGTGATGTGGGATTGCGAGTGGTTGAATGAGGTGAATACCTACTATCCACAATCGCCGCGCGAGGAGGAGACGACTCTGTACCCTCACCAGATAGTCTACGACTTCGAGGCGTATCTCGATAAGTCAAAAACCACTCAACCCACCAAAGACCTGACCTTCGAGGTCGAGCACGTTCCTATATCTGTGTCTTTGGGGGATACGATGCATGAGGGAACCCACATCTGCGAACGAGATCCTGACACGCTAGTCGAGAAGTTCGTGACCGAGCTACAGATGAGAGGCAAGGCAATCAGGGATGGGGTTAGTAAGAAGTATCTGCCGGCCGATATAGATATGCTATCGAAGTCTCAGCAAGCAACGATTGTCTCTTGGATTGACCAAGTCCGGTGGTGGGGTTCAACTGTAGCAGGTACGACCTGAACCTCATCAAGCAGTACTTTGTAGAGAAGTTGGCGGCCACCGTGAATAAGGTGATGGTCGGAAAGAGAGCCAGCACGACGATGTTTCTGTTTACCCCGGAGTTTAGATTTCTCGACATCATCCAGTATCTGGGACCCGTACCACGTACGACCGGTGGGTTAAGGCGTACGACTGTAAAACGATAAAGTCTCACTTCCCGTACGAGTGGTTCGATAGCGCGGACAAGCTCGACCATCCGGGGCTGCCAGACTATCCCGAGTGATACTCGAAGTTGAAGGGTGAGTTCCTACTGTCGTTGTCCGAGTGGAAAGAGTGTAAGAAGGTATTCCAAGAAAATGGGATGAAGACGTTCAAGGAATGGTTGCAACACTACAACGACTTGGATGTCGGACCGCGGGTCGATCGATGGGAAGGCGGACACGCCCGAGCTGTGGTCGCCGAAGTATGAAACTTGGCTGGCAGGTCGACGATCAGGGGTCAGGTAGGTAGTCGGGAGGAGAAGATGTGCAAGGCGGTGATGGGGTACGACGCCAATGCGCTGTATCTGTCTACCCTGTCGAAAGACATGCCGTGCGGGGAGGAGACGATATGGACGTGTGACGACCCGGAAAGACAGTCGTATATAGACTGTTTCGTGAGGAAGGTCAGGAGTGAAAAGTGGTTCGGATTTGCGGAGTTGGATATAGAGGTCCCGGAAACGTTGAGAGACAAGTTCTCGGAAATGTCACCGCTGTTTGTCAATCGAGAAGTCGATGAGAACGAGGTTCCGCAGCACATGAAGGACTACCTGGCCGGGACCGGGAGGAAAAGGGTCGAAGGACAGAGAAAGTTCGTGGGGGCAATGTCCGCCAAGAAGATGATCATATATCTGGAGCACGGTCTGATCGTCAAGGCGGTGCATAGGGTGATAGACTACACACCCGATAAACCGTTTCAATGGTTCGTGGATGAGGTCACTGCTGCCAGACGGACGGGGGACGTAGACAAGAGCAAGGCTGTGTTGGCGGAGATATTCAAACTGGTTGGCAACGCGTGTTGTGGCAAGCTGATAGAGGCACAAGAGAGACACATGAACACCACATATACGAAGGATGAGAAGACTGTCGACCGGGCACTGAGGTCGGCGTGGTTCGAAGACTTGGAGGAGATTGGGGAGGCTTACGAGATATCGAGCAGGAAGACTCGAGTGGTGATCAACAGACCGTTTCAGTGTGGCATAGCGGTCTACCAGTTGGCCAAGCTCCGGATGCTGGAGTTCTACTACGACTTCCTGGACAAGTACGTGGATCGCGGAGATTTCGAACTTATACAGATGGACACTGACAGTATGTACTTCGCGGTGTCTGAGAAGACGCTGGCGGAGGTGGTGAGAAAAAAGATGAAGAGAAAGTTCAATAAGGAGAAGACCGAGTGGTTGGCGTGGGACGCGTGGAGCAACAGAACTCCGGGATTGTTCAAGCTGGAATTCGAGGGAGATAGAGCCATCGCTCTGTGTAGCAAGTGTTACTACGTGAGTGGTGACGAAAAATCTAAGCACTCGGCCAAGGGGATGTCGAAGAGATCTAACGATCTGACTTGGGGAAGATACAAGAGTGCTCTCGAAGGGGGTAGGGATATGGCGGAGAACAGGGGATTCCGAATTGTTAACGGGGTGATGAAGACGTACAGGCAGGAGAAGTTAGGGTTGTCGGCGTACTACGACAAGAGGAGAGTGATGGAAGACGGGTTACACACCGAGCCTATAGGATAGGTAAAAAAAAAGAACTCTGAAAAAAAAGGAGGTAGAATACTAAAGACTCTAACGATCCGGGGGTAGCTGGGTGTCAGAAGGTACCATAAGAAGTTCTTCGCGAACAAAACCGCGAGATGGACCATCAGCCAAATAATAGAGCACGGGCTCATCGGGTTTGGTAATAGAGCGATCCAGATGATATACATTCAGAGACCACACGGGATCAGTCGCGCGGCGGCTGCCACCTTCGAGCTCTCCCGGTTGATAGAGGTACCGGACGTCAACATCCGATGGAAGTCGTTGCTCCTCTAAACCAACGGGTCGCCCGCGCGAGACGTCAGAGGGCTTGCTCGTCACCTTTTTAGACTTGATGGCATCTACGGGCTTCTTACCTATCAATCTAATCACCTCTCCGTTCAGTGCGGAGACCACGGCGGGCAGTCTGGCCACCCACTCGGTCGATCGCGAATGAGGGTCTACAAGTTCTTTGGCATATTGGTGTCCGAACAACCTCTCAACCAGGGTTCGATTGAACCGCTCCACTATCCCCTGGTCCCGGTGGATGTTGACGCGGCCGCGTCTGATGGAAACTTTGTGCTTAGACAATAGATGAGAGACCGCGCCCATGAACTCGCGGCCGGGATCGACCTGAAGAAGATTCGGCCATTTGAGAGGACTCCTCTTATATATTTTGGAAAGATCCTCGGCCACCTCCTTAGACTCTTTAGTGGCCAACGGCTCAGCCCCATTATAACGACTCGCTACGTCAACGATTGTCAGTGCGTGCTTGTACGTTTTGCGACCGACGCGATCGTGAGGGAGAAACAGGAGATCCGCTTGGTGAACTTGGTTCGGCACCGGTACGTCGAATTTCGGGCGCGGAATATTGTGAGGCGCGGGTAAATAGATCTGCCAGATGGCCTGCTTCTGAGCCATTCCTTGACAGCGTTTTCTGAAACCTTGGTCGCCGCTGCGAGGTTCTTGATGGCCGCGAGTCCCTTCCAGTAGCCACGTGGGCTATAGTATGTATTCGCTAGCTTGCGCGTTAGTTTGGTATCAAGTTTGTGCGTGTTCATCGTATGCGAAGTATTCTAATATATCGGAAAATCTCCAACATGCCCTCGCCAGTTCGTCCGGTAACTGCGTCGTTAATAATAAACCTTTGTTGGAAGTCCAATCGCGATTGGTTAAGTTCTGAAGGAACTCGGAGGAATCGATTGGAGTTGAGGAGGATTCTAACATCCGCTTTGCGAAAAGGGTGGCCGCTTTTTCATCCTCGCGCCACGTCTGAGAGAATCTCGGGCCAGACGAATCATACTCTTTGCACCAGCTATACGATGTTTCTGGGCAGTGTAGCCTACATCGATCATAGCGTAATAAAGTTCGTCAACTAACATCGTTCTATATCTATATTTTTTATAAAAAACATTTTTTAATTAATTAATTTGTTCAATATAGTAGCCGACGAGACCCACCACACCCATTCCCACGACGATGAACGCGATCTCGCGGTCTTTTTGGGCCTCTGACGGTAGAAATCTGAAAGTTGGGGCTCGGGATCCATTGGATCGAGACTTTTCTGCGGATATGCCAGCGCGTACTCGCGGTTGGCTTCTTCAACGTTCTGGAAAGTTTGCGCGGCGTGATTCTCACGGCGCAGCTCTTCGTTGACCCAGTCCAGATGGGCGGTTCGTTTTTTCGACCACGCTTCCTTTGCGCTATTGAGTTGTTCTACAGCTAAATCGTGACGCTTGCGCTCCTCATCCACGTCCGATTTTCCTATTTTCGAGAATATAAAGTTGCTACCGCTGAACGCCAATGCGTTTACAAGTGCACCACCTATCATTATTCCGATCGAAGCCATTTATTTCCATATATTAGGTAGAATTCCAACTTTAATTAGATAATCTCGGGTCCAAACTGAGGCCGCTACATCTAAGGTCGCGAGCCCTGCGTCTCTCACAGTAAAGTCCAATTTGGGAGTGGACCCTCCTAGAGCCATCTTTGATAGTCGAGCATACCCGATACTGAAACCCGATATCACCACGGCGTGATAAAGCGCATTCACTATCATTTTACCATCTTGTTCAGCCATTGTTATAATTATTGCATATAAAAGGGATCGCGATCAATGTTTAAATGGGGTGCATCCAAATTCAACATTGTTGATGATTGGGGTTTCGTAACTTTTTTAGGAACCGCCGTTGGAGTTGGGGTTCTGTTGTAGAGATGGTAAAGCACACTCAGGGTGCCCACAACTGTCAGACCACCACCAACAAACCACGGGATCCAATCAGTTGGAGCAATAATCGGTTCCGGGGTGTTGTTGCACTCGGAACCGATTGCAGATGTTTTGCTGTCTCTGTCCCCAATATCGATTGGAGTTTGGCCTCCCGAAGCTCGGCGAGTATTTTATCTTGTTTAACTTTTCGGGTGGCAGCCGCCGCCCGCCCAGCTGCCTGTTTTTTTTGGTTTTTATGTCGTGTAATCGGGTTCAACTCCAACTCCAATCGCGATTGGGTTGTAGGTGCTGCAATCGGGGATTGCTGTTCCGTCACTCTCGCGGGTGTGTCTTGTGTCATCATTTATAATATTAGAGCTTATAGTTCGTGGGCATATATGTCCAAATTTACAGTGTTTACCCATGGTCAATGCGGTTGTCAGTGGAGCTAAGTACATTCCAAACTTGTGATAAATTGAGCAGCAGGCTGTTCTAAGAGTGTGTCCTATAAAAGGGTCAGTCTCTAGATCGTGAATCAACCCCTCGGTGTTTGGTATAGGAATAGCCGCCGATCCAAGAGTTTTTGTCATCTCTGCCCCCAATTTGGATTCGTATCGCGCATACATTTTATCAATCTCCGCATCTGACATCTTATCCACCTGACAAACTGAGAGACGCCTACCGAGATAATGCTCCGATTGTCCCCCAGCAACCAGCGCAGCTAGCCGCTCGCGTCGCGCCGCATTTTCATTCGTATCGACCCCAATCGCGATTGTCAACCCCGATTTCTCTGTCGGATCATTATCTGTCAGGATGTCGGCAGTCGGAGTTGAGGTTTCTTCCATTAGCTGATCGAGAAGTTCGTCGCAGTTCATTTTTCTTAAAATTAATTTAATTATTCTAACAAGTCTCATCACTTTAACATATTGCCAAGCGCACCACCCGATACTTATGATCACCGTTTTGCTCGCAACAAAGCTCGCAGCGGAGCACCAAATTGTTAACATTGTTAACCATTGTTCAGCATTTGTTAAACATTTGCTAAGCATTTGTTCAGCAATTGCTAATTGAAAAAATTAATTGTTAAGCATTTACTCAGCAGTTACTAATTTCAAAATTATTAATTGATAACTTTATAAGCAGTTGGTTGATCAGTCTTTAGCAGAAGCTTGGCGTGCTTAGTTTCGGAAAGCATCTGTCGAACCTCCAGGCGCTCCTCACGCGTTGGGATAACGTCATTCTCTCGAAGACAGTCATCGAATGAGTCTCGGTTCTTGCAGTGAAAGAGGGCGACCCATTTAGTTTGCTCGCGCAGATCCTTGTGGACGGCGTTGTATTTTTGAGTGGAGATCCATACGCTTTGCCTCGCATGGCGGCCAGAAAATGCGAGCTCAGAGAGCATGTCCTTCTTTTTGGTCATCGCCGCCTTGGCCGAGCAATCGTCAATCACACATAGGGTGGGCTCACCCTGGAATCTTTGGTATAAACCACGCAACCAATCGTGAAGCCTATCACCCGGGTCAATAACGTATACCTCAGGGTCGGTCCATATCCACGGGCGCCGCTGATAAGTATCGTTGTGCCGCACAGTGGGACACAGGATCACAATGTGACGAAAGGCATCGCGGTAGGACTCCTCGAGCAAGTCGAGGATGAAAACCGTTTTTCCACATCCTGTCTGCCCACATATTATGGCAGAGTGAGCATCTCCAATCGTGAATTGGTATTGATTGCTAGATAATTTTTGTACTAATAAATCGTTAGATTTAGTAGATCGCTGATACGTATCGGCCATCTTCGATGTTCAGTTGTGCGTCTGTAATTATATATAAGTACACGTTCAATGGCCCGGCTCCGTCCGCCTCTTTGGTTATCTGAATCGTCACACCCTCACTAGCGTTCTCAACTTGGCGTCCGCTACCGTGTATTTGGTCATCGTCGCTGGCTCGCATGTCTAGCCATAACGCGTATTTGGTATTCAGGAACTCCGCGAGGGAGACGGCCGAGAGGTGCAGGTCTTTGGCAGCTGCTGCAACCTCCGGAGAGCGCTTAGAGCCGGCAGCAAACCGCTTTCTTACTTCATCCCACTGCTGGTGCACGCGAAGACCCGCGCTGTAGAGTTGATTGGGGACTCCCTCGATCGTCACCTCTACCTTCGTGATTTTGGGGTTATAGAATTTGTCGGTTTTTCTAGCACCGAACGCGAACCGAGCATCCTCAAACAGCATCAGTATACCTTTCATCGAGCGGGCGGGTACGTTGACATTAATATTCCACAATGTGTCGTCTTTGTCTTTCGTCATCTCGCGATGGCGAAGAACTCGGTCGTAAAGTATGGCAACGCGCCCGGCGTATGGGAGGGTTCTGATCAATCGCGCGAGTTCGGGCATCGTGACCATGTCGTACTGCAGCGAAACATTGTCGATCGTATACGTCGATAACATGTCGGTGGTTATGAGAACTCGGCCGTAGTCGTTGAACGTTAGTTCGTATTCGAGGCGGTCAGCCAAAGCACTCTGATAAGTAGGGCATGTGGCTCTCCAGCAACTCAAAGTCGAGCGGGATGTAGAAGCGGTTGCCGTAAGCGCCCGCGACCGCGTTGTCACTCGCGTTGTTATCTGCCTTGTTAGCAGCCCCGATTCTAAGTTTGGTTACGTTCTTATTTTTGCTGGTGTCAATACCCTGATAGACAGCGTTTTCACGCTCTTGTGCCGTCTTCCACAGGTCCTGATAGCAATGGTAGACATCGCTGTCGTCGATCGACATCACCTCATTACCAGAAATCTTTATCATAGTCTTCTTGACTATGGCGCGACCAGGTTCTGAACGACGGTTCGGTCCTCGTCAGTCGACGTCAGCGAAATAGTGAAAGCGAGGCGAACAGTACCCGGCACAATGACGTCGTGAGTTCCGAGGTTGGGGAAGCGGACTAAGAGCTGCTGGTTCTGGTCGATCGTCGATGGGTTGTTCGTAATAACGACACTCTGTCTCACGCCTTTTGCCCCGAGGGGCTCACGCAGTCTGCGGTATGGATTGAGTTTGCGACCGTATTGACTCGAAGACATAATTTAGTGAAACTATTAAACCCGTATGGTTTTGTCTTTAATAGATAATTAATTTTAAGAAAATTATATAGATGGCTGATTACGATATTAACATGGATGAAATCGGCAGAGACGATTACGTCGATGATTATGATGATGATAACGAAACGCCCTTCATGGAGACTCCAGTTCCAATCCAATCGCAATTGGGGGAAATAGGTGGCGCTACCAGCAGCGTTGGTCAAAGTCAGGAATTACTTGAGGGAGCTGTAAACGACTACTACAACAGTTTGATAGAAAAAGGTCTGGTCCCATCTGTCAGACGCGACTACTCCAAATTCGAATTGGATCTGAACGGTAGATTGCGACTAAAATCATCAAATATCCCGATCATCAACACGAATACCCCTATCGCTAAAAACCATTGCCGGAAACCGGGGCGGTGGCGAAATCATAAAGAACGAACTAGGATTTCCAGATTGAACGCGTGGTAAAACAATTGTGCCGGCCCGCGCTGTAGAGGCCCTACAGTCTACCGACGAAACTATGGCGAAGACGGCCACCACAATAGAAACGGTCGAGCTCAGCGAGGTCCCTCAAATAGCCACCGACGTTATTAACACGATGGAGACCACGTTCAGCGAAAACGAAATACTCAACGATGACCCACCGTTACCTCTTCGAGAACTCCGTGGACTCGATAAGGCTCTACAAACGGTCCGGGGCGAACTAGTCCTTAACCTCTCCAACCTCTCGTCGCTGGATGAACATATCGCGCTAGAAGAAAGAAAACTGGAGGAAGCCGGTGACGATAGAGAATCTACCGAGCGAATCACCGAACGACTGCGGTCTTTGCGGGACGAAAGAGAAGCTCGCTTGGAGGCCGCCTCGGCTAACCGTGAGGCTCTCCGCACACAAATAAGTCGGATCCGCGAAACAATATCGAGGGTTCTGCACGAGGTCACGACACTCGGTGAGCGTCTTCGCACTCTGTTCAGAGAGCAGGGCGTCACGATAGCAAGCATCCTCGCAGCTGTCGGCATGACTATATCAACCATAGTTCTATCTTTCACTGGTGGTGCGGCGCCACCACCCGCGCCACCACCAGCACCCGCGCCATCCGGTGGAGCCAAGGAGTGGTTAAAAAAACAACTAAAAGCCCTCGCCAATCTTCTAGCTAAATTAGCTGGAAAGGTGGCTGCCGCACTACCTGGACTGATCGGAAGTATCGTTTCTTACTTGTTATCTATATTATCAAAAACGGTCGGATGGCTCGCCAATAATACTTGGGCTTTAATCGTGGCAATTGCCGGTCTCCTACTATTCTCTGCCAGAGTGTTCCTAAAACCAAAGCGCGAGTAGTCCTATCACCACGAGGGCGACGACGAGCCCTAATTTCTCCTCCTCGTGTGTTGTGCTTCCAATTTCAACATTGTTGATGATTGGTGTTTCAACACTGTTGAAGATTGAATTGGGGGAACTCAATTCGTGAATTGGGGGTGTGGGTGAAACAACGGGTTCAAATGAACTTGATGGGGTGGCCAATTCGTGAATTGGGGGTTTTATGAAATTTTTTTCAAATTTATTTGAATTTACAACTCCGCGCCCGATCATATCCGTGTTCACGTTACCGTTGTGGCCGATTTTTTGATTGGCGGTGGCGATTACGATCTGATTATTGTAACCGTCAACCGGGTCGTCTCGTAGTATATTGCTCGGCGCCATATAAAGACCTATTCCAAATACATAGTCTACTGGGGTGCTGGCATTCTGCAAAACGTCTTGATAATTCTGGATCGCCTTCTCCAGGTCCACCCTAGCTGAGATGGCGTCCTCTACAAGTGCCAATAATTGTTTTTGTGCATCAAACGCTGTTCCCGTGCCCAGTATAGAACTGCGAGTTTGCTTCTGTGCGCCGAGGATGGCCCAGACGTACGTGCGAATGGAGTCGTTGACGCGAGTAACCCCGGCCTGCGTGAACCCTAGACCCGTATCTAACATAAAAGTACCACGCGTCCTGAACCTCAGCAGCTGTTGTATGTAATCGACGTGAGCCCGTTTCGGAGGTAACATTTTACAAGAAAACACGCCACAGTGCCGACCTCCAGACACTTCCGGCCCGAATGTCATCGTCGCGGGGGTCAAAATTCCCGGCGTTCCGACTGACGATGTGGTCGCCGGAGTGATCGTGTCTAAAATCAGTCTGCGTCCAATTCCCGGACTGGCCCCGAATGAGAACGTCCCCGAGGCCGGTGCTGGTAGGAAATGCTTTCTGTCTCCAGTCCGCGTCTTTTGAAACGTTAAATTCGTTACACAGTCTTTCAAACGCCATACGGTAGTTCTTTGAGAATCCTCCTAATAATATAATACGCATGAAAGTTGTAGACACTTCGGAGCATGACATTCTTGGATGTCAGATGGTCTTTATGTGAAACTCCACACCCGGCTGTTGCGCACAATACAGCGAAATTATTTGGTTCTGCCAAAATTGCATCGGTGTTGCTTTCCACCCGTTTACCGCCTCCATCGTAGTAATCTTGGGCAGCCTATATTGTTCAAAGATGTCGGGGAAGTTGGTGGCAAAGCCGCTGTCCGGTCTAACCGTTACGGTTGGGTGTACAAGGCGGTTAACAACGTCTTTTTGCGTGTATTTACCTCCGACCGCGTACTTTGCATTAGAGTTAAAGCTAAATGCTTTTGTATCCATTGAAAGATATTATTATGTTTGCTACTATCACTAATGTTCAAAAAGAGAGTTGTGAACTTCAAAAATCAATCGACAACTGCTGCGGAAAACGCCGGGTGGGCCTCAGATCAATCACCTTCACGGTTGGATGGAAAAATGTGGGAAAGAGTGAAGGGTTTTACTATGTGAAGGATAAACAACAATTAGTTGTAAAGCTGCCTCACGTACTGTGGGGAATAAGACACCTCAAATATTTTGTCACCTCAGAGCTTGACGGTATAGTCAACCTCACAGTATCGAAGGCTACCGGGCTCGCAACAATGACCATCAGCCCTGATAATAAGGTAGTGGTCTCCCCGGGGTTGGGTATTCAACTCGGTTTTAGAAAGACATACTCTGTAAATAAAGGAGTGTTTACCTCGGGTGAGTACGTCGGTGATAACCCGGTGGACTTCGCCTTCACGAAAACTCTCAGGGTGCACCTGGATCGGGTGAACACGTCGTACAACACGGTAGACGGATCCCCCAGCACATTACTGAAAACCGTGCAAGCCAGCGACTGTTTCTTTGGGGATACGGTGACCTTAGACTTCCCACACCCCGAGATGAAAGTTTTGGAAGCGGGACACATTCACGAATTTACGGTCTATATTCTCGATGATCAAGCGAGAAAGTTGAATAACTATTACCCGATTTCGGTGGTTCTCGAAATTTCCAATTGAGTATAGGTACCCCAATATTATAATTTAATTTTATTATGAGTATATACGGACCAGGTAGTTCTTCCGATTGGGTGACAAATTCAAAGAATTTGGAACCGGCAGAAGGGGGATTCATCCCGACAGAGGGCGACTTTTTAACTACTGGAAAAACCAAGGCCCTGATCAATAAAACTATATCGAAGGTCACAAACGGGATTCACAGGAGTATATCAGATGTTAGAGTAGAAGTGCTGACGGCGACTGCACACATTGAGGGAGTCCGAACGGATATTGAGAAAGATCAGGCGGCTTATAAGGTGTTGCGCTCAGAGGACTCCCTCATCAGAGAAACGGAACTAAACGAACTAGGTAAAAAAATAACCAAATTTCGAAAAGAGACCCGGTTGAGGATTGAGAAAGCCCGAGAAGACCACAGGCGGACCTTACGGAGGCATATGGAATGTTGCGCTCAGAGGACTCTCTCATCAGAGAAGCGGCACTTACCGAACTAGGAGAAAAAATAACAGAATTTCGAAAAGAGACCCGGTTGGATCTTAATGGAGTCCGAACGGGTATTGAGAAAGCCCGAACGGGTATTCAGAAAGTCCGAGAAGACCACCAGGCGGACCTTACGGAGGCTTATGATGCGTTGCGCTTAGAGGACTCTCTCATCAGAGAAGCGACAGTTACTGACCTATACGAAAAAATAACAGAATTTCGAAAAGAGGCCCGGTTGGGGGTTGAGAAATTCCGAGAAGACCACCAGGCGGCCCTTACGGAGGCTTATAGGGTGTTGCGCTCAGAGGACTCTCCCAACGGAGAAGCAGCACTTACTGAACTAGGAGAAAAAATAACAGAATTTCGGGAAGAGGCCCGAACGGTTATTGAGAAAGTCTGAGAAGACCACCAGGCGGCCCTTACGGAGGCTTATATGGTGTTGCGCTCAGAGGATCGGACAGGGATTGCGGGATTAGGAGCCCGAGTGGTTGAATCTATCCGCGCCGTTGATGAATCACTTGTTGCGGTTGATGATAAAGTAAATCGAGTTCGTACAGCAGCGAACAAAGCGCTTGAGGAGACCTCTGAAAAGATTCGTGCTGAGGCCCATACCTCTATCGGGGGGCTTGCCGGATTGTTGCAAACAATGAAAACGCAAAAACGTGTCATAACAGTTTGGGCTGATAAGCGGGGCCCATTGGTTGAGGGGCTCTATGAATATTCGTTCGGTGCCAAAGCGAATAATAAATGTGGGGGATACGCCATGACAGCTGCAGGTACAGTTCTCCGAATGGCGGTCTGCTCGTTAATGCTAGTGGTAAACCTGTGGGCGCGTCACGATAAATCTTGTAGTAGATGGGGAAGAACGGGGGGTTGGAGTCACTAAAATCGCTGGAGATAGTTCGTCGGTGGTTTCGTTCGCCGGTTATGATCTAATTAGACTTTCCGAAGGTAGTGTTATTAACTTTGTTACGAAAATCGCTGACCCAGAGAGTTCTTCCACTATTGTCTCATTGTTAATTGAACTTAATTTGTAAAATACTAATATATTGAAAATCATGAACGAATCACCGTATCCAATTCTCAATACCGATCCATCAACACTGTATCCAACTCTCAATACCACTCCATCAACACTATATCCAATTAACGAAAGAAGTTCAGATTTTAGGTTGAATAATATCGTCGCTATGCAGGATATTTTAGTTAGATAATGTGCAAATAGAAAAAGACACGCTAACAAATATAAGCGCGCGGTGAACATAGCTGAAGCATCTAGTACGGTTCTGGCAAGTTTATCTGTAATGAGTGGTGCGGGGACTGCTGCAACGCTATCTACAATTGTAACGGTTCCACTTGCAGGGGTTTTGAGTGGAATTACCGTTTTATCCGGAATACTTTGTATGGTAATTAGGGCGGCGGGTGGAAAACTCGAGAAAAAAAGTAGAAAACATGATAGAATATCCGTTCTCGCTAGGTCTAAGAAAAATAGCATCGACGTTATGGTGTCCAAAGCGTTGGCCGATAAGAAAATATCAAAAAATGATATAAGAATCAAGGCGCGCGCCACCATGCCCAAAATTGAGTGTACTGATTGGGATAAATTTAGGGTAAAACTTGGAAATAAAGTCGGAGGAAATGTTACAGCACCATTGTGATATTTTATAAAATAATTTTTAAAAAATAATTAATTTTCTTATATTGGTGCAGTAAACAAATTTACATACCTATACAACATGTGTTTTTCACTGAGAATTACGCCGTAATCGCATAACAAATTCAGTCGAGGATTACACTGTAATCCTAGGCTATCAATTTACACATGGTTCATAACCCATGTAATTGATACACTCGGCTATAAATAACTGTCTGTTTACCTCGGCTATCAATTTACGCATGAAAAAACTGATAACTATATATACGTTTGTTGACCTTACAACAGTTAGTCTCATCTCGTGTGTGCCATGTTGTTGATCCGGTATGACGTCCGTCTCGTCTGTTTAATGGTAGCAGTTTATAAATATGTGTGTATTTGGTGATGTAATTGCGTAGCTCAAAGGTGCCGGCCTAAAAGATTTCTGCCTAAGAGCTTTGCAATTTCGGAAACCAAATTCACACATAGGCTCGCCTTACTTCGCTGGTTTCTCTTAATTAGAGGAATTGGCAATCGGGTTCAAGGCGACCTGTAAAACTAGACTGTGAGCCAACAGATGCGTGGGCTTAAGAAAGGTCCCAACACCCCAGTGGCTGGGTGCCGGCTAGAAATCTGCCCAGTCGCTGGGGGTGTTGTGCACGAGTGGAGGCTTTTGCTATTTTTTGTTCAAAATATCTTTATAAGCGATATCGTAGAAATGTATATTCGTAAACGAATCGTTTTTAACAATTTTATATAATACACCTTAGTTTTATATCCGATTATCAGTCTTAATGTTTGTATTTGCCTCTTGTATAGTTCACATAATTGTCGGTATAATATTGTAAATGCAAAGTTTTTATCGGAGCGTAATAAATTACGCTGATATTTCATGTATTCGATATCGCCTAGCGAGGCGAAACGGAACCTCTTCGCATCCATGCACGGTGATGTTTGCAATATTCGTAAATACCGGTACGAAAACATCTCTCGTGACTACCTGTCTTCAACCACGCACAATTAACTAGAACCATTATGTTATTATATATACTGAGTATAACATAGGGATTCTTATCTCTAATAGGGTGTATCTTCTCATGTCATAAATATATGGTCTCGCGGTTGATGAAAAATATGTTCTCATACATACCGTGATAACAGTGGGGGAAAATCCAAGTAGTATATGAGAGTCAATAATGATACAAGTTTCCTGTGGGAGTGGTTGAATGAGGTGGGTGGCTTCCATAGAAACTTGTATCATTTGGACTCTCATATACTACTTCGCCAGATCTGTCGAATATAATCACACGATTGGGTAGTTTTCACCTACTGATGTAATGTATGGGATCAGTTGGATTTATCATGGCGGGCAGCGGATTAGAAGCATTATGGGAGACTGTGTACGCTCCAGGAACTGTTATTCACATGTTAACGGGGCATGCATATGCTAGAGATGTCCGTGCTCACCTGTTAACTTCAGCTGCCATAACTTCTCTTCTGCTTGAGAAACCGGAATCATCAGATACTGTTGATGCCGAGTCATTACATCGACTTCATTCATCACTTTTGAACAGTCAATGCAGTGTAGAAGAGGATGCTAGTCTGGCAGAACTCAGTCAGGTACTTGGTAAGTTGATGGAACATGCTGCAAATGACAGTCGTACTGGGAAGCTTTGGGTCAACTACTTGGAGCAGGTGTCTCTTTTGAGACTACTGATCAGAGCTGAACGCACAGGCGACTGGAATCTCCATTTATATTGCAAAAGGAGAATGATACCGCTGTCCCATGCTGCTGTCCACCTTGCCTACGCAAAATTTGCCAGACTCTACCTACAGCAAATGGCACAACTAGAATATATCATGGCCGAAAAAGACTACCAGCAGTTCACTGAAGGTAGGTATTTTATCATTCGACGAACTGATCGATCGCTTTTGGGGCGGTAATTTTACCGATCGGACAATCGAGCAAGAGCTGATGCGCTTGTTGAAATCGTCATCTGGGATGACCCATGGCCGTGGTATCACAGCTAGCTCATTAACAAAGTGGGTTCATGCATTACCCCGCTGTGTACCCATATGTGAGAGTCTTGAAACATTCACAGGCGTCCATGCCAGTACATCGGATCAGCACAGGGATTTACGTGCAAGCTCGCAATCACGTAATCATAAGGACTACGATACATTTTTGCGATGGTTACGAGTACATTTGCCATTTTCCCACAGTCATTCTAAGTCATTTGTTGCAATAGCAACTGGTTTAGTTACCGACAAGTCGGTGAACTGTGACATGGCGTTTGAAATAGGCCAACAAGCAGCAAATTCCATGACAGATAAAACGTTTACAGATGTAAAGCTGAAAAGGAATGACAGAGTGAAAACAATCAACGCATCGATTAACACAGTCACAGTCCGTGGTCAGCCTGTTGTAGTGAATCCTACTTTGCTCTTCAACAGAATCACTTGCGTCATGCAAAGTCGATCTGAAATGGAACAGTTCTTAGCGTATGAGCTGGCACCTCTCTTTCATGATGGTGGAATGAGTAGAACTACCAAAAGTGCACTTGGCACATTGTTGAAATCGAAAGTTGATCCGCAATCCACGTTTCCTGATGAGGCAACATTTGTCATTGATGGAGGTTACCTCCTTCACACAGTCGTGTGGCCGACAAATGCAACTTACAAGGAGGTATGTAAGTCCTACGTATCATACATTGCAGATCATTTTGGTGGCAGTGAGGTCGCCGTAGTGTTTGATGGTTACAGCAGCCAGGCATCTACGAAATTAGCGGAACAACGACGAAGAGCATCAAAAACCACTTCCCGTGATATATTATTTGATGCAGACATGAAAACAGTGACTACCAAAGAAGAATTCCTGACTAATGGAACTAACAAATCAAGATTGATAGAGTTGCTTGCTGAAGAGTTGAAACTTTACGATGTAGTCATAAAGCAGGCTGAGGCTGACGCGGATAGTCTAATTGTTGCCACAGCAATATCAATTGCACGATCCCGACCAAAGGACGTAGTGGTTGTTGGAACAGACACGGACTGGCTGGTAATGCTTGTGTCACAAAGCACTGAACAATGCCACCTGCACATGTTGTCGAAGGGCAATACCTTGTTCGTGTACGACATTGCGGAAATGCAGCAATCTATAGGAGAAGTTAGGCAACATTTAATGTTCATACACGCGATCACGGGATGTGATACAGTGTCAGCACTGTTCCGTCAAGGAAAAAAGAAAGAATTCAAGCTTGTAGAGAAACATAAGGGTATTGCTGGGTTGGATACGTTTACGCGTGCAACAAGCACGAAGGAGGATGTAGCTACAGTTGGCGAGCAGTTTCTTCTTCAGTTTTATGGAGCTGACAAGGCAGACACTCTTCACCGCTACAGATATCTAGCTTATAACAGAGCAATAAGTCGCTCAACCCTCTCACGTACGTTCAAGTTATAATCTCTTCCGCCCACAAGTGCAGCAGCCAAACAACATTTGTACCGAACGTATCACTGTACAACAATGGATGGGGAATACTCTTTCTCCACTGGAATGGGGCTGGCAGCTAAAGGAAAACTGCTTAGTACCACCAGAAACAGAAAATCCGACTGCCCCTGCAAAGCTATTGAAAATGGTGTCATGTGGTTGCAAGAGAGAATGCGGGAAGCAATGTGGCTGCAGAAAGCTTTGACTTCACTGTTCCTCGCTCTGCAGTCAATGCGTCTAATAAACATGCACACATATTATACAAATATCTCCTGACGCACTCGACGATGATACACAATAAATGGTGTAGTTATATATTTTGTTGAATTCTGATATCATTGCTTTGGAAAACATTTTGCATATTACAGGAAATACATAAATTTAGTCGACCATCTTGGCGACCATCTTGATTATATCAGTTAGACGACATTGTGTACTAATCTGATAGTATCCGTCAAAAGAATATGTTCTGACTTTAATACATAGCAGATCTCAGCTTATTTGTAGGTAATTCATGATTGTACTGTTTTGGCGGCCATCTTGAATTCTACATAAACTACTGTGGGATTCATGGAGAGCTGTGATATGTTGGGTTTGATGGTATTCTGAATATGTTGCATGAATATTTCAGCTTTTGCATTTTTTTCCGATTTCAACCCTAGTGCCATTCGGTTAACGCTTGTTTCTCACGTTCTGAGATGTATGATGCAATTGGCGGTCATCTTGGACGTAATATTAATACTAAATTCTCAACATTTCTGTGCAAGTAGTTATGCGTTATATTCTATTTGTTTTGGCACATTTCATTCGAATTGGTTTGGCGAAAATTGCACTAGTTGTAGTTTTGTTAATTTTTGGTCGCCACTTTGGACGCCATCTTTAATTCTGGATTAAGCTCCACTCGGATTCATGGGGAGCTTTCATATGTTATTTCTAATGATATTCTTAACATATTTTGAAAAATTCAGCTTTGACTTATTTGTTTTTATCTCAATCCTAATGCTCTTCCACTACTAGGTAGGGACTTGAAACTTGGTGTGGGCCTTCCTTATGGTCTGTGGATGGGCACAGTGATTTTTGTTATTCGAACCCCCCCCCCCCCCCCCCAAGTAGCGCAGCATTCTTTGGTGTGTAGATGTAAGTGATATTCAATTTTTAACCTCTCGGGTATTGATTAGGCCATACAAATAAGTACTCAGACAAGGGGTTTGTGGAATGTGACGCGGGAGGACCGATTTTTTTTATATATTTTGTTTGTTTGAGATGTTTGATTTTGATTTTTGTCAAGTCGCCAGAGGCATATATGCTCTATAATGTTACTATAATCTCATATGACCTGAACAATAACCAGATTTTCATCAGACATGATTGGATTGAACAGTTTTGCATGGTAGTGTTTTCTATACATCATGTGGCGAATTTACAGTACTACCGGTATTTTATTTCTCAATGGCAATAAAACGCTCGACACGCAGGGATTTTTCTGACGCGGCGATATTTGAGAACCAAAGTACATTATTTATGGCCTTATATCCACCTTTATATAATCTATTGGCCGAGGAAAAGTGGGTACTTTGCTCTAGTTGACACATTTCTTTTTTCCTGTCCGGTATTTTGACAAAATACTTTCTTTGGCGCAGTTTACTGCTCACCGTACATGTTAACTGTTATCGTCCCCATTTACATGTGAAAACTGGTAAGGCAGGCGCGATAAGAAGTATCCAATTCATCATGAAAATATATTTGTCATAGTAACAAAATGTCAATTTGACCAAACATTTCCTGAAGACAGGTTTTCTCGCGACGCAGCTCATATGATGATGTGCTAATGAAACAAATATAATTTAACATTTCTCACGACATAAAATGATATCTATTAAACTTGTTGACCCATTTCATGAGGAACTTGGCAGAACAAGTTTCTTATTATATTAACACTTTCACCCCTAAATACATTTAACTGGTATGGACTCTTCCTTGTAGACTTTTGAACTATTCCATTATTTAGGAAAGCTGGTTTTTTTTTGCAAAAACATCAGTAAATATCCACAGTTCCGATCCTGATGAGACGGCGCATTACGATATGTACACAGGTTGCAAATATGAATAATAAATATTATATTAAATCACAATCCAATTAAGATCCTGTAGCTACATTCATGACAGTTAAAACCCTTACCTGATCATGAAGGCTTGATAAAGACACACACAACTTCTTCAAGGCACCAATTGTTACCTGCTTCCCACACATAGTGTCCAGACTGCGGATCTACCGGTAGTCGCCGCGTTTTCTCATTGGCTATCTGTTTAGTTACAACATCCTCGGTGATACCAGTGACAGTTTCAAGGCGTGTTAATACAGTCTCCACATACTTCCAGATATTTTTAAATTATGTGGTTCCTAAGCATGCCACCGGCGCATGGGCTAATACACTGTTTCTAACCACTTTCACACGAAGAAGATCAGCCGCTATGGTCACTGTGATCTGGCACCTGGTCCCAGCCTGAAGAAGTAAAATGTATGTGGCTGTGACTGAACAAGAATGGGGCTTATGTGATTTGTGACCAGTGTATATAATATATCACACTGCTGTAGCTTGATAACAATATATATGTGTATATTGCTGTAGGCCCGTAGCGGTGAATAAAATAATGCCATATCAAAATGGTGTTGCTTGCGTTCTAGAGCCAAAATATTCAACGGAGCGCCGTGGCAGCCGTGGTGGTGTCTACGGCCAGGTGCTGGTGCAGATCCTGATCAGATTGTGCGGATGCACAGGCTGATCTGGATCGACACGGTTCGCAAAAGCCAAAAGCCTAATTTATCCAGTCACAGCCACACATACAGATGGATCTCAAAGACTGATTGGGTTTTATGTCACATGACACATTTGTATTAACATTGTACATGTACCTGTATTATAATTCAATAAACTTGCTGAACATCCCTTCTTCATGTGTGTTGTTATATACCCATAGGAACTATTATTATACATGGGTACGGCTATATGGATTATGTGTTTGTATGGGTCATTGCTTCCCAGTAATTCAATTGCGTGCGCTCTGCACGTTGACGTATGCAGTAGCCAATACACCATGTATGTGTAAAGTTATCACTTTACATATATTTGATCATAATCCGGCTATATCCAAGTAAATATACTTATTTCTTACATTTCAGCCAGTAGTTTACGGAAATATAACGGTGAATTACACCACACGGCAGCAGTAGTTTACACCACTCTCGTGCTTACCTTATATGGAGAAATGACGGCAGTAACGTCGCAATGACGTGTTTCTTACGGCCAATTAAATGGTGTTCTCAGACACACCCCCTGAATCGCGAGACAGTCTCCTTCACAACGACCCGCCTCCAGAAAATGATTCGCACACCTCTTGGCCATATTTTTCGCTTGATTCGATTTGTTTTTATAAAGTATCGTGTATGAAATGTAAGAAAACGTTTATTTAACCAGATGAGCTGATTATCGTTAAATAATGCATGAGCAATTGTGTCCTTATGTGAAACAAACGAGTGAGCGTAACGAACCGAGTTTGTTTAGCGATAGGACCCAATCACGAGGGCATTATTTCAAGATAATCAGTATATATATTTCATGGAACAGTAACCACGTTTAGAGAGCCTCTACAACCAATACATGTGATAGTTGAGCAGGGCTCCAGATAAGGAATTAGTAATTGAGTATTGTCACGCCATCATTTCTGAAATAATTGGGTATTTCAAAATTTTAATTGGGTAAAATAAAATCACACTACTGTTTACATATCAACAGACAGCAATTATTAAATAGTTTGCTTCGAAATGAAAACACGTCTTGGCATTTCATTAGAATTGTCTCCTTGCTTCCAATTATAATGAGGGCCGGCCGCATGGGTGGGCTATATAATGAAACTATGGATGGTGATAAAGAAGTATGCAAAGTCAATCAGACATAATGTTGTGGAGAGATTTGGTACTCAAAAATTGTAACGCAAATGCCGGACACACGAAGGCACTCACTACAGCGGGTGCACTAACAAGCGGGTTGGCTGAACAATAATTATTCAGAATTGGCGATGTTTGTGAGTTATGTAACTTATTTATAAGACTAGTTTGTTGCAGTACTAGGAAGTCACTTGTGTTTTCCAAGTTAGGTAACCATTAACCCTCACTACGCGGGAGACGAACATTATTGTCTGCTGTTTATCATGTTTGCCTTAAATTCTTAACAAAAATAAATGTTCTGACAGCACATGAGAATCGTCTCCAGTGGAGACGATTCTCATGCGCTGCCAAAACAGGTTTTTATTACGAAATATTGAAATAAAACATTTTCAGCTAACGACAAAATTTAATTCAGCATAGTAAGGGTTACTCCTTTCAATCCGACAGACCAAAAAGCCAACATTTGCAAACACTGTAAATCCAGGGGGCCATTTCACTAAATGTGTACAACTAAAATGTTTGTAAGTGCAATATTAGGATCGTCCAGAAATTGTAATTGATGGATTAGGCTGCATATGCAGACTATGCTCAATAAATTTAAATCCAGTAATTGTTTACAAGAAAACAGTGTTAACATGAAATTTACAGACTATCCTAATTTTGCAATTACAAACATTTCAGTTGTAAGAAGTTAAGTGAAACTGCCCCCAGATGAATAAGCTGTCTCTACAGGAACTACAGTGTTCGTCACCGAGTACTTTGCAGATGTTTTAAAAAATACCCCTAATCTGATTAACAGAATAGCCCAAAAACAGGGCTCCAGATAAGTTTTGTATATAAAGAGTATTATATGCCCATAACTTAAATTCAATGCGTATTTAATTGTACAAAATGTATTATTGATTTTCTTCCTTATTAAGTCGGAAACAAATGACACAAAACAAGAAAATGTGTCATGTCGTCACACGAATGCCCAGGGTGGCAGACTGGAGAAACTGTGGAAAAGTTAATTAACCAAAAGTGATAAGTATTCATATGCACAGTTGTGAAGGTCAAATGATGAAGGTCATATTAAGAGTAGCATGACCGTGTGACATTTGTGCACAATGATGATATATTGAAATATTAAAGTAATCCTTAAACGGATATAGAAGATATGACAGAATAGAGAAACTCCGGACAATTTCTAAATGTGTGAAAAAGTTAAAAGTTGTGAAGGTCAAAAGGTCATATTATGGGCAGCATGGATGTGTGGCATTTGCCCACAGGTTTGATGTATTGAAATATTAAAGTAATCCATCAAGGGATATATAAGTTATGACAGAATTGAGAAACTCTAGAGAACTACTAAATGTGTGAGAAAGTTAAAAGTTGTGATGGTCAAAAGGTCAAGGTCATATTAAGGGCAGCATGGATGTGGAATTTGTTCACAGGTATAACGTGTTGAAATAGTTAAGTAATCCTTCAAGGATTTTTAGAAGTTATCACAGAATACTACGACCTTGGGGGCTCAAACAATTCCCGGGTGGCACGGCAAACGTTTACCCACGGCTCCATATTGTCGAACCTTGCATTTGCAAACAGTGTAGATCCAGATGCACGGGATTGTAACAAGCAATCTCATCAGGATCTGCAGCGTTTGTGAGTATTTTCAGATGTTAACCCTTATCTGATTAACGGAATGGCACACAACAGGGATATTCCACAGGTGGAAGATTCGGACCTGTGACATAAACAATATTCCCATTGAAAAAATGCCATTACCCCACACCAAATTGGTCTCGTACAGTACTGTATGTGACCAAGTGGGTGGGGTAATGGATTTTTGTGTGTCACAGGTACGATTCTTCCACTTGTGGGATAATCCATGTAAGATGTAGCCAACATTTGTAAACACTGTAGAGCCAGTGAGCCGGCTTGTAGCAAGCTATCAGGATCTGCAGTGCTTGTCAGAATTTTTAAAAAGCTGTATAAATAGTCTTATCTTAAAGAATAGCCCACAAATGAGCATGGAACTATCTATGCCAGATTATCCAATGTTCGCCGTTGATCTCTTAAGAACTGGCCAAGCTCTTTATATTGCTGCGGAATCTGCTTCCGGAATATCTTTTGTAATAAGTCGGTGCCAGTTGTAATTACAAGAGAGACAACCCTTAAGAAGTTTGCCGATTCCTCATCAGACATGGCGACGCTGAAATGTAAACAAAAGTGAAAGGGTTTAAATGTACATACCCACTCGGTAGGCACTGCGAGTCACTATCAGTAAAATAAATATTACTAAATAATTATATCTGTAAAGCGGGTACTTGTAATTTTTAGAACTGGTGGAATAGTGAAGCAATTATACACTCACATGTATTTATTATAAGAGGATTTGCTAAAACGCATTATAGCCTCCGGCTATACGACACTGGAGTGTGATGTTTTGGGGCACCAACCTATCTGTAGGTAACATGGGGTAGCATAACATGTACTATGCAACGGATGACGTTCACCTCGATCTACTATGATGATATATTAAGCAGGATGAGGATAAGCATGTGCCTATTAGTGAGACACCATGATTGATATGCAAACACGTCCACACCCATAAGTTAACGAACACTATCTATTGCATAGTATCAATAACAACAGAAATACAGTTTGGAAGTAATGGCCGCGACTTTCATTTATTAACAGAACAGACGACTCATAAATGGCTGACATGCTGCGGGTGGGAGTATATCCGATGTGATACGAGAAACCGGATATACTTGTTTATTTGTACCCACTGGGTACGAGAACTAGGGACATATTTAGCCAATTGGTATCCGCCGGAATACCTTTACCGTAAATATCCGGGTATTTGCAAATTGTATCCGCTGTACCTATGATGCCTTTCCGTAAATATCCAGGAAACACCAAGCTTTGCAGCTTCGACATATATGCATACATGAAATAAGCTGGTATTTCGAATAGTGCGATATGCACCACCCGCAGCATTCCGCATGGACAGCCAAATAGTGTACAAACCGCAGATTTGATTCCACTCGTTCGTGGTTTATTGTCTGTATGAAGTCGCAATGATCGCCTGTTCTGCCACCTGTCGTCTGTATCGGTAGGTGTTTCACCCTCTTTATTCCGACTTGCAGTATCATGGCACAACATCTGCGAACATAACTCAGCAACAGCTCATCATGGTCAAAACATGCATATGGAAGACTTCGCACTTCCTATAAATGGGAGTTTGAATAAACAACATGAGAGCAGATCGATGTATCGCGTTTATTATACGGGCGTAAACATCGAAGAAATGATATGATTAATTAAAGTTGTTCTTGGGTGTGGTGTGTGGGTGAATGTGTTGTTCTTCGGCCAGTTCATCCATTGAAAAGAACGAAAGCACGTGCTGCGAGCCCTTATATAATAGTGCGGGAATGTAACGCTTGATTGACCATTTGAGTTATAGTCCAGTTCCGACAGGAGTTAGTTACTGGCCGGTTCAATAATCAAATCCATAAAATAAATTGGTTTATTTGAGAATCATAAACCGCATTAATTCCTATAAAGAACAGTTTGTACCTATTGAGTAGGCATGTACTTTTAATCTCCGAGCAACAGCTAAGGTCATATAGAGTTGGGGCATTAGTCAAATCCAAAAGACCAGTAGCATATTTCACCAAAATAAGTAAACTTTGAGAGAGAAATTTTCCATTTCAGGATAACTTTATTTATTTGTATTATACTGAATTTATAACATTATCACAGCCATAAATTCAATATAATCATTCTGCATACTTTTAATCATCAAATATATGCAGTCGCTAGTTCTATATGAAACAAGAACTGGCATCGATAAACGAAGCTAATCCCCTCACTGGTAGTCTTAACAACAAATAAATCAAGTCCTCAGTGACCTTGACCTTGGGCGATCGGACGTGTGCCATTCGCAAAACAAAGCAGCATCCATAGACACACATTGTGGTCAAATATTATAAACATCGGTAAAGCGATTCATGAGTTATTGCGAAAAGAAAAATTGTTTTGCCTTACAAACAAGGTGAACATAAGTCCTCAGTGCAGGATATAAAATTCCCTGACATTTCCCTGACATTTCCCTGACAAAATGCCATTTTTCCCTGACAAAAAAATGAGCGACGTCATTAACTTAAATGTGTGGTATTAATTGCTGCAAGATCAAAGCCTTAACATGTGAACTCTAAATTAATGTTGGCCTTCATATCTTCCCCTTCAGTCAACCCGAACCACCTTTTTGGATGTACATGTATTTTGTTAATTTTGTGAAAACAAGTGCACGATCGCTGGCTACATGTGAAGAATAAAACACAGGAATTCCATATACTTAAACGTATGTCTAACTTTTCTTCAGAACGAATAACATGTGATTCTATCTCATGTCTCATGTATCTAAGTTTGTTTCACACATGTAACATCATTACCAATGGCATCAAAGGTAAACATACATGTACTTACAGAAAACAAATAGTACGGTATGTATACATTGTTTTACTTAACAAATGTACCAAGTTCAGGATATCTAAAACTTATCAGGTATCAAATGCGCTTTAGTTGCCATTAAGGTATTAGGTAATATATAGATAAACTTGACTTTAATGATAATTGCTTCATAAGAATGATGTGATATATGAATATAACATATGTGAATATTGTCTTGTTACTGTATACTATATGGAGCACTGAGTTGCCATCTCCTCCATCTTTGTATATACAAGCCATTGAAGAGTTTCATCAATTTGTGTGTTTGACACATACAGCAAATAATACGACAGTAAACCAAATAAAAGTTGGTGCAATACATAGTAGACAGATATGACAACGGGAAGCTATACATATTACGCCAGCATCTATACAAAAGACGAGATATCTGAGCATTTCTCCCATCAATCTCAAAATAAATTTTAACGTGTACAATTTCCAATCTGATACACAGCCTATGTTACTGTACATGTTACCCATAGGTAAAGCCATATTTACTCGTATAGTAGGTTAGTAGACACCAGGGACAATACACTCAGGTAACTGCTTACATGTCACTGGATTTTATAGCTAATAACAGAGTACAGTAGTTGGTATATATGGTATGTGTTGCCAGGTAAAAGTGAAACACTGTGCGATTTTCTGTGTATGAAGCTATTTGTATGGTGGTTCATGTTGTTAAAAACACAGGAACAAATCTGTCCAGAAAACTGACATATTTTACAGTTTGGTGTAATATAATTGATAGGAGTCCGTTCTCCTGGCTTTTCTACATGTGATTAATTACTTCTTTTTTTTATATCATATGTTCTACTTCACATTTTGAGTTCTTTGTCAAACGGCAGAACGGGTGAAACAGGCTGATGGCGGTAACACACAAAGATGGCCGACTTGGCCACCCCATGTGCCGTATAGGATACAGTAACGAGGCAGTGTTTACATATATGTTATATATATATTCCATCACATTTACGAAGCAGCTATATTTGAATCAAACGATGCTCAGGTATATATTTAGTCCTTAAAGTTATAAACCATTTAATTTTCTCAGCATACGGGCATGGAAGGTCCTAGAGCCATTACCGCCCTAAAATACAATCACGGAACTGAACTGAATTTCTCAGCAAAAGAATGATTAACAACACAAATACAGTTAAGTATATGCAATTTTTATTCTTCTATTATGGCCAGTTAGTATACATTTATATTTTTGTATTGAAGGAAATGCTGAGCATGGTGTTGTTACAGAGATATAATCAATTTGGTTAATAATTAGCGAAGCATCAAGATTATTAACAACGAAAAAGTAATGTCCCCTGACTTGTCACAGGCGCATAATAAAAGGTATGAATTTGAATGCAACAAAGTGAGTAACATGAGAAGGCTGTCAGTTTTCACAACCATGTGAAGGTCAAACAGGTGTAGGTCATGTTAATGGCGGCATGAGTGTGTTCCAAATGCTCACATGTATCACGTGTCCAAATATTGAAGCAATCCATCAAGTAATAGTAATGTTATACGATGATGAAGAAACTTGTACAAACTTTTTGACGCAAAAAATGGCTAAGTGTTTCCGCAAAAAATGTGAAGGTACAAAATTCCAAGGTCATGTTAATGGGGGCATAAATGTGTTCTGAATGTTAACATATATCAAGTGTCCAAACATTGAAGTAATCCGTCTAGTAACTTTTTGACATTTCGGACGACGGAAAAATCTGTGACTATAGTCGCGACTTCTGCTAAAGCAGGCGCGACAATAAACTATAATCTTTCATCTTACTATTAATTAAACACATATTCACCACATCCAGCAGCAATTTAAGGTCAATATTATGTTATTTGATATCAAAACTGCCTTAGCCATATATCTGCAGGTTTACCCAAAAATCACAGATCTTGGGATTTCAAATTCTCCTGACATTTCCCTGACATTTGCTAAAATTTCAAATTTCCCTGACAAAAATCAAAATTCCCTGACATTTCCCTGACCTTGAATTTGCCTGATTTTTCCCTGACGCTTGGGAACCCTGCAATGACCTGGACCTTGGGCGGTCGGACGTGGGTCGTATGCAAAACAAAGCAGCCTCCCAAGACATACATTGTGGTCAAATATTATCAACATCAGTTATTATCATGATTAAATCCAAGATATATTTAAATGTCAGTACTTTTTAATCAATAATAAAAAATTCACCCTCCCCAAAAACAGTTACTTGACGAAATTTTGTGAAATATTGATTTTATTACGAAAAAACTATTTTCCTGTGGGAATTTCACATGGGGGCTAAAATACATGTTTTTGAAGTAATTTTTCAGTTGTGGACCGATTTTCAAAATCTAAATTTTGTTTCCTTAGTTACATCATTACCAAGCTGTCTAGCCAGGATTTGGAGTCAATTTCCATTTTTTTTCCGTCTCCTCCTCCACGTTCTCCACCTCTTTTTCTCCCATGTTAAATTCCCATAGGAAAATCGATTTTTCGCTATAAAATCAATATTTGATGGAAACAAAAAAAATTGGGGAGGGTGACTTTTTTGTTATTAGTGAAAAAGTACTTACATTTGAATATTTTTTAGATTTAATGTGTTTAATAGCCAAAACGTGGAACAGACAGTAGTAATGTTCCTGAAATCGGTTACAGGTCCAGTAAACACGTTTCTATCGTGGAAGTCATTTATCCCCCTGAGTCGTCTCTCCTACTGCGCCTATCTCGTCCACCCGATCGTCATGGGGATCTATGTGATGCAGAAACGCTCGTTAGTCTACTACACGCACTTGGAAATCGTAAGTAACTGTGTGATGCATACACGCTCGTTTGTCTACTACACGCACTTAGGGTCCCCAGGGTGTCCGGTTTAGCGAGGTGCGTGATGCATAAACGACCGTTCGGCTACTACACGCACTTGGAAATCGTAAGTGATGCATAAACGCTCGTCCGTCTACTACACGTACTTGGAAATCGTAAGTACAAAACTGATCGAAATCATACATGTATGTGGCTGTGACCGGAGAAATGGGACGTATGAGTTATGCTGCTAGTGTTGATACAGATCAGCATGTGTATCCACACAGTCTGATCAGGATCTGCCCTGTTCGCCATTCCATCAATGAATCGCCTGTCATGCTTCTAACAAAAATATAGATCGCTCACATGATACATGAGACTGTGTTGTTTGATCAGGAACCAGACTGGTCAGAAACCCTATCAGCACCATTTCTCCAGTCACACCCACATATAACACCATGCAATAATTTACATTTCTCATCTCCTTGGCCATTCTGAGTAGGCTTATTTGTTAATATACATGTATGTTACCGATGGTAATACTATTGCGAACTGTGTAAATACTATAAGGTTCGACTATGTCCAGCCATGGGTAAACGTTTGCTGTGGCAAGAGCGAAATGTTTGAACCCCAAGGCCGTAGGCCGCGGGTTCAAACAGTTCCCGAGTGCTACGGCAAATGTTTACCCACGGCTGGACATGTCGAACGTTATTGTTACATTTCCATCGGAATTATCGTGCAATTTGAGCATATATGCAGTAGTTTCGGTACTTTCATAATCTGCCCTATTCAAACAGCTGATTTTCACATACATATTCCAGGCCGCAGTACACGTCGCATGATGCAGCCGCATCAATTTCAAACTTTCAGTGCGACAGTTGTGAACTGGTCTGGTGACGTAATAGCGCGTTCTAGTAACGTCATGGGACACATGCATTGTGTAGGTGTTTGCTTGGCCCCTGAATGAGCATTGTCTATAGCTGTATGTTTGAACACGGCTGTGAGCGGTGTCAAACAACGTCATGTAACTGTATGTCTTTATCTGACTGAAGAGAAACGAACGTTATACATTTCTGGCACTCGAATCCTTAAATGTATCGAAATATAAAGTTCTCGGACTTTCTTGATAAAGAAATTAATATACCTGCCACATTGTTCGTCTTTATATGACATTTACATCTGGTCAAATTGAAGTGATTTGAATATAAGAACATACTTTCCCACAATCCATTCGCACGTAATGCGTAACTATAGCAGTTGAAAAATCGCACATTTCATGAAATACCAGTGCTTTGATTTTATTTCTCTTTCCACCAAAGACATCTTTGAACCACGTAATGGCACAGTTTAGACATCGTACGTTTGAAAACAAACTTATTATGTAACACGGATGCAGGTAGTGCAGGAAATTGTGACGTCGCGTCAATGGACGGAGCAACGTTCCGCGGTTATTTCCGTGTTTGGCTGCATAGTGGTCTCAACTTAGATTTGTGCGTTCTGATACCGTTACAAAATATTGTCACATGTCTATTATACAAGGTGCATGATCACGTGGTTACAATAACAACAACGTCGCCCACTCAAAGTTAGTATTATTTGATATTTTCCTTAATATGCAACGGATTTTGATGAAATATGGCGCAGCAAACGCGTCTTCAAGAGCTGCATTTTGGTGGTCCATGGAGTTCGGCACAAACTTATGTCATTTTTGCGAAGAATCGATTTCCGTGTCGGTAGACACGGAAATAGATTCTGCACAAAAACGCAGAAGTTTGGGTGAACATACAGAGACCACCAACTGCAGCTTTACGAGACGCGTTTGATGCGCCATATTTCATCAAAATCAGTTACGTAATAAGGACAATGTAAAATAATACGTACGTTGAATCAGATGGATTCTGGAAGTTTCAGTACTTGTTGTTGTTGCTGTTAGTACCACGTGATCATGCATCTTGTTATAGATGTAGACTGAAATTTGCACGTACGTACGCCAAAGTGCGGACTATATCGCGCTTTGCGCAAGCGGGCGCGACAAAAAACCCATTTGACCTTGACAATGGGTACAGGGGCCGCACGGTAGGGGGGTAGAATGAAAATATAGATGATGATAAACACCCATGTGAAGTTTCAAGGTAATGGGCGAAGCTGTTGGAGATACAGCATAACGAAAAACTTTAACCAAAAACCTTAACCAAAAACTTTAACCAAAAATCCCTTTGACCTTGACATTTGGTACAGGGGCCGCACGGGAGGGGGGTAGAATGAAAATATAGATGATGATAAACACCCATGTGAAGTTTCAAGGTAATGGGTGAAGCAGTTGCAGAGATACAGTACATGAAAAATGTTTAAGCAAAATGTTTAAGGAAAAATGTCAAAGTAATTATACCTTGACATTGGGCACAGGGGCCGCACGGGAGGAGGGTAGAATACAAATATAGATGATGATAAACACCCATGTGAAGTTTGAAGGTAATGGGCGAAGCACTTGCAGAGATGTAGTATAACGAAAAAGTTTAACCAAACAACTTAACCAAAAAACTAAAAAACTTAACCAAAAACTTTAACCGGACACACGAAAAAGTTTAAGCAAAAAGTTTAACCAAAAACTTTAACCAAAAAGTTCAAAGTAATTAGACCTTGACATTGGGCACAGGGGCCGCACGGTACGGGGGTAGAATGAAAATATAGATGATGATAAACACCCATGTGAAGTTTCAAGGTAATGGGCAAAGCAGTTGCAGAGATGTAGTATAACGAATATGTTTAGCCAAAAAACTTAACCAAAAAACTTAACAAAAAACTTTAACCGGACACACGTACGCCAAAGTGCCGACTATATCGCGCTTTTCGCAAGCGGGCGCCACAAAAATTATGAGCAAATTTCTACTTTATAGAAGAAATTAGGATTGCATTTACTTACGTACGATGTTTACTGTGAAATAAAGTTCCGGATATGAGAGAAAGAAATTGAAATGAAGTTCCTGATATGAAAGTAAGAAATTGAAATGATACGCAATTTAGTGATTTACGCACGCACGCGCACGCACGCACGCACGCACGCACGCACGCACGCACGCACTCACGCACGCACTCACTCACGCGCGCGCGCGCGCGCACGCACGCACGACGTACGCACGCACGCACGCCAAAGTGCGGATATATCGCGCTTTGCGCAAGCGGGCGCGACAAAAATCCAATTTGACCTTGTTCAGGGTTGGGTACAAAAGGGCCGCACGGGGGTAGGGGGTAAAATGAAAATATAGATGATGATAAACACCCATGTGAAGTTTCAAGGTAATGGGCGAAGCTGTTGCAGACATATGCATAACGAAAAACTTTAGCCAAAAAAAAAAACCTTAACCAAAAACTTTAACCGGACACACGTACGTACGCTTTCCGCAAGCGGGCGCGACAAAAAACCCATTTGACCTTGACATTGGGTACAGGGGCCGCACGGGGGGGGAGGGGGGGGGGGTAGAATGAAAATATAGATGATGATAAACACCCATGTGAAGTTTCAAGGTAATGGGTGAAGCAGTTGCAGAGATATAGTACATGCAAAAAGTTTAAGCAAAAAGTTTAAGGAAACAATTCAAAGTAATTAGACCTTGACATTGGGCACAGAGGCCGCACGGGAGGAGGGTAGAATGAAAATATAGATATGATAAACACACATGTGAAATTTGAATGTCATGGGCAAAGCAGGTGCAGAGATATAGTGTAACGAAAAAGTTTAAGCAAAACAGTTTAACCAAAAACTTAACCAAAAAGTAATTAGACATTGACATTGGGCACAAGGGCCGCACGGAATGGGGGTAGAATGAAAATATAGATGATGATAAACACCCATGTGAAGTTTCAAGGTAATGGGCAAAGCTGTTGCAGAGATGTAGTATAACGAAAACCTTTAACCAAAAAACTTAACCAAAAAACTTAACCAAAAACTTTAACCAGACACACGAAAACGTTTAAGCAAAAAAGTTTAACCAAAAACTTTAACCCAACAGTTCAAAGTAATTATACCTTGACATTGGGCTCAGGTGCCGCACGGTAGGGGAGTAGAATGAAAATACAGATGATGATAAACACCCATGTGAAGTTTCAAGGTAATGGACAAAGCAGTTGCAGAGATGTAGTATAACGAACAACTTTAACCAAAAAACTTAACCAAAAACTTTAACCGGACACACGTACGTACGTACGTTTGCCGACTATATCGCGCTTTCTGCAAGTGGGCGCGACAATGATACTGACGTGCGATGTTTTTCAGTCACCTGTGGTGCGCACCCATGGCTGTTTCATAGCAATCTTCGCTCACTACATCAAGATTTCTCCCAGACATCAGACATTTATTGGCCAAACACCAGAATGTACTACATACATCTGGCCGTATAAAATAAATATTCCCGGATCCACATCTACTTGCGTTCAGGCGAGACAAAAATATAAGTGACATACTGGTACATGGTAAAACGAACAGATTAGTGAGGTCAACCGCTGCACCTTGTTCATGTAGAACATGTTGCTCCCTGCATACGGACACTATAATGGATACCAACGGTCTGCTGCGGAGTTACAACCCCGTAAGCAATGTTACGTGCGAGGACAGAAACGTAGTGTATGTGCTGACGTGCAAGCCGTTCAACAAGACTGTATACGTGGGGGGAAACGGAACGTTCATTGCGCGAACGCACGGACGAACATCTCCGCGATGTGCGTTTGCAAAATGAAAACAAGCCCATACTGCGACACTTTCTGGGCCACGGTGATCATGACGTGGGTGTCGCTGTCCTCCAGAAGCTGTACAGCGAAGGACGCATATTTCGTCTTTTCACGGAAGAAAATTGGATAAAAAGACTGGGAACGAACTTCCCACATGGGTGTAATGTGAAGTGTAACATGTAAATTGGTGTCTTGATCCGGACGTATTCAACCTGTTCAACATGATACTACAAACGCAAACAATCCGGTTACTGGTGTCGGGTTGAAATGTGTTTGTACTACATATGGTAGAGGCGTTAATCGCACTGTTGGTTTACCACATGAGGCCCGATGCTGGAAACGCGAATATTTTCAATATTCGTGTTTCTGGTATCGGGTGTCATGGGTTTGACGTCGTACGGGCATGGACTGTGCGTCGGATCGCGGGATGATGGTGCACAAGTGGTGTATCGTGGTTTCGTGGTTTGACGTATGACATAGGCTCGCGCGACGTAATGACGTCCGGCTCATAACATCCGGTTTACTGCTAGACTATGGACGTCATGTAGGACTGCTAAAACATTTTCACACGATTTTGATAAAGACTATGTGGTCGAAAATTCAATAAAAAGAGTGACTTTAAAACAAATAATATTAGATATGTTGAACAATTCTGCAAAAACCAGGAACCCTCTTTTCCGACGTTTCGGCACAAGGCCTTTATCAAGGAATTAATTTCTACTGAACGCTCAGTGGAATCCATTTTAGATTTCACAATGTTTATGTTTATTCATAGCGTCATGACGTCGTTACGTCATTGTATGAGCATCCCGACGCCATAGCGTTATAAATGATGACGTACTGCATAACGTTATGGCGTCGTGATGCTCAGGCAATAATGTATGCAGTTCCTAGATAAAGACATTGAGCCGAAACGTCGGAAAAGTTTTGTTTGTTTGCAGAATTGTTCAACATATAGTATTATTGCGGAACGCTTACTATTTTATTTATATGTGTAGAGAGTTTTGTGTTTTAAACAATGGGACATTTACATGTATCGTCCGAAATCTGACTTGGTATTGACTTGGACTACATATAACGGATAGGACGTTGTACATAATTATTTAAACACATATTGCACACAATTGAAATCAAGCAGCCTATCCCATTCTGAGCTGTCTGTGTCAAACACTACAAGAGGTGAAACTGTCCGATAGCTTGTCCATGCTACATGTGCTAAGATGGTGTTTGTGCATGTATATGGCAATTCAATGCACAGTATAGTATACACCAAGAAGAACAGATTCAGATACACTTTATACAAATATTCAATCACTTTTTATTTTACGAAGCTAATTATCTTCTAAGCAAATGATGTGTTCCATGAAGTAGGTCCTTAAGTGACGTTATATATACAATATATGCGCTTCATTATCATTTCAGTTGATGTGGGATTTGTTTCTAATTTAATGTCCATGTGAATGAAGTTAAATGTATGGCAATAGCACCACAGGAAAATTGTGATTTGTTGATCGCTATAAAGTGAAATTAACGTTTTGAAGCCTTAAATGCGCTTTGACTGGAAAAGTATTGATTTGTTTTTGCGACCAGTGTAGATCCAGATCAGCCTGTGCACGCGCACAGTCTGATCAGGATATATACGGTTCGCCATTCTATCGATGAAAATTCTGTCGTGCTTCTAATAGGCATGATACAGTGAAACCTCTATAATCCGGACACCCTGGGAGGCCCCCAGGGTGTCCGTCTTAGAGGGTTTCACTGTAAATCAACCATTATCACAGAGATAAATGACCATGAAACTCAAAATAAGACCAATACGTGTTTTATTGATGTCCGGTTTAGAGGGGTTCCGCTGTAGACCGTGATCATGATACATGAGCGCGATATTTGATCAGGAGCTACAGTGGCCATTACTACGATGAGCGCCATTTCTCCAGTCACAGCCACACACGTGACTGTCATTGAATATTTGTGTCTTATGTCAATAAACCGGACACCAAAAGAAAACTGTGTTATCTTATGTTGCTAGGTTTCTTGGAATTTTTCCTCAGGTGACAATGCCTGTTCATGATCGCATAACACACAACTTTGGCATATAATTATAATCGTACACCTTCGCTTCCTGATTAAAAATTAATGTTAGCCGCCATCTTTGAAAATATCGAATCACGTGACACGCACTGATTTGGTTGGCTAATGCAAATGACGTCAGTCTCCAGTAACCAACCAAACCACTGCGTGCACGTGATTGAAATATTTTCAAAGATGGCGGCTAATAGTCATTGAGAATGCGGAAGTGAACGTGTATGATTTTAAAAAGCGAATTTAGGTTAGTGAGACGCGTTTTTAGTGCAGTTTACACTCGAAATCTTTGAGATTTATGTTAATGTATTAGCAACTGTAAAATCTATACCGAAAACCCACGCCAAGCAGCGGTTTCGACACGCTGTAATGCGTTGTATAGGCGAGTTCCAACTGTCTACATTTTGTGGTTTTTCGTTACAATGGTGGCGAATGGGAGTTTTGTACCTTTCTAAGTATTATTATATTTACACCCGGGCACTTTTGAATTGCTTTGTACATTGTTTAGAAAGGTGTTTTATGTTTATACAAACAATAATTGACCATCCAAGACACGCTAGAATCGCCTTTGGTGGATGGTACACAGCGGCCTGTGTGAAACTTGCCCAGGATACCAACTTTTCTGAGCAATATTGGCAATGCAAACTCGCAATCAAGCAACTTGATCGTCTGACCCTGAGCTGTAGCACAGTTCAGGCTCTGCGTATATCGCAGTGTTGATATATGTATGACATATATAATATGGAGCCATCCACCTCACTGGCTTGGATACGGTTCACGCCCTTATTTATATGATGTCTATATAGTAAATACATGGTTAGTGCCGTCGAATATAAAATATATCCGGTTGAGCCTTAGACAGCTTTATTGGGGCGAGCTTTAGCGAGCCCCTATAAAGTTGTTGGGGCGAAACCGAATATATTTTATATTCGACGGCACAAATCATGTATTTAATTTATACCGCATACCAAACTTAATCGTTTGAACGTGCGTGACGTCATGTTTTGACGTCATTCCCTCGTTATACGTCACAAATCTAGCGACGTCATTCAAAGTAAAATGGCGGCGTCCACGCTAGGTAGATTCGGTATTGTATCTGATTAAATCTCCGATTTATTTACGATGAGCTTCAATATTGACTGGTTTTAGACTACACAGTTGTCATAATAAGCATTGCAATCATAATGGGCATATCCATGTCGTTGGTTACGTCGCATATACTGTAAAAATGGACAAAATTCAACTAAACAGACAGCGATTTCGATTTTAAAATTCGCCGCCATCTTGAATTTGCTGTCCAGATGGACCAGTCAGAGGACGCGATTAGGGGTCAAAGGTGAATAAATAAAGGCAAAAACGGCACTTCATGTATATTAGGCAACTTCAGGTATATTAGGTTACTTCATATATAAATAGCATTTATTCAACCCTTTATTATGCTACATGAAGCAATGGTTCCGGTATAAATATATATATATGTATAGTAAGCTTACCGACGCCAGAATGAACACATGTCGCTTGTTGATATGTTTATATATATATATAAACATATCGACGAAGCGACATGTTCATTCTGGCGTCAGTAAGCTTACTATACACATATATATATGTGTACTGCATGAAAAAAACGTTAATAATAAGCTTACCGACGCCAGAATGAACACATGTCGCTTTATTGATATGTATATATATATATAAACATATCAACGAAGCGACATGTGTTCATTCTGGCGTCGGTAAGCTTACTATACACACATACATATATATACTGCATGAAAAACGTTAATAGTAAGCTTACCGAAGCCAGAATGAACACCTGTCGCTTCTTTGATATTATATATATATAAACATATCACAAAGCGACACGTGTTCATTTCTGGCGTCGGTAAGCTTACTATACACACATATATATACGCATGAAAAACATTAATAGTAAGCTTACCGACGCCAGAATGAACACATGTCACTTTGTTGATATGTTTATATATATATATAAACATATCAACAAAGCGACATGTTGTGTATATAAACATATCAACAAAGCGACATGTGTTCATTCTGGCGTCGGTAAGCTTACTATTAACGTTTTTCATGCAGTATATGTGGCTGAGACTGGAGAAATTGGGATTATGGGTTTGCGACATGTGTATATCCGGATCAGCCTGTGCATCCGCACAGTCTGATCAGGATCTGCACTGTTCGCCAGTCCAGCAATGAAACACCCGTCATGTTTCTAATAATCAAAATGCATGTACATGCAGATAGTTATGCTTTATGCTTCCACTAGCGTGTGGACAGTGAACAATGTTCTGTTGTATAAATTATTGTTCACATCTTGTATTGTTAAGGAATTAAATGCGAGGGAGCGCTAGCGAACTGTGGTTCACGAGAAGAAGACGTTTGTAATCTATATTGAAAGAACGACCTTTTTACCTTTTGGCAGCCATCTTGGATGACATAAGCATCCAATTTCGAAAAAATATACACCAGAGCGATCGCCTCGCTGATATATTTGATATATGACATGAATACCATATTCGGTAAATAATAACATTTGAATCCAATTTGACCCTACGGGCCACGCACATTTTTGACCCAGGGGTAACCATTTTAAGAACTTTGAAAGAGCATTGTACATCGATCATTCTTACCAAGTTTCGTCGAAATCCTGCTGGCGGTTCATGAGAACTTTTTTTTTAAGAATTTGTGCTATTTTTAGACGGCGGCCATGTTGGATTTCAGGCCAACTTAATTTCAACAACTTTGGAGAGGCTTCACCTAAGGACCATACAGATAAGAGTCTGCTGACCATTGGCCAATCGGTTCATGAGACCTTTTGACCTTTCGTCTGCCTTCTTGGATGACATAGTCATCCGATTCGGACAAATATTGCAGCAGAGCAATCGCCTCATCAATACCTTCAATTTGATATATGACATGAGCATATTCGGTCAAAAATAAAAATTGACCCCACGGGCCACGCTCATTTTTGACCCCGAGGCCACCATTTTAACAACTTTGAAAGAGCATTCTGCATCGATCATTCCTACCAAGTTTCGTCGAAATCCGGCTGGCGGTTCATGACATGAGAAGATTTTTTAAGAATTTGTGCTATTTTTAGAAGGCGGCCATCTTGGGTTAGTGACAAGATCCGTTTTAACAAATCTGAAAAGGCTTCACCCATGGACCATAACTGCGAAGTTTGGCCACCATGGGCCAAGCGGTTCGTGTGTAGAAGAATTTTGAAATCTAATAAAATAACGACCTTTTGACCTTTCGGCGGCCATCTTGGTTGACATAACTATCCGATTTCGACAACAAATGTACCAGAGTGATCGCCTCGTGGATACCTTCGATTTGATATACGACATGACCATATTAGGTCAAAAATAAAATTTGACCACACGGGCCACTCCCATTTTTGACCCTGGGGTCACCATTTTAACAACTATGAAAGAGCATTGTACATCGATCATTCCTACCAAGTTTTGTCGAAATCCAGTTGGCGGTTCTTGAGAAGATTTTTGAAGAATCTGTGCTATTTTTAGACGGCGGCCATCTTGGATTACGTAATTACGTAATTTTAACAAGTTTGTAATCCCCCTACCTAAGGACCATGACCAGGAAGTTTGGAGAATATAGGCCCATGCCGAGGAGAAGACGTTTGAAAATGTTCACGGACGACGGACGACGGACACATTGCGGTAACAATAGCTCACATGAGCTTCGCTCGGGTGAGCTAAATAAAAATACACCTATGAACTATTAAAGTATTCCATTGAGGAAAAGAGAAGTTACAATGTAGTGTAAAGTTTTAAAAACAAAACATTTTCTATATCCTTGACCTTGGGGTTAGCGGGCACCATACGTTTTCTGTAGAATGATGCAGGATGATGTTACAAATATTAAAGCATTCCATCAATGGAAACAGAAGTTATTGCAGATTAACCCCAATGTTAATTTTTGTGATGGACAGATGGACGAACAGACAACTTTTGCATCCCTATATCCCCTTTTCGTTACGCGCCGGGATAGTAAACTGAAACCAAAACACTTATTTTCCAACAAACACAGCTAAACACAATCAAGACTGCCGCCAACGACATGCATCTCCTGGCACCGATGCTAAATTTCTATACTAGACATTTTTGAAGTCCGTGACCTTGACCTTGGGGTTACCGGACACCATGAACTTTCAGCAGATGGTGCGTAATGTTCTTACAAATGAATGTATGAAATATTAAAACATTCCATCAAGGGAAACAGCTACAATAAATTAACCCAAGTGTTAAGTTTTCAAAACTAAGCATTTTCTAAGCCCGTGACCTTGACCTTGGGGTTAGCGGGCACCAAGAGCTTTCAGTAGAATCATGCCGCATTTTGTTATATTTTACACCTAAGAAGTATTAAAGCATGCCATCAAGGGAAACAGAAGTTGTAATAAATTAAACCGAACATTAAGTTTTCCAAACCAGGAATTTTCTAAGCCCATGACCTTGATCTTTGGGGTTAGCGGGCACCATAGTCTTTTTGTAGAATGATGCGGGATGTTGTTTTCAATGCATGTATGGAATATTAAAGCATTCCATTGAGGGAAACAGAAGCTACAACGAATTAACCTGAGCGTAAAGTTTTAGAAACACAGCCAAACGTAAAAACTTAACGTTGAATGCATGTGAAAAGTAGGTCAATGAACCATGAAAAACTAGACCACGGTCACATGGGCTCCCTCTGTGTGAGATGGTTACACCACAGTGTTGATGTATACCCAGTTTGGAGGTCGTAGAACTTATAGTTTTCCGGAAACTGAGCTAAATACAAAAACTTAACATTGAATGCATGTGAAATGTAGGTCAATAAACCATGAAAACTAGGTCAAGGTCACATGGGCTCCCTCTGTGTGAGATGGTTACACCACAGTGTTGATGTGTACCGAAGGATTCCATCAAGGGAAACAGAAGTTGTAATAAATTAAACCGAGCGTTAAGTTCTCCAAACCCGGAAATTCAGATTTGAAAGTCAGTGACCTTGACCTTTGGGGTTAGCGGGCTCCATGTACATCCTGTAGAATGATGCGGGACGTTGTTACAAATGCATGTATGGAATATTAAAGCATTCCATTGAGGGAAACAGAAGTTACAATGCATTAACCTGAGCGTTAAGTTTTAGAAACAGAGCTAAACGCAAAAACTTAACGTTGAATGCATGTGAAAAGTAGGTCAATGAACAATGAAAACTAGGTCAAGGTCACATGGGCTCCCTCTGTGTGAGATGGTTACACCACAGTGTTGATGGATACCAGGTATGGAGGTCGTAGGACTTAAAGTTTTCTGGAAACTGAGCTAAACACAAAAACTTAACGTGAAATGTTGACGCCGCCGCCGACGGAAAAACTATGCCTATGTCCCGCTGCTGCTAAAGCAGGCGGGCAGGAACAAAAAGGAACAGTTTTTATAGTATTTTTATCCTTAATGCATATAATTACAAACGTCCATCTTGTATTTTTGTTGCCATTGGTACAATCTGATATTGTAGAATAATTTTCAAGTAATTGATCTGTAATTCTCAACAACATTAAATTTGCGATGTTTTTGGCAGCCATCTTGGATTTTTGAGTGGCATGCCATGAGCCATATCTTATTTTTTGTATATTTTATGAACGTCAATGTGTGTTTCCCTACAACTCCACCAAGTTCCATGTTTATATCACAATCAGAACATTTTTTATAATGTTTTTATGAAAATTGTGATTTTGGCGGCCATTCTGGATTTCTTGGACGTCATGGGCAAAATCTAAGATAGCTCCATATCTGAAAAAAATCAGTTTGTGGTTATCTACAACTCCACCAAATTTCATGCTTGTATCACAAAGTGAACAATTTGGCCTCTTGCAATTTTGGTCAAATCGGCTACTGGTCTTTATATAATATGACCTTTTGTTTCAAATGTGGAATCATACACGTGACTGAATATATACATAAAGTATATCTGACACTGTTCTTCTTACAGTGTATTATACAGAGCATTGAGTTGCCATCTATGGCCATTTTAGTTTGTACACGTTATCGGACAGTATCACCACCTGGGTTTGACACCTAGAACAAATAATATGGCAGAAAATATAATAAAATTTGGTGCAATACGTCCCACATATATAGGACGACAAAAACGTCATATACATATTATTCTAGCAGACTACACAATACAAACTAGATATCTGAGCATTTCTACCATCATTCACAAAATATACAATGGACACTTGTTCAATGTGTAAAATGTCAAACTGATCCAAAGTCTATTATTAGAAGTGGATCGGCCACAGGTAAAAAAGTATTTACTCACATAGCAGGCAAGTAGACGGTAGTAACAATACACTCGGGTAGCTGCTTACAAGTCACTGGATTCGATACAGTATTTATGGTAATACAGGTATATATATATATACAGCACTGTATATTGTTCTTACTGTTACAAACAATTTATTCATGTGTTTGTCATATTATTAGTAATATGTGTCAATCACAATAAGAGGTAAAACTGGCTGATGGCTTGTACACACTACTAAGATGGCCAACATGGACACTCCATCCTACATTGTGTAGGCATTGTGTAGGAAATGTAAGAAGAGCATGTTCACATGTATGTTATGACTATATCCCATCACATTTACAAAGCAATTATGCATGAATGCCTGAATATCAGGGGCCCCACGGGTCCTTAAGCAGGATAATTGTAATACAATACTATATATAGATATTTCGTCGGCATGCACTAGATCATACAAAATCCATATAACACATAATTAATACACCGGCATGTATTATAATTTCGCAAGCAGTCACAACAGTCACAACTGTAGCATGATAGATTGTCATCTGAGGAATACATGTATGAAATATCAAGGTGTTCCATGTAAAGAAACAGAATCGATAAGACATTTACCCCAATGTTAAATCTGTAACGCCGCCGCCGGGGATATGCCAATAGCTCTTTATGCACTTCGTGCAGGCGAGCTAAAAACAATAATTATCTCCCAGTTTTGAGCAGTACAGTATACATTGTATAGTAACATGGAGCGATCTACAAAATGACAAACACTGGTTAAACTATATACATATATTCGTCGAAGTGATCTACATTATAAAATGTACATATATCATGATAATACATGACTAGAAATGGACGCTTGTCGACAAGCGCATGCGTACCCCCCTCCCCATGGACACAAGTAGTTTGAAAAAAGGGTGTTCGAGTTATGCTCCAGAGACAAAAATCAGTGACGGAAAAGAAATGGGAGTAACTAAAAAATTATTGATGCAAGAGTTGTCATTCTTGCGTGACACACCTTTAGGGTCGTGGTCTATGCATGTGTGAAGTTTCATGAAAAATTCCAAAGGGTGTTCGAGTTATGCTCCGGACACGAAATCAGTGCACGAAACAACAAAGGGAGATAACTAAGAAATTAACGACGCAAGAGTTGTCATTCTTACGTGCGACACACCTTTGGGTCGTCTTCTATGCATGTGTGAAGTTTAATAAATATAAAATGTGTTCATAGAACACGGATGTCCCACATATCGCTTTGATAATAAATGAGGTCAATCCAAGTCAAAATTTTCTTTTACCCGAGCGTTAAAGTTTTTGAAGCACCAAGTATGTGACCTTGACCCTGGGCTTGGCGGGGGCAGGACGAACGTGGATTAGGCACAGGGCGGTAGAGGACCATTAGCAAGTATATATGAAATATGAAGTTGATCCGTGAAAGAAAACAGAAATTATAAGATATTTACCTGAGCGTTAAAGTTTTTGAAGCACTAAGTATGTGATGTTAACCCTGGGCTTGGCGGGGGCAGGACGAACATGGATTTGGCACAGGGCGGTAGAGGACCATTAGAGCAAGTTATCGCGTAAATAGAAATATGAAGTTGATCCGTGAATGGTAAAGACAAATTATAAGATATTTACCTGAGCGTTAAAGTGTTTGAAGCACCAAGTATGTGACCTTTACCCTGGGCTTGGCGGGGGCAGGACGAGCGTGGATTTGGCACAGGGCGGTAGAGGACCGTTAGAGCAATGCGTATATGAAATATGAAGATGATCCATGAAAGAAAACAGAAATTATAAGATATTTACCCGAGCGTTAAAGTTTTTGAAGCACTAAGTATGTGACCTTGACCCTGGGCTTGGCGGGGGCAGGACGAACGTGGATTTGGCACAGGGCGGTAGTGAACCATCAGAGCAATGTGTATATGAAATATGAAACAGATCGTTCGAAGATGAAGAAATTATTGAGACATTTACCCGAGTGTTAAAGTTTTGTGACGGACGGAGAGACGGACGGGAGGACGGGACGCACGTTCCTACGAATGAATACTTGTTGGGTTTTTACTGTATAAAAATACCCAACAAGAGTACCCAACACTATCCTAACCCTACCCAATAAGATCCCCGTACGCTTACAACAAGTACCCATTCGTGTGTGCAGACGGACGGACGGACAAGGGTAACACTAAATGCGCCCTCCACTATCGTGGTGAGGCATACAAATATTCCAAAGGGTGTTCGAGTTATGCTCTGGATACGAAATCAGAGCATGAACCAACAAAGGGAGCCGAGAAAACGGGTCTTCATGCATTATTGTCCAGTTTGTAGAGTGCGCAAAACAAAAAAATAAGATAACTCAAAAATTAGCAACGCAAGAGTTGTCATTCTTGTGCGCGACACACCTCCGGGTCGTGGTCTATGCAGGTGTGAAGTTTCATGAAAATATTCCAAAGGTTGGTCGAGTTATGCTCCAGACAGGAAATCAGTATGCGAAAACAAAAAAGGGAGATAACTAAAAAATTAGCTATGCAAGAGTTGTCATTCTTGTGCACGACACACCTTCGGTTCGTGGTCTAATTGAATGTGTGAAGTTTCATAAAAATATTCCAAAGGGTGGTCGAATTGTGGTCAATCAGTGCGCGAAACAAAAAAGGGAGATAACTCAAAAATTAGCTATGCAACAGTTGTCATTCTTTTGCGCGACACACCTTCGGGTCGTGGTCTATGCATGTGTGAAGTTTCATGAAAATATTCCAAAGGGTGGTGGAGTTATGCTCCGGACACGAAATCAGTGCGAGAAACAAAAAAAGTAGATAACTCAAAAATTAGATATGCAAGAGTTGTCATTCTTGTGCGCGACACACCTTCGGGTGGTGGTCTATGCATGTGTGAAGTTTCATGAAAATATTCCAAAGGGTGTTCGAGTTATGCTCCGGACAAGAAGTGTCTGCGGCGGACGCGGGCGCGGACGCGGCCCGCTGTCAAATCCATTGTATCCCCCGACGGAGTCCGGGGGATACAATTAATACACCGGTATCATGCAGGGCTTCTAAAACTTTCAGTTTACCGGTTCTGGACCGATTTTTGAACTCTCAGATCAGTCGTCTGCTATTTCGCTATAAACCGTTTTTGACCACCAAATATTGTCCATTTTATGACATATATCCGCGGGCCATATCCGTGTGCAACAACTCGCTGTGTATTCAGTTTCTCCTAGTATCGATTTTTAAGTGTACCAGTCCCACTACAAATCATTCTACAAAGGTTAGAAGACACCAAATGGTGCGAAATCGCCCAGGGTGTATGCAAAAGTAGTCCGGTTTAAAAAATTAGTGCGGGTGTTTTGAGGTCACAGACACCGTTTGCTTGCAAATCTTGATCCATTACTACCCAGTTTCACTTGAGGAACATTTTGGTGTGCCTTTAACACAAGTTTTCAGCATATTTGTAGCATTTAAAAGAAAACGCTGAACCTGTTGGTCACTTGATGTAAACGGAGTTTCCGTGGCCAAAAAATGTACACAATATTGGAGGATATGACAAGGTTCGATTTTTCTTCCTTATGAGTAAGTGAACCTATTGTTTAGTTCATGCAGAAACAGTACAGACTGGCTGCAGGTCATGTACATGTGGGTCCCACAGCATCCATACAAATAGTGAAAGTAGGAGAGACTGGCTTTATTGGATGGCATTCGGTTAAATTATATAGTAAAACTATTTGGTGGTGTCTAACCTTTATAAACACGATTTATTTATCCCAATACAACATTTATCCCATTATTTCTAGTACTTTGTTTGAACTTCGAAATTTCAGTTAAAGTTTTTAATGGGGTGGGGGGCGGGTCTGCTCCGACAATGGCCGACAAAGGCCGACAGTGTTACGTCTGGACTCTGGACCGATTGGCATTCTGAAATTTTAGAAGCCCTGCCGGTATGTATTATAATTTCGCAAGCAGTCACAACAGTCACAACTGTAGCATGATAGAGGGTCATCTGAGAAATGCGAGATATACAAGACGATAAACACTGATTAAGCAGGATAATTATAATACAATGCTATATACATGTATAGATATGTCGTTGGAGTGCTCTACATTATACAATGTACATATAATACACATAATTAATACACCGGTATGTATTATGATTTCGCAAGCAGTGACAACAGTCACAACTGTAGCATGATAGATGGTCATCTGAGTAATGCATGTATGAAATATCAAGGTGTTCCATGTAAAGAAACAGAATCGATAAGACATTACCCCAACGTTAAGTTTGTGGACGTCGTCGCCATGGGGTAGGCCATTAGCTATTTCCGAGCTAAAAAACAATAATTATCACCCAGTTTGAGCAGTACATATGTATATATCTAACACAAAAACATCAAATGTGATCGTGAGATCTACAAGACGACAAACACTGGTTAAGCAGAATAATTATTATACAATGCTATATATAGATATTTTGTCGGAGTGCTCTACATTATACAATGTACATATAATACACATAATTAATAAACTGGTATGTATTATAATTTTGTAAGCAGTTGCGAAGGTAACTTGCAATGTACTTAGAGTAGATTGCAAGAGTTACCGTTCGCAACTATTTCGCAAACTGTCACAACATAAAGACAAGTTATTTCCCTTACACCATAAGAGCATCAGTCGCTGGACAACATACCATTCGGACAGTGCAGATCATGATCAAGCACTGACGAATCTTGATCATGTATATGATTAAGTGTCAAATTACATGTACCTTAATTTCTTGTACGCGTTCACATGAGTCCAACAATTTCACCCTTCAACACTAGGCCACAATGTCAACATCGAACCTGAGGCGAGCTAGCTAATGAGCTGCCTCTACAGGATCTGCACTGTTCGCGGATATACCTTGATTTTAGTCAAATTAACCGGTTTGATTGGTGGAATCATCTAAAGTCGTCATGGACGAGTCCATGTAAGTTATGAAGGGCCAGAAACATAGAATGTGTATGTTTCTGGGGGTTGCTTCACAAAACTTTGTACGACTAAAATGTTTGTAAGTGCAAAATTATAATACATGTTACATTGTAGTCTGTACATTTCACATTAACAATGTTTTCTTGTAACCATATGCAGCCTATGCTCAATAAATGTAAATCCATTAATATACGGTTTCTAAAACAATAGAAGAGAATATAGAAGATTTGACACTTTACATACGTATTACAATACTTGTTGCGTAATATGAAGCTACATGTATACAAAAACTTAACATTGACTGTCAATGCTGCCCGCCACCCGCCCGCCAGCCCACTCGCCCGGCTTTCCCCAATCCAATAGCAGGGATTTTTTTTCTTCGAAAATCCGGCTAAAAATTTATATTGTTTTTTAGAAATAAGAAAATATCTGCAAATGGTGCAGGTTAATGATTAGTTCATTACGAGTCGGCTCATCTGGATCTACACTGTTTGCAAACAGTATGATAGAGGTAAAGGTCTGTAGTGTAGAAAAGGTTAATATACGAGACACGCCATGTGACTTTCTACGTAATTTCATGAAGTTTTTATTACACCATCTTATTACACTATCAAAGTCTATTTACTGCAATAAACACATTTATTTTAGCTGAATATGCATTGATTTTTTTGCATCTCAAATAAGTGCATTTTCAACTTTGTTTATTGTTTGCTCGTTTAATCCCTATTTTCCGGAGAACAAAATGTGATAAATTATATAATACCCTCACAATAACTGTTAGGTTGGCCCAGTCCCCAAATATGAAGTCTAAATCAGTGAACATATTAACTTAAAATATATCATTTCTCAAATAGTCATATTTTGGGACATTCATCGCCTCTACCAATGATCCTATTTTTGTACCCATTTCTATCCTGTATTTGTCAGGGAAAAAAGACTTTGCAATTGCCGGAAGCTCCCAGTAGCAAACTGGGGAGCTGTTGGTTAGCACAGAGACGACTTCTGTCTTCATCGAGCCTGGACTGAGAATAATGCCTGGTGCACCAGATGCAGCTTTCTCCATGAAGCAATGAAACAGAACCTTTTTTGGATTGTCATAGTCGAGGTAACCATGGGCAAATAGATTTGGATCTTTGGATTGTGTCTTTAAAGCATCTTCAATGTATTTCCTATTTTCGTACAGCCAAACATGGGCTGCCTTTATTTTGTCAGACGTTGGTGATAGAACAGGACATCGTGGGTCCAAATGTTTCCTGTGTGTTTGTGGGTGGCCAAAGCTTATTAATGAAATATGGGTCAGTTCTGTTTGTATCGTGCATAGTGGCAGTGGCGGAGGGGCATTTGTTGCGTCTACCAATTATAATACCACTACATCAAGATTCTCATCTATGAAACAGCAGTCTTTCTTTACACGGAACAGATTAGCATAGGGCTGCATTGCATCTTCATTAAAGTTGAAAAAGACAGTATCCGCTTCCAACTTAGCAAAGTCGTTGTGAAGAAAACCGGTGGGATCTGAAATACATGAAATGCCCTTAAAGAATTTTTTTATATGTCCCATATATGGGAAAGTTATTGGGGACATATATGTAACATATATGGCACATACAACTTCCCACTATATGGTACATATATGGGACATATATGGCAAATGTTGGGATTTTGTATGCAAATGAGATGTATGTATATGGGACTTATATGTCTGGCACATATAACTATAACTTTATGGCAGTTATATGGCAGTTATATGGCAGTTATATGTCTGGCACATGTAACTATAACTTTATGGCAGTTATATGGCAGTTATATGGCAGTTATATGGCAGTTATATGGCAGTTATATGTCTGGCACATATAACTATAACCTTATGGCAGTTGTATGGCAGTTATATGTCTGGCACATATAACTATAACTTTATGGCAGTTATATGGCAGTTATATGTCTGGCACATATAACTATAACCTTATGGCAGTTATATGGCAGTTATATGTCTGGTACATATAACTATAACTCAGGTAAGTATAGTCAACGTCAGAACATGGCTGCATGCTAGACTGTGATAAAAAATGATTCATTGATTGAATGTGGCTTTATGTCTTGGCCAGACTGATTGATTGAGTATTGGTGTCTAACGGCCTATCAACAGCTAAGGTCAGTTAAGGCCGGGTATAGAATATTTGGGTTTGGTAGAAGAACAGTAGCATGCTGAGCTACATACACCTGGCGCCATTCAGCCTGTCCATAACGTCCCAGAGAAATTCCCAAAATCTGAACTCAATATTAACAGAAAATATATATTCAGCCCTAAAGTCAGAATATCCTCACTACTACAGGGTGCCAGGTCCTTGCCACACCAGTCACTTAGCTCCAATCTTATTTCTTAATGTGGCATAACATGATTTAGCTCTCAAGTATCGAAAGTCAAATTGTACAGGAAAGGCCAAACCATGCAAATCGGCATTCTGGTAAGGACGAACCCAGATCGTTAGATTACCCTTCGCATGCTGACACCTACAGCGCACTTCCTATCCTGAATGTGGCTGTGACTGGAGAATTGGGGCTTATGTGACCAATGTAGATCCTGATTAAACTAGAAATTGATGCTTTTCCACAAGCGCATGCGTATTCGATCCCCACCTTCACTAAAAGATAAAAGTATGCAAGTGCGAAATATCATGAACATATTTCAAAGAGTAATCAAGTTTTGGATTGACAGGAAATCAATCTACGAACAAGCAAAGAGAGATAACTAAACATTAGTGAGGAAATGATGGTCTATCTTGTATGCAACACACCTTGGGTTTATCTATGCATGTGTGAAGTTTCATGAAAATATTCCAAAGGGTATTCAAGTTATGTTCCAGACAGAAAATCACTGTGCGAAAAAACAAAGGGATATACCTAAAACACCGGTGGGTTGTGGTCTATGCATGTGTCAAGTTCCATGAAAATATTCCACAGGGTATTCGAGTTATGCTCCGGACAAGAAATCACTGAGTAAAAAAACAAAGGGAGATAACTCGAACATAAGTTAGGCAAGAGTTGTTATTCTTGCATGAAATACACCATTGGGTCGTGGTCTATGCATGTGTGAAGTTTCATGAAAATATTCCAAAGTGTATTCGAGTTATGCTCCGGAAAAGAAGTTTCTGTGGCAGACGCGGGCTTTCGTCCGGGGGATACATTAACACATTCCTGTAGCATTATAATTATATATATTGCTTGCTAGAAGCATGGCTGGTTATCAATGATGGAATGGCAATCAGTGGAGATCCTGATCAGACTGTATAAATGCATAAGCTGATCTGTATATTCACATGTCGCAAAACCCTCAGGCCCCATTTTCCAGTCCCGGCCATAAATGAGGAACCAACACTTAAAGCGACTAGTCTCAGATGGTACCTCTGAAGTTGCATTTCACAAAAACTCATTTGAAATGCTTCAAAATCTTTACTACAAGATATGGTTAGCATTGCAGACTTCTATCACCATACACATGGTAAAACAAAATTGAACAAGCGGGCCATGATGGCCCTATATCGCTCACCTGTGCAATGTCACAACAATCAAGCAAATACTGGTATGTAACGTTTTCACTACATATACATCAAAATAAGCCCATGACAGGCACTAAATGTCAATGCGACAAACTTGAGATGTCACCAGGGTATGAGTTGTCTTGCGATATGTACAGATATATCTTACACATCTTTGAGAGGCTTGGAGACCTACAGGATGCTTCCAGCCTATTGCAATCCTTAGATTTTATGTATTATATAACCATATTCCGTAAAAAAGTTGACCACTATTTGACCCCCCGGGCCATGACCATTTTGACCCAGAGGTCACCATTTTAACAGCTTTGAAAAAGCATTGTACATCGATCATTTCTGTCAAGTTTCGTCGAAATCGGTCAGGTGGTTCGTGATTAGATTTTTTAAGAATTTATGCTACTTTTGGATGGCGGCCATCTTGGATTAACGACAGCCATTTTAACAAAACTGAAAAGACTTTACCAATGAACCATAACTGCAAAGTTTGGCCACCAATGGCCAAGCGGTTTGTATGAAGAAGACATTTGAAATCTCTAATAAAAGAACAACCATTTGACCTTTCGGCGGCCATCTTGGATGATGTAATCATCCGATTCGATGAAAACAGCACCACAGCGATCACCTCATCAATACCTTTGATTTGATATATTATAAGACCATATTCCGTCAAAAATGAAATTTGACCCCATTTTTGACACAGGGGTCACCATTTTAACAAATTTGAAAAAGCATTGTACATCGATCATTTCTGCCAAGTTTCGTAGAAATCGGTCTGGTGGTTCGTGAGAAGATGATTTTTTTAAAAATTGTGCTATTTTAGACGGCCGCCATCTTGGATTAACGATGACCGCCATTTTAACACAATAATTCCGCCACGGAAGCGGTATCGAGCCTGCCGAGGCATTTGACAATAACTTTAACGCATTTGCCTTACAAAACAAGAACACGAAAAGTTAACATTGAAAGTATTAAAACAAGAGGGCCATGATGACCCTAATTCGCTCACCAGACTCCATGAACACCAGCGGAGAATGTGACATTGTTCATGTGTTTTAAAAAAAAATTGTGCTATTTTTAGATGGCGGTCATCTTGGATTAAGCGATGACTCTCATTTTACCAAATCTGAAAATGCTTCACCCAAGGATCTTAATTTCCTATAAAGTTTGGCCAGCATCGGCCATGTGGTTCCTGAGAAAAAGACGTTCAAAATCTCGAATAAATGGACCTTTTGGTGGCCATCATGGATGTTATAATCATCCGATTCCGACAAATTTGCACCCCAATTTGACCCCACGGGCCACACCAATTTTTGACCCCGGGGTCACCATTTTCACAACTTTGAAAGAGCATTGTAAATCGATCATTTCTACCAAGTCTTAGTCGAAATACGGCCAGCGGTTCATGAGAAGAAGATTTTTTAAGAATTTATTCTATTTTTAGACGGCGGCCATCTTGGATCGACGATGACCTCCATTTTAACAAATCTGAAAAGGCTTCACCCATGGACCATAACTGTGAAGTTTGGCTACCATGGGCCAAGCGGTTCATGTGAAGAAGAATTTTGAAATCTCTAATAAAAGAAAGACCTTTTGACATTTCGGGGGCCATCTTGGATGACATACAAATCCGATTTCGACAAACAATGTACCAAAGTGATCGCCTCATTGATACCTTCGATTTGATATATAACATGACCATATTCGGTCAAACATAACATTTGACCCCAATTTGACCTCACGGGCCACGCCCACTTTTGACCCCGGGGTCACCATTTTAACAACTTTGAAAGAGCATTGTACATCGATCATTCCTACCAAGTTTCGTCGAAAACCGGCTAGCGGTTCATGAGAAGAAGATTTTTTAAGAATTTATGCTATTTTTAGACGGTGGCCATCTTGGATTAGTTATGACCTCCATTTTAAGAAATCTGAAAAGGCTTCACCCATGGACCATAACGTTTAAGTTTGGCTACCATGGGCCAAGCGGTTCATGTGAAGAAGAATTTTGAAATCTCTAATAAAAGAAAGACCTTTTGACATTTCGGCAGCCATCTTGGATGACATAACAATCCGATTTCGACAAAAAATGTACCAGAGTGATCGCCTCATTGATACCTTCGATTTGATATATTACATGACCATATTCGGTCAAAAATAAAATTTGACCCCACGGGCCACGCCCATTTTTGACCCCGGGGTCACCATTTTAACAACTTTGAAAGAGCATTGTACATCGATTATTCCTACTAAGTTTCGTCGAAACCCGGCTAGCGGTTCATGAGAAGAAGATTTTTTAAGAATTTATGCTATTTTTAGACGGTGGCCATCTTGGATTAGTTATGACCTCCATTTTAAGAAATCTGAAAAGGCTTCACCCATGGACCATAACGTTTAAGTTTGGCTACCATGGGCCAAGCGGTTCATGTGAAGAAGAATTTTGAAATCTCTAATAAAAGAAAGACCTTTTGACATTTCGGCAGCCATCTTGGATGACATAGCAATCCGATTTCGACAAAAAAATGTACCAGAGTGATCGCCTCATTGATACCTTCGATTTGATATATTACATGACCATATTCGGTCAAAAATAAAATTTGACCCCACGGGCCACGCCCATTTTTGACCCCGGGGTCACCATTTTAACAATTTTGAAAGAGCATTGTAAATCGATCATTCCTACCAAGTTTCGTCGAAATCCTGCTAGCGGTTCATGAGAAGAAGATTTTTTAAGAATTTATGCTATTTTTAAACGGCGGCCATCTTGGATTAGCTATGACCTCCATTTTAACGAATCTGAAAAGGCTGCACACATGGACCATAACTGCGAAGTTTGGCTACCATGGGCCAAGCGGTTCATGTGAAGAAGAATTTTTAAATCTCTAATAAAAGAACGACCTTTTGACCTTTCAGCGTCAATCTTGGATGACATAACAATCCGATTTCGACAAAAAATGCACCAGAGTGATCACCTCATTGATACCTTCAATTTGATATAAGACATGACCATATTCGGTCAAAAATTTGACCCCACGGGCCACACCTATTTTTGACCCCGGGGTCACCATTTTAACAACTTTGAAATAGCATTGTACATCGATCATTCCTACCAAGTTTTGTCGAAATCCGGTTGGCGGTTCTTGAGAAGATTTTTGAAGAATTTATGCTATTTTTAGACGGCGGCCATCTTGGATTACGTAATGACGTGATTTTAACAATTTTGTAATCCCCCTACCTAAGGACCATGACCATGAAGTTTGGTGACTATAGGCCCAATGGTTACCGAGGAGAAGACGTTTGAAAATGTTCACGGACGACGACGACGGACGACGACGGACGACGACGGACGACGGACACATTGCGGTAACAATAGCTCACATGAGCTTCGCTCAGGTGAGCTAAAAATAGAATTTGACCTTAACCCTGGGGCCCGAGAAAAACAAATTAATAGTCCTATATTCATCTACATATCATAGTAAAGGGATGTATAAAGTTTGATGACTGTAGCTGACAAGGTGTTGAAGTAATGACCGTAACATGAAACGTAACACGAAAACTTAACATTCAATGTATTAACAAATAGAGTTTGACCTTGACGCTGAAGACCCGCCAATTTTTTTTAATAGTCCTATATGCATGTACATATCATAGACAACGTATGTATAAAGTTTGATGATTGTAGCTGACAAGGTGTTGCAGTAATGACCGTAACACGAAACGTAACACAAAAACTTAACATTGAATGTATGAACAAATAGAGTTTGACCTTGACCCTGACCCTGAAGACCCTGGGGCCCGACGATGCGGACGATGCGGACGATGCGGACGACGACGACGCGGACGACTGAAAAAGAGCCGACTATAGTCGTGCCTCTGCTAAAGCAGACGCGACAAAAACTGGCATTACCAATGGACCATAACTGCGAAGTTTGCTACCAATGACCAAGCGCTTTGTATGAAGAAGACGTTTGAAATCTCTAATAAAAGAACGACCTCTTGACCTTTCGGCGGCCATCTTGGATGATGTAATCATCTGATTTCGACAAAAAATGCTCCTAAGTAATCGTTTCGTCCATACTTTCGAATTGATATATGACATGACCATATTCGGTCAATGTGAAATTTTACCCCTTCTTGACCCCTCCTGCCCCGCCCATTAGAAGGAATCTGAAACATCGTTAACTATCGATCATTCATATCAAGCTTCGTCGAAATCGGCCTGGCGGTTCATGAGAAGAAGATTCTTTGAGAATTTGACCTACTTTTCAACAGCGGCCATCTTGGATTTCGCAATGACCATCATTTTAACAACCAGATGGCTGCGGCCCGCATGTCGAGCCCGCCGAAGCATTTGATGGTCTCAGAGTGTATTTGAAGTTTGAATTAAGCGTTGTGGAGATATAAGGTATGTAACAGCTTTAACGCAAATTTTAAGGTCAGTTGACCTTGATCTTAGGTATGTGGGCCGCATGGGTGGGCCTATAGAATGAAAATATGGATGATAATAAAGAATTATTTGAAGTAAATCAGAGTAAATGTTGTGGAGATATAAGGTATGTAAAAACCTTAACACAAATTTCAAAGGCATTTAACCTTGACCTTGGGCATGTGGACCGCATGGGCAGGCTATAGAATGAAAATATGGATGATGAATTAGAAGTATTGGATGTTGGAAGTAAATCGGATTAAGTGTTGTGGAGATATAAGATTTTTAACACAAATTTCAAAGTCATTTGACCTTGACCTTCGGCATGTGGCAGGGTATGGAATGAAAATATGGATGATGAAAAGTATTGGAAGTAAGTTTGAGTCACAATTGTTGAGATATAAGATATGTAAAAACGTTAACGCAGATTTTATAATAACGCAAACTTCTAAGTCATTTGGCCTTGACCTTGGGGCACAGGGGGCCCATGAGTTGGAGACCATTACTGTGTGGTTCATGAGAAGAAGACGTTTGTAATCTATATTGAAAGAACGAAATTTGACCTTTTGGCGGCTATCTCGGATGACGTAATTACCTGATTTTGACAAAAAAAAGCTCCAGAGTGACCGTCTCGTCGATACCTTTGATTTGATATATGACATGACCATATTGTGACATTTGATCCCTACTTGATCCCTCCTGCCCCGCCCAATTTTGACCCAGGGTCTTTCAAAAGTTTCGTAAAAATCGACCTGGCAGTTCGCGAGAAGATTTTTTAAGAAATTGACCTACTTTTCAACAGCGGCCATTTTGATTTTGACCACCATTTAAACAAAAATGAAAAGGCTTGACCCAATAACCATTACCGTGAAGTTTATCGGCCAAGCGGTTCACGAGAACAAGACGTTTGAAATATTTATTAAAATAACTACCTTTTGACCTTTCGGCGGCCATCTTGGATGACATGACCATCCAATTCGACAAAAAATGTACCAGAGCGATCGCCTCTTTGATACCTTCGATTTGATATAGACATGACCATATTCGGTCAAAAAATTTGACACCAAGGGCCACACCCATTTTGGACCCCGGGGTCACCATTTTAACAACTTTGTTGAAAGAGCATTGTACATCGATCATTCCTACCAATTTTCGTCGAAATCCGGCTAGTGGTTCATCAGAAGATGTTTTAAGAATTTATGCTATTTTAGCGATGACCTCCATTTTAACAAATCTGAAAAGGCTTCACCCATGGACCATAACTTTTAAGTTTGGCTACCATGAGTCAAGCGGTTCATGTGAAGAGAATTTTGAAATCTCTAATAAAAGAACAACCTTTTGACCTTTCGGCGGCCATCTTGGATGACATAACCATCAGAAATGCACCAGAGTGATCACCTCGTTGATACCTTCGATTTGATATATGACATGACCATATTCGGTCAAAAATAAAATTGGACCCCAATTTGACCCCACGGGCCACGCCCATTTTTGACCCCGGGGACACCATTTTAACACCTTTGAAAGAGCATTGTACATCGATCATTCCTACCAAGTTTTGTCGAAATCCGGTTGGCGGTTCTTGAGACAAAGATTTTTGAAGAATTTGTGCTATTTTTAGACGGCGGCCACTTTGGATTACGTAATGACGTCATTTTAACAATTTTGTAATCCCCCTACCTAAGGACTATGACCATGAAGTTTAGTGACTATTAGGCCCAATGGTTACCGAGGAGAAGACGTTTGAAAATGTTGACGGACACATTGCGGTACCAATAGCTCACATGAGCTTCGCTCAGGTGAGCTAAAAATGTGAGAACTGAATGTTATCAGTGACATAGTCAATGATGTAGTGTCTAGTTCAAGCAAAGCACATGGCTATTAAGTGCGAGCGCATCAGCAGGAAATATGAATGTTATATGATTGTGTTTGAAAAGCTAGTTTTTTTCTCTTTTATTTTCAGGTCACAAATAGGGTCACATATGTTCAGAATAAATAGAGGATATTCAGATTTTTGCAACGAATATCACATATATGTTCATCGAGTGTGTCATATGTCCATATATGGACATATGACACCACTCGATGAACATATATGTGATATTCGTTGCAAAAATCTGAATTTTCTGTTTATTACTTTTTTTTATGAACACATGGGTACCATGGCAACCAACACATAATTTTTTTATTTTTTTTTAATTTTCTATTTACTTTTCGTTATGACGAATTTCGCAGCTTTTTGAAAAAAAAAGAGTTTGGTCGAAATTTAGTATGGTTGCCGGTTTGTTATTTTTTCGTTTCGTTAAATTTCCCATCGTTTTCATTGTTTTGCTATATTTTCGCTGGTGAACGCACGTGCAGTGAAATATGACTTATGTTCACTGCATAACAACGCATTTCACTGCTGAAAAAGTAATAAATGATACAAATCTATCTTTTACCAACTTATTTCCTCACATTTCATCGACATCTGAGATACAGTGCCTTTAAAGCGAGAGTATTAAGATCGTGACGTATGGTCTCCCAGAAATATGAGGGCAATAATGATGATAACTGCAATTGTCTGTTCGTTTGGACAACAGGCAAGCCAGCATGTCTCACATGAGGAATAAACAAGGTTTTGGAGAATTTGTCCGGATATAAACTATAAACAGTCCAACAATACCTTCCAGCCTTCAATCAGTAATTTATTATCGAGCTCCAGATAAGGTGCATATTGACGTATTTTACGCACTTATTTTAGCAGAATATGCATTGAATATCAAAAGTGGGAGTGAAAATGATTTTCAAATCGAATAGTGAAAATACTGTAATAAAGTTGAAAATTGACTTAGTTGAGCTGAATAAAGCAAACAATGTTTGCAGCTGAAAAAAGTGAATTTTCCCTAGTTAATAATAAGAAAATAAATAATACATTTGTAAAAGTAAAATATGCATTGAATTTGAAATATGGGGGTATAATACACTTTGGATACAAAACTTATCTGGAGCTCTGTTATTATTTTGCTAGAATTACATGGTTCTTTTTTTTACAAGCATAACTGAATCTGTATAATTCAATGAACAGTTAGATATGACCTTGAGTGAGTAGATTAATTGATTAATAAAGGCATATAAAGCGTCCTCTCCATTTACCATTGTGTGTAAACAGCTATGGTTAAACTTACCTACAATAGCTCCGACAACATGCCAAGCTGTCATGACGTATTTTGTTCCAACTCTAAAGCAAGTTCCGTACCCATTTGAATGTATTAGTATTCCCACAGATTGCATATTGTCATTCAACATTGCCACCTCGGATTGTGTCAGGGTATAGTCAGTTTTTTTCTTCAGTTCGCCGGCGTGTGACCTGATAGATGAAGTTGCCATAGTGTCTAACTCGGTCACTCTGCCATCTGTCTTATCCGTTCTCTCACCTGTATAAAATACTTGACAATGTTTAACACATTCAACACTACTGTTCTACGATTTTCTGACGACCTATGTTTTGCATATTAAACACATTAAATATGGCCAAAAATTGGTGTCACGGTTTTAATATTCACAAAAATGTATCTAAGCTTAGATAAGTGTTGGGATTTAATGTGTTTAATGACCAAACATAGGTTGGCAGGAAAATGTGCAACAAACATTAGAGCCCAATTTCCTAATATTTGCAAACGGTGTAGATCCTGATAAGCCGGCAGTATGTGCAGAAGACATGTGTAAAGTTTCAGATTGATTGACAGAACGCTGTGAGGACTGGAGTTTCCTACACAAACTGTATACCCTTTACCGACCAGACTGTATGCAAAAGTGTAGATAAAATGCAGTGGTTGAAAAGGCAGTATTTTTTTTCTGGAAAAATTTAGTTTTGTCATTGGAATACCGTAGAACAACAAAAAACAAAGAGATAACTTGATAATTAGCGATACAAAAGTGATCATTATTGTGAGCGAGCGAGCTTTTCGTTGTGGTCTATGCATGTGTGAAGTGTCATGAAAATATTCCAAAGACTATTTGAGTTTTGCTCCGGACAAAAACTATCTGTAGACGTGGAAACGGACAATGTTCGGTGTCAAATCCACAGTATCGCCCGACTATACCATTAAATCAATAATTCACATGATATTTTGACACGACAACGATAAGAAACAAATATTTATGAGTGTATTTAAATTTGATGTGTTCACAAAATTAAATATGTTAAAAGAGATTTGGGGACCATTTTGAAAAATGGCTGGCGATAATGGTGTTTCCACAAACATGTGAAATAAAAAAGGTCAAGGTCATGCTAATGGTGGCATGCTGGCGTTCCGAATGACCACATGTATCAAGTGTTCAAATATACAAGCAATCCGTTAAGTAATATTAAAGTTATATCATAATGAAGAAACTTGTATAAAAAATGGCCAAGTGTTTCTGCACCAATGTGAAGGTACAACAGGTCAAGTTAATGGCGACATGAGTGTGTTCCAAATGCCCACATGTATCAAGTGTCCAAATATTGAAGCAATCCATCAAGTAATATTGAAGTTATACCATGATGACGAAGCTTGTACAAACTTTTTGACATTTAGAACGACGACGGAAAAAGCGGCGACTATAGTCATGCCTTCTACTAAAGCAGGCGCGACAAAAATGCCCATTACCCCTCCCACCTGATCTGTTCGCTACTCTGCAGAGGAAGGCCATAGATGGCACTGCAACTTTGCTATGTTCGATTTGGCAGTTTTCGCAGAGTTTCTATCCACAACTACCTAGGCAATGCAGGGTATGACAATTCAGGGTTCCCACACAGAAGCTCATATAAAATTCCCTGACATTTCCCTGACAAAATGCCATTTTTCCCTGACAAAAAAATGAGTGACGTCATTAACTTAAATTTGTGGTATTAATTGCTTCAAGATCGAAGCCTTAACATGTGAACTCTAAATTAATGTTGGCCTCAATATCCTCCCTTTCAGCCAACCCTAACCATGTGAAGAATAAACTAGAAAATGTGTTCATAGAACACGGATGCCCCACATATCGCTTTGATAATAAACGAGGCAAAAGTTCAAGTCCACAAGGGCAGGTAATCCATGACCCGTGGGTCGAATACAAAATCGAAATAAACGGTTTGCACCTACTCATCATAAGGAAGCTACATATCAAGCGAAATTTTCCACCTGGATTCCAAGCGGATTCTAGGCGGACTGTCAGACCAGAAAACCAGGCGGGATTGTGAGGCGGAATAATTTAAATGCAGCGAAATATTTAAATTAGGTCCGCCTGGAATATCGGGCGGATTCCGCCTGGAAAACCAGGTGGATTCCGTCTGTAAACCAGGCGGACTCCGCCTGGAATATCGGGCGGATTCCGCCTGGAAAACCAGGTGGATTCCGCCTGGAAAACCATGCGAATTCCGTCTGGAAATATTCCAGACGGACTCCGCCTGGAATATCGGGCGGATTCCGCCTGGAAAACCACGCCAATTCCGCCTGGAAAACCATGCGAATTCCGCCTGGAATATCAGGTGGATTCCGCCCTAGAAGCTAAGCCACCTGGATTGATTGATTATTGGTGTTCAACGGCCTATCAACAGCTGTCATTTAAGGTCAGGCCAAGGGGATGGACTATCCCCGCATTCAACCTGTCCATAATGAGAAATTCCCAAAATCAGAACTCAATATTTACAAAAACTATATATTCAGTCCTGAAATCAGAATATCCTGACCTGGTGCCAGGTTCATGCCACACCAGAGTCACATAGCTCTTGCCCCAAAGTAATAGGATTAGCTATAAACGTATTACTTGTTAATGGAGCATAACAGGATTTAGCTCTCAAGTACAGGGGGCATGTAAATGAGGGCCAAACCATTTAAGTCGGCATTCCTTGAAGGATGAACACCGATTGTTGAATTACCCATCGCATGATCCCACCTACCACCCACAGAGCCACCTGGAATATTCGGCCCCCTTAAAAACATGGCCGAGTCCACCTGGAATAAGAGGTCAAGGTAAAGTCAAGGTCACACGATATATGTTTTTTTGTAGCACACCACTAAATAAGTATGTTGTGCAAGTTTGATGACTGTAGGTGTTACAGTGGCTGAGAAAAAAACATTAATAGGTGAACCAAAACTGTGAAGGACACACGGACGGACAGGTGCAAAACATACTGCCCCTTGAAATGGGGGCATAATAAAAATAACTCTAACTAGAATTAACTCTTAATGTGAATTTATTTTTTAGCCTCTTTTTTTCCGCGCATAGCTGACTCTCTCGGTAATCGCGTCGTTCAATTCTTTATCAGCTGGTGCTGCCGCGCCCTTCCGCAAACACCATGCCGTCGTGTATTCTGTACCAAAGAAAATAAGAGAAATAGCTATTAGTATTTATGCATGAATTGATACTACTGAGAATGTATTGCATTTAATTAATATAACATTGTACAAGTTGCACGTTGTTTTAAAGGAGTGAATTCATGTTTTACATCCCCCCAACACAAATAGGTTATAATTGGAAATACGAATTCGGCTTATTGTACCCCCGACATACAAAGTATCTCAACGGGGTATATAGTTTTCGTAATTCCGTCCGGCCCCAACACAAATAGGTTATAATTGGAAATGCGAATTCGGCTTATTGTACCCCCGGCATACAAAGTATCTCGACGGGGTATATAGTTTTCGTAATTCCGTCCGTCCGTTCGTAACACATTTCCGTTAAAGTTTTAGTTTGTCGGTCCAAGCGGTGGCCGGGGGTATACGTGAGCTGTAGTATAGTTAAAGTACATGAATTGCTCGAAAGAAGTATACCATGCAGAACAGATCAGCTCAAGAAATAAATAAAAGTATAGAACCAGGAACCTCCAGGTCCATAATCTACATCAATAACCAGAGCTGGCTAATATGTTAACTTATTGTAATGATGATATAATATAGATTCCAATACTATGATAGTAAAATTGGCCTCGATAGGGACACTCACATTGTTCTACAGTAATTTCTGTCGAGCCCACTTGCGGGGGAGCTCGACATAGTGATCGCAAAGACGTCCGGTGTGTGTGTGTCTGTGTATCTGTCTGAAATCTGCACTAAACTTTTACTAAAGTATATCTCTGCACTCACTTGATGGATGACCATGTAAATTCATATACATGTTTCCCATCATCCATAATTTCCTTGGGCACCACACATCAATTTGCATTAAAGTTTTTGTACTAAAGTAGGAGTCCAGCCCTGGTAGGGCTCGAACATGTAGATGTTCATTAATATGTACACCAAGTTTGAAGCCAATTCCTGAAGGGATTTTGGAGAAATATAAGTAAATCAAAAACTTTTAACAATTCGTACGGACGGACAAGATACGCTATATGCCTCCAGCAACCTTCTGTGCGGGGCATAATGATCCAATATTGTACAATAGTAGAATGTCCCATATTAAAATAGCTAAGTTTATTTTGTTTCATGTAATTAAATGAGATACCACAGTAATTCATATTACAACCGTAAGTTGAGACACTAGGCTTTTATTAGTGATCGACCTGACTGGTAGACTGACAACTTTGTTCGATTAATATATTCAGACTTTACCATTATGTAATACAAGGTGTATGATCACGTGGTTACAACAAACAGATTTTGAATATGGCGCAGGCCTGAACCTGTTGTTTTTGCGAAGAATCTATTTCCGTGTCACGGTGTCAGTAAATTCAAGAGTACGGTATCATTACATTTTCCGTGTTACCGACACGTAAATCGATTCTTCGCAAAAAGAACAGAGGTTTGGGCCAAACTACGCAGCAGGCCACCAAATACAGCTTAACAAGATGCGTTTGCTGTGCCATATTTCATCAAAATCTGTTACATAATAAGGACAATATAACAGAATACGTACTTTGAATTGGAGATGCTTCTGGAAGTTTCAGTAATTGTTGTTGTTTGTTTATTAGTCTTTAACGTCCTATCAACAGCTAAGGTCATGTAAGGCCGGGTTTTTTGTTGTAACCATGTGATCATACACCTTGTAATATATGAATGAAACAGACCTTGTATTTGTACTTTATAAAGTTTTCGTAAAGATTAAAGATACCTTTGCAGGCTGCAATTTTGTTTTTGTCCAGGGGTGGTCTGTTGTCGGACTTCTTCTTCTGCAGCCCCTGGCCACAGCTTTCTGCCAGCTGGCTGTTGCTGAACAGAGCTGGCAACAGTTTGCCCATCAGGGCAAAACCTGGCCGGTCACCGAATCTCTGACTGGAATAATTTCTGGCAGAGATTACCGTTGCCCTGTGGGCCATGACATCATACGACTCGACAAGGTGAACATGAGAGCTTGTCGCCTCCATAGACTGAAAAATAAACCACATCATAGATATATGAAATTTATATTTGTAACCGACTATTAATAAATGTATTTTCTCTCACCTTCGATAGACTGAAATTAACTACATCCGACATGTGTATCAAATGTCACCGAGCGCAGGTCTGACACTAGCTTGAATCAAAATTTTAATGATATTTCTTCTTTACTGAACGCTTTTCTACAGATACACTAGTCGGAGTCGATGTCAGTAAAGGAATATACCCCCTGCGTTAGCGCTGACCAAGTTTTCAAAGTCCATGACCTTGACCTTGGAACTAGCGATGATGCGTGATGATGTTACAAAGACATGTGTTAAATATCAAGACAATCGGTGAAAGCAAACAGAAAATAGACCAAATTTACCTGACTTAAGTTTTGTGATTGACGGACACACGTACGGACAACCTGATTCCAGTAGACCCCCTCCCCCCCCCCCCCCCAGACGGACGGATGTACTAACATTTTGGGTTATAGCCCCCTTAACTACAATAGGTTTAGGGCTAATGGAATAAATATATTGTATTCTCTCCCCCCCCCCCCTAAACTCTAAATGTTAGCCCAGACAGGACGCCGACTATATGCCCTCAGAAATTAATTTCAGGGCACATACAAAGTTTCTCCAATGAAACGTTTCTGATTTGGCTGCAATTCAGTAGGGTCTGTTGTGTTATTAGAAAAAATTGCTCTAGCACAGTTTTGGTCATACATTATACCTCATTCAATGCAGGTGATGGAGTCACTTGTTTATAAAGTTGTTTTCTAGGCGATGTTCTGCGTTGTTCGGCCGGACTCTTCATCTTGTTAACTGCCGGGCTCTGTGTTGTTGGAGATTTCCATTCCATCTCCATTCCCGACACCTTCGGTGACAATGGGGGCTAATAAAGTGAAATAATTAAATATGACTAAAACAGTATATATAACAAGAAATGACATTATTACACGAAGCGGATCCCATCGCAGGCAGCCTGTGCTTAAAACGTTTTATTGGATATAAACTAAAAATTTTAACCTACGGTTATAGTTAATAAATTCTACGTTTGCTGTAACCCGATCCAGACTTCTAAAAACGGGTCGGTCGGCAGGTAAATAGTAATTCTAAAATACATCACTTTTTTTATAATTTTAGGCTGAAATATGGAATAAAAAAAGATTTTCTTAAAAAATTACAATCAAAGAATTTGGGTCAGGGGTGATTTTGTGGGTCGGTCGGGTTACAACGAGTCTACTGCAAACACATATTTTGTACTTTTTACTATGTGCAGTGTTGCTCCTAGGTTGTTGCACTACACCTTGTTAAGTTGTTGTTCCCTGATCTCTGCAGTGAAACTTGTGTTTAACATCTTAACATTTAGTATTAACTGTTCATACCTATTCCTAACTTGTGCCCCTTGTTTGCCTGAAGTACCACCTGAAGTGACATTCAGAAAAGTGAAAGGCTGCCCTCCAAGACTTATGAGTTATAAGCCTAAATTTCTTGTATTATACCTCGAACTTGTGCAAACATTTACGTCATAAAACAGAATATGAGCATACCTGATTATAATAGCTAGTCAGCTGTCTCATGTAGTCCTGAACTGGTGGCGAGGAATACCAGCAGTACTTCTGGAGTGGGCACTGAAACAATATTTTCAAATGCTACAAAAATCAACAATCGTTATAATATAAAGCTTGTCAGTTAATACCTACTATCAGTCTAGTTATTGTAATTCCATTGCTGGAGAACATTATCATGGTCTGGTGCAACATTAACTGCCATGTCAGTCTAATTAACTGAAGACATTTCAAAACATGGGATAGAACAAACAACATATTGACTTCCTATAGCTAAATGATTGGATCACCAGTGTTAATTCTTTAGAAGGCCCTTTATGCATTGACCTGACCCTCTCCAATTTAAAATTGGAGTAGACCCTATTTATATCATGGCATACTAGTATATACTAATCCGTAAGACGACATTCACAACATTCATCGTCTGCAGTGATAAAATTTGATTTTTAATAGTTTATCATATTTCTCTACTAAAGCTAGCTTTGGCTGCCTATTAGAATCATCTAATATGCTGCCAAAACATGCATTATTGGAGAAATACTATAAAATATTCAAAAACAGCAGACATGAATGTTGTGGATGGTATCTTAACCCTTTCAACCTTACATGCCTCTTTGAATAAAGGCCACTGCTTGCAAACAGTGCAGATCCAGATGGGCCGCCTCATCAGTATCTGCAGTTTGCGAAAAAAAATCCATATATTTAAGAAAAAAATCACTCCAAAATTTTTATGAATAATGCATTAGTCTGGATTATCTTTTCTGATCAATCGAATATGAGAATATCAGATATATAGGGTTGAAAGGGTTAAGCATGCGCGCAGCTAGGGCTAATTATAAGTACTACTAAAATATTAAAAATAATTCAGATTTAAAAACAATGTACATTCAGATGTGCTCCAGACTTGCACATTATCTCAATAAAAGTTATTAAAAAAATCACCAAGTTAAAAATATATGGAGCGGACACGATTTGTGACGGACAGACGTCCAGGCAAAAAAACAATATGTCTCCCTCAGAATAGGGGGAGATATAATATTGGAATGAAAACTGGACAGACATGACAGCTAGAAACAGTGCAATATAGTACTTGGTCCGAGGTTATAAAACTTATTCCGTGCTAAGCTCAGAATCGTGCTCAACTTGGACTGACATTTGGCGTACATTGCATTTGTTGAATGAAAGGTACATTCTGTGTTTGTGTACATGATGCCATTGACAAGAGGTTGTAATACTGTTCAGAACACACATTCATGCTCGGCTCGTGCAAATATGAGTCAAGACAAGTTGAGCACGGTTCTAAGTTGAGCACCGAAAACAGTTTTATAACCTCGGGCCCAGGTTCACGTACCAGGAAAAGACTCTTCTCTATGAAAGCCAACTGGCACTGGATCGCGGTGCTGGACTGCAACTGGCTGGACAGAAACTGGTACTGGATCGCGGTGCTGGACTGCAACGATCCGGTGCTGGACTGCAACTGACTGGACAGCAACTGGCACTGGATCAACTTGCTGGACAGCAACTGGCACTGGATCGCGGTGCTGGACTGCAACTGGCTGGACAGCAACTGGCACTGGATCGCGGTGCTGGACTGCAGCTGGCTGGACAGAAACTGGCACTGGATCGGGACTTGCCTCACTGAGAGCAGACGACCAGACATTCCAAGACGACACCAGTTCCGATCTGGTGGTGTCATTCACATACAATGACTGCTCCTGCGGCTGCCCCAAGAACTGGTTTTCCGACCACTGTTCAGGGAATTGTCCACCAGTGAAGTGCTGCTGCTGTCCACCAACAAAGTGCTGTTGCTGCCTGCCATAAAATTGACCAGGGAATTCCTGTTGCCCAACAGAGAATTGCTGCTGTCCACCAGGGAATTGCTGCTGCCCACCGGAGAATTGCTGCTGCCCACCAGAAAATTGCTGCTGCCCATCAGATAACGGCTGCTGCCCAGGCTTAAACTGGCTGCTGATGCTACTCTGCACAAAAAACAGCTAAGTAGATCGGCACTTGCAGCATTTTGGGCAGAAGTTACCGCATTCTTCTGTTGCTGCACTGCCGATACAGTCTTCTTCTTTTTAAACTACTTTGTCGCCGACACTTCAGTTTTCCGCTTCTCTGGGGTAGAAGTGGAAACATAGCCAGTAGTTAAACTGGCGTCAATTAACTTCTTCACCAGTCATTCCTTCCTCTTGGCACTCCGGACGCTTGCTATAGATATCCGGGCGAACTTCGATAGTGGTGCCTTGTCATCTGTTTACGAAACATAAAAGAAATTAGATGGGTTTTTTTTTATAAAAAAAAAACATGCATGCCACCACCCCCCCCCCCCCCCCCCCCAGGGCAGACCTTGCACCAGTAACAAGAGCACGTCGGCAAAAAATGTGCGGTCAAGCGTGAAAAGTAGATCACAGTGACCTACTTTGATACGTGACACACATTTGGGCCACGACACATCCAGCCATCAAGTTTTGTGTTCCTAGGTCAAACTAGATCAAGTTTTAGCAACAGTGACCTTGACCTTGGACATTGAAAGCCCATATTCAATAAAGGTCTTCAATATAAATGCACATGTTTCATGATTGATTGATTATTGGTGCTTAACGGTATTTACAGGACTATATATTCAGTCCTGAAATTAGAATATCCTGACCTGGTGCCAGGTCCATGCCACACCAGTCACTTAGCTCCAGCCCCAAAAGCAATATGATCAGTACATATCTTATTCATTTTTAATGGGGCATAACATGATTTATCTCTCAAGTACCAGGGGCCAATCTCCCAACCACCACCCAATGAAGTTTCATGAAGAACAGACACACAGAATTTTTAGCAACAGTGACATCGAGCTTAGGCGTCCTAAGCCCATATGCAAAAGGTGTCTTGCCGTCATTGATATCAATGCACATGTGAAGTTTCATAAAGATCGGACACACATAACTCAAGTTATCATGCAGAAACAACAATTATGAATAGCAATCTATTTTTAGCAACGGTGACCTTGGACGGGAAAAATCCATATTCAATAGGTCAGTCTTGCCGTCATTGATATCAATGCACATGCATGTGAAGTTTCATGGAGATCGGACACACATAACAGTAAATTATTATCATGCGGAAACCAAAATGTCACGGACGTACGAACGATGTAAAACCAGTATACCCCCCCCCCCCACATTAGTTACGATGCGTATAATATAGGCGATAAGGAGCGTTTTGACCCAGTGGTTACGTTCTGACCATGTTTGTGTACACGTTGACTTTATTTTTGTGTACGTTTGGACATAATCCCGTTATTGACACTCCTGTCAAAATACGGTAGAATTCGCAGCTAGGTTTGGGATTGTTTTGACTCATTAAGAAACTATCTAACCAAATTGTTTCCATACCATCAGTTTTCACAATGACGCCCACAAAATTTTCGTCTACGCCATCGACGCTCCAGGTCATATCAACTTTTCCTCCAACTTGAAAGCTGGTTTTCACCCCGATCTTCTTGTCTCCGCGACCTACAACTGTCAGGCTCATGTCTTCCTCGAAGTAAAGACACGCCCACCTGGCCGTCGACGTCATATCAGTAATTTAAATGTAATTTAAATATGAAAGGTAAACGATTAGGTGATGAATGGGTTCCCACACAAAGAAAGAGCGCGTCTCGTTGCTTCGAGATTTAACGAGATTCTATATGACTAGATGCCGGAAAGGGGATTTATATACGAAAAGAAAACAGTTTTTACGATTCTTGTTATGTGTGTTTAGTTATTATTTTCTGTTGTTGGCATTCATGTGGTACACCAAATAGGCATGTCTCGGTCATCAATCAGCACAGTTTACAAAATAGAGTAATAAATAGGAAAATAACACAACATTTCTTCTTTCTTTCTTTTCCTCTGTATTTCCTTCCAAGCACTTTCTAATTACTAGTTGAGCACTTGTAAAAATATAAATCTGGGTTGATACAACAAAGGTTCCACAAAACAGCTCCCCCCCCAAAAAAAAAAAAAAGAAATCACTAAGAAAACGAACCCGTAATTCTCAAATCTAGTCCATTTGTTCTTCACTATACATTGCATATGAATTAAAATAGTTTAACATTTACATTAAAGCCCCTATACGGCTCAAGTTGCCGAATTTGGCCTCCTATTGGGTTTTCCCACACATAAATCCCACACATAAATCCAACAGGTTTCTATTTACACACACTTTGAAACTGTTTGCATTCATTTTGGTACAAAAATGAGTTTGTAGTCGATGAAAAGATCAATATTTGTTGATAAACAAACAGCAGGTGCGTGTTTCAAAGGCCGATCGATTTTCCGATAGACGCTCGGGTCAACTTCTCAACTCTCCGATTCGCGACTGATGAATTCAGATAGCCGGAGTTTATCGAATCGCTTCCGAGCCGAAGCCGTTGGGTTACGGAAATGAAATTGTCAATATTGACATTTTGCACTGAGTGGTACACAAAACAAGTTTGTGTTATCTTCACATTGCGATTAAGATGTAAATCTCAAGACTTGAGATGTATCTATTAGGCAGTATATGTTAGTTTTGTGTACTAAATCAGTTGCCAAACATGTTTTTGTGTTTGAAAAAATCGGAAAATTGTAATACTGAGCCGTTCAGGGCCTTTAAACTTATTCTGCAATAAATTTGCATTTTGTTGCCAGAAATACTGACGTAAATGTATCTGTCCCACGAAATCATGACCGTTACGCTGAACAAAAAAAAGTAAAATCAGAGTAACCTCCCTTTCCTACTCTCAGCTACTATGGTCCGTATAAGTACTAATTAACTAAGTAATTCAAGAGGAAATGTAGGTCAAGGTCAAATATAGATCAGGGGTTATTGATGTACATCCCTATGAGAAAAGGTTGTCCAAGTATGGTGTATGTATGCACAATAGTATTCCATAGCTTGACTAAAAACCTGAACCAAGGTTGACTAACAAGAATTCCGCGGAATCAAATGTCTCGCCTTGTCCCGCCGCCTTGACCTCGAGCCTGGGCCAGAAAGCAATTTTCACTGGCCCGAACATATTATACAATTATTGACTAGTGAGCCATAGCATATCAGATTATATTCTATGGCTCACTAGTCAATAATTGTTTTAGAATTGTATAGAAAAATGTAGAACAAATGCCTAAGTTAAAAAGGTGATATTTTTGTTAAAAAATATTTTTTCCGCATAAAAACACCAAGGTGCACATCTTCAATATGTGTAGAAGACGTGTGTATAGTTTCAGAACGATCGACTGAACGGTTTCGGAGGAGTTGTGTACACAAACTATGTACCCTATATAGAATTGTATAGAAAAATGTAGAAAAAATGGCTAAGTTAAAAAGGCGATATTTTTGTTAAAAAATATTTTTTCGCCATAAAAACACCAAGGTGCACATTTTCAATATGTGTAGAAGACATGTGTATAGTTTCAGAACGATCGACAGAACGGTTTCGGAGGAGTTGTGTACACAAACTATGTACCGTATATAGAATTGTATAGAAAAATGTAGAACAAATGCCTAAGTCAAAAAGGTGATATTTTTGTTAAAAAATAGTTTTTCCGCATAAAAACACCAAGGTGCACATCTTCAATATGTGTAGAAGACGTGTGTATAGTTTCAGAACGATCGACTGAACGGTTTCGGAGGAGTTGTGTACACAAACTCTGTACTGTATATAGAATTGTATAGAAAAATGTAGAAAAAAATGGCTAAGTTAAAAAGGTGATATTTTTGTTAAAGAACAAAATTTCGGCATAAAAACACCAAGGTGCACATCTTCAATATGTGTAGAAGACGTGTGTATAGTTTCAGAACGATTTACAGAACGGTTTCGGAGGAGTTGTGTACACAAACTCTGTACCGTATATAGAATTGTATAGAAAAATGTAGAAAAAATGGCTAAGTTAAAAAGGTGATATTTTTGTTAAAAAATATTTTTTCGCCATAAAAACACCAAGGTGCACGTCTTCAATATGTGTAGAAGACGTGTGCATAGTTTCAGATCGATCGACTGAAAGGTTTCGGAGGAGTTGTGTACACAAACTCTGTACCGTATATAGAAATGTATAGAAAAATGAAGAAAAAATGGCTAAATTAAAAAGGCGATAGTTTTGTTAAAAAACATTTTTTCGGCATAAATCGATCGATCGACTGAACGGTTTCGGAGGAGTTGTGTACACGAACTATACGCTTTTTCTTCAGCCTCCCGCCCGCCGCCCGCCCGCCCGCCGTGCGGTAAAACAAAATACGTACCGTTTTTTAAAAACGGTCGTATAAAAATGGAAAAAGAATTTGAAGAAAAAAAACAAGAAACGAGGCCACTTTTTGTAGACTAGATGGCCGTGGCCTGCATGTCGCGCCTTGGGGCGAGGCATGGACACCAACAGAAGAGATATAGTAGATGGAAAAACTTTAACCGGACACACGGACGGACGGACGGACGGACGGACGGACGGACGTATGCCAAAATGCCGATGATGATAAACACCCATGTAAACTTTAACGAAAAAACTTTAACCGGACACACGGACGTACGGACGGACGTATGCCAAAATGCCGACGATATCGCGCTTTCTGCAAGCGGGTGCGACAATGATGATAAACACCCATGTGAAGTATCAAGGTAATGGGTGAAGCTGTTGCAGAGATATAGTACACAAAAAAACTTTAACAAAAAAATTCAAAGTAATTTGACGTTGACATTGGGCACAGGGGCCGCACGGTTGGGGGGTAGAATGAAAATATGGATGATGATAAACACCCATGTGAAGTTTCAAGGTAATAGGCGAAGCAGTTGCAGAGATATAGTATAACGAAAAACTTTTAACCAAAAAACTGTACCAGACTTACGTTAAAAAGTTAACGTTGAAAATGGCTAAGTCAATTACGTAGAAATAATAGGTGAAGGTAAAAAAAATGGTCACATGTTGGATAGTTTTATGTGGTAGACACCCCTTGGTTATGAAGCTGTGAAAGTTTGGTGGTCCTAGGTGGTACAGTACCAAAGAAATGGACTTAAACACGAAAACTTAACATTGTAAACGCGAAAAACTTAACATTGAAAATGGCTAAGTCGACTGCGCGGAAAAAATGGGTCAAGTTAAAAAAATGTTGGATAGTAATATGTGGTGGGCACCCCTTGATTATGAAGCTGTGAAAGTGTGGTGGTCCTAGGTGGTACAGTAACAAAGAAATGGACGAAAACTTAACATTGATTGTGGACGCCGCCCGCCCGCCGCCCGCCCGCCCGCCCGCCCGGCTTTCGCCAATCCAATAGCCTGGATTTTTTTTAAAAAGACCTGGCTAAAAAAGTAACATGTTGGATAGTGATATGTGGTGGGCACCCCTTGATTATGAAGCTGTGAAAGTTTGGTGGTCCTAGGTGGTACAGTACCAAAGAAATGGACTTAAACACGAAAACTTAACATTGTAAACGCGAAAACTTAACATTGAAAATGGCTAAGTCGACTGCGCGGAAAAAATGGGTCAAGTTAAAAAAAAAGTAACATGTTGGATAGTGATATGTGGTGGGCACCCCTTGATTATGAAGCTGTGAAAGTTTGGTGTTTGCCTTCAGCTAATTTCTTCATATTGCCCACATGCATTACTAAGTAACTATACATCATTCCACATTAACACTATTACCCTCGCTACTGATCGTAGGTCCGTCCGTCTGTCTGTTTATTTATTTGAAAGTTTTGTAAGAGTTTCTCAAATCACGTATAATTTCTGTTCGTGTTCAGCTAATATCTTCATATTGCCCACATGTATTACTTAGTAATGATACATCCTTTCACATTTATACAATTACCCTCTCTACTGATCGTATGTTCGTCTGTCTGTCTGTTTTTTTATGCTCGGGAGAGATCATATAGTTACCGCTTCGCCAGGCGTCTGGCATCTGCCGTCCGAGTTTTACTTTAAAGTTTTTCAAATTGCTATATCTCTGTGACTGCGTCAACTTGAATACTACACCAATACCCAGGATGAAGGACTATGAATTTCAATCCAGGCATCATCGGGGAGCATTTACAGACCATCTAGTTTTGAAAGTTTTTGTTAGAGTTTCTCAAATACGCCCCGTCGACGGACCACATTTTCTAGTTAGCTTTCATATTCAATAGATTATCACATTCAGTAGATTCGTGCACGTTTCTTCATTTTCCTATAACTTCTATAGCCTATGACCGATTGGCTTCAAACTTCATGTACATGTTTATTATCCTGTGAGTATTACGATTGTTCGTATTCCTATTACTTTTAGGGGAAGTGACATTGGTGTGGTATGGACCTGGCACCATGTCAGATTATTCTAATTTCAGGACTGAATATATTTTTTTTCGATGTAAATATTCCGTTCTGATTTATGGCCCTTGACTTAGTGAAGAGGCGATTTTCAACTTCTGTCGCACAAAACTGAAATACTAGTTGGGCTACAGTCATGAAACCTTTTAGGAATGTTTATCAACATGTGGACTTGTGGGCGGAGTTATCGCCCTGATGTAGTTAAAATTGCTGATTGTTTTACTTGTGTCGCCGGTAGCTCAAAAGGTTGTAGGAATGTTAGCATGTGTAGTTGTGCACCTGATGATTTGTTTGCGGAACAATCAAGCAAGGGTGGATTTATGACCTTTGACTTAGAGAAAATTGACTATTTTGTCCATCACAAATTTCATGACAAATTTGTGTCGCATACTTCCAAAAGTGTTAGAGTTGCAAAATTTTACATGAACGTTTGTCATTATTTGAAGTTGTGCACCTGTGTTTTTTCATGCGGATTCATCTAGTATTGGCAGAGTTGTGCCCCTTGACATTGCGTATGTTGTTCCTTTTTATTTTATTATCTCCCAATATACAGCTAACTTACGCAGAAAACCAAGGTAGCTACATAATAATTATATGCTGTTGTTGCCTAAATTCTAATTTTCCAAGACCGGATAATTTGCAGTGGTGGTGTGGAGGAGACAGATGTTTTTGTCTGAAAAATAACCATCTAGTTCATATTTGCATTTCCCACCGCAACTGTGCTTCCCTTGTGCCCAAGGTTAAGGTTAATTCACATTGAAATTTCATATTCAGTAGATTTTCATATTCCATAGATGTGTGTGCACGTGTCTCCGTTCTCCTAGAATTTCTTTCCGTGTAAGATCGATTGGCTTCAAACTTCATGTGTATGTTTCTCATCATTCATATGTTCATTTCCCACCGGACCCATGCTCCCATTCTGCCCAAGGTCAATGTCAATTAGCTTTGAAATTTCACATTCAGTAGATGCGTGCACGTTTTTCCATTCTCCTATATCTTCGTTACTATACGCTACGAGAGAATGGCTTGAAACACCATGTGCATGATTACTACCATTCATATATTCATCCTCCACCACACTCGTTGAACCAATATTTAAGAAGGGTCATATTGGCGCATCTTAATATATTTAATAGCTAATACATTATCGAATATATAACAATCTATATAAGACTAAACAGAGCTTGTGACAATCCAAGATGTCCGCCATTTTACAGGAATTTCATATAATATGTAAATAAATTGACAAAGACTTCCTATCAATGTGGGTACCAAACACGAGTTCTGAAGTAATACGGCCAGACGTCGTTCATATATATGTATCCTGAATACTACATGTGTTAGAATCACCATGGCTGTCGTGCACACTTGTTAAATTCCACAAACAAGATGGCATTAATTGTTGAAAATTACATTATTTTATAGATTTTTCTCTCTAGATGTATCGTACATGCATAAACAAAAGGAATTTGCCAACCAATTTCGGATAATTAAGAAATATAATGCATCCACCAGTTTCCCAGGCTATTTTGTGATATCTACATGTTCAATAAATCAAAGATGGCCGCCATTTTATACGAATTGTGTTGCTTATGCTGATGAGTTGGCACACATTGCCTATCATGAACAGCTTTGATACGAGGCAACATAGACGGGCTCACAAGATGATTAGACACAATCGTGCTAACAAAGGCATGTCAGAAGATAATTAACGTTTAAATATATATATGAAAAATGGTGGCGGCCATTGTTAATCTCCTAACAGAAATTGCATAATTTTGTACCAGTAATACCAGAATGGAAATGTTAAACATTTCTGATACATACGAGGTGACACATTGGAAAATATTTACGTCTCATATTTTAAAGGAATATACTTATACTTTGTATAAATCAAAGATGGCCGCCATTTTACAGGCATTTTGTCAAGTATGTACATGTATATAAATTGGCATACTCACTATATCTGGGTCGACTATTAACTGTTAATTGATAGGCCCTGACTATATCAATGAGTACATCATGTTCCAGTCCGAAACTAAACGTTGCATTGCGGTTTAGACTGATATGTCCTAATCATATACGTTGGAAGTATTAGTTGTATATATATTAAATTACTGTCCGCCCATCATTAGAATAATTGTACAAACTATTAGTCAATAATTATAACTTGTGTACATCCAGAAAGGTCAGAGTTTTAATACAACATTTGTTAATCGAGTTGATCTGTTGGACACATCTACTGTTTGTATTGCAAAAAACACGACTGCTACCTACGTATTGTAATGTTTAATATTTAAAATATGTGACCAGCCGTTGTGTTGTCACAAGTACGCTATGTACATAGCAATGTGTAGACTAATGGTGCTTATATGGAGACCGACCCACACATTCGGATATTAATATTTTGCCGAAAAGAATATTTAATGCAAATTTCATGGAATCAGTATCTGCTATATATGCATGCACAATGGTCACCTGAGTTTGGTGGTCAAGGTAGTCAGACATGCTCTTGGAGCTCTGACAAATTTGCAACGTTAAGTTTATGAATGTGCTAAGTTTGTGACCTTGACCATATTTGGTCAAATGTGAAATTTGACCTCTACTTAACCCCCCAGGCCTAGCCCATTGTTGATCCCCGGGTCATCATGTTAACACATCTGAAAGAGCAATGACTATCGATCATTTCTGACATGTTTCGTCGAAATCAGTCTTGTGGTTAGTGAGAAGATTTTTTAAGAATTTGAACTACTTTTCTACTGCAGCCATCTTATGCGACTACGTCCATTTTTAACAAATCTGAAAAGCAGTAATGCATGGACCATACCCGTGAAGTTTGGTCAACATCGGCCCAGCGGTTATCAAGAAGATGTAGGAACTGTTGACGGACGGACATACACCTGACGGACGGAAGATGGACAGACGAAGAGTGGTAACAATATAAACAAGAGGGCCATGATGGCCCTAATTCGCTCACCTGACTCCATGAACACCAGAGGAGAATGTGACATTGAGTTCATATGTGTTTTAAAACATTTGAGCTATTTTTAGATGGTGTCATCTTGGATTAAGCGATGACTCTCATTTTACCAAATCTGAAAATGCTTCACCCAAGGATCTTAACTTACTATTCCAGCATCGGCCATGTGGTTCCTGAGAAAAAGCATTGTACATCGATCTTTCCTACCAAGTTTTGTCGAAATCCGGCTAGCTGTTCATGAGAAGAAGATTTTTTAAGAATTTATGCTATTTTTAGACGGCGGTCATCTTGGATTAGCGATGACCTCCATTTTAACAAATCTGAAAAGGCTTCACCCATGGACCATAACTGTGAAGTTTGGCCACCATGGGCCAAGCGGTTCGTGTGAAGAAGAATTTTGAAATCTCTAATAAAAGAACGACCTTTGACCTTTCGGCGGCCATCTTGGATAACATAACCATCCGATTTCGACAAAAAAATCACCAAAGTCATCGCCTCGTTGATACCTTCGATTTGATATATGACATGATCATATTCGGTCAAAAATAAAATTTGACCCCAATTTGACCCCACGGGCCACACCCATTTTTGACCCCGGGGTCACCATTTTAACAACTTTGAAAGAGCATTGTACATCGATCATTCCAACCAAGTTTTGTCGAAATCCGGTATTTGCCTACAGCAATAACATACACAGTCCAGGCTGATACGGTGTGTTTTCCAGTCTGATACTGAAACTTCTAGTCTGATACTGCCATTTCTAGTCCGATACCA
>CM055271.1:52497183-52569900 GCA_029237695.1 Conchocele bisecta | reverse complement strand
AGTCCGATACCATCGTTTTACTAGTCCTGATACCATCGTTACTAGTCTGATACCGCCGTTTCCCGTCCGATACCATGTCTCGCGCGCGTATTAAACAAGTTCCTTTGGGCATGCGCATTCCGTATGTTTGCTTTATCGGCTGCGTAAATTTTGACAGATACCGAGAATTTAAATCTGTAGGCTCTGTATTTCATCATTCAATCATGGATAACGGTATAGATTTTAATATAGGATTATCACAACTGCTGGATGATTGATATTGAAATTGATATCTAAGTAATCTAAGTAATAAAGACGTTAATACGTGTCTTGTTTGATATCGGCCTAGGTATCGTCCCTCGGTAAATTGCTATCAGCCTTCGACCTTCGGTCTCAGGTTGATACCAAGTTACAGCGGGCCGATACCTAGGCTGATATCAAACAAGCCACGTATTAACCTCTAAGTAACTAGTACTAGACAAAAATGTGTTTATGCAATATATTTTGCATGTAGATGAATGGGAATTTTTCAGGAATCTGGAACCTATTTCAATGGGAAACATTTTAGTTGGCGCGGAGTGCAACAATAGTGAGTACTGTCTTACTGTTTTGCGCTTGCATCAACTTGTCCATGTCTGCTCTGAAGCCACTCATAGCCGTCATAATCTGCTCCAAATGGTCATCAGAATGGCTCACCTGTGGACAAGACATGAGACACGTCATGTGATTTTGTACCCAAGAACATGTGCGAATATTCATGAAATATATTTGCAGAAAATGTGATATTTTCTGTTGATGACATCGAATGATGAAATATATTGTCATCTTTCGATATCATTTACAGAAAATATCGCAAATATTTTTCATGAGATATCGCACATGTTCTTAGGTATAAAATTGCATGGCGTGTCATATGATTCAACGGCTGACAAAGACATGAGCAAAGGCTGCCTGTGTACATATTTTGGGAAAAAAGAGGAAACAAGGATATAGTATAAACATGGTTAGTGCCGTCGAATATAAAATATATTCGGTTGAGCCTTAGACAGCTTTTGTATAAAGTTGTTGGTACGAACCGAATATATAATATATATTTGATTAAACTAACCATGTATTTAGTTAACTGTTAACTTAATTGTTTGAATGTGCGTTGCGTCATGTTTTGATGTCATTACTTGGTCAAACCATCACAAAAGTAGCGACGTCGTCCAATACAAAATCCGATCTGTAACATAAAACTAGACATTATATTTGTAAAACATGGATAAAACACGGAAGTACGGAACCTCAAGAGTAACACATTATCACATAGGGTGCATAACAAGAGGGCCATGATGGCCCTACATCGCTCACATGTGCAATGTCACAAAAATCAAGCAAATACTGGTATGTAAAGTTGTCACTACATATACATCAAAATAAGCCCATGGCAGGCACAACATGTCAATACGACAAACATGAGAAGTCACCAGGGTAGGAGTTGTCTCGCGATATGTACAGATATATCTTGCACAACTTTGAGAGGTTTGGAGATCACAACAGGATGCTTCCATCCCACTTTTCATTGCCATCTTTAGATTTTATGTATTATATAACCATATTCCGTAAATAAGTTGACCCCTATTTGACCCCCCGTGCCATGCCCATTTTTGACCCAGAGATCACAATTTTAACAGCTTTGAAAAAGCATTGTACATCGATCATTCCTGTCAAGCTTCATCGAAATCAGTCTGGTGATTCATGAGAAGACTTTTTAAGAATTTATGCTATTTTTAGACGGCGGCCATCTTGGATTAACGACGACCGCCATTTTAACAAAACTGAAAAGGCTTTACCAATGAACCATAACTGCGAAGTTTGGCCACCAATGGCCAAGCGGTTTGTATGAAGAAGAAATTCGAAATCTCTAATAAAAGAACAAACCTATTGACCTTTCGGCGGCCATATTGGATGATTTAATCATCCGATTCGATGAAAACAGAACCACAGCGATCGCCTCATCAATACCTTTGATTTGATATATTATAAGACCATATTACGTCAAAAATGAAATTTGACCCATATTTGACCCCATTTTTGACCCAGGGGTCACCATTTTAACAAATTTGAAAAAGCATTGTACATTGATCATTTCTGACAAGTTTCGTAGAAATCGGTCTGGTGGTTCGTGAGAAGAACATTTTTGAAGTTTGTGCTATTTTTAGACGGCCGCCATCTTGGATTAACGATGACCGCCATTATAACAAAACTGAAAAGGCTTTACCAGTGGACCTTAACTGCGAAGTTTGCGACCAATGGCCAAGCGGTTTGTATGAAGAAGACGTTTGAAATCTCTAATAAAAGAACGACCTTTTGACCTTTCGGCGGCCATCTTGGATGATAATCATCTGTTTTCAACAAAAAATGCTCCTAAGTGATTGTTTCGTCCATTCCTTCGAATTGATATATGACATGACCATATTCGGTCAAATGTGAAATTTGACCCCTCCTGCCCCGCCCATTTTTGACCCGGGGGCCACCATTTGAAGGAATCTGAAACATAGTTAAATATCGATCATTTACATCAAGCTTCGTCGAAATCTGGCTAGCGGTTCATGAGAAGAAGATTTTTTAAGAATTTATGCTATTTTTCGACGGCGGCCATCTTGGATTAGCGATGTGAAGAAGAATTTTGAAATCTGTAATAAACAAGAGGGCCATGATGGCCCTAATTCGCTCACCAGACTCCATCAACACCCGAGGAGAATGTGACATTGAGTTCATATGTGTTATACAAAAATGTGCTATTTTTAGATGGCGGTCATCTTGGATTAAGCGATGACTTTTATTTTAACAAGTCTGAAAATGCTTCACCCAAGGATCTTAACTTACTATGAAGTTTGGCCAGCATCGGCCATGTGGTTCCTGAGAAAAAGACGTTCACAATCTCGAATAAATGGACCTATTGGTGGCCATCATGGATGACATAATCATCCGATTACGACAAATATTGCACCGGAGCAATCGCCTCATCGATACCTTCAATTTGATATATGACATGAGCATATTCGGTCAAAAATTAAATTTTGACCGCACGGGCCACGCCCATTTTTGGCCCCGGGGTCACAATTTTAACATCTTTGAAAGAGCATTGTAAATCGATCATTCCTACCAAGTTTAGTCGAAATCCGGCTAGCCGTTCATGAGAAGAAGATTTTTTAAGAAGTTATGCTATTTTAGACGGCGACCATCTTGGATTAGCGATGACCTCCATTTCAACAAATCTGAAAAGGCTTCAGCCATGGACCATAACTTTTAAGTTTAGCTACCATGGGCTAAGCGGTTCCTGTGAAGAAGAATTTTGAAATCTCTAATAAAAGAACGACCTTTTCGGCGGCCATCATGGATGACATAATCATCCGATTCCGGAAAATAACGTGTACAAGAGTTCCGAAGGTCACAATATACGCCCGTCGAGGCAAGGCCAGTCAACAAGGGGATATAACTCACTGAAAACCAATAGGCTTCTTCATCTTTCCTTGATAAACATGTATACCGAATTTGGTAACGATCGGTGAAGTAGAATTTGAGTTATTGTGTGGACAAGGATATAGTGCGAAAATTTAAAAATCAATAGGCTTATTTGTCTTGACGTGATAAACATGTATACCGAATTTGGTTACAATCGGTGAAATAGAACTTGAATTATTACATGGAAAAGGATACAGAGTGCGAAAATTAAAAATGGCCGCCAAGGGGAGATAAGTGATAGGATATTTTTGAAAATCAATATGCTTTTTCGTCTTGCCGTGATAAACATGTATGCCGAATTTGGTTGTGAGCTGTGAAGTAGAACTTGAGTTATTCCGGGGACAAGGATACAGAGTGTGAAAAATCACCGTTTAAAAGTTTTACGAGTTACAAGAAAAATCTTTGATGCCACCGCCATCACTGCTGCAAAAAGCGGTGCATTTGTCTCCCCCACACATGTGTGGGCGAGACATATAAGCAGTGAATTGGAAATTACCTTTACCAAACTTGAACATCTATGTTAATAGTAAGTGGGTTGTTGATTTTCAAAACATTATAGTAGGGCGTTTAAATGGACAGTGGCGTTTAAATGAACGATTACGGTAATTACCGTTTAAAAGTTTTACGAGTTACAATAAAAATCTTTGATTCCACCGCCATCACTGCTGGAAAAAGCGGTGCATTTGTCTCCCCCACACATGGGCGGGCGAGACAGAAAAGCAGCGAATTGGAAATTACCATGACAGCTGGTGCTGTGATATCCTTGATTGATAGTTCTGGTGCTGAAGCAACTGCATCATCAATGGTAAAGTTCAATCGCTTTGTCACTTCAAGTGTTGTATCACTGGACACCACAATTTAATTCTTTCCTTGATACGGGGTTAGTCTGGCATTAGTTATTTTCACCGGTGACTTCATGGTCTTCGCAGTTTGAAATTGGTCCAACTTCTCCGGTGAAAACGACACAAATCTGCAAATGATATTAATGGAACAATAGCATGTCATTTTAGGACTTGTTTAATGTACAAGGTGTCCAAAAAGTAAGGTAGCACTCAATAATTGTAATAACTAAACAAGAATGCCGGAGGTCACAATATGCGCATGTCGCGGCATGATCCCTGATTTCTTCCTGATGTTTATATTGGCAAAGGACAAAATCACCATGAAAACAATGTTTTCACCCCTGTACTAAAGTAAATAAATAAATAATAGTGTTTGCCCCAGGATTGAAAAGGGCATGGAAACGAAAAATAAAAAGGGCACCGTTAGCGAGTAAAATGTTGAAAAAAGGGCACATTCAGCGCGCGAAATCTTGGAAAACGACATTTTCAACATATCTTGAAAATCCTAAAAATGTTTAATGTCAATAAAAAAAATTTTATTTCGAAATAGGTTGAATAAGAAAAATGCATGTGCGTTACCAACCTGTAAAAAAAATTTGTAATTTTTAGGGCATGGCACCACCAAAAACAGGCTGGGGGAAACACTCTTATAATGCATCAGTCAATGTGAATCTCCGCCTCCCCCTCCCTCCCCCACCCCCGGGAGACTGGGGGTCCTTTACCGGGACACACCCCGGGGCTTTCACGTTCCATGTTGCCCCGCACTACGGGGCTATTACCGGCGATTTTAATGGTTCATACAAAAATTAGCCGGGGCTTTACTGTGGTTTACACCTGGGCTTTCACAGACCATGTTGCCCCGCAGTGCGGTGCTTTTAAAGGATTGAAAAGGGGCATGGGAACAAAAAATAAAAAGGTCACCGTTAGCGAGTAAAATTTTGAAAAAAGGGCTCATTCAGCGCGCGAAATCTTGGAAAACGACATTTTCAACATTTCCTGAAAATCCTAAAAAAGTTTAATGTAAATAAAAAAATAATTATTTCGAGATTGGTTGAATAAGAAAAATGCATGTGTGTTACCAACCTGTAAAAAAAATTGGTAATTTTTAGGGCATGGCACCACCAAAAACAGGCTGGGGAAACACTCTTATAATGCATCAGTCAATGTGAATCTCCGCCTCCCCCCCACCCCCGGGAGACTGGGTGGCCTTTACCGGGACACACCCCGGGGCTTTCACGTTCCATGTTGCCCCGCACTACGGGGCTATTACCGGCGCTTTTAATGGTTCATACAAAAATTAGCCGGGGCTTTACTGTGGTTTTACACCTGGGCTTTCACAGACCATGTTGCCCTGCAGTGCGGTGCTTTTAAAGGATTGAGAAGGGGCATGGGAACAAAAAATAAAAAGGTCACCGTTAGCGAGAAAAAGTTTGAAAAAAGGGCACATTCAGCGCGCGAAATCTTGGAAAACGACATTTTCAACATTTCCTGAAAATCCTAAAAAAGTTTAGTGTAAATAAAAAAATAATTATTTCGAGATTGGTTGAATAAGAAAAATGCATGTGTGTTACCAACCTGTAAAAAAAAATTGGTAATTTTTAGGGCATGGCACCACCAACAACAGGCTGGGGGAAACACTCTTATAATGCATCAGTCAATGTGAATCTCCGCCTCCCCCCCCCCACCCCCGGGAGATTGGGGGGCCTTTACCGGGACACACCCCGGGGCTTTCACGTTCCATGTTGCCCCGCACTACGGGGCTATTACCGGCGCTTTTAATGGTTCATAAAAGAATTAGCCGGGGTTTTACTGCGGTTTACACCTGGGCTTTCACAGACCATGTTGCCCTGCAGTGCGATGCTTTTACCGGGGCTGTAAATTGACAAAAATATAAGCCCCGCTATTCCCCCGGAGGGGGGGGGGGGGGTTACATTCACTAATGCATAAGCCTAATGCATAAGCATGATAAATACCTGCATTTGTCATCTTTCGTCTGGAAGGTTCCATCGAAATACCTCGCCTCTGAACGCGAGGTTATCAAATTAGTGTCTTCCAGTATGTATCCCGTCACCGTTTCTGTCACCGTTTCGTGAAATCTTCGCTTCATCTTGGAGTCTACACTTTTTGTTTTCTGAAATTCATTCTAGCGTCGTATTGACCCTGAGGTCACCATTTTAGCAACTTTTAAAAAGCATTGTACATCGATCATTTCTACCAAGTTTTGTCGAAATCCGATTGGCGGTTCATGAGAAGATGTTTTAAGAATTTATGCTATTTTTAGACGGCGGCCATCTTGGATTAGCGATGACCTCCATTTTAAAAAATTTGAAAAGGCTTCACCCATGGACCATAACTTTTAAGTTTGGCTACCATTGGCCAAGCGGTTCATGTGAAAAATCATTTTGAACTCTCTAATAAAAGAACGACCTCTTGACCTTTCGGCGGCCATCTTGGATGACATGACCATCCAATTTCGACACAAAATGTACCAGAGCGATCACCTCTTTGCGATACCTTCGATTTGATATATGACATGATCATATCCGGTCAAAAATAAATTTGACCCGAATTTGACCCCACGTGCCACGCCCATTTTTAACCCCGGGGTCACCATTTTAACAATTTTGAAAGAGCATTGTACATCGATCATTCCTACCAAGTTTTGTCGAAATCCGGTTGGCGGTTCTTGAGAAAAATATTTTTGAAGAATTTGTGTTATTTTTAGACGGCGGCCATCTTGGATTACGTGATGACGTCATTTTAACAATTTTGTAATCCCCCTACCTAAGGACCAGGACCATGAAGTTTGGTGACTTGACCAATGGTTACCGAGGAGAAGACGTTTGAAAATGTTCACGGACAACGGACACATTGCGGTAACAATAGCTCACATGAGCTAAAAACAAGTGAAAGGGTTTAACATTCCACCAACACCATATAGAGACAGGACCACAGTTAAAGGTCTCATCCGACAGACCAGTGGGATGGAAATACTATGAAAGTATTTATTTTTGATGCCCTATGCGAGGTTTGAACCCACACCTCCGGATTAGAAGTCAAGTGTTCTAAACCCTCAGCCACACTCCATCCCTACAACGTTTCCAGCAAATCTGACTTACGGTTACAGAGAAAGTAGGTATGTGAAAACATTAACGCAAATTTTGACAAAAACTTTAACGTAAACTTCTAAGTCATTTGACCTTGACCTTAAAAACACCAAGGTGCACAACTTCAATATGTGTAGAAGATGTGTGTATAGTTTCAGATCGATTGACTGAACGGTTTCGGAGGAGTTGTGTACACAAACTATGCAGTTTTTCTGTCCGCCGCCCACCCCGCGGTAAAACATAATACGTACCGTTTTTTTTTTAAAACAAACGATCGGTGAAGTAGAATTTGAGTTATTAAACATGTATACCGAATTTGGTTACAATCGGTGACATACAACTTGAATTATTGCGTGGAAAAGGATACAGAGTGTGAAAATTAAAAATGGCCGCCAAGGGGAGATATGTCATCGGATATTTTTCAATATTTTTCAAAATCAATAGGCTTTTTCGTCTTTCCGTGATAAACATGTATACCGAATTTGGTTATGAGCCGTGAAGTAGAATTTGAGTTATTGAGTTATTCAGGGGACAAGGATACAGAGTGTGAAAAATAATTGTTTAAAAGTTTTACGAGTTACAAGAAAAATCTTTGATGCCACCGCCATCATTGATGGAAAAAGCGGTGCATTTGTCTCCCCCACACATGTGCTGGCGAGACAGAAAAGCAGCGAATTGGAAATTACCATGACACTTTCTCACTTCAAGTGTTGTATCACTGGGCACCACAAATTCATTCTTTCCTTGATACTGGGTTAGTCTGGCATTAGTTATTTTCACCTGTCACTTCATTGTCTTCGCAGTTTGAAATTGGTCCAACTTCTCCGGTGAAAACGACACAAATCTGCAAATGATATTAATGGAACAATAGCGTGTCATTTTAGGACTTGTTTAATGTACAAGGTGTCCAAAAAGTAAGGTAACTCTCAATAATTGTAATAACTAAACAAGAGTGCCAGAGGTCACAATATGCGCATGTCGCGGCATGTCACACCCCGCACTACGGGGCTATTATATATTACCGGCGCTCTTAATGGTTCATAAACAAATTAGCCGGGGCTTTACTGCGGTTTACACCTGGGCTTTCACAGACCATGTTGCCCCGCAGGTCGGTGCTTTTATCGGGGCTGTAAATTGACAAAAATATAAACCCCGCTATTCCCCCGGAGGGGGGTGGAGGGGGGGGGGGGACGGGGATTTACATTGACTGATGCATAAGCCTACTATAAGGCATAAGCATGATAAATACCTGAATTTGTCATCTTTCGTCTGGGAGGTTCCATCGAAATACCTCGCCCCTAAACACCGAGGTTTTCAAATTGACTTCCAGTATGTATCCCGTCACCGTTTCTGTCACCGTTTCGTGAAATCTTCGCTTCATCTTGGAGTCTAAACTTTTTGTTTTCTGAAATTCTTTCTAGCGTCGTATTGGTTCGTGGCTAACATCAAGCTCTTTAACCTTAGCGATAAGCGCTAGCAATAACCCGCTAGCGATAACTTTCGGACCCATTAGCATGATTAGCAATAGTTTATAACGGACCAAGCGTGTATTATACAAGGATACAACCAGCAAGATCACACAACGGAAGAAAGTTCTTTGTATATATAGATAATAGTAATAATAATGAAAAGATAATAGAATGTTACACTTCGAAAACAGAATTTGAAAAATATTAAAATACAAAAATAACACGAAAATGGGAAACTAGTGACCCCAAGAGGTACCCCAATTGTACCCCTTAAGGGGAATGTGAGTGACGGCATGAACCCCCGTCTATGAGTCCAGTATATATGTCTCAATAATAGGAACACACCATTGAGTGGGGCACTTCTCCCGAAGCACTTGTAAAAACATATGATTTATCCGGGTATGACAAAAATAACGCGAAAATGGGCAACTGGTACCCCAGGATCCCCATATAGACCCCTTAAGGGGAATGTGACGGCATGAACCCCCATCTAAGTTGTCTAGTATATATGTCTGAATAATAGGAAAACACCATTCAGTGGGGCACTTCTCCCGAAGCACTTGTCAGCAATTATGTTTTATCCGGGTAAGTCAAAAATAACTCGAAAATGGGCAACTGGTGACCCCAGGACCCCCATTGCGACCCCTTAAGGGGAATGTGACGGCATGAACCCCCGTCTAAGTTGTCTAGTATATACGTCTGAATAATAGGAAAACAACATTGAGTGGGGCACTTCTCCCGAAGCACTTGTAAAAAATTATGTTTTATATGGGTAAGTCAAAAAATAACTCGAAAATGTGCAACTGGTGACACCAGGACGCCTATTGCGACGCCTTAAGGGGAGTGTGACGGCATGAACCCACGTCTATGTTGTCTAGTATATATGTCTCAACAATAGGAACACACGATTGAGTGGGGCATTTCTCCCGAAGCACGTTTAAAAAGTATATTTTATCCGACAATGACACAAATAAGTCGGAAATGGCCAACTGGTGACCCCAGGACCCCTATTGCGACCCCTTCAGGGGAATGTGACGGCATGAAACCCCGTCTATGTTGTCTAGTATACATGTCTCAACAATAGGAACAGACGATTGAGTGGGGAACTTCTCCAGAAGCACTTGTAAAAAGCATATTGTATCCGACTATCACACAAATAAGTCGGAAATGGCAAACTGGTGACCCCAGGACCCCTATTGCGACCTCTTAAGGGGAATGAGACGGCATGAACCCCCGTCTATGTTGTCAAGTATACATGTCTCAACAATAGGTACACACGATTGAGTGGGGCACTTCTCCCGTATGTTTATCCGGGTATGACAAAAATAACTCGAAAATGGCCAACTGGTGACCGCAGGACCCCTAATGCGATCCCTTAAGGGGAATGTGACGGCATGAATCCCCGTCTATGTTGTCTAGTATATATGTCTCAACAATAGGAACACACGATTGAGTGGGGCACTTCTCCCGAAGCATTTGTAAAAAAAGATGTTTTATCCGACTATGACACAAATAAGTCGGAAATGGCCAATTGGTGACCCCAGGACCCCTATTGCGACCTCTTAAGGGGAATGAGACGGCATGATCCCCCATCTATGTTGTCAAGTATACATGTCTCAACAATAGGAACACACAATTGAGTGGGGCACTTCTCCCGTATGTTTTATCCGGGTATGACAAAAATAACTCGAAAATGGCCACCTGGTGACCCCATGACCGCTATTGCGAAGCCTTCAGTGGAATGTGACGGCATGAGCCCCGGTCTATGTTGTCTAGAATATATGTCTCAACAATAGGAACACACGATTGAGTGGGGCACTTCTCCCGAATCACTTGTAACAACGTATGTTTTATCCTGCTATGACACAAATAACTCGTAAATGGGCAAATGGTAACCCTAGGACCCCTATTGCGACCCCTTAATGGGAATGTGACGACATGAACCCCCATCTATGTTGTCTAGTATATATGTCTCAATAATAGGAACACACTATTGAGTAGGGCACTTCTCCCAAAGCACTTGTAAAAACGTATGTTGTATCCGGGTATGTCAAAAATAACGCGAAAATGTGCAACTGGTGACCCCATGACCCCTATTGCGACCCCTTAAGGGGAATGTGACGGCATGAACCCCGTCTATGTTGTCTAGTATATATTTTTGGATAATAGAAACAACCAATTGAGTGGGGCACTTCTCTCGAAGCGCTTGCAAAATAAATTATTTCATGCGGGTGTGATAAAAACAACTCCTCAGGACCCCCATTGCGACCCCTTAAGGGGAATGTGACGGCAGGAACCCCCGTCTATGTTTTCTAGTATATATATCTGATTAATATGAACACACGATTGGGTGGGACACTTCTCCTGAAGTACTTGTAAAACAAAAGGTTTCATGCGGGTATGGACAAATAACACGAACATGGGCAACTGGAGTAGTATATAGGGAGTTAAAATGATACCATCAACCCACATAGCGCCCCTACATGCCATCTACAGGCCCACACCCCCGATTTTGTGTATCAACTGAATAAACAAAAAGTGCGGACCACCTATAGAATAATTAATTAATAATTTAATTATTATATTTGCTAACATAAAGGAAGCATGAACATATTAATGAATTATTTAATTAATTATTTAAAACTGAACACCCCTATTATTATATAGGGATATAATAATTAATTAAAGAATTAATTATTTAATTAATATTTAAAAAAAAAGTATATTTGCTAACATATAGGAAGTATAAAAATATGCCTGCGAGAAATTTCTTTGGATGAAGAAAAATTATGAGAAAATTATTCCGCCTCAACTGATTAGCGGTGTAGAAAAGCTTCATATAACTAGATATCATTATTATATAGAAAACATAATAATTAATTAATTAATTATTTAAAACTGAACACCCCCTATTATTAATTAAGTAATTAATTAGAAAACATAATAATGAATTAATTAATAATTTATAAAAAGTATATTTGCTAACATATATATGGTATTGGTGCTGCTCCCGAATTCAATTCGCGAATTGTGGCTGGTGTTGTAACTTTTCCCCCTCACTTTATCTCCCAGTTTTAACCTAAATTTATCCCAATCAGTATTCTCAATCTTGGGAAGGGTGGCGCGCGCCTTAATTCTAATAGTATTTTTTAAATCCTCATATCGAGACATCTCCTCCACCACCGATTCGAACTTGACATCAGATATATTGTTATCGGCCAACGCTTTGGACACGATAACGTCAATACTATTTTTCTTAGACCTTGCGAGAACAAATCTTCTGTCGTGCTTTCTACTTTTATTTTCGATTTCGTTCCCACTACTCTGAACGCCATACATAACAACCCCGCCCCAGTGGCTACACCACTCAAACCCGCGGCAATAGGAATTGCCACGACTGTAGATAACAATTCAGCGGTTCCGGCCCCACCCATTATAGAAATTGCTGCCAGCACGGTGCTCACCCCCTCCACTATATTTGCAGCTCGTCTATATTTTTTTAGCATTTGTTTTCCTATTTTCTCCCTCTTGTTTTAGAATATCCTGCATCGCGACGATATTGTCCAACCTAAAATCTATACTTCTTTCGCCAAAACCAATATCAACATTCGTTCATATTATCCAATATAAGTTCACAACAGTGGAAGAACTCGCTGGGTTAGCGATTTTCGTAACAAAGTTAATATCACTACCTTTGGAAAGTCTAATTGGATCGTCACCGGCGAACAAAACCACCCCTGAACTCTGTCCAGCGAGTTTATGGGCCCCAACCCCCCGTTCTTCCCCATCCACTACGAGATTTACGATGACCGCGCCCACAGGTTTACCATTAGCATTAACCGAACAGACCGCCATTCGTCGAACCGTACCTGGAGATGTCATGGCGTATCCCCCATATCTATTGTTCGCTTTGGCACCGAATGAATATTCATAGGCCCCCTCATTTAATGGCCCCCGCTTCTCAGCCCAAACTGTAATGATGGGGTTTCTGCTGCGCAATAACTTAAACTGCTCTACATATGTGTCCAACAATGTGGCAAGCTCCTCGATAGAGGTATGGGCCTCAACACGAACCTTTTCAGAGGTTTCCTCAAGTGATTTGTTCGCGTGTTTACGAACTCGATTTACTTTATCATCAACCGCGACAAGTGATTCATCAGCGGCGCGGATAGATTCAACCACTCGGGCTCCTAATCCCGCAATCCCCGTCCGACGCTCTGACCGCAATACCCCATATGCTTCCGTAAGATCTGTATGGGCCTCTTCCCGAAATTCTGTTATTTCCCCCCCCTTTCCCCCCCCCCCCTAGTTCAGTAAGTGCTGCATGATCCTCTTCCCCAACTTGGATTATTTTCCCACCGAGATCCTTAAGTCCTGTATGGGCCTCTTCGCGAACTTGTACTGTCGCTGTCAGGACGTCTACTCTAAGCTGTGCTATACTCCTGTTAATCCCGTGTGTGGTCTCCGATATAGTTTTATTGATCTTGGTTTTTCCGGTAGTTAGAAAGTCGCTCTCTGTCGGGATAAATCCACCTTCTGCCGGTTCCAAATTCTTTGAATTTATATCTGTCACCCAATCCCGTTCAAGGGAAAAACTACCTGGTCCGTATATACTGATAATAATTTTCTTAAAATTAAATTATAATATTGGGGGCACCTATCTATACTCAATTGGAAATTTCTAGGACGACCGAAATCGGGTAATAGTTCTTCAACTCTCTCGCTTGATCATCAAAAATAGAGACCCTAAATTCGTGGATTTTTCCTGATTCTAAAACTTTCATCTCGGGGCATGGGAAGTCTAAGGTCAAAGTCTCCCCAAAGAAACAATCACTGGCTTGCACGGTTTTCAGAAATGTGCTGGGAGATCCGTCTAACGTGTTGTACGATGTGTTCACCCGATCCAGGTGTACCCTGAGAGTTTTCGTGAACTCGAAGTCCACCGGGTTATCACCGACGTACTCACCCGAGACAAACACTCCTTTATTTGCGGAGTATGTCTCTCTAAAACCGAGTTGAATACCCAACATCGGGGAGGTCATTCTCTGGTTGTCTGGGCCGATGGTCATTGTTGCAAGTCCGGTAGCCTTCGATACTGTGAGGTTGGCTATACCGTCAAGCTCTGTGGAAACAAAGTATATGAGCTGTCTTGTTCCCCACAGTCCGGGAAGCAGCTTTACACCTACTTGTTGTCCATCCTTCACATAGTAAAACCCTTCGATCGTCGCCACATTCTGCCACCCAACCGTGAAGGTGATTGATCTGAGGCCTACCCGGCGTTTTCCGCAGCAGTTGTCGATTGGCTTCTGAAGTTCACAACTTTATTTTTGAACATTAGTGATAGTAGCAAACATAATAAACTCCGATTAAAATGTCGTTGGATACTAAGGCACTTAGCTTCAATTCAAAGGCAAAGTACGCTGGGGGATGTGTGTACTACTTAACGGTAGGAATAAGAGTAAAGGAAGACACCGGATTTGATACAACTTTTTAAAACATATTTGATAATTATAGGCTGCCCAAAATTACTCCCCAAGAAACCAGAGTCGCGTGGAAAGCAACACCGATGCAGTTTTGGCAGAACCAGTTAAATTTTGCTGTGTGGTGTGCCACAACCGGGTGTGGGGTCTCTTACATAAACCACATGGAGCATAAAAAAGCTTTCTGCGAAAGTGTTTATATTTTTCACGTCTACTACACTATTCTCAAGAGATGAGTGTGAAATTCCCCCAAGAGGATAATTGGGACCCTATATACAGCCCATATGACCACACAGCCTACGAAAAAATATGCAATGAATTTCAGATTTCTAAAAATACCGACTGGAAACAGAAAATAGTTACTAAAAATGGTGGGTTAGGTGATATATCTGTAAATGGTTACATCGTAACGGTCACAAGTCTTGGGGTTTTTAATCCTATCAACATGACATATACACGAAATGACCCAAATTTTAAATGTACGTTTGCCAGGTGTAAATACATCGTGGATGAACCTGTCGACTACATAGAACAACGCGAACACGTCGAGACCGGCTTGGGGACTTTCATTTTGGATAGGGGGAAGGTGTTCACCAGGGTTGGAGTTACCCGCCTCTCACATACGACTGGGCCATCCTCGGCGCACAAGCGCAAGTGCGCAGTTCTATAATAGGAGACGGGAAGGCGTTTGACGCGCAAAAGCAGTTCTTGGCAAATGTCGAGGACTCAATAAACAGACCGGTGGACCTCCCGGATGCGATCAGGCGGTATCAAGACGTTTTGCAGAATGCCAGCACCCCAGTAAACTATACATTTGGAATAGATCTTTATCAGGCGCCGAGCAATATGATACTACGAGACGACCCGGATGACGGTTACAATAATCAGATCATAATCGCCACCGCCCATCAAAAAATCGGCTACAACGCGAACATGAACACGGACATCATCAAGTTCCCCCCCCCCCAAGACGGTCGGGAGCGGAGTTGTAAGTGGAACCGATTTCATAAAACCGCAACCACCCACCGCCAAGCAAAACATCGGCCACAACGGGGACGTGAACACGGGTACCATCAAGAGCCCCCCCCCCCCAAGACGATCATAAAAACCGCAACCACCCACCCCAGATAACACCCAATCCAAACATTAGGTTCCACCATCGCACCCGAACAGGAGCGGCATGTTCCAAAAGGACTTCATGCACCAGTAAGTTCCACCAGTTCCCCCAATTCACGAATTGGAACAGGAGCGGGAACAACAACCCACGAGGAGGAGTAGCCCTCGTGGTGATCGTACTACTCGCGCTTTGGTTTTATGAACTTTCGGGCGGAGAATAGTAGAAGACCGGCGATCACCACGATTAAAGCCCAAGTATTTTTGGCGAGCCATCCGACCGTTTTTGATAATATAGATAACAAGTAGGAGACGACACTCTCGATCAGCCCAGGCAGCGCGGCAGCCGCCTTTCCGGCATATCTAGTCAGGAGACTGGCTAGCGCTTTTAGATGCTTTTTTGCCAACTCCTTAGCTCCGCCGGATGGCGCGGCGGCTGCACCCGCGCCAGCACCCGCGCCAGCCCCCGCACCACCTACGAGAAGCTCAATAGCTAGAACTATGGCCGATATAGTCATGCCGAGAGCTGCGAGGATGCTTACTATTGTGACGCCCTGCTCTCTGAACAGAGTGCGAATACGCTCACCGAGTGTCGTCTCCTCGTGCGGAACCCTCGAGATTGTTTCGCGGATCCGACTTATTTGGGTGCGGAGAGCCCCACGGAAAGCCGATGCGGCCTCCAAGCGAGCGGCTCTTTTATCCTGCAACGACCGCAAGCGTTTGTTGATCCGCTCGGTAAATTCTCTATCATCACGGACTTCCTCCAGTTTTCTTTCTTCTAGCGCGATATGTTCATCATATGGACCAGTTCGCCCCGGATCGTTTGCAGAGCCTTATCGAGTCCCCGGAGTTCGCGAAGAGGTAACGGTGGGTCATCCAGCGTGCTGAGTATTCCAGCTACCTCGCTTTCGCTGAGCTCCATTGTGCGAATAGTGTCGGTGTCTACTCGAGGGACCTCGCTGAGATCGGCAGTTACTATCGCGGTGGCCGTCTTCGCCATCGTTTCGTAGGTAGAATGTAGGGTCGCTACAGCGCGGGCCGGCATAATTGTTTTACCACGCTTCCAATCTACGAATCCTAGTACGCTCCTTAGGATTTCGCCACCGCCCTCGGTTCCGGCAATGGTGTTCCGGGCTAGGGGTTTTCCGTTCTTAATGTTGATGAGCCGGAGATTTGATGCTTTTAGTCGCAACCTACCACGCAGATCCAATTCGAACTTGGAGTAGTCGCGACCGACAGATGGGACCTAACCTTCTTCTGCCAAACTGTTGTAGTAGTCGTCTACAGCTGACTTGACTAATTCCTGACTTAGACTAATGGTGTTGGTAGCGGCACCTATTGCCTCGCAGGCTGGTGCCTCTATGACGGGAGGCTCTGTGAAGGACGTTTCGACCTCATCTTCATTATCATCATCTCGGCCGCGATCGAATTCTTCCATATCGTAATCGTCCATATTTAGCGATGTAGTAAAGAAAAAAACAAACAGGTTTAATAGAGTATTTAGTTTCAATAATGTCAACAGAGCATCGTTATTACGAACAACCCATCGACGATCGACCAGAACCAGCAGCTCTTAGTCCGATTCCCCAACCTCGGAACTAGCGACGTCATTGTGCCGGGGACTGTTCGCATCGCTTTCACTATTTCGCTGACGTCGACAGACGCGGACCGAACCGTCGTTCAGAACCTGGGTCGCGCCATCGTCAAGAAGACCATGATAAAGATTTCTGGTAATGAGGTGATGTCGATCGACGACGGCGACGTCTACCATTGTTACCAGGACCTGTGGAAGACGGAGCAAGAGCGCGAAAAGGCGGTCTATCAGGGTATTGACACCAGCAAAAATAAGAACGTTACCAGACTTAGAATCGGGGCTGAGAACAAGCTAGATAACGACGCGAGCGACAATGCGATCGCGGCCGCTTACGGCAACCGCTTCTACATCCCGCTCGACTTTGAGTTGCTGGAGAGTGACATGCCCTACTATCAGAGCGCTTTGGCTGACCGCCTCGAATACGAACTAACGTTCAACGACCATGGCCGAGTTTTCATAGCCACCGACATGACATCGACGTATACGATCGATAATGTTTCGCTGGAGTACGACATGGTCACGATGCCCGAACTCGCGCGATAGATCAGAACCCAGTACGCCGGGCGCGTTGCCATACTTTACGACCGAGTTCTTCGCCATCGCAAGATGACGAAAGACAAAAGCGACACATTGTGGAATATTAACGTCAACGTACCCGCCTGCTCGATGAAAGGTATACTGATGCTTATCGAGGAGGGTCGGTTCGAGCTCGGGGCTAGAAAAAGCGATAAATTATATAACCAAAAAATCACAAACGTAGAGGTGACGATCGACGGAGTCCCCAATCAACTCTACAGCGCGGGTTTCGCGCGCACCAGCAGTGGGACGAAGTCAGAAAGCAGTTTGCTGCCGGCTCTAAGCGCTTCCCGGAGGTTGGCGCGGTTGCCAAAGACCTGCAGCTCTCGGGCGTCTCCCTCGCGCAGTTCCTGACTACCACATACGCGTTATGGCTAGACATGCGAGTCAGCGACGACGACCAAATGCACGGTAGTGGACGCCAAGTTGAGAACGCTAGTGAGGGTGTGACGATCCAGATCACCAAAGAGGCGGATGGAGCTGGCGCATTGAACGTGTATCTATATATAAACACAGACGCACAACTCAACATCGAAGATGGTCGATACATCTCAGCACTCTACTGATTTAATAAATAAATCTAACGATTTGTTAATAAATCAATCTAAAGATTTAACTCTACCAGCACCTGTGATGGATGCCCACTCTGCCGTAATATGTGGGCAGACAGGAAGTGGAAAAACAATTTTCATCCTCGACTTGCTCGAGGAGTCCTACCGTGGTGCCTTTCGATACATTGTGATCCTGTGCCCCACTGTGCGGCACAACGAGACTTATCAGCGGCGCCCGTGGATATGGACCGACCCTGAGGTATACGTTATTGACCCCGGTGATATGCTTCACGATTGGCTGCGTGGTTTATACCAAATCTTCCAGGGCGAGCCCACCCTATACGTGATTGACGACTGCTCGGCCAAGGCGGCAATGACCAAAAAGAAGGACATGCTCTCCGAGCTCGCATTTTTGGGCCGCCATGCGGGGCAAAGCGTATGGATCTCCACTCAGAAGTACAACGCCGTCCTCAAGGATCTGCGCGAGCAAACGAAATGGGTCGCCCTCTTTCACTGCCAGGACCGAGACTCATTCGATGACTGTCTTCGAGAGAACGACGTTATCCCAACGCGCGAGGAGCGCCTTGGGGTTCGACAGATGCTTTCGGAAACTAAGCACGCCAAGCTTCTGCTAAAGAATGATCAACCAACTGCTTACAAAGTCATCAATTAATTACTGAGCAATTATTAAGCAATTGCTTAGATTGTGCTTAACGCTCGTTAGTAACTGCTGAGCAATGCTTAACACTGCTGAGCAATTGCTTAATAATTGTTCAGCAAGTATTGCTTTTTTGCGAGCATAACGGTGATCATAAGTATCGGGTGGTGCACTTGGCAATATGTTAGACTTATGAGACTTGTCAGAATAGTACAACCGACACTGTTGGAATAAATAAAATAATGAACTGCGACGAACTTCTCGATCAGCTAATGGAAGAAAAACTCGTGCCGACTGTCGGTACGACAGCCGACACAACTGAAACTGTAGGAACACCTGTTGGCACGATTGCCGATACGGTATCTGCCCAACCGCACCAGCTCAGGAGCGGCAGTGGGATGAAATAAAATGAAAACGCGGCGCGACGCGAGCGGCTAGCTGCGCTGGTTGCTGGGGGACAATCGGAGCATTATCTCGGTAGGCGTCTCTCAGTTTGTCAGGTGGATAAGATGTCAGATGCGGAGATTGATAAAATGTATGCGCGATACGAATCTGGGTTAGGTGCAGAGATGACAAAAACTCTTGGATCGGCGGCTATTCATTTGTACGCTACCGCTGTTAGTATACTTCTCCCTATACCAAACACCGCGAGGTTGATTCGCGATCTAGAGACTGACCCTTTTATAGGACACACTCTTAGAACAGCCTGCTGCTCAATTTATCACAAGTTTGGAATATACTTAGCTCCGCTGACAACCGTGTTGACCACGGGTAAACACTGTCAATGTGGACATATATGCCCACGAACTATAAGCTCAGAAAATGATGACACAAGACGCACCTGCGAGAGTGACGAAACAGCAATCCCCGATTGCTCCAACACTGTTGAACCCGATTGCAGCACTTCCAACTCCGATTGATCCTCCAACGGCGTTGGGGAAGCAAGCTCCACAGGAACAAACTCCACAGGAGCAAGCTCCGGTTGCACGACATAAAAACCCAAAAAGACAGGCAGCTGGGCGGGCAGCGGCTGCCACACGAAATGTTAAACAAGATAAAAATACTCGCCGAGCTTCGAGAGGCCAAACAGTCGTTGCAATCGGGGATTGCTCTTCCGGCTCAGGACCCCCAATCACAATTGGAGTTAGTTGGGGGCAGAAACAGCAAAACACCCGAAGACAGCTGCTGTGCAATCACCCCCAATTCACGAATTTGAACAGGAGCGGGAACACCAATCGCAATTGGAAGAGCGATCGTAGAGTGCTGTAGCTCCTACCTGGATCATCCCGTGGGTTGTTGGTGGTGGTCTGGCAGTTGTTGGCACCGTGTGTGTGTGGAACTACCTTTCGAGACAACCCCCATCAATTCACGAATTGGAGTTGGAGGCTGTTCTGAAGAAATTTACGAAACCGATTGCGCCCCATTTAAACATTAATCGCGATCCCTTTTATATGCAATAAATATAATGGCTGAAAACAATGGTATAATGGCTGAAAACAATGGTAAAATGATAGCGAATGCGGTTTATCACGCCATGGTGATAGCAGGTCTCACTATCGGGTTTGCTCGAATATCAAAGATGACCTTCGGAGGGTCCGCTCCCAAATTGGACATGACCGTAAGAGACGCAGGGTTCGTGGCCTTGAATGTAGCGTCCGCAATTTCGACCCGAGATTATCTAATTAAAGCTAGAATTCTACCTGCTAATATATGGAAATAAATGGCTGCTGCGATCGGACTAACGATAGTTGGAGCGGTGATGAGCGAAGGGGCGTTCGGCGGTAGCAACTATTTATTCTCGTTACTAGGATCGGCCTCGGATGAGGAGAAAAAGCGTCACGATTTAGCTACAGAACAGCTCAATAGCGCAAAGGAAGCATGGGCGGAAAAACGAACCAACCGTGTGGATTGGATCAAAGAAGAGCTTCGCCGCGAGAGTCAAGTCGTGCAAACTTTCCGGAACGTTGACGAAGCCATGCGCGAATACAAGCTGGCATATCCGCAGAAAAATCTCGCGCTGCTGGATCTCGAGCCCCAACTTTCAGATTTCTATGGACCGTCAGAGGCCCAAAAAGACCGCGAGATCGCGTTCATCGTCGTAGGGATGGGTGTGGTGGGTCTCGTCAGCTACTATATTGAAAAAGCAATAAGCGAAAGTAATAAGCAATAATTATTTTAATAATAATATATATATATATATAGAACGATGTTAGTTGACGAGCTTTATTTGCCCTGCTCGATGTAGGCTACACGGCCCTTAAAATACCGTTTAGCTGGCGCAAAGGGTCTGATCAGTCTGGCCCAAGACGTGGCGCGAGGACGAAAAAGCGGCCACCCTTTTCCCAAAGCAGATGTTAGATTCCTCCGAGTTCCCGCTCCCGAGCTGTAACCTAACCGGCAGCTGCAGCCCCAATTGCGATTGGACTTCCAACAAAGATTTATTATTAACGACGCAGTTACCGGACGATCTGGCGAGGGCATATTGGAGATTGTCCGATCTATTAGAATACCTCGCATACGATGGATACGCGCAAGCTTGATACCAAACTATCGGTTCGCCTAACGCGCAAGCTAGCGAACACATACTACAGCCCCCGCGGCTACTGGAAGGGACTCGCGGCCATCAAGAACCTCGCGGCGGCGAGCAAGGTTTCCGAACACGCCGCCAAGTAATGGCTCAAGAAGCAGGCCATCTGGCAGATCTATTTTCCCGCGCCTCACAATATTCCGCGGCCGAAATTCGGTGTGCCGGTGCCGAACGAAGTCCACCAAGCTGATCTCCTGTTTCTCCCTCACGATCGCGTCGGTCGCAAGACGTACAAGTACGCACTGACAATCGTTGACGTAGCGAGTCGGTATAAGGGGGCTGAGCGGCTGGCCACTAAAGAGTCTAAGGAGGTGGCCGAGGCTCTTTCCCGAATATATAAGAGGAGTCCTCTCAAATGGCCGAATCTTCTCCAGGTCGATCCCGGCCGCGAGTTCATGGACGCGGTCTCTCATCCGCGGCCGCGTCAACATCCACCGGGACCAGGGGATCGTGGAGCGGTTCAATCGAACCCTGGCTGAGAGGTTGTTCGGACACCAATATGACAAAGAGCTTTTAGCCCCTCATTCGCGATCGAACGAGTGGGTGACCAGACTGCCCGCCGTGGTCTCCGCACTGAACGGTGAGGTGACCAGATTGATCGGTAAGAAACTTGTAGATGCCATCAAGGCAAAAAAGGTGACGCACAAGCCATCTGCCGTCTCGCGCGGACGACCTGTTGGTTTAGCGGAGAAACGGCTTACATCGGATGTTGCCGTCCGGTACCTCTATCAACCGGGAGACCTCGAAGGTAGTCGCCGACGCGCGACTGATCCCGTGAGGTCTCTCAATGTATATCTTCTGGATCGATCTATTACCAAACCCGATGAGCCTGTGCTCTACTATTTGGATGATGGTCCATCGCGCGGGTTTGTTCGCGAAGAACTTCTTGCGGTGCCTTCTGACACCCAGCTGTCTCCGGATGGCGTTCTCATCCGCTGATTTCTACACTCCCAGCGCCAATCATACCAATAGAGTTGATGTTTATAGGTGATGGGTTGGTGGTGGTTGTTCTAGTTACATTTCTCAAAATTTAAATTACATAGTAATTTAAATATTGATTCATTTTATTACATCAACGGTTCTGTGTGGATACCGTCGGGTAACACCCTCCTACTATCGTAGTACGCGGATAGTCCCAACTTTGTCTGCGAGTATGTCTTCATGACTCCACTGTTCATTCTGAAACCCCTGTTTTTTTTCAATGTCTAGACCACCCTCCAACGCTTTCTTGTATCTATCCCAGTTCAGACTGTTTGTTCTCTTGGACAAGGCAATCGCTCGGTGCCCGCGGAACTCCATCTTGAAGAGTCCTGGCTCGCGGTTGCTCCACTTATCCCAAGCTATCCAATCTCGTTTCTCTCTTTCGAAAGAATCGATCATATCCGACTTTATTATAGAATCCAGGCTGTTGCTGGAAATTCCTATATGCATACTGTCTGTATCCATCTGTATCAACTCGAAATCGCTTCGGTCAACGTATTTATCTAGAAAGTCGTAGTAGAACTCCAACATCCTCAACTTTGCCAACTGATAAACTGCTATCCCACAGTGAAACCGTCTAGTCATTACTACTCTCGGTTTCCTGCTAGATATCTCGTAAGCGTCTCCAATCTCCTCGATATCTTCGAAGAATGCGGATCTCAATGCTTTGTCAACGCAGCTCTCGTTGTTAGTATACGTTGTGTTTAGATGGCGCTCGGAACATTCGATCATCTTTCCGCAACAGGAGTTGCCCACCAACTTTAATATCTCGCCCACAACAGCCTTGCTACTGTCCACATCTCCTGTTCTACGTGCTGCGGTTACTTCGTCTACGAACCATTCGAACGGCTTTCCTTCTTGGTAATCCAAAGTTCTGTACACAGCAGTTATCTCTAATCCGCGTACAGCAAGGTAGTGTGTGTAGACAGAGTTCCCACTAGTTTCTTACCGTCTCCCCTGTTCCTACCTGTATTCTATAGGTAATCCAACATGTGCTCTGGAACCTCTTCTTCTTTAACAACCCTGTTTGTGAACAGCGGCGACATCTCCAAAAAGTGTTTTCGGAAACTTTTCGGCACCTCGATATCCACCTCGGCAATTCCGAACCACTCGGACTTCAAAATTTATTTGTGAGAATCTGTCCACGACCATCTGGTTTGTAGGTTCTCCAACTTGTCGGATGATCTCTTTACCGCAAGGCATCACTTTCTTCAGAGTCGACAGGTACAGTGCGTTAGCGTCGTAGCCGAGCACCGCTCCGCATTTCTTATTTTTATCCGTGCGGATGTTAGATACCCCGGCTTCCGCGTATCTCGAAAACACTATAGACGGTCCTCCGACAAGAGCTCCCTGCAGCATGTCGTATGTTTCCTTTTCGGGTACGTACAGTGGTGGACAATTTGCGTATGCGGCGGCGTTTTCCTTTGTTCTGTAGCTTTATTACAGAGCCACACCGGGTAGCGTTACTGCGTCTTTAAGAATATCCACTCCTCTGTCTTTGTAAAAGTTACACATTTTCCCACCGCTTTCAAGAACGGTGCGACGTCCATGTCGTTGTAGTATCGAAGCCAGTCCGCGAAAGTTTTCTTTTTTTCTCTCTTTGTAGATCGCGTTGCACGCTTCTAGCTGACTCACTGTAATAAGGTATCCGCATCGCAGTTTGGAATACCAGTGTTCGATGGGTGGTAAACCATCGTAGTCCAACTTTTCTGGGGAGTCGAACCACTCGTAAGGAAAGAAAGACTGGTGCATCGAGCAGTCGTATGCCTTTATCCACTTGTCGTAGCTAGTTCCGGGTCCCATGTATAGAGCAATGTCTAGAAACCTGAATTCTGGAGTGAACAGAATATCGTCGTGTTTGTCTTCTTACCTACCATAACTTTATCGGTTGTGTCAGCCAGTTTCCCAACGAGATGTTTCTTTATCAGGTTTATGTCGTATCTGCTAGAGTTGAATCCTACCACAGGAACCTGTTCTATCCACCTCTTTATAGTTTGTATGTGTGTTTCCGGGAGTTTGTCCATATCAGTCGGCATGTACTTGCGGTGCACATCGTTTTTGATCTTTTTACCTCTGCTTTTCAACTGCCCTCAATAACTTTGATACCAAAACTTCAGGATCTCTCTCTCAAATGTGTATTGTCGTTCCTGAGAGACTGTCGCCTACTGAAACACTTATCGGAACGTGGGCAACCTCGTACTCTAGGTCTCGAGTTTTTAACTCACCTCCGTTGACGTCTAGGTAAGCTTCAAAGTCGTACACTATTTGATGCGGGTACAACACTGTCTCCGCGACCGTCTGTTCTATTTGTGGATGATTTCGTGAATTATAGTCGCACTCCCAAATAACGACGAGTGTGTATCCGACTGAGATTATTGCCGCGTCCCTATCGATAGTTTTTTGATACTTTGTACACATGCGCCTTGTGTGGAGTGGACATCCGTGCCAGTGACAGCCGTGGAATTGGTACACAGTATTTGTCTCCCTGCAGTATCCGTCGACCGGAGCCCCTGCAACCAACCTTTCTCCTCCGTGTCCGCACCTGGCGGTGTGTATGTGATTGACTTCTAAAGATTTTATCCGGTCTATCGACATTAACTGGCGTGCGATCTTGGGTAGAAGGCTTTTTCAAACGCGGACATTGGTCTGTCTATCATCTTACCTTTGCACACGACTACCGTCTCTCCCCTCATGCATGTTGCTACGTGCCTCTTCATGTTGCTGGCGTTGGTGAATCTCTGTCTGCAGTCGTAGCAACAGTAGATTTTTGTTAGATTCTTTATGTTTTTCACGAGGAACGCGTGGTTTTTTAACAATCCTATCGTCATCTTCTTCTCTCCTACCTCCTCGTAGTGTGCTGGTGTCTTTCTCAAATACCACACTCCTTCTTCCGTTGGCTCGTACACTTCTATTCCTTCACTGAAACATTCCTCCACTTTCTTTATGTCCTCAAAAGGAACCGGTCCTCTCGCGGTTTTCTTGTTTTTCGCGAAATACTCGTTAGCCATGCTTCGTGCCTTATCACAACACCTGTCCACTCGAACATCTTCCAAATGAATAGCTAGACATCTGAAAAGACAAAAATCGTCGTTGTATTTATCTAACGCGTACATACCCTTCTTGCTCCTCAACCAATCCGGAAGAGGTCCTCCGGATGCTACTGTTGAGGCTAGCCCTGTGTCTTCGTCCTATCACCTAAAACTATTTTTACGAATACGTCTACCCACCGGACAAACGTCCATTTCGTGTTTGGTCTGTCTATCCTATCCAGGATCATACGAGTTTCTTCTTGTCACTTCACCCATGTACATACCTCCGAGGTTTTTGTGAAATATTATAGTTTTCGCTCTACCACGACTGTCTTTCTCCTCTATATTTGCTAGCTTGTAAGAAAAAGAGTATCTCAGATAGAAGTTGCTCGTCTGCATCGGAGCCAACTTGTCAACTATCCTTTCAGATATTGTCCCGTCTATGCCCTTACGAAAAGAAAGCTCTATGTTTCTCCTGCCTTTCTCCACCCGTTCTTTACTTTCGTCGTGGCTGCCTAATATCTTCTCACCTTCGTCGGCTATTGCGTTCACCAACTTTCGGTTCAACTTGGACACCACTTTCTATGGGGTCTTTCTCTGCGCGATAGCGTTGGCACGCAGACTCATAACACTCTCTTCCGCAAGTCTATGCAAAACTTTATCAGCATTGTCTATATTATTGAAGGCACCTCGCTTGTAGGCCCTGGTAAACCTAGTCGTGAAAGCTGTGTTTTTAGCCTCGTTCAAGAGTTTTGTCAACCCTGGAACTCTTAGGCGTTTACTGTATTTTAACCCTAGCGATGAGGCTTCTGCTCTGAGTTTTTCAACTTGTGGAAAATTTTCAAATCTTGTTTTAAACCTTGGTTTAAACCGTGGTTTAACTCAATGTTTGAATAACTACTAGTTTTTGTTTCTTTAGCTTGACATTTTATTAGTTTTGTCAACCCAGGAACTCTTAGGCGTTTACTGTATGGTATGTTGAGATCGTCCGCTTGTTTTCGCAGTTGATCTCTAATTATATGAAGCTTTTCTACACCGCTAATCAGTTGAGGCGGAATAATTTTCTCGTCCATAACTTTTCTCATTTTTCTTCGTCCGAAATTTCTTGCAGGCATATTTTTATACTTCCTATATGTTAGCAAATATACTTTTTTTAAATTATTAATTAATTATTTAATTAATATTTTTATACTTCCTATATGTTAGCAAATATAACAATTATTTCAATAATTAATTATTATATTTTCTATATAATAATAGGGGGTGTTCAGTTTTAAATAATTAATTAATTAATTATTATACCCCTATATAATAATAGGGGTGTTCAGTTTTAAACTAATTCATTAATATTTTCATACTTCCTATATGTTAGCAAATATAATACTTTTTTAAATAATTAATTAATTAATTAATCTGACCAAACGACTGTATGGTATAAGAGAGACAACTCTGACAAGGACTACCCGCTTTAGAAAGTACACAGTTGTCTAACTTGGCTCTGTATTCTATAGGTGGTCCGCACTTTTTGTTTATTCAGTTCATACACAAATTCGATGGGTGTGGGCCTGTAGATGGCCTATGTGGGTTGGTGGTATCATTTTAACTCCCTATATACTACTACGGGTGACATCTATGTGTTCTAGTATATATATCTGATTAATATGAACTCATGATTGAGTGGGGCACTTCTCCCGAAGCATTTATACAAAAATATGTTTTATACGGGTATGACAAAATAGCTCGAAAATGGGCAACTGGTGACCCCCAGGACCCCATTGCGACCCCTTAAGGGGAATGTGACGGCATGAACGCCCGTCTATGTTGTCTAGTATATATGTCTGAATAACAAGAAAACACGTTTGAATGGGGCACTTCTTCCGAAGTACTTGTAAAATAATATGTTTTATCCTGGTATGACAAAAATAAAACGAAAATGGGCAAATGGTATGACAAAAACAACATGATAATGGGCAACTGGTGACATGAGGACTCCATTGCGAACCCTTAAGGGGAATGTGACGGCATGAAGCCCCATCTATGTTATCTAGTTTATATGTCAGAATAATAGGAACACACACTTGGGTGGGGCACTTCTTCCGAAGCACTTATAAAAGAATATGTTTTTTCCTGGTATGACAACAATAAAACGAAAATGGGCAAATGGTGATCTGAGGACCCCCATTGCGACCCCTTAAGGGGGATGTGACGGCATGAACCCGCGTCTATGTTGTCCAGTATATATGTCTGAATAACAAGAACACACGATTGAGTGGTGGGGCACGTCTGCTGAAAAATATGTTTTATCCGGATATGACAACAATTAACGCGAAAATGGGCAAATGGTGATCTGAGGACCCCATTGCGACGCCTTAAGGGTAATGCGACGGCATCAACCCCCGTCTATATTGTCGTTTGTATATGTCTGAATAATAGGAACACACTGTTTAGTGGGGCACTTCTCCCGAAGCACTTATAAATAATTGTGTTTACATAGACGGTGATTTATGCCGTCGCAAGTGCTTCAGGAGACATGCCCCACTCAATCCTGTGTTCTTGTTACTCAGACAGTTAATGATATATACTAGACAAAACTGACGGACGTTCATGCCGTCACATTCCCCTTAAGGTATCGCAATGGGTTCCTCATGTCACCAGTTGCCCATGTTCGTGTTATTTTTTTCCATACCCGGATAAGACATAATATGTTACATACGCGTCGGGAAAAGTGACCAATCATTTTTATGTTCTCCTTATTCAGCTATATATACTAGACAGCATAGACTAGGGTTCATGCCGTCACATTTCCCTTAAGGGGTCACAATGTGTCACAAGTTGCCCATGTTCGTGTTATTTTTGTCAACCACGCATAAAACAATATTTTGCAGGTGCTACGGGAGAAGTGCCCCACTCAAGTATGTGTTCCTGTTATTGAGATGATTATACTAGACAATATAGACAGGGCTCATGCCGTCACATTCCCCTTAATATGTCGCAACACGGTAAGAGTACGGCCCGCCGGTACACTAAGTGACATGTCGTATATGTCGGCAACACGAAAAGAGTACGGCCCGCCGGCACACTATGTGACATGTTGTATATGTCGGCAACACGGAAAGAGTACGGTCCGCCGGTACACTATGTGACATGTTGTATATGTCCGCGACACGGGGTGGGGGGGGGGGGGTACAGTACGTCGGTACTCTATGTGATATATTGTATATGTCGGTGATACGGGAGGAGTACGGTACGTTCTTACACTATGTTATATGTTGTAAATGACGGGGACACGGGATAAGTATGGCCTGCCTGTACACTAATTGACATGTTGTATAGCTCGGGGACACAGGTGTGGAGCGGGAAGTGCGGCCCATCGGTACACTGTGTGGCTTGGCCCGCCGGTACACTATGTGACTTGGCCAGCCAGTACACTATGTGACATGTGGTACATATCGAATGCGGTCCGCCGGTACACGGTACACTATGTGACATGGTGTACATGTCCGCGACACGGGATGAGTACGGTACGTCGGTACTCTATGTGATATATATTGTATATGTCGGCGATATGGGAGGAGTACGGTACATTGGTACACTACGGTATATGTTGTAAATGACGGGGACACGGGATAAGTATGGTCTGCCTACAGCCCGCGGGCACACTATGTGACATGCTGTATAGGTCGGCGACACGGGATGAGTACAGCACGCGGGTACACTATGTGACATGTTGTATATGTCTGCGACACGGGAGGAGTACAGCCCGCGGGAACACTATGTGACATGTTGTACAAGGTCGATATCACACTATGTACCCGGCCACCTATGACAAAGTGTTGCTACAAACATTTCCAATGGTCATTGGCTACCAGAAATTTGCTGCTTTTGCAAAATAATGGGATTTCCTTAATGGCACCTACTCTATGTAGCCTAGGTCAAGTGGTCGCAATAGGGGTCCTCAGGTCACCAGTTGCCCATTTTCGAGTTATTTTTCCATAGACGAATGAAACATTTTTTTTTACAAGTACTTCGGGAGAAGTGCCCCACTCAATCCTGTGTTCCTATTATCCAGACATATATACTAGACAACTTAGACGGTCGTTCATGTCGTTACATTCACCTTAAGAGGTCGCAATGAAGGTCCTGGGGTCACCAGTTGCCCATTTTCGAGTTATTTTTCTCATACCCGGATAAAACATATTATTTTACAAGTGCTTCGGGAGAAGTGCCCCACTCAATCGATACTTCCTATTATTCTAAAATATATACTAGACAACATAGACGCGGGTGCATGCCGTCACATTCCCCTTATAGTGGGAGCCAGAATGTAATTTTCGTTTAAATGTATTGTTAAAAGCAAACTTTCACTTGTTTTGAGTTGTTTATAATATGAATATTTATAAAAAATAGGGTGGCAATTTTTTCAAATCCAATATGGCGTCCAAATTCAAGATGGCCGCCAACACTGTAAATGGAGACTTATAATAATACATATATAATATAGTTTTGGTTCAAACTTATTTATTTATCACAATTAACATACATACGTATACATATTGACCAGAAAACAGTATAATACTCATTTTAAACTATAATCAGACCATTTTATTTTCAAAATGGCCTCTTGAAACAAATAAGAGCAGTGTTTCACCTATAAAAATACTGACTTTTTAAAAGAAAATACATTACATCGATATAAATTGTGATACAAAAATACTGTCTCATTAATCTTTTAGTTTTTCTTTTACAACTTATTTCTTAGATGCTCAGAAAATTTAGATAATCACACATGTAACTCTGCTAACCATGTATTGCATGACATATTTCTGTCATATACATGTATAGATTCTGGATTTACTGTTATGCAAAATAGACGCACATTGTATATAGTACGAGCAGTAAGCTTGTGAGAGATTTGTAATTTCATCATGTGAGCCATTGTATTTGCTTTACCTGTACTTTCATATAGTCGCTTGAGCAACAAATGGACATATGCGCATTATATGGTCATATAAACAGTGTCTTTAATCATAACTATCTTCATCGTGGTCACTCACGAACTGTGTGTGTCAATGGTAACTGTATTATTGCAGCCATAATCAACACACCCGCATAGTTCAGTACATGGAATAGTGTTTCTCTGACAACTACATTTGAGTCTGCAGCCACGTTTGCAGCCACACTTAATCAACTTCATTATGGCATCAGGGGCTGGCGGATTCAGACACCAAACAGGTACGAACATCGAAGTAGCTTCATCAAAGTTCCAACCACATTCAGTGGCAGATGGGAGGCTTGGGTTGCTTTCGCCAGCTTTTCTCCAAATCATTGCAATGCCCGACGAACGTGTAATGTTAGCGAACCTGTTGTTGGTAGTAGTCTCTCTACTTCAGCAGCACGGTTTGAATACAGATACCAACGAAGCTCGTTTACTTTGGTGTAGGTTGTCGATCGATACAGGAGACACACAAATCGTTCCAGCTGGGATAATATTTCTGGCGATGGGTCTACGACTCCAAGTGTAGCCAATGCGTCCAGAATCTGATCGTCGCACGACATGAAGACTTTAACACACATCTCTTTGGATCTATCGGCAAATCTGCCAGACACATCAGATCCTGTGAATGCATGCAAACCTACTATTGGTGATGCACGTTTTTGCCCTAAGATATTGTAAACAGGATGTACGGCAATGCTTCTCCTCTGAGGACCGCTTCCTGTGAGAAAGTATGTTGCCAACGTCAGGTCTGGATACATTTGTAATAGTAACACAAATACATCAGTGTCTGGAGAATCAATTACCAGTGCTGCCGTATTGTCAATGGTCATGGCGTGCAGTAAGAGCAATTAAGGGGTCGCAATAGGGGTCCTGGGGTCACCAGTTGCACATTTTCGAGTTATTTTTTACTTACCCGTATAAAACATAATCTTTTACAAGTGCTTCGGGAGAAGTGCACCACTCAATGGTGTTTTCCTATTATTCAGACGTATATACTAGACAATACAACTTAGAAGGGGGTTCATGCCGTCACATTCCCCTTAAGGGGTCCATATGGGCATCCTGGGGTCACCAGTTGCCCATTTTCGCGTTATTGTTGTCATACCCGAATAAAACATACGTTTTTACTTTACAAGTGCTTCGGGAGAAGTGCCCCAATCAATCGTGTGTTCCTATTGTTGAGACTTATATACTAGACAACTTAGATGGGGGTTCATGCCGTCACATCCCCTTAAGGGGTCCATATGGGGATCCTGGTGTCACCAGTTGCCCATTTTCGCGTTATTTATGTCATACCCGGATAAAACATACTTTTTTACTTTACAAGTGCTTCGGGAGAAGTGCCCCACTCAATCGTGTGTTCCTGTTGTTGGGACATGTATACTAGACAACATAGATGGGAGTTCGTGCCGTCACATTCCCCTTTAAGGGGTCGCAATAGGGATCCTGGGGTCACCAGTTGTCCATTTTCGAGTTATTTTTGACTTACCCGTATAAAACATACTTTTTTACAAGTGCTTCGGGAGAAGTGCCCCACTCAATGGTCTTTTCCTATTATTCAGTCATATATACTAGACAACTTAGACGGGGGTTCATGCCGTCACATTCCACTTAAGGGGTCCATATGGGGATCCTGGGGTCACCAGTTGCCCATTTTCGCGTTATTTTTGTCATACCCGGATAAAACATACGTTTTTACAAGTGCTTCAGGAGAAGTGCCCCACTCAATAGTGTGTTCCTATTATTGAGACATATATACTAGACAACATAGACAGGGGTTCGTGCCGTCACATTCCCCTTAAGGGGCCGCAATAGGGGTTGTGAGGTCACCAGTTGCCCATTTAAGGGGCCGCAATAGCGGTCCTGTGGTCACCAGTTGCCCATTTTCGAGCTATTTGTTTCATAGCCGGATAAAACATACTTATTTACAAGTGCTTCGGGAGAAGTGCCCCACTCAATCGTGTGTTCCTATTGTTGAGATATATCTATTAGACAACATAGACGGGGGTTCATGCCGTCACATTCCCCTTAAGGGGTCGCAATAGGGGTCCTGGGGTCACCAGTTGTCCATTTTCGAATTATTTTTGACTTACCCGTATAAAACATACTTTTTTACAAGTGCTTCGGGAGAAGTGCCCCACTCAATGGTGTTTTCCTATTATCAGTCATATATACTAGAAAACTTAGACGGGGGTTCATGCCGTCACATTCCCCTTAAGGGGTCCATATGGGGATCCTGGGGTCACCAGTAGCCCATTTTCGCGTTATTTTTGTCATACCCGGATAAAACATACGTTTTTACAAGTGCTTCGGGAGAAGTGCCCCACTCAATAGTGTGTTCCTATTATTGAGACATATATACTAGACAACATTGACCGGGGTTCGTGCCGTCACATTCCCCTTAAGGGGCCGCAATAGGGGTTGTGAGGTCACCAGTTGCCCATTTTCGAGTTATTTGTGTCATAGCCGGATAAAACATACTTATTTACAAGTGCTTCGGGAGAAGTGCCCCACTCAATCGGTGTTATATTTGTTTTTTGAGACATATTCTATTAGACAACATAGATGGGGGTGCATGCCGTCACATTCCTCTTCAGGGGTCGCAATAAGTGTCCTGGGGTCACCAGTTGGCCATTTTCGAGTTATTTTGTCATACCCGGATAAACGTATTTGTTTACAAGTGCTTCGGGAGAAGTTCCCCCACTCAATCGTGTGTTCCTATTGTTTAGACATGTATACTAGACAACTTAGACGGGGATTCATGCCGTCACATTCCCCGTAAGAGGTCCATATGGGGATAATGGGGTCACCAGTTGCCAATTTTCGCGTAATTTTGTCATAGCCGGATCAAACATACTTGTTTACAAGTGCTTCTGGAGAAGTGCCCCACTCAATCGTGTGTTCCTATTGTTGAGACATGTATACTAGACAACATAGACGGGCGTTCGTGCCGTCACATTCCCTTTAAGGGGTCGCAATAGGTGTCCTGGGGTCACCAGTTGGCCATTTTCGAGTTATTTTTGTCATACCCGGATACACATATTTGTTTACAAGTGCTTCGGGAGAAGTGCCCCACTCAATCGTGTGTTCCTATTGTTGTGACATATCTACCGGACAACCTAGGTGGGTGTTCATGCCATCACTTTCCCCTTAAGGGGTCCATATGGAGATCCTGGTGTCACCAATTGCCCATTTTCGCGTTATTTATGTCATACCCGGATAAAACATACTTGTTTTACAAGTGCTTCGGGAGAAGTGCCCCACTGAATAATGTGTTCCTGTTATTGAGACATATATACTAGACAACATAGACGGGGGTTCGTGCCGTCACATTCCCCTTAAGGGGTTGCAATAGGGGTCCTGGGGTCACCAGTTGTCAATTTTCGAGTTATTTTTGACCTACCCGTATAAAACATACTTTTTTACAAGTGCTTCGGGAGAAAGAATAAGCTTCGGGAGAAAGAATAAGCTGTTATTGTGACAAAAAAACCCACAGTATGTGTCTCAGCTAGGATACAGAAAGCATACAAGACAGATGAAGTAGTAAAAGTCTTATCCGTATAGCCAAGATTATCTAAGCTACATTCAACTTGACTTGAAATCATGTCATTCATGACCTGCTTAAACCACATGGCCACTAAAATAAGTTCATTGTATTCAACTTTCAAGTCAATACGCATGCATTCACATTGTAAATCTTTAATGTGGGTTCAAGTGGGTGGGGTAATATTTAGTGTTGCGATGTTACCTGTGTCTTAAACTGCTTCACAACAGGATTCCAGTCAATAATCTGATTAAAATGCTTTAACTTATGTATTAACTGAGTGATTATAATCCTCAGTTAACATTTATTTAGCTATAGTTGGACATATTTGAGATATGTTCTGATAGTTCGTGCCACCATGCACATGTCATAATTTACAGGCCGATTTCAGGACGAACAGCGTCGGAATGACTTGGAACCTCATAAAATAAAAATATTATCTAAATTTATGAATAGTAAATGCTTAATAAAATATTAAAGTATCTATTTCTGTGTAATTATGTTGAACTTACATAGTGAAATGCTTTTAATACACCGATTTATGCAAAATATTCAGTTCGCAATAATCATCATTGGTTCATTGTTGACGAAGGCAAACTGAATGAATAAAGCCAAGTAATCCGTACTAACGGAAAGAAACACGCTGAGGTACTCCGAAACTATCATTGACTAGTTTGTTTTCAGTTGGTTCGTGCTATTTCCCGGAACTAGTACACTTGCCTTAATAGCGCAAAGGGCGAAAAGACCGCAAATAGCGCAAAGACGATTATTTTTTTTCAATTTCTCTCTTGCATGTCTATGAATAAAGAATCGATGAATCAATCAGCTATTCACTATCATGGACTGTCATGGACTGTCGTCTCATAACTCTACGTGGAAAGGTTCTTCTCAACTGCAGTCGTATCCTTTCTTGTAATTTTCTCACATATATTTAATTTTACACAAATCAATCAAATCAAATCTCTGGTCGAATCGCCCTCGTGTCAAATCGTCCAGTTTGCCTTAAAGGGGCATTCCGACGATTTTTGTCCAAACAAATTGAAAATGTGTTATTCAGTCATTATTTGCATTATATGTACAAAATGACATAATTTGCCAATAATAACGACGTTAAAAGTAAATAAAAAAAGATATTAAAAAACAAGTATGCCTCAGGTGGAGCACGAACCCGCGACCCTTCGGGATGTGTTTGATACGTGAAATTATGAATTTGTTATTACGCATGCGAAAAGAAAGCACACAGTTTCTGCAAATGGTTTATATTTTAGCATTCATTGGAGCGGACGTCATATAAAAAGAAACAGTTAATGTTTTCGCATCTTGGTGGGTAAATTAGTCCAAAAGTCACGTTGTTGGGTATGTACAATTTGGCACCAAAATGGCGCTAAATTTGAGAAGTTCATAAAAGGCTACGTAGCTCATTAAGGACATACCAGAGAAATATGCTGAAATACTGGATCTCTGAAGGCACATGAAGCAATATTGTATAGAGTATCATTATACTAATTAAATGCAAGCATTTACTACTTATATTAAGTTTTTACTCATCTAGCGTCATGCCACTTTAATAGCTGTAATGTCTTGTATATATGTGGATATAGTAATTAAGGCAGAATAATAACAACGCATTGGTTTTAGTCAATAATATATCTGCACTAACTGCTAGCTAAAATACAACTAACTCATAGGGTCGCACGGGGCCTGTCATGATGCTGGCTTGCTGACTCAGCAATCATGTAATACTAAACCACGCCTCCAAGGGGCGGTTACATACAGTGCATATCTCTCCTATTTAGATTGATACACTCATGTGGGAAACTGATACATGTATACATCATGACAAATGCAATTAAAACAATAAACATGAAACACGTGTGTGGGTGATTGGTGACGCTGGGTTTGGCGGCAGTTCCGACAGCTCTGTTTATGTAGTAAATAGTCATTTGACAGTGACGTCCTGTGTTCACATTCAGTTCATTAATACATGTTGTCATCCCATGTGAAATCCAGTGTACCGACTTGGTGTTTTGAGAACACGCTTATGTCCTTGGTTTAGTGCATTTTGTGGTATGCACGTGGAATTACTATTCTGTTACTTTACAAAATACGATCTTACATGACATACATTTCTCCAATTGGCCAGTATTTGATTTCATGAGAACAATTGTTCCCTTTTGTTTCACTACAGTGAGAGGTGTTTCCTCCCACGATGGTGAAAGAAAGCTTTGTTTGATTACGTCTTATTACAATAACAGAATCGCCAGATTTGTACTTTGTGAAAGAGCTCGCTTTGTTTTTGTTTGCATTATCTTTCATATTCTGTTTTTGCTGTGCGTCGCGCATTTCCAATTTACGCGGTACCGCGGTTTTGATAAGCTGTGGTAATTTGGTTTTTATTTGCCGGTTATATAACAATTCAGCTGGCGAGACATCGGTCGTGCAATGCGGTGTAGCGCGATAATGTAACAAGAATGTGTACAATTCAGTTCGCCAGTTTTTCTTTTCGAGCAGGGCGGCACGGATTGCCTTCTTCAGCGATTTGTTAAAGTTTTCAACTAAGCCGTTTGCTCTGGCCCAATCTGGTGTAACACGCGTGTGTTTAATGCCATTTTCCTGGAGAAATTGTGAAAATTCCCCAGAAACGAAATTACTCGCGTTGTCAGTTACAATTTCGTCACAATTTCCCATCAAGCTAAACATTGCCCGTAGTTTGTTCATGATCGTCCATACTTGTTGTAGATTTAAAAATGGAAACCATGGGAAATTGCGAATAGTAGTCAATTACAACGAGTAAATGTTCGTTATTTCCGTACGGACCAGTCAAATCCATGGCCTATTTTTTCCACAGACCGTCTGGTAACGGAGTTGTTACTATCGCGGGTGCGCGTGGTGGAGTTGATATCAATTGACATGCGTGACATGTCCGAATTACGTACTCCACATCGTTGTCTATGCTGGGCCACCATACTTTGCCACGCAAAAGTTGTTTTGTTTGTACAATGCCCATATGCGATTCGTGTGCTAAATCTATGACGCGTTTTCGCAACGATTGCGGCACAATAGTATTGTTACCTTTGAGTACCATGTGGTTGTGTACCGTTAATTCATTCCTAATCTGGTAATATGGTCTCAGACTCTGATCGTCTTTCGACCACCTGTTTGTTTCAAGACACTTACAAACGTTTGACAACAGTTTATCGCTTTCGCACGCGTGTCTCATTTGATCTAGGGAGATTGCCTTAGGTAGGGTGGAGGTCAGTATGTAATTAACATACATCTCGGCACCGTTATCGAGATAGTCACGTGTGTCAGTCAGGGGTGACCTTGACAACCTATCTGCTGCGTTCAAATGCCCTGGTATGTATTTAACTGTGAAGTTGTATGACTGTAATTTGAGTACAAAGCGTTGCATACGTGGCGTAGCTTCATGCGACTTTCAGAATATGTTCTCCACTGGGCGGTGATCAGTGTAGACAACAAAATCCATACCGTACAGATACACTTTAAATCGCTGGATGGCATTTGCAACACCCAATGCCTCGCGATCGGTCTGAGAAAACCGTCGTTCTACTGGAGTTAAAGTTCGGCTGGCATACGCGACCGGTTTAACTTCGCCGTTTGGTTGTTTTTGGCTTAAAATAGCTCCAAGTCCGTACGGGGACGCATCCACTACAATGCTTGTCTCGGCTACGGGATTGTAGTAAGACATCATTTCCGCGCTGGTGATTGATTGTTTGAGCGTTTCGAACGCATTTTGCTGTTCGGTGCTCCATTCCAATTCTACATCTTTACGCGTTAATTTGCGCAATGGTTCCGCAACTGTCGCGAAGTTTGGAACAAACTTTGAACAATAGTTGATTAACCCTAGGAATGATTTAACCTCTGTGGGATTCTGCGGAGGTTTTGTTTGTTTGACGGCCTTGACCTTGCTTTCGTCAATTTTGATTCCGTCTTTGGACAGTATATGTCCCATGAACCTTAGTTCGGTTTTGTTAAACTCACACTTGGATTTGTGGAGTGTTAAGTTACGTTCTCGCAAGCGCGCGAATAGACGTTTCAGGGTCTCGTCGTGCTCAGTCTGGTTTCTCGAAAATACGATTATGTCGTCTGCTATATTTTTGCAACCAGGAATATCTTGAATTGTGTGTTGTATAATTCGCTGGTGTGTTTCGGCGCTGAGTTAATCCCGTATAGCAATCGTTTGTATCGGTATAACCCGTTGTGTGACGCAAATGTTGTGATATATCGCGACTTTTCTTCGATTTCTATCTGATGGAAACTTTGCTTAAAATCTAATTTCGAGTACACGACTGAAACCGTTCATTTTCTTCTAACGTTTCATCGATGTTTGGCATCGGAAAACGTTCGCGTTGGACAGCTTCGTTGGCTTGGCGCATATCTACACAAATCCTGATATCGCCATCCTTTTTCGGTATCGGTACTAAGGCACTAACCCATGGAGTTGGGCCGTCGACCTTTTCTATTATGTCCAGTTTCTCAAGTTCCTGTAATTTATGCTCAACTTGTTGACGCATTTTAAATGGAATCTTCCGAGCTGGTTGTGCTACTGATTTGACCGATCTATCAATGTGTAGTCGCAACTGAAAATCTTTTAATTTTCCTATACCTGTAAATAGGTCATCGTACGACCTGATAATCTGATCAGTTGTGTATGTACATGCAGAGACGTTATGTATCATGCCGACATGCAACCAGCCTAGTTCGGTAGCCGTTTTGTGGCCTAGTAACGGTTTGCCGGTTCCGTTAATGATCTGAAATTCAATGTCGTGCGTTTGGTCTGCGACTGTGACATGCAATTGTTTTGTTTTACCGAATAACTGAATCGGTGTTTTACCACCATATGGGTATATTTGGCATCGGACTGTTTGTAACGGAGTATCGGCGAGTTTAAGTTGTTCTTATGTTCCTCGGTCAATAGCATTGACAGACGAACCAGAATCAATCAAAACATTTAATTGTTTACCTTGTATGTTCAGATCTATACTGGCCTCTTGTTTTCCGTGTAACACAAATATTTCCTCATCACCATCAGATTGATTTATAGCATGCACACTTTTGATTTTTGATTGACACATTTTCGCGAAATGACCTTCTTTTCCACAATCATTACAAATGACACCTCGCGATTTGATGCATTATTTTCCGTAATGTCCCTTGATTCCACAGCGATAACATACGGCTGTCTTTTCTGTACGCTGGCCCGGTGTGAGTTTCTGTGTCTGTCCGTACCCGGCGGATCTGTATCCATTGGCTTCTTGCTGCTTTTGACCAGGACGGCTGTATCCTCGTTTGGTAGTGACCTCGTGTTGTTTACCCGGTTTTGGTTTCCAGAATTGGTTGACTTCCTCACTGGGGCGGCGATCATGCATTGCCATTTTGTTTGCATGAGTTTCTGATAGTTCGTACGTACGTGCGATGGTTTTGACTTTATCCAGTGTGAGGTCGGTCTCGGATAGTAGTTTCTTCCGCAATTCGTGCGATCGGCAGATGTCGACGATCTGATCACGTACCATTTCGTCGTTATCCGTGTATTCGCAGGAAACGGCCATCTTCGATAGTCTGACGACAAAATTGTCTATCGTTTCGCCATCTTATTGTTTCGCCTGCCGAAACACGTGCCGGTCGTAAGACACGTTTTTCCTGGGTCGGAAGTAGTTGGACAAGCTGGTCACGGCGTGATCATACGTGGTTCCCGTATTGTTCATTGTCTCGAAGATGTCTTGGACTTGGCTTCCTGACACATGTAGGAGTAATGCCCTTTTTTGAGCGTCTTTCGTGACACCAAAAGCTTTGATGTAGTATTCAAAACGTCTGAGATACTGTTCCCATGCTTTGTTTAAATTTGCGTTTTCACCGTGAACGTTAAATTGTCCAGGACTAGATATGTCTAATTTCGACGCCATTGTAGTTGTTTTCAGTACTTGTTTCTTGGTTGAATCGTATCATGCGTTAACAGCAACAGTTCGGAATTAAATCCTCCGTTGTAACAATTACTTTGACAGTCCGGAATTAAATCCTCTTTCCATCCACTAGACATTAACACAATTGGTTGGTTCACATAAACTCCCAGACTCGTCGGCAATGTAATGTCTTGTATATATGTGGATATAGCAACTAACTCATAGGGGTCGCACCGGGGCCTGTCAAGATGCTGGCTTGCTGACTCAGCAATCATGTAATACTAAACCACGCCTCCAACGGGCGGTTACATACAGTGCAATAGCGCAAACACATTTAATTATCATAATATGAAAATAGGCGCTACCTATATGACGGCGTCATTCGCTAGCAGGATAGCTGCAATATGTTTTATCAGTTTGACACTGGTAGAATAGCGCACCAACTTATATTCCCCGAATTTGATGTGCCACATCCGGGTTTGTTGTATCATGATAACGGGTGCAGTAGATAGACATGCAATGCATCGTCCGAACGTATACATCTACGGTGGGTGCCATGGGTGAAGCCTGTTCAGATTTGTTAAAATGGAGATCGTCGCTAATCCAAGATGGCCGCCGTCTAAAATAGATTAGATGTACAATGCTCTTTCAAAGTTGTTAAAATGGTGACCTCGGGGTCAAAAATGGGCGTGGCCCGTGGGGTCAAATTGGGGTCTAATTTTATTTTTGACCGAATACAAACTTTTCTCATCAACTGCTAAATAATTGTCATTGAAGTTGAGTATATGAAGACCCTTAAATGTTGTTGGTCTGCTACATGCCACATAGTGAAGGTGAGGATTTTTTCGCACCCGTGTCTGTGAGAGATCTACAACCACTTCATCAACGGTGGAACCCTGAGCTTTGTGGACCATACAGAGGCTAACATTAATGACAACACGTGTATGACCTGACCAGACAGTGTGTATAGGAATGCATGCTAAACTGAAGTAACGCTGGTCGCAAAGGTATTTCATTCAATTTTCCATGTAAGGTGACACTTCAGAAAAAATGTACTGAACGAGTATGATGCAAGAATGATGGATTACCGGTAGTCTACCATTCCTCGGCATGTATCGTCCAGGTTAAAATCATATGAGCATTTCTCTGAGTTTCTTTAGCAGACACGATAGAGATCCATGATGGCAATGACGTTATGTATTTGGAAGCATTTTTGCACACATTTTACACCAACCTATTTCATGAACTGGACATATCTCAAACTGTGGACCCATTAATATGCAAACGTGTCTGTGAATTTTCCATGTTCACCCCTAAGCTGCACGTTGGCATTTTATACCGACGTTGTGTTTCTCGACTTCTTAAAAAGGTCCACAGATTGTTCAGAAATGGCATGTGAAGGTTTTCTACGCAACAGAAGTTGGGGTACTGTAGTACCGTGCTAAACTTATTTTGTTCAGTATAATATGTAGGATTTATATAGAAATCAACATTTTGACATTTAATTAAACTGAGTGAGCATCCAAAATACAGTATGATCTTGTGATCAGACCCAATATGTTTCACAACGTCTGCAAATACTTGTGAGTTTGAAAACACCAAATCTATGACCGTTCCACTGTCTGTAGTTGCATTCTCTTGAAATACTGAGTACAATTGAATGTGCTTTCCATGTATCTCATGAATTCGGTACAGCTACTTCTCAAATCAACATTGAAGTCCCCAATCACTACAACTGGACACTGCGTATTGAGCAAGGGCAACATGTGAGCAGTAAGTTTTGATCTAAATTCAGACATCAAACACTTGGGTGATTTGTATAGAAAGACAACCTGACAATGTCCTTTTCCCACAGGTGATACACTGGCAAATATGAATTCCAAATTTGAAGATGAGTATCTGTGTATGTTGTGCATCTCACAATCATTTCTGATATACATTACAAGCCCATGGTGAGACATCAAACACTTGGGTGATTTGCATAGAAAGACAACCTGACAATGTCCTTTTCCCACAGGTGATACACTGGCAAATATGAATTCAAAATTTGAAGATGAGTATCTGTGTATGTTGTGCATCTCACAATCATTTCTGACATACATTACAAGCCCATGGTGAGGTCTGGTCAAAGAAGATGCAGGGCAATCCTGATCATTTCGTACAATGTCATATCCTGCTATTTCATAGAGCCTGTCCTCATCATTTTGACAAAGTCGTCATTCTGAACAAACCATTCATATCGGCACAAGTAAGTTTTGAATCTTGCTTAATGTCATATGCTTGTGAAGTGACCGCACGTTGTTAAACACAATTTTGAATTGCGTAGAATCCACCTCATACAAAGGAATATAACACAAATTCAGCATGGCCTCATTTCTAAGCCTACTCATTTCTTCTTTCACTTTCTCATCAACTGCTAAATAATTTGCATTGAAGTTGAGTATATGAAGACCCTTAAATGTCGTTGGTCTGCTACATGCCACATAGTGAATGTGAGGATTTTTTCGCACCCGTATCTGTGAGAGATCTACGACCACTTCATCAACGGTGGAACCCTGAGCTTTGTGGACAGTCTTTCCTGCAGATGGTCTCAGTGGAAACTGTATCCTTTGAAATGTTTTAAAATTATGTAGAAATGACCGTTTTGTGTCAAAGATTGGTGTCCAATTTGAATCCAACTTGTTATGATAGAATCCATTTGCTCTGTATATTTCTCTCGTCACAAAGCCTACTTTTTCATCACTGAATGATACCCATAGGATACTTGGGCGACTTGTTTCCTTCATTTTGTATTCAATGTGTTTTACTACACATGTTGAACCATTGGCCAAACCATCTTCTACATTCACATTTACCGTTACGTCATACATCATACCAACAGCAACTGTTAATGACTGCAACAAGTTACCGGTTTTATTCGAATCATCAGGGAGCACTCTAATAAGATGTTCTCTTGTTGACTTTGTTATGTCAGCTGAAACAAGTGTGTCATTGCAGGGTATTGTGACTTCCTCTCCTGTCAGACTTGCCATGAAGTCATCATTATATCGATCTACAAATTTGTTCTCTGTGAATAGATGTGGAGCAATTTTTTGATAATTCTCCATATTATGTTGTACAATGTGCTTTTCTATTTCAAGTATGTCATCCTTTGTCAGCTCATTGCAACGAAGCCGGTTAAGGAACTGTGCAAAATACAAATCATCCTTCTGCCTCATGATATCGACTAACTCGTACATCTCGAAGTTCTCCTTCTGAAGATTTGGTGCCAAAGATGCTGCACACATGGTCAAGTCATTGAATATTCAACAATCTCCAACTGGCATCAACTGATATAAATCTCCGACAGCTATGATGCTAATACCACCAAATAACATTTTAGTACCAGTCAGCTGTTGTAATCGTTGATGTATGAAGCTCAGCATTTTGTTTCCAACCATTGAAATTTCATCTATTATAATTAATTCAAGTTTTCTGTATTTCACTCTGAATGTATTCAGCTCATCACATGACATGTTCTGATTGCTTTGCTTGAATTATTTTTGAAGGCTGGTGCAGTGGTGACACCATTTATGTTGAATGCAGCTTTGCCTGTAAAAGCACATAGAAGAATTATAATATCATCCGGATTTTCACCATCTTTCAAATTCAAATGCCTATAAAAAGCCTGATAAAGTGCTTTACTCAGTACCTATTTTCCAACACCAGCGCCACCTGACAAAGATGCATACATAGGCTCTTCTTTTGTTTTCATCCAATGTAAGACATGGTTAAATAATTATCTCTGCTTCATATTTAAGCTTCGAAGCAACTGAAAGTAGTTTTTCTCTGACAACAACACTGTATTTGAATCGGTAGATGGTACAGAAGATGATGCACCAATTTATATCCCAATATCATACTGGCGGTGTTATATGGGTCTCTCTGGATTGAAATAAACAAAACTTTCGGACTCGATTTCACCTTCTTGCTTAGCCTCCAGTTCAGCTTGTTGTGTGTTTGGTGCTAATTCATCATAAGCATATAATTCTTCCTGAGCCATTTGGCATGCAAGTTGCAACACCTCCATGTGATGCTCATACTGTTTGCACTTATCATTAACAATGTCCTTCTTTGAAATATAGTGCTCTTTGAATGTTTCAAAACCACCCTATGTGTCATTTTGTTCCTTACGCCAAGGAGAAAATAGCAAAAGCTTTTCTCTGTAGTGATTTTCTGGATCTGATTTTACACTATATCGTACATAGCGTATACCTTTCGAATTCTTTCTACGCTTAATCTCATTTCCATTCTTCAATTTAATAATAGTGTCAGCTTCTGGGAAGTCACTGTCATCATCAGAAACACCTTTCTCATCAAGGTCATCTTCATTGATCTCTTCATTTAACAATTTGTCAGATTTTGGGTAAATAACATCAAGCGGTGTCACATAATTCTGCAATGCAACCTATTTTTCAAAATACTCTTTGACGGCCTTTGCATATCTTATTTTGACAATGTTATCCGATACAATTTCAGTTGAGTCCTCTGACAGCTCTTCCAGAATAGATTTTGGTTTGAGCAGAAAGATACGTATTGATACAAACTACATCTGTCGTACATCGTGTCAAAGGCATTTGTAAAACCAAATAGACAGCTTCTTGTGCACTGGCTTCAACAGCATTTGAGAAGATATTACCTATATGCCTGACTTGCTTTTTCAGATCTAGGTTTCCTTTTCTTGCTTCTTTTGCAGCAGCATCCAACATTGCGCTCATTCCTCTCTGTGACTTGCTTATGTACGACACTATATACATAGCACATGCATATGGGTCTAAAACAAACTGGATGTCAATGTTGGCTTTCCATGCAAGTAAGACTGTAGTATTAAATGCATTGACACGTGTTTCTGATGCCAGTCGTTTCAAGAACACATTCGGTCCATTCAATGAACTTCTTATATACTTGATATACTCTTCCTCATTCATTTCAGCAATGTCATCCAGAAATTCTTCAAATGAAATGTTTGGTCCTTTTTTTCTGTATCTCATAATACATTTTCTTGTACTTCTCAACATTCTTGTCCAATGGATGAAGTATCATTGTTCTTGGTAGTGGAGGCAATGTAAATCCAAAACGACAAACTCCTTGCCCTTTTGTCCGACATGTCTTAGAATGCTTATGAACTTGAAGTTGTATCAGTTCTGCTACAGCAGGGTCTTCAGAAGGGCAGCTGAGATACTTGTCGACAAATGCAATGATTTCATCTTCAGAGTTTTCTTGGAACTTTGGTGCACCATCTATCCATGCTAGCATATGAATATGAGGAGAGCCACGTTGCTGAAATTCAACTCGGTAAAAGAAATCCTTTAATTTTCCAACTGGCTCAAGGTGACTCTTCAAGACAATATTGATGATTTTCTGAACTCTGTGGTCAAAATATCGTGAACATGTTTACAGGATCTTTGCGCACAAGCTGTGTTACTTCTGCCCATGTGAGGCTTTCAATATCAGAATCTGTATATTCAATTCCTTCATTTAATTTTGCCAACATCTTCAGCAAATTCTTCCACTTTGTATCTGCAGCTGATAGTGATTTAAACCATGTTGGTAAGCCAAGTTGCCTTATCATTGCAAAGACATCTTTCTTCCGTGACTCTAAATATGCCGGTGAATTTCGCAGTTGCCTGAAGATGTAATAACCTTCATCCAGTCTGACAAAGCTGTCTTGTTTAGCAGGATCTCTAGCCTCAGCAGCGGTCTTTTTTTCCCCTTTAGTGCTACATCTTCTCAATGCTAGATTAACTTTGTCACTAACTTGTTTCAAATGTATCTTTTTCAGCTTGAAAAATATATTGGGTACAGATTGAGTTCTATCTACACTTCGAAGCTCCCATTTGGCAATGTCACTGTAATGAACTGGAACACATCTGTCTTCATTTTCACATCGTCATTTTCCACAATAAATAGACTGAAAACATAAATATTCTGCGTCCTTGTCTTGATACAGACTTAGTGGATGTTGGCCTTCTCCCGGGGCAAATGTATATACTTGATCACATTTACTTTCCTCGTTTCTATCAACAATCATTGTGTCAGCATTTCCGATGTGCTCTTCCATTGTATCAGTCTCACTGAAATTATCAGAATCATATCCAGATGCACCATCATGCAGATCTGATACATGGTCTTGTCGGTCACAAGGATCAGTTATATCTGACACAAATTCTCTTAACTGTATCTTCGGCACATTCGGTTACTTCTTTGAACCAATCATCATCAATATGGATACCTGAATTCTTGTAAAACTTACTGTTGTTCATCAACCAATGTAATGCAGACAACACTGCCAACGGTCTGACATTTTCTGTGAAATCACATTTACGGTAAGTCATTTTCTTTTTCAGTTTCACAGCGATTGTGAAATTGTCATCCATCTGCCTTGGTAATGCATTTATTGTTGGCTGAATATCAGCTGGCACATTAATGACGTTTCCTTTTATTGAATATTGACCACCCCTTGGCAATTCTCTTACTTGCATGAATGGAATACGAAGTGCTATCAATCTTTCATCTAGAGCATGTAAATTTAGTTCTTGTGGTTTGTCTGGCCATTTCATACCATTGGCTACTGATAATTTCGGAACTTTGTCATGTTTTAGGGAAGACGCACATTTGTGACAAATCCACTCTTGATTGTGGACAGACCTGAAGCCAGTAACAGACTTTAAGCCAGTAACATACTTGTTTTTGTTTTTAGACATACATTATACGTTTGTCAGATTTGACACACCTTCATGAAACCATGTTTGTTGACAGCAGGTACAAACATATATTGGCCAACAGCAATATCTGAATGAAAAGTATCAATTCATTCTTGAATGGTAGATCCAAATTTTCTTCTTTTAGACACAATAATTTCATTATCACGAAATGTTGGATCCTTGCGCTTCAGACATTTTCTGTTCTTAATAGATACCTGTTCATTTTGTCTGTATACTTTATCACTCCTCACTGTACGTTTACTGGACAGATATTTCTGTTTAAATTATTCACTTTGTCTTGCTGTACGTTGGCTGCACAGTTCGTTCTGCCTTTCATTGTGTCTGTATACTTTATCTGCTCTTCTATCTTTCATGTAAGCTTTTTGATATTCTGCTCTTGTTTTTTCTATTATTCTTTGTTTTGCCTGACAAATATTCCTTTACTTGAGGTACATATGATGACATTGAATCTTTTTTATTTTCCCTTCTTACTTTCTGGTCTTCGAAGTAGTTACTAAGAAGCTCTTTAGAGGCAAATGTTGCCGGTCTTGATTGTTCATTCTGATCTTTTGAAAACTGTACTGGGAGTATATCAAACTGATAATCGAGGTCAATGAGCATTCTATAATAAAGACCATATAAATATCCAATTAAGTCGTCCAAGGTACTAAATGAAATCAAAATTGATGTTGCACTATCAGTGTCATGGAATGTTGAGAGTCCATCACGGGTATGACAATGCGAGTCAACAAATGTGTATATGCCGTTTTCAACAAAGACACAGGAACAAATTGCACCAACTGTTATCATGACTGATGAACACAACGTCAGAGCTGATTGAAATGCGCTCTGTAAGGTCTGAATGTCTGAAATATCATTTGTGTCAAGAGTAACACCACTGACAATGGGAAATATTTTGAATTTTGTATATGCCAGTATGTGTCCATAAAACATCGGGGATTTCTTCAAAGCTCAGGTATCGACTATTATTACATGCTGAAGATCTCGATGCGATAATTTTCCGATAAAGTTCATCTCCACTGTCTAATATCTTATCGATGCTAGCAGAAAACACATCATTTGAACTATATCTGTGCATAAGCATTGCTAACACATTTCCAGTACACTGTTTACCTCTGCAAGAATTTGAATACCGTTCATCATTCTGATGTAATGTGCCATATTGTCGCGTGACACGTGCATTCTTGTATATTTGTGATGTGTGGTACTGTTTTGTATTGTTGTGCGTATTATTGATTTCACATACCTGTGATTCCACATACCTGTGATTTCACACACCTGTGATTTTTACATACCTGTGATTTAGCATGTACATTTCCCATGTACAATGTGCGTGTAATAACGGGGCTTATGTTGTATTGGTGGAAATACGTTTATGCGTGTCCTTTTTGTGGATTTTAATATACGTCCATTTTATGAGCAATGTTTTACTGATGTCACGCCATATTTGCCACAGACTATGCATGTGTGTGGTAGAGAACTCGTTGACTGCGTGTGCTGGTTTCGCTAGGGAAAAGACCCCTTTTAGTATTACGGATGTCCACTATCCGTGCCAGCCGATTTGTCCGCGTTTCAGTTGTTCACAGATAAGGGACCTTCTGTAGTGAAGCCAGTATATTAGCGCAGACCATACCATGGTCTGCCCTGTTATGTATGCTACGGGTTAGTGTTTCAGCATAGCTGGTACTGGCCAACACGGATATATCAGATCCCATACTGGTGATGCTTTGTGTCGTGATATTTCCGTAAATGACCACGATATTTGAGTTTAGTATGTGCTACGCTCTCATTTGAGTGTACAGCCCGTAGGACCGATATGGACGGGTTTGGCGGGGCCAAAAGGCGACCTTCGCATTGTCGAGACCAGTCGAGTAGATTTCGGATTATGAGATCTGGGTCTATAGTGTGCAGATTTAGGGTAGTGTGGGATATACCATGTTGGATGGTATTTATTCCGCGAGGGCTGTACACTAGTTTGGTTGAATTTATGGCGTGGGAACATATATTTATGCCAAATATAACCCACGGGTGACATGGCAAAAGCCATGGTTTTGTAATATTTATGTGAGATGTCGAACGAGGGGTAGGCATATTCATTATTCCGTGCATGGTTTCACTGGTGCGTATATAAGCGATGTCTCGATATGTGTTGGTGGGACACATATTTTCTGGTAACAGAAGGATAGTACTGTATTCACCAGTGACACGGAGGATTTTGGTATGTACCTACAAAATTTTATTTCAGCTGTGATTTGCCGTTGTTCGATTCCCGTTTTAGTCCGTTGTGCATCCTGTCTGTCTGTCTGTGCGTATTCGTCATGTAACATTAGTCGCATAAAATGGCAATTTTGTTTGATTTGCTTTATCAATGGAATCGGGCCCATTTGCAAAATTTTGTGAATTTTGAGAGTGAATTTGAGCAGAAATAGGAGCATCAACATGTGGCATTTCTGAGGGCAATCGGCACTCATTTCTGGTCGTTTTGGTAGGAAGATTAACCGTCACGTTCTTTTTCGAGGAAATATTAACCCTTGTCTTTTTGGAGGGAAGATTAACCCTTCTTTCTCCACCCAGTGTTGGGGGGTATTGCCCCACCTTCACTCGCTTCCTCGTGGTTGGTCTGGTCACTCTTCTTCGCCAACGAACGCTTCCAATTCTTCTTTCTAGGCATCACTGCTTATCTGAAAATATATGGAAACAAAACTTGTTGCTGCTGTAACTTTTAAACTTGAAGTTATTAAGCATTGTTATCACATCTGAAACTTCAGATATCACATACTTAGTGTATCATTAAAGGAACAAAATTACAATTAGAGCCACTTTTATCCAACTGTGGGCTGTATCCAGATAAAATACTTACATATTAGTGGAACTATTCCACCCGATTTCAAAATTCTAAGTGGTCAGTAAAAACCATACATTAATTCCTTAATAATGTCATAAGAGATTGATAAAAGCCTGCAAAATATATGACGCTACATATGTACGAATCAACGTCAGAATTATTGCTTGAAATTAATTTCCGCAATAAAAACTAATTCTTACATATGATGTCAGCAGCAATGAGTGCAACACAAAGCGTAAGTTGCAAAAACGTTTTTCATTGTTGCGGTTGCATAATAATAAGTTTGTAATTTCACGAAGCTATGACAAGGCGAACTATCCCTCTGGGTCGTGGGTTCGAATCCCACCCTCGACATATTATTTTTTGACTTATTTTCTAATGGTGAATAATGGGGTTGTGTGCAGAGAATGTTAATACTGATTGAATAGCACACTTTACTGTAAATTTTATTATTTTCATATACAATGTATGTGGCTATCAATCATAATTGCATACCTTTAACTTTTGAAATACACTAGTAGTTTCTCTACGGTTTCAGATTGTAACAAGAAACGAGGCAAAGCCACGAAGGCCAGGTTTTTTCCAAGCATAGACACTTGGATAACATAATTATACCAACTTTTTGTAGACTAGATGGCCGTGTCCTGCATGTGGCGCCTTGGGGCGAGGCATGGACACTAAAAAAAATAGATATAGTTGATGGAAAAACTTTAACCGGTCACACGGACGTAAGGACGGACGGACGGACGGACGGACGTATGCCAAAATGCCGACGATATCGCGCTTTCCGCAAGCGGGTGCAACAATGATGATAAACACCCATTTGAAGTATCAAGGTAATGGGCGAAGCACAGTTGCAGAGATATAGTATAACGAAAAAGTTTTAACCAAAAAATTTAACCAGACGTACGTTTAAAAGTTAACGTTGAAAATGGCTAAGTCAATTACGTAGAAATAATAGGTGAAGGTAAAAAAATGGTCACATGTTGGATAGTTGTATGTGGTAGGCACCCCTTGGTCATGAAGCTGTGAAAGTTTGGTGGTCCTAGGTGGTACAGTATCAAAGAAATGGACATAAACACGAAAACTTAACATTGTAAACGCGAAAACTTAACATTGAAAATGGCTAAGTCGACTGCGCGGAAAAAAATGGGTCACGTAAAAAAATAGTAACATGTTGGATAGTGATATGTGGTGGGTACCCCTTGATTATGAAGCTGTGAATGTTTGGTGGTCCTATGTGGTACAGTACCAAAGAAATGGACTTAAACACGAAAACTTAAACAACATGTAAACGCGAAAACTTAACATTGAAAATGGCTAAGTCGACTGCGCGGAAAAAATGGGTCAAGTTAAAAAGAAAGTAACATGTTGGATAGTGATATGTGGTGGGCACCCCTTGATTATGAAGCTGTGAAAGTCCTAGGTGGTACAGTAACAAAGAAATGGACTCAAACACGAAAACTGAACATTGATTGTGGACGCCGCCCGCCGCCCGCAGCCAGCCGCCCGCCCGCCCGCCGCCCGCCCGCCCGGCTTTCGCCAATCCAATAGCCTGGATTTTTTTCAAAAAACCTGGGTAAAAATGCTAATGGTCTGCATCCATATGGATTTGCACTACTTCCATGTGAGATTTCCTATCAAGAAATGAACACAAAAACCGGGACAGAATGTAGATTTATACAACGTAGCTATTGGGGAGGCCAGAAAACCTCACTAGGAAGCATTCAAAATGAGGTTGTATGAGCTACCTTATATGCTATGTACATTCGTTTCTGTCAAAATGTTCCGGGTTTATACGTGTACAAAGTGTTGTGCGTTGCGTATCCGTGGAGTTTCCGTTAGTTGCGTTTCAAACCGTGTGTCGTCTACGTGTAATACGTTTTCGGCCATGCGTTGCGTTTCCCCACTCTTGCGCATGCGCGAAAGTTGAACAAACCGTGTTCAACGCATTGAGTTTCAAAAGCGAGTAATCCGTTTACAACGGTTGTAAACGTATACAACGGTTGTAAACAACGCATTGAGCTTCAAAAGCGTGTAATCCGTGTACAACGGTTGTAAACGTATACAACGGTTGTAAACAACGCATTGAGTTTCAAAAGCGTGTAATCCGTGTACAACGGTTGGAAACGTATACAACGGTTGTAAACGTATACAATGCTAAGGTAAACCGTTTAAACGATTTAACGCTTTCTTTGACGAACGGTTACACGCTTCTACATGTACACAGCACCGTACAGATGAAACCGTGTTATACGTATAACACGTTTCCACGGGTTTTAACGCATTACACGTTTTGGTATGCCAACCGTGTATCGCGTAGAATGCGCATGCTCAGATCGTTCTTCGTGTGTGTATATATACTTCTAGACTCAGCAGGGCTTCTAACATTTTCAGTTTGCCGGTTCTGGACCGATTTTTGAACTCTCAGACCGATTGAGATTTGAAAACTAGTCTTAAAAATCGGTCCGAGAAAAATTGCCAGTCGGCTGCTATTTTGCTATAAACCTTGTAAATTTACCGGTTTTGACCACCAAGTAATTTATGACACATATCCGCGGGCCATATCCGTGTTAAACCAGTGTGCAGCTCGCTGTGTATTCAGTTTCTCCAAATATCGATTGTTCTTAACACACGCGTGGGACAGGTGTATAGCGGATTAGTGACTGAAATAGACTGGCTTCAGCGTAAAGATACGAGAGTTCATAGACTCGCCATTTCTGATGATGTTAAAATAAAATAAAGAAACCATGCACTGTGTTTAGCTGTGTTCGTAATATTTAACCCTAAGTAACTGACACGGACTATCGGCCCGGGCTATTCCATATTAAGTCAGGAACTGTTACATTACGCTGTATTAGGGGTAATTTTTGTGTATATAAAATGTACATGTACGTAGGAATGCCGCAGATCCTGATGAGCCGGCTCACGTGATCTACAATTCGCAAACATTTTGATAAACGACAACGTACATCTGTCGTGTTAAAAGCGTGACTCATTAGGCATCAGGGATTAGGAATCAATTGAAGTGCTAAATCACACCGCCGATGTACTTTGAACTCGATCTGAGGGTATGTATTCGCGATATTTTAAAAGGAACGAAACAAGGACGCCTCGAAGCGATCGGGGCCGAACAGGTATTCGCGTTAAAACGTGTAACCGTTGTACACGTTTCAACGCTTTCATATAGCTACACGCTTCCAGGTAAAGGGTTGTACACGTTTCAACTCTTTCACCTCGCTACATATCATTATGTATACGCCAAAGCGTGTTATACGCCTTGAAGCTAAACGTATTACACGCTTTACAACTAAACGGTTTGACAATGTGTATTACACGTGTACGAACCGTATTATACGTTTAAACAACGTATACAACGGTATTAAACTAAACGGTTTGACAATGTGTATTACACGCGTACGAACCGTATTATAAGTTTAAACAACGTATACAACGCTTTGAAATTAAGCGGTTTGACAATGTGTATTACACGTGTACGAACCGTATTATACGTTTAAACAACTTATACAACGCTACAGCAAACCGTTGCGTTCGCGTTGCGTTCGCGTTGAGTTTGCAAGTGTTGTCTACGGTGGAATAAAAACGGAGACTGCACTGTAATCAGTCTGCACAAAATGTGCAAACTGAACTGTGTCTAGGTTGGTAGCAGGCCGCAATGTCTGCTTTTATTGCTATGTACTGGCTGCTGATTATCTGAGATATGCAAGTCTTGCTAGAATAGACTACATGTATTGTGTACAATATTTATTTACCACACCAGCTTCAGACATATAACTAGATAGAAAACTTTAGTTGGACTGAAAAATGGCCTTTACTAACTCCGAAACATGGGCTAGCGACAATAAAATACATGTCTGGATTTTTAACAATTTGTGCTATTTTTATACGGCGACCATCATGGATTAGCGACGACCTCCGTTTTAACTAATCTGAAAAGGCTTCACCCATGGACCATAACTGTGATGTTTGGCCACCATGGGCCAAGCGGTTCGTGTGAAGAAGAATTTTGAAATCTCTAATCAAAGAACGAACTTTTGACCTTTCTGCGGCCATCTTGGATAACATGACCATCCAATTTTGACAAAAAATGCACCACAGCGATCGCCTCTTTGATACCTTCGATTTGATATAGACATGACCATATTCGGTCAAAAATAAAATTTGACCCCAATTTGAACCCACGGGCCACGCCCATTTTTGACCACGGGGTCATCATTTTAACAACTTTGAAAGAGCATTGTACATCAATAATTTCTACAAAGTTTCGTCGAAATCCAGCTACCGGTTCATGAGAAGAAGATGTTTTAATAATTTATGCTATTTTTAGACGGCGGCCATTTTGGATGAGCGATGACCTCCATTTTAACATATCTGAAAAGGCTTCACGCATGAACGAAAACATTTAAATTTAGCTACCATGGGCCAAGCGGTTCATGTGAAGAAGAATTTTGAAATCTCTAATAAAAGAACAACCTTTTGACCTTTCGGCGGCCATCTTGGATGATATAACCATCCGATTTCGACAAAAAATGCACCAGAGTGATCGCCTCGTCGATACCGTCGATTTGTTATAGACATGACCATATTCGGTCAAAAATAAAAGTTGACCCAAATTTGACCCCACGGGCCACACCCATTTTTGACCCGGGGTCACCATTTTAACAATTTTGATAGAGCATTGTACATCGATCATTCCTACCAAGTTTTGTCGAAATCTTGTTGGCGGTTCTTGAGAAGAATATTTTTGAAGAATTTGTGCTATTTTTAGACGACGGCCATCTTGGATTACGTAATGACGTCATTTTAACAATTGTGTAATCCCCGTACCTAAGGACCATGACCATTAAGTTTGGTGACTATAGGCTAAATTGTTACCGAGGAGAAGACGTTTAAAAATGTTCACGGACGACGGACGGACGACGGAAGACGGACGACGGACGACGGACGACGGACGCACGGACGGAGGACGACGGACGACGGACACATTGCGGTAACAACATTGCGGTAACAATAGCTCACATGAGCTTTGCTCAGGTGAGCTAAAAAAACGACCTTTTGACATTTCGGCGGCCATCTTGGATGACATAACCATCTGATTTCGACAAAAAATGCACCATAGTGATCGCCTCGTTGATACCTTCGATTTGATATATTATGACATGACCACATTCGAACAAAAATAAAATTTGACCTCAATTTGACCCCACGGGCCGCGCCCATTTTTGACCCCAGGGGTCACCATTTTAACAACTTTGAAAGAGCATTGTACATCGGTCATTCCTACCAAGTTTTGTCGAAATCCGGTTGGCGGTTTTTGAGAAGAATTTTTTTTTGAAGAATCTGTGATATTTTTAGACGGCGGCCATCTTGGATTACGTAATGACGTCATTTTAAAAAAATTGTAATCCCCCTACCTGGGCCATGGCCATAAAGTTTGGTGACTATAGGCCCAATGGTTACCGAGGAGAAGACGTTTTGAAAATGTTCACGGACGACGGACGACGGACACATTACGGTAACAATAGCTCACATGAGCTTCGCTCAGGTGAGCTAAAAATGCCCAATACAAAGTTTTCAATGGAAATATTTATGTCACAGGTCCATGTTTTCCACCTGTGAGTTATACCTGTGTGTGTATATAGGTCATGTCCTGTCCCATCCTGGCCACTTCGTCCGGAAGGCTAGATGCCCTCGTCTGTATGCCTTCGTCACGCTGTCGGGCCTGCTCACCTTGAACACTGACCTGTGAAATGTGAGCTCCGGATAAGAAGCGTATTGGTATACATGTATTTTACATACAGTTTACCGTTATTCAACTACCATTTTGAAATACCGTATTTATTTCCCGATACATCTGGAAATCCGATAAAGAAACAAGCCTGTGTGTCCGCACAGTCTGATCAGGATCTTTACTGCTCGCCAGTCGTTAAAGGAAACACCTGTAATGCTTCTAACAAGCCGTATAGATCGCTATCAGGTTACAGGAGTGTGTTATTTTATCCGGAGCTACACTGGTCACAAATCTCGAAGCCCCAGTTTTCCAGTCACAGCAACATCTGTGTTCCACTTGGAAGCCAGAAGTGAACCTGGTCCAAACGTGGTCCAAACGCATACAGGTGTCCTTTACTCCTGTTAGCCAAATAAATGTATGGTTCCACAATGTCCAGCTGTGGCTAAACGATTGCCGTGGCAAGAGGGAAGTGTTTGAATCCCAAGGCCGTAGGCCACGGGTCGAAACAGTTCCCGAGTGCCATGTCAAACGTTTACCCACGGATGGACCACGGATGGACATGCACGAACATTATTGTTACATTTCCATAGGAAATGTCATGCAATTTTAGCATATAATTATGCAGTTCTTTCAGTACTTTTCATAACCCGTTCCATTCAGACAGCTGATTTACATATACATATTCCGGGCCCACAGAACACGTTGTGTGATGCAGGTGCCCTATCCTATGCATCTATTTAAAAATTTCAGTGCGACTCTTGATAACTGGTGACGTAATGGCGCGTTCTAGTAACATCATGAGTAACGTCTAATAACGTCATCAGACACATGCATTACGTAAATGTTGGCTTGGCCCCGAACACGTCTGTGAGCGGTGTTAAACAACGGCAGTCATGTAACAATTACAGTTTTCCAACTTGCAAAATTTGAAACTGTTTTCAGTTGTCTGTTTTTTTTATCCAATGAAAATGACGTTTTTTATGAAGTAGCGTTTCCCCTCAAACATGTGCGCATGAGTTCTAAAACTGAAAATGCAAAGAAATGCATGTGCAGTGATACAAACAATTCTTTCCATGTTTCTGATGAAAATGCTGCGCATCCGCAATGAAGAAAAAACATTCAAATACACAGAAACCCCGAAAATTGGTTTTACGTTTACTGGCAATTAAACATAGTGCAAACATGGGTGAAACAAAATGCTACTGTAAGAAAACAGTGTATGAAAAATACACACGTGTAATAAACATGCAAATGAGCTTGACAATATTTACTCCCATACCGCCCGTAGCCTACGGACGCTACGGGAGTAGATTGCAAGAGTTACCGCTTGCAACTACGTCGCGCGAAAAAAATTGTCTTCGGGAGTCTGACGACGTCACGAGATATGACGTTGTGGAATTAGGTGACGTAATTTCCGCCGGGATTTCCAATTATCGAAGCTTGGCAGATGTGCACATTATGTTTGTTTGGTGTTGAGGACCCATTCTATACCTGATCATCGTTTGATTCAAAGATAATTGCTTCGTAAATGTGATAGAATATATGTATAACATATGTGAATACTGCCTCGTTACTGTATCCTATACGGCACATGGAGTGGCCAAGTCGGCCATCTTTGTGTGTTCCAGCCATCAGCCAGTTTCACCTGTTCTGCCGTTTGACAAAGAACTCAAAATGTGAAGTAGAATCAATGATCTAATATAGCTAAATCACATGCAGAAAAGCCAGGAGAACGGACACCTATCCATTATATTATACCAAACGGTAAAATATGTCAGTTTTCTGGACAGGTGTGTGCCTGTGTTTTTTTACAACATGAACCACCATTATAAATAGCTTATACCGTGCACAGAAAATCGCACAGTGTATCACTTTTACCTGGAAAACACATTTGATTTGATTCGGCTTATATTTAAGGGTGGGAATTGGCTCGAACACCTTCCATACCCTTTTTCTGGCAAACCACACAAGTAGTATAAAGGGAGTCGAAATAATACCACCTTAGGTGTTATAATATTCAGCCCTTTATACTACCCCCACCACCCCCGAAAAAATTCAAAAATTGGTTAACGAGAAAATTGTATCCGACAGCAAATTTATGAATTTTGTAGAAAATAATTAAGAAAAGAGGGAGTCAAAATGATATTGGAAATTGAACAGAAAAAACACTACAAATATTATTAGATAAAATGGATAATACAATACAATGGGAATTGAATTGAAATTTTTTTATTCACTGTGTTGAAGAAGTTTATGAAAAATACGGGGGTTATAATCCTTTATATAAATTCTATAAAATGAGAACACTAGGCGATATCGAATACATGAAATACCAGCGTAATTTATTACGCTCCGATAAAAACGTTGCATTTACAATATTATACCGGCAATTATGTCAACTATACAAGAGGCAAATACAAACATTAAGACGGATAATGCGTATCGGATATGAAACTAAGGTGTATTATATAAAATTGTTAAAACCCAACGATTCGTTTACGAATATACATTTCTACGAGATCGCTTATAAAGAAATTGAAAAAATTATTATTTAACAGAAACTAATTAATTTATGTTGTAATCACAACACCAAGCAGATGACAATGTTCCAATTACATATGTTATGAACATACAAATTAGGTGTCCAACCTTACATACCTATTAAATGTCCATTTAGAGAGATTTACACGATTATATCTTCCGGGATGGATGTAAATCTAACACACTGTAAAATATACTACACACACGAGGGTGTGTATTACAGCCGAGAATGTGGCAACCCGCTATCGATATTCCGGAAGTATTTCTTACATTCTGATTGGTTGGCAGTTTTATTTTTCTAATTTTACTTTTAATAATTTAGAACGTTATAACCTATATTATTAAATAAAAACGAACTTGTTATATAAAAAAATAAATAAAAAAATAAATAAACATTTGGGGAGATATGAAGAATTAAAAAAATTAACACGGTTTTAGCTTAATATATGTAAAATTAACAACAATAATTTGTCTTGGGGGACGCCCCTTCACAAAAAATGAGCGCTCAGTGCTTCCGTGCAGGCACTTCCAAGGTTGACTAGAATTTCGACACTGATTCCTAGATCAGTCGATAGATGGGGGTGTACTGTACAGATAGCTATACACCTGGCTAGCCACAAGATAAGATGAGATGAGAAAGAGAAAGAACAAAGAAGGTGGCTAGCCGGGTGGGCCCAGAAGGGTTTTGCTGGCGCGGGTTCGAGCCTCGGTGGGACCTAACATTTTTTTTTTTAAATTGTCAATAATTTATAAAATTTTGTAAAAATTATTAATTAATAAATTGTTTACTGCACCAATATAATTAATTTTATAATTTTCTTAAAATTAATAATTTTTACAAAATATCACAATTTCGAAATGGTGGTGCTGTAACATTTCCTCCGACTTTATTTTGAAGTTTTACCCTAAATTTATCCCAATCAGTACTCTCAATCTTGTACATGGTGGCGCGCGCCTTGAGTCTAATATCATTTTTTAATTCTTCATATCTCCCCATTTCTTCCACCACGGATTCAAACTCTAAATTTGATATTTCATTATCGGCCAACGCTTTGGACACGATAACATCGATGCTATTTTTCTTAGACCGCGCTAGAATGGATATTCTATCATGTTTTCTACTTTTCTTATTTAGTTTTACACCAGCCACCCTAATTATCATACAAAGTACTCCAGATATAACTGTAATTCCACTCAAAACCCCAGCAATTGGAACTGTTACAATTGTAGATAGCGTTGCAGCAGTCCCCGCACCACTCATTACAGATAAACCTGCCAGAACCGTACTAGATGATTCAGCTATGTTCGCAGCGCGCTTATATTTTTTAGCATTTATTTTTCTATTTTCACATTCTCTAACTAAAATATCCTGCATAGCGACGATATTATCCAACCTAAAATCTGAACTTCTTTCGCCAATATCATCCAATTCGTTCATGATATTCAATATATTGGTATTTTACAAATCAAGTTCAATTAACAATGTAACAATAGTGGAAGAACTCACTGGGTCAGCGATTTTCGTAACAAAGTTAATAACACTACCTTCTGAAAGTCTAATTGGATCGTCACCGGCGAACAAAATCACCGGGAAATTATCTCCAGCGGGTTTATTGACTGCAACCCCCCGTTCTTCCCCATCCAGTATGAGATTTATCACGACCGCGCCCACAGGTTTACCATTAGCATTAACCGAGCAGACAGCCATTCGGAGAAGCGTACCCCCATGGTGTATCCCCCATATTTATTGTTCGCTTTGGCACCGAACGAATATTCAGAGACCCCCTCAATCAATGGGCCCCGCTTCTCAGCCCAAACTGTTATGACACGTTTTTGCGTTTTCAATAACTTAAACTGCTCTACAGATGTGTTCAACAATTCGGCAAGTCCCCCGATAGCGGTATGGGCCTCAACACGAACCCTTTCAGAGGTCTCCTCAAGCGCTTTGTTCGCGGCTCTACGAACACGTTTTAGTTTATCGGAAACTTCCATAAACTCTGTATGGGCCTCGTCCCGAAATTCTGTTATTTTCCCGCCTAGTTCAGTAAGTGCTGCATGATCCTCTTCCCCAACTTGGATTATTTTTACACTGAGATCCTTACGTCCTGTATGTGCCTCTTCGCGAACTTGTGCAGTCGCCGTCAGTACATCTACTCTAAGCTGTGCTATACTCCTGTGAATCCCGTTTGTGGCCTCTGATATAGTTTTATTGATCAAGGCCTTTGTGTTTTCGGTAGTTAAAAAGTCGCTCTCTGTCGGGATGAATCCCCCTTCTGCCGGTTCCAAATTATGTATATCTGTCACCCGTTCAAGGGAAGAATTACCTGGTCCGTATATACTCATTTTCAATAATTATATTACGAACATGTGTTTAATTAATTGGAAATTTCGAGAACGACCGAAATCGGGTAATAGTTATTCAACTTTCTCGCTTGATCATCAAGAATAGAGACCGTAAATTCGTGGATATGTCCCGATTCTAAAACTTTCATCTCGGGGTGTGGGAAGTCTAAGGTCACAGTCTCCCCAAAGAAACAATCACTGGCTTGCACGGTTTTCAGTAATGTGCTGGGAGCTCCGTCTACCATGTTGTACGATGTGTTCACCCGATACAGGTGCACCCCGAGAGTTTTCGTGAAGGGGAAGTCCACCGGGTTATCACCGAGGTACTCACCCGGGGCAAACAATCCTTTATTTGCCGAGTATGTCTCTTTAAAACCGAGTCGAATACCCAACGTCGGGGATATCCTTACCCGGCTGTCTGGGCCGATGGTTATTGTGGCGAGCCCGGTAGCCTTCGATACAGTGAGGTTGACTTTACCGTCAAGCTCTGAGGCGACAAAATCTTTGACCTGTCTAAACCTCCACAGTCCGGGAGGCAGCTTTACACCTCCTACTGTGCGTCCATCCTTCACATAGCCAAACCCTTCACTCTTACCCACATTCTCCCACCCAACCGTGAACGTGATTGATCTGAGGCCTACCCGACGTTTCCCGCAGCAGTTGTCGATTGATTTTTGAAGTTCACAACTCTCTTTTTGAACATTAGTGATAGTAGCAAACATAATAATATCTTTCAATGGATACCAAAGCATTTAGCTTTAATTATAATGCAAAGTACGCGGTCGGAGGTAAATACATACAAAAAGACGTTGTTAACCACCTTGTACACCCAACTGTAACAGTTAGACCGGACAGTGGCTTTACCACCAACTTTCCCGACGATGGAGGCGGTAAACGGGTGGAAAGCAACACCCATGCAGTTTTGGCAGAACCAAATAAATTTCGCTGTATGGTGCTTAACAGCCGGGTGTGGAGTTTCACATAAAGACCATCTGACATCCAAGAATGTCATGCTCCGAAGTGTCTACAACTTTCATGCGTATTATACTATTAGGAGGATTCTCAAAGAACTAGGTATTTCACTACCTCAAGACGACGCCTGGGATCCCATTTCCAACGCATACGACCGCATGGCGTTTGAAAGACTGTGTAACGAATTTAAGGTTTCAAAAGACGCGGACTGGAGACAGAAAGCATTTACTACCAGCACCGGTCTCGGGGACGTTCTCATTCGGGGCCAGTCCGGGAATTGGACGCAGACTGATTTTAGACACGATCACTCCGGCGACCACATTATCAGTGGGAACGCCGGGAATTTTGACCCGGCGACGATGACTTTCGGGCCGGAATTGTCTGGAGGTCGGCACTGTGGCGTGTTTTCTTGTAAAATTTTACCTCTGAAACGGGCTCACGTCGATTACATACAGCAGGCTGCTGAGGTTCAGGACGCGTGGGGTACATTTATGTTATATACGGGTCAAGGGTTCACACAGGCCGGGGTTACTCGCCTCAACGACTCCATTCGCACGTACGTCTGGGCCATCCTCGGCGCACAGAAGCAAACTCGCAGTTCTATAATAGGAGTCGGAACGGCGTTTGATGCACAAAAACAATTCTTGGCACTTGTAGAGGACGCCATCTCAGCTAGGGTGGACCTGGAGAAGGCGATCCAGAATTATCAAGACGTTTTGCAGAATGCCAGCACCCCAGTAGACTATGTATTTGGAATATGTCTTTATATGGCGCCGAGCAATATGATACTACGAGACGATCCGGTTGACGGTTACAATAATCAGATCGTAATCGCCACCGCCAATCAAAAACAAAAATTCGGCCACAACGATAACGTGAACACGAATATCATCAAGCGCACTCCCAAGAGGCCCGGGTTCAACAGTGTTGAGGTTGTAAGTGGAACCGATTTCATAAAACACCCCAATTCACGAATTGGATACACCCACCACACCAACCCCAATTCACGAATTGGGCCCCCCCCCATCAAGTTCATTTGAACCCAGTGTTCCACCCGAAGCAAGTTGTTCCCCCAATTCTTCCAATCACGATTGGATTGGAATAGGAGCGAAAACACCAATCATCAACAATGTTGAAATTGGAAGCACAACACACGAGGAGGAGAAATTAGGGCTGGTCGTCGCCCTCGTGGCGTTCGGACTATTTGCGCTTTGGTTTTAGGAACTCTCGGGAGGCTAAAAGTAGGAGACCGGCGATCGCCACGATTAAAGCCCAAGCATTCTCGGCAAGCCATCCGACGGTTTTTGATAATATAGATAGCAAGTAAGAAACAATACCACCTATCAACCCAGGCAGCGCGGCAGCCGCCTTTCCGGCTAATTTAGCCAGGAGAGTACTGGCGAGGGCTTTTAGTTGTTTTTTTTACCCACTCCTTGACTCCACCGGATGGCGGCGTGGGTGGTGGTGTGGGTGCTGGCGCGGGTGGTGGCGCCGCACCACCAGTGAAAGCTAAAACTATGGTCGATATAATCATGCCGAAAGCTGTGACGATGCTCACTATTGTGATGCCCTGCTCTCTGAACAGAGTGCGAAGACGCTCACCGAGTGTCGTGTCCTCGTGCAGAACCATCGATATTGTTTCGCGGATCCGACTTATTTGGGTGCGGAGAGCCTCACGGTTAGTCGATGCAGCATCTAAGCGAGCTGCTCTTTCGTCCCGCAACGACCGCAGGCGTTCTGTGATCTGCTCGGTAGATTCTCTATCGCCACGGGCTTCCTCCAGTTTCCTTTCTTCTAGCGCGATATGTTCATCCAGCGCCGTGAGTTTGGCGAGGTTATGGACCAATTCGCCCCGGACTGTTTGCATAGCCTTATCGAGTCCCCGGAGTTCGCGAAGAGGTAACGGGGGGTCATTCATCGTCCTGAGTATTCCGTCTATCTCGCTTTCGTTGAGCTCCATTGTGTGAATAGCGTCGGTGGCTACACGAGGGACCTCGCTGAGATCGACAGTTTCTATCGCGGCGGCCGTCTTCGCCATCGTTTCGTCTGTAGAATGTAGGGTCTCTATAGCCCGGGTCGGCATAATTGTTTTACCACGCTCCCAATCTACGAATCCTAGTTCGTTCTTTATGATTTCGCCACCGCCCCGGTTTCCAGCAATGGTGTTCAGCGATAGGGGTGTTCCGTTCCTCACGTTGACGATCGGGACATTTGATGCTTTTAGTCGCAATCTACCACGCAGATCCAATTCGAACTTGGAGTAGTCGCGACCGACAGATGGGACCACACCTTTTTCTGCCAAACTGTTGTAGTAGTCGTCTACAGCTGAATTGATTAATTCCCGATTTAGAGCAACGGTGTTGATAGCGGCACCTATTTGGTGTCTCTATGAATGAAGTTTCGTCATCGATGTCATCATCGATGTCATCACCACCATCGAGGTAATCGTCCCTGCTGATTTCATCCATGTCAATATCGTAATCAGCCATTTTTTAATTAATAATTTTCTTAAAATTAATTACGTATTAAAGACAAAACCATACGGGTTTAATAGAGTTATTTATTTTAACTGAAATTATGTCTTCGAGTCAATACGGTCGCAAACTCAATCCATATCGCAGACTGCGTGAGCCCCTCGGGGCAAAAGGCGTGAGACAGAGTGTCGTTATTACGAACAACCCATCGACGATCGACCAGAACCAGCAGCTCTTAGTGCGCTTCCCCAACCTCGGAGCTAGCGACGTCATTGTGCCGGGTACTGTTCGCCTCGCTTTCACTATTTCGCTGACGTCGACAGACGCGGACCGAACCGTCGTTCAGAACCTGGGTCGCGCCATCGTCAAGAAGACCATGATAAAGATTTCTGGTAATGAGGTGATGTCGATCGACGACAGCGACGTCGACCATTGCTATCAGGACCTGTGGAAGACGACACAAGAGCGTGAAAACGCGGTCTATCAGGGTATTGACGCCAGCAAAAATAAGAACGTAACCAAACTTAGAATCGGGGCTGGTAACAAGGCAGATAACGTCGCGAGCGACAACGCGATCGCGGCCGCTTACGGCAACCGATTCTACATCCCGCTCGACTTTGAGTTGCTGGAGAGCCACATGCCATACTATCAGAGTGCTTTGGCTGACCGCCTAGAATACGAACTAACGTTCAACGACTACGGTCGAGTTATCATGGCCACCGACGTGACATCGGCGTATACGATCGATAATGTTTCGCTGGAGTACGACATGGTCACGATGCCCGAACTCGCGCGATTGATCAGAACCCAGTACGCCGGGCGCGTTGCCATACTTTACGACCGAGTTCTTCGTCACCGCAAGATGACGAAAGACAAAGGCGACACATTGTGGAATATTAATGTCAACGTACCCGCCCGCTCGATGAAAGGTATACTGATGCTGTTCGAGGATGCTCGGTTCGCGCTCGGTGCTAGAACACCAGACAAATTTCTATTAACCCCCAAAATCACAAAGGTAGAGGTGACGATTGAGGGAGTCCCCAATCAACTCTACAGTGCGGGTCTTCGCGCACACCAGCAGTGGGATGAAGTAAGAAAGCAGTTTGCTGCCGGCTCTAAGCGCTCCCCGGAGGTTGCCGCGGTTGCCATAGACCTGCAGCTTTCAGCCGTCTCCCTTGCGGAGTTCCTGACTACCAAATACGCGTTATGGCTAGACATGCGAGCCAGCGACGACGACCAAATGCACGGTAGTGGACTCCAAGTTGAGAACGCTAGCGAGGGTGTGACGATCCAAATAACCAAAGAGGCGGATCGAGCCGGGCCATTGAACGTGTACTTATATATAATTACAGATGCACAACTCAACATCGAAGATGGTCGATACGTCTCAGCTTTATACTAATTCTAAAGAATTAATTAAATATCAATACCAATTCACGATTGGAGATGCCCACTCTGCCATAATATGTGGGCAGACAGGATGCGGAAAAACGGTTTTCATCCTCGACTTGCTCGAGGGGTCCTACCGCGATGTCTTTCGTCACATTGTGATCCTATGTGAGGCACATCCATTGTGAGGCACAACGATACTTATCAGCGGCGCCCTTGGATATGGACCGATCCTGAGGTATACGTTATTGACCCCGGTGATAGGCTTCACGATTGGTTGCGTGGTTTATACCAAATATTTCAGGGCGAACCCACCCTATACGTGATTGACGATTGCTCAGCCAAGGCGGCGATGACCAAAAAGAAGGACATGCTCTCCGAGCTCGCATTTTCTGGCCGCCATGCTAGACAAAGCGTATGGATATCCACTCAAAAGTACAACGCCGTCCTCAAGGATCTGCGCGAGCAAACGAAATGAGTCGCCCTCTTTCACTGCAAGGACCGAGACTCATTCGATGACTGCCTTCGAGAGAATGACGTTATCCCAACGCGCGAGGAGCGCCTTGAGGTTCGACAGATGCTTTCGGAAACTAAGCACGCCAAGCTTCTGCTAAAGAGTGATCAACCAACTGCTTATAAAGTTATCAATTAATTAGCAAAGGGGGGAGTAAGCACAAAATTACAAAGCAATTGCTTAACAATGCTTAACAAAATGCTGAACAATGCTTAACAAAATGCTGAACAATGCTTAGCAATTGCTGAACAATGCTGAACAAATGCTAATTTTCTTAAAATTAATTGTTGAACAAATGCTGAACAATGGTTAACAATGTTAACAATTTGTTGCTCCGCTGCGAGCTTTGTTGCGAGCATAACGGTGATCATAAGTATCGGGTGGTGCGGTTGGCAATATGTTAGACTTATGAGACTTGTCAGAATAGTAAAATTAATAATTTTAAGAAAAATGAACTGCGACGAACTTCTCGATCAGCTAATGGAAGAAACCTCAACGGAGTTGAACCCCAACTCCAATAGCGAATTGGGAGGAACTGCACTCAACACTGTTGAATCCGATTGCACCTCAACTCCGTTGATCCCGACAGATGGAACACCTGTCGGCACGAATGACAATGAAAATGCGGCGCGACGCGAGCGGCTAGCTGCGCTGGTTGCTGGGGGACAATCGGAGCATTATCTCGGTAGGCGTCTCTCAGTTTGTCAGGTGGATAAGATGTCAGATGCGGAGATTGATAAAATGTACGCGCGATACGAATCCAAATTGGGGGCAGAGATGACAAAAACTCTCGGATCGGCGGCTATTCATTTGTACGCTACCACCGTTAGTATACTTCTCCCTATACCAGATACCGCGGGGTTGATTCGCGATCTAGAGAATTACCCTTTTATAGGACACACTCTTAGAACAGCCTACTGCTCAATTTATCACAAGTTTGGAATATACTTAGCTCCGCTGACAACCGCGTTGACCACGGGAAAACACTGTCAATTTGTACATATATGCCTACTAACTATAAGCCCTAATATTATAAATGATGATGACACAAGACACACCTGCGAGAGTGACGGAACAGCAATCTCCAATTCGTGAAATGATGGGGATTGATCCTCCAAAGGAACCGTCAACCCAATCGAAATTGGAGTTGGAGCAATCGGTTGCACGACATAAAAACCCAAAAAGAGAGGCAGCTGGGCGGGCGGCGGCTGCCACCCGAAAAATTAAACAAGATAAAATACTCGCCGAGCTTCGAGAGGCCAAACTCCAATCGAGATTGAGGACGGAGACAGCAAAACACCCGATGACATCTGTTTCTCCCCCAATACCAACTGCCGTTGGAGTTGGATTGGAACCGATTGCTCCAACTCACAATCTCGATTGGGTCCCGTGGGTTGTTGGTGGTGGTCTGTCGGTTGTGGGCACCCTGTATGTGCTTTACCGTTTCAACAACAGGTTACACCAATCCCCGATTGCTGCGAAACACCAATCATCAACAATGTTGAATTTGGATGCGCCCCATTTAAACATTAATCACGATCCCTTTTATATGCAATAATGGCTGAAAAAGATGGTAAAATGATAGTGAATGCGCTTTATCACGCCGTGTGATATCGGGTTTCAGTATCGGGTATGCACGGCTATCAAAGATGGCCTTAGGAGGGTCCGCCCCCAAATTGGACTTTACTGTGAGAGACGTAGGGCTCGCGACCTTAGATGTAACGGCCGCAGTTTGGACCCGATATTATCTAATTAAAGCTGGAATTATACCTGTTAATATATGGAAATAAATGGCTTCAATCGCAGTAATGGTAGGTGGTGCGCTTGTAAACGCATTGGCGTTCAGCGGTAGCAACTTTATATTCTCTAAATTGAGAAGCTCGAACGAGGACGAGGAGCGCAAGCGTCACGATTTAGCTGTAGAACAACTCAATAGCGCAAAGGAAGCATGGTCGAAAAAACGAACCGCCCATCTGGACTGGGTCAACGAAGAGCTTCGCCGCGAAAATCACGCCGCGCAAAGTTTTCAGAACGTTGAAGAAGCCAACCGCAAGTACGCGCTGGCATATCCAAATAAAAGTCTCGATCCAATGGGTCGCGAGCCCCAACTTTCAGATTTCTATGTACCGTCAGAGCCCCAAAAAGACCGCTAGATCGCGTTCATCGTCGTGGGAATGGGTGTGGTGGGTCTCGTCACCTACTATATCCAATCGAATTTAATTAATTAATAATTATTTGAAAACTTTTTTTTTTATAAATATATAGAACGATGTCAGTTGACGAACTTTATTTTGCTATGATCGATGTAGGCTACACGGCCCTTAAACACCGTTTACCTGGTGCAAAGAGAATGATTCGTCTGGCCCGAGATTCTCTCGAGACGTGGCGAGAGGACGAAAAATCGGCCTCCCTTTTCGCAAAGCGGATGTTAGATTCCTCCGAGTTCCCCCAATTCTTCCAATCGCGATTGGATTGGAACAGGAGCGAAAACTTAACCCCCAATCGCGATTGCAATTGTACTTCCAACAAAGGTTTATTATTATCGACGCAGTTACCGGACGATCTGGTGAGGGCATGTTGGAGATTGTCCGATATATTAGAATACTTCGCATACGATGAACACGCGCAAACTTGATACCAAACTATCGGTTCGCCTAGCGCGCAAGCTAGCAAACACATACTACAGCCCCCGCGGCTACTGGAAGGGACTCGCGGCCATCAAGAACCTCGCCACGGCGACCAAGGTTTCAGAAAACGCTGTCAAGGAATGGCTCAAGAGGCAGGCCATATGGCAGATCTATTTACCCGCGCCTCGCAGTATTCCACGCCCGAAATTCGACGTGCCGGTGCCGAACCAAGTTCACCAAGCGGATCTCCTGTTTCTCCCTCATGATCGCGTCGGTCGCAAAACGTACAAGTACGCACTGACAATCGTTGACGTAGCGAGTCGTTATAAGGGGGCTGAGCCGCTGGCCACTAAAGAGTCTAAGGAGGTGGCCGAGGCTCTTTCCCGAATATATAAGAGGAGTCCTCTCAAATGGCAGAATCTTCTCCAGGTCGATCCCGGCCGCGAGTTCATGGGCGCGGTCTCTCATCTATTGTCTAAACACAACATTTCTGTCAGACGCGGCCGCGTCAACATCCACCGAGACCAGGGAATCGTGGAGCGATTCAATCGAACCCTGGCTGAGAGACTGTTCGGTCACCAATATGCCAAAGAGCTGATGCTTGCACAGCGGGACCCTCATTCGCGATCGACCGAGTGGGTGGCCAGACTGCCCGCCGTGGTCTCCGTATAGAACGGAGAGGTGACCAGATTGATCGACAAGAAGCCCGTAAATGCCATCAAGTCTAAAAAGGTGACGAGCAAGCCATATGCCGTCTCGCGAGGGCGACCCGTTGGTTTAGAGGAGCAACGACTTCCCTCGGATGTTGCCGTCCGGTACCTCTATCAACCGGGAGAGCTCGAAGGTGGCAGCCGCAGCGCGACGGATCCTGTGTGGTCTCTCAATGTATATCATCTAGATCGATATATTACCAAACCCGATGAGCCCGTGCTCTACTATTTGGCTGATGGTCCATCTCGCGGGTTTGTTCGCGAAGAACTTCGTATGGTGCCTTCTGACACCCAGCTGCCCCCGGATCGACAGAGTCTTTAGAGAGGTTCTGTATGCATTCCGTTTGATAACACGCGTCTTTTATCGTAGTACGCCGAAAGTCCTAATTTTTGTTGACAATACGTTTTCATAACACCGTCTTTCATTTTAAATCCCCTATTTTGTGCTACATCTATAATGTGTTTTCCATCTTCTGTAATTTCACTTAGTACTCGTTTATATTTATCCCAATTGAAATTGTTAGTTCTCTTGGACATTCCTTTCGCAGAGTTTTTATTTTTTTTTTTCAAAATTAGTGGAATTAAGTTTTTCTACAAAATAACACTTACTAGATAGCGCTATCGCCCTGTCTCCGCTAAATTCCATTTTGAAAAGTCCTGGCTCTCTTTCGCTCCATTTATCCCAAGCCAACCATTTCTATTTTTCTTTTTCAAACTCGTCTATTAAGTTAGGTCTAATCAATTCCTCTATCGTTTTTCCACTAACTCCTATATATATACTATCCGTGTCCATCTGTATTAATTCAAAGTCTTCTCTTTTTACGTATTTGTCTAGAAATTCGTAGTAAAATTCCAACATTCTCAATTTAGCTAGTTGATACACCGCTATTCCACAGTGAAAGGGGCTCTTTACTGCACACCGGGGTTTTCGGGAAGATATTTCGTACGCATCTCCTATCTCTTCCAAATCGTCAAAGAATGCAGATCTTAATGCTTTGTCAACACAGGTTTCGTCTTGTGTATATGTCGTATTTAAATGTCTCTCTTTTGCCTCTATCATTTTTTCACAACACGAATTACCTAATAATTTCATTATGTCAGCCACCGGTTTCTTATTTGGTTCTACATCCCCAGTTCGTCTTGCGGCTGTAACTTCTTTCACAAACCATTCGAAGGGTTTCCCACTAATATAATCTATAACACGATGAACTCCCGTTACATCTAGGCCGCGTTTTAAATACCATTTAAATAGTGGCGCGTACAGCAGTACTTTGGTGGCCGACATAGATCCCACCAATTTTCTTCCATTTCCTCTAGTTCTTCCAGTATCTTCCAAATATTTTATCATGTGTTCTGGAACCCTCATCAACATCTACTCTCGTTTATAAATATGGGGAACATTTCAGAAAAACTTATCTTTTAAGTTGTGTGGAACTTCTATATCCACCTCCGCAAACCCAAACCAGTCTCCGGATAAAACCCTTTTACAAAACTTTTTAATAACTTTAGGATTGTGTGGGGAATCTATATGATGTATTGTTTCTTTTCCACACGGCATATCTTTATTTAACGTAGATAAATATAACGCGTTTGCATCATACCCCAAAATAGCCTTACAAGGTTTGGAACCCCCTCTAATCTTTGAAACACCGGCTTCTACATATCGTGTAAATACTATTGATGGACCACCAACTAGAGCGTCTTTCATCATTTCGTATGTTTCTTCTTTTGGTGCATATAGAGCATCCTCCGTTATAATCGTCTTTGAAGATTTTTGTTCTTTAATGGTTCCTCTCAATAAATATTGTATAGCTACTCCAGGTAGTGTTACCGCATCTTTGAAAATATCCACACCTCTGTGTTTATAAAATTCACACATTTTCTCCACCGCTTCTAGGAACGGTGCTACATCTAAATCGTTATAATATTTCAACCAATCTCTGAAGGTTTCCATATTCTCTTCTTTGAAAATTCTACGACATTTACTTAATTCTGTTTCATCTATATCCGGTAGTCCTGGATAATCCAGCTTGTCTGTAGAGTCAAACCACTCGTAAGGAAAGAAAAATTTCTGTCCTTTACAATCGTAGGCTTTTATCCAACTATCGTAACTTACACCGGGTCCTAGGTAAAGTATTACATCAAGAAATCTAAACTTTGGAGTAAATAGAAATATTGTTGCGTTCGCCCTTTTTCCAACCATTACTTTCTTTGTTGTTGATGACAGTTCACCTACTAGATATTTCTTTATTAAGTTTATATCGTACTTACTGCTGTTAAAACCGATAACCGGTACTTGATCTATCCACTGCTCGACCTTGGTGATTTGGTGTTTACGTAAATGTTCTGTATTAAACCCATATCTTGACCGCACTTCTTCTCTTATATCTTTCCCCCTGGCTTTCAAATCTTCTACGAATTTTTCTATAAGTTTTGCGGGATCTTTATCACAAATATGAGTTACTGTTCCCGATAAATTATCTCCCATACTAACACTTACCGGAACGTGCTCGGCCTCGTATTCTAAACGATTACCGAGAGTATTTAATTCTACAGAATTATTTAATTCTTTAGAATTATCTTTAGAATTAGGCGGCTGGAGATACGCCTCAAAATCATATACTATCTGATATGGATAAAGAGTAGTGTCGCAACCGATCTTTACATCTTTACCCGTTCTTTGAAATTCGCATTCCCACATAACTACGAGGTTGAATTCTTTGCTTCTAATAAAGTTATCTCTTCTCATTGTGGATGCGCGTTCTTCTTTTTTATCCTTTGCATGAATCTCACACCCGTGCCAGTAACAGCCGTGATATTGATATACGGTATTGGTTTCTGAACAGTATCCGTCTACTGGAGCTCCTAAAATCCACCTTTCGCCCCCGTGCCCACACTGTTCATGGTGAATGTGGATTCCCTCCTTCTTTTCCACAGAGTACATCCAATCGATCGCACCATAGCTGTTAGAACCTTTCGGGTAGAACGCTTTCTCGAACGACGAACGCGGGCGCTCTAAATAATTACCATCACATATTACTTTTGTCTCACCTTTCATACATTTTGGTCCGTGTCTCTTCATATTACTCGCTTTCGTGAATTTCTGTTTGCAATTATCGCAGGCGTAAATTTTAGATAGGATTTTAAGGTTTGTTATTAGAAATACGTGATTATTAAACAGTCCGATTGTCATTGGTTTATTACCTAGTGCATCATAGTGCGCTGGTACCTTTTTGAACCACCAAACACCACCTTGTGTCGGTTGATATACTTCTATACCGATTTTAAAAAACTCTTCAACCTTTTTCAGATCTGAAAAAGGAATTGGTGAAACCACATTACTATCGAAATATTTCTTACTAAGTTATTTCGCTTTTTCTGTGCATCTGTCGGGCCTTGCACTTGTCATATGCATAGCTAGACACCTGAACAGACAAATGTCGTCGTTATACTTATCTAAAGAATACATACCCTTTCTATTCCTCAACCATTCTGGAAGTTCTCCCCCCGCTGCTTCGTGGGATTGTAGCCCCAAATCTATTCCCCTACAGCCCTGTATTAGCTTCACAAAAACCTCCACCCATCTTACAAACTTCCACTTTGTATTCGGTCTGTCTATTTTATCGGACATTATTCGTGTTTGCTCCTTATCTGACAGCCATTTTTTAACTGTTTTCATTGATGATAGTGGTTCGCAACCACCGAGATTTTTGTGCATTATTATAGTTATAGGTTTTCCATTTTTAGTTTCCTCCATATGTTCTAGCTTGTAAGAATATGAATATCTCAAATAAAAATTGGTTGTTAGATACGGAGCGAGTTTATCGGACATGCGTTCAGACTCGTTAA
>CM055271.1:52341689-52496683 GCA_029237695.1 Conchocele bisecta | reverse complement strand
TGGTATCGGACTAGAAATGGCAGTATCAGACTAGAAGTTTCAGTATCAGACTGGAAAACACACCGTATCAGCCTGGACTGTGTATGTTATTGCTGTAGGCAAATACCGGATTTCGACAAAACTTGGTTGGAATGATCGATGTACAAATGCTCTTTCAAAGTTGTTAAAATGGTGACCCCTGGGTCAAAAATATGTGTGGCCCGTGGGGTCAAATTGGGGTCAAATTTTATTTTTGACCGAATATGATCATGTCATATATCAAATCGAAGGTATCAACGAGGCGATGACTTTGGTGATTTTTTTGTCGAAATCGGATGGTTATGTTATCCAAGATGGCCGCCGAAAGGTCAAAGGTCGTTCTTTTATTAGAGATTTCAAAATTCTTCTTCACACGAACCGCTTGGCCCATGGTGGCCAAACTTCACAGTTATGGTCCATGGGTAAAGCCTTTTCAGATTTGTTAAAATGGAGGTCATCGCTAATCCAAGATGACCGCCGTCTAAAAATAGCATAAATTCTTAAAAAATCTTCTTCTTATGAACAGCTAGCCGGATTTCGACAAAACTTGGTAGGAAAGATCGATGTACAATGCTTTTTCTCAGGAACCACATGGCCGATGCTGGCATAGTAAGTTAAGATCCTTGGGTGAAGCATTTTCAGATTTGGTAAAATGAGAGTCATCGCTTAATCCAAGATGACACCATCTAAAAATAGCTCAAATGTTTTAAAACACCTATGAACTCAATGTCACATTCTCCTCTGGTGTTCATGGAGTCAGGTGAGCGAATTAGGGCCATCATGGCCCTCTTGTTTATATTGTTGCCACTCCTCGTCTGTCCATCTTCCGTCCGTCAGGTGTATGTCCGTCCGTCAACAGTTCCTACATCTTCTTGATAACCGCTGGGCCGATGTTGACCAAACTTCACGGGTATAGTCCATGCATTACTGCTTTTCAGATTTGTTAAAAATGGACGTCGTCGCATAAGATGACTGCAGTAGAAAAGTAGGTCAAATTCTTAAAAAATCTTCTCACTAACCACAAGACTGATTTCGACGAAACATGTCAGAAATGATCGATAGTCATTGCTCTTTCAGATGTGTTAACATGATGACCCGGGGATCAACAATGGGCTAGGCCTGGGGGGTCAAGTAGAGGTCAAATTTCACATTTGACCAAATATGGTCAAGGTCACAAACATAGCACATTCATAAACTTAACGTTGCAAATTTGTCAGAGCTCCAAGAGCATGTCTGACTACCTTGACCACCAAACTCAGGTGACCATTGTGCATGCATATATAGCAGATACTGATTCCATGAAATTTGCATTAAATATTCTTTTCGGCAAAATATTAATATCCGAATGTGTGGGTCGGTCTCCATATAAGCACCATTAGTCTACACATTGCTATGTACATAGCGTACTTGTGACAACACAACGGCTGGTCACATATTTTAAATATTAAACATTACAATACGTAGGTAGCAGTCGTGTTTTTTGCAATACACACAGTAGATGTGTCCAACAGATCAACTCGATTAACAAATGTTGTATTAAAACTCTGACCTTTCTGGATGTACACAAGTTATAATTATTGACTAATATTTTGTACAATTATTCTAATGATGGGCGGACAGTAATTTAATATTTATACAACTAATACTTCCAACGTATATGATTAGGACATATCAGTCTAAACCGCAATGCAACGTTTAGTTTCGGACTGGAACATGATGTACTCATTGATATAGTCAGGGCCTATCAATTAACAGTTAATAGTCGACCCAGATATAGTGAGTATGCCAATTTATATACATGTACATACTTGACAAAATCCCTGTAAAATGGCGGCCATCTTTGATTTATACAAAGTATAAGTATATTCCTTTAAAATATGAGACGTAAATATTTTGCAATGTGTCACCTCGTATGTATCATAAATGTTTAACATTTCCATTCTGGTATTACTGGTACAAAATTATGCAATTTCTGTTAGGAGATTAACAATGGCTGCCACCATTTTTCATATATATATTTAAACGTTAATTATCTTCTGACATGCCTTTGTTAGCACGATTGTGTCTAATCATCTTGTGAGCCCGTCTATGTTGCCTCGTATCAAAGCTGTTCATGATAGGCAATGTGTGCCAACTCATCAGCATAAGCAACTCAATTCGTATAAAATGGCGGCCATCGTTGATTTATTGAACATGTAGATATCACAAAATAGCCTGGGAAACTGGTGGATGCATTATATTTCTTAATTATCCGAAATTGGTTGGCAAATTCCTTTCGTTTATGCATGTACGATACATCTAGAGAGAAAAATCTATAAAATAATGTAATTTTCAACAATTAATGCCATCTTGTTTGTGGAATTTAACAAGTGTGCACGACAGCCATGGTGATTCTAACACATGTAGTGTTCAGGATACATATATATGAACGACGTCTGGCCGTATTACTTCAGAACTCGTGTTTGGTACCCACATTGATAGGACGTCTTTGTTAATTTATTTACATATTCTATGAAATTCCTGTAAAATGGCGGCCATCTTGGATTATCACAAGCTCGGTTTAGTCTTATATAGATTGTTATATATTCGATAATGTATTAGCTATTAAATATATTAAGATGCGCCAATATGACCCTTCCTAAATATTGGTTCCACAATGTAATATATATCCTACGGTAGCCGATGCTTTTTTCACTGGCGGCCATCTTGTTTATGCAAATTAGTGGGCTTAAGCTACTACTTTGAAAAGTCTATCATGCGGACATATATACAGTGTATGTGTCTAAACACATTGGCATCAGAAATCTTTGGTGCGCTCGGATGGTACCGACAACCCTAACACGCCCAGGACCTATAGGAGAATGGAGAAACGCGCACGCATCTACTGAACGTTACATTTCAAAGCTGTTTGACATTGACCCTGGAGGTGGGGGGGGGGTGGGGGCATGAGACTGAGTGTTGGTAGGGGCATGAATATATGAATGGTGGGAATCATGCATATGGTGTTTCAAACTAATCTCTCGTACAGTACAGAAAATATAGGAGAATGGAGAAACGTTCACGCATCTACTGAACGTTACATTTCAAAGCAAGTTGACCTTGACCATGGGGGGGGGGAGGGGGAGCACGAGTGTGGTGGAGGATGAATATATGAATGGTGGGAATCATGCACATGGTGTTTCAAGCCATTCTCTCGTAGCGTATAGTAACGAAGATATAGGAGAATGGAAAAACGTGCACGCATCTACTGAATGTGAAATTTCAAAGTTAATTGACATTGACATTGGGCAGAATGGGAGCATGGGTCCGGTGGGAAATGAACATATGAATGATGAGAAACATACACATGAAGTTTGAAGCCAATCGATCTTACACGGAAAGAAATTCTAGGAGAACGGAGGCACGTGCACACGCATCTATGGAATATGAAAATCTACTGAATATGAAAGTTCAATGTGAATTAACCTTAACCTTGGGCACAAGGGAAGCACAGTTGCGGTGGGAAATGAAAATATGAACTAGATGGTTATTTTTCAGACAAAAACATCTGTCTCCTCCACACCACCACTGCAAATTATCCGGTCTTGGAAAATTAGAATTTAGGCAACAACAGCATATAATTATTATGTAGCTACCTGGGTTTTCTGCGTAAGTTAGCTGTATATTGGGAGATAATAAAATAAAAAGGAACAACATACGCAATGTAAAGGGGCACAACTCTGCCAATACTAGATGAATCCGCATGAAAAAACACAGGTGACAACTTCAAATAATGACAAACGTTCATGTAAAATTTTGCAACTCTAACACTTTTGGAAGTATGCGACACAAATTTGTCATGAAATTTGTGATGGACAAAATAGTCAATTTTCTCTAAGTCAAAGGTCATAAATCCACCCTTGCTGGATGGTTCCGCAAACAAATCCTCAGGTGCACAACTACACATGCTAACATTCCTACAACCTTTTGAGCTACCGGCGACGCAATTTTAACTACATCAGGGCGATAACTCCGCCCACAAGTCCACATGTTGATAAACATTCCTAAAAGGTTTCATGACTGTAGCCCAACTAGTATTTCAGTTTTGTGCGACAGAAGTTGAAAATCACCTCTTCACTAAGTCAAGGGCCATAAATCAGAACGGAATATTTACATCGAAAAAAAATATATTCAGTCCTGAAATTAGAATAATCTGACATGGTGCCAGGTCCATACCACACCAATGTCACTTCCCCTAAAAGTAATAGGAATACGAATAATCGTAATAAGCACAGGATAATAAACATGTATATGAAGTTTGAAGCCAATCGGTCATAGGCTATAGAAGTTATAGGAAAATGAAGAAACGTGCACGAATCTACTGAATGTGATAATCTATTGAATATGAAAGCTAACTAGAAAATGTGATCCGTCGACGCCCCTCTGGAGAAACTCTAACAAAAACTTTCAAAACTAGATGGTCGGTAAATCGGACAAATGCTCCCCGATGATGCCTGGATTGAAATTCACAGTTCTTCACCCTGGGTATTAGTGTAGTATTCAAGTTGATATCCCAAGCAGTCACAGAGATATAGCAATTTGAAAAACTTTAAAGTAAAACTCGGACGGCAGATGCCAGACGCCGGGCAAAGCGGTAACTAACTATATGCTCTCTCCCGAGCATAAAAAACAGACAGACAGACGAACATGCGATCAGTAGCAAGGGTAATTGTATAAATGTGAAAGGATGTATCGTTACTAAGTAATACATGTGGGCAATATGAAGATATTAGCTGAACACAAACAGAAATTATACGTGATTTGAGAAACTCTTACAAAACTTTCAAATAAATAAACAGACAGACAGACGGACCTATGATCAGTAGCGAGGGTAATAGTGTTAATGTGGTATGATGTATAGTTACTTAGTATGCAATAGTTACTAAGTAATACATGTGGGCAATATGAAGAAATTAGCTGAAGGCAAACAGAAATTATAAGTGATTTGAGAAACTCTTACAAAAACTTCAAAAAAATAACGAGACAGACAGACATAAGTATGATCAGTAACGAGGGTAATTGTATTAATGTGGAATGATGTATAGTTACAAAGTAATGCATGTGTGCAATATGAAGATATTAGCTGAAGGAAAACAGAAAGTATAGGTGATTTGAGAAACTCTTACAAAATTGGACAGAGAGACAGACAGACGGACGGACGGACGGACAATGCAACACATATAGGGTACCACCGATTCTAATTAACCTTGACCTAATTCCTCTAACCAACTGTATTAAAATATAAATTATTGTTCTGTATATTTAATGAATAAATGCCTCCTTATCTGTCCCAGATACTTACCTGGTGTTGGTTGAAAAAAAAGTGAAAGTAGTAAAGTTTTAATTTAAGTTCAAGCTCTATCTACCAGGTATTTATCTGGGACAATACAATTAAATGGTATTAATGTACGTTTGACGGGACGTCATCTGCGACGTTGCCAGATACAACCATCAACACAGCAAACATCGTGGCGTCATATATTCTACCAAGAGATTAATAGTGTAAATAGAAACACTGAATGAATTTAGTGTACGTGATTGTTCAAACCTTACCATTGTGTTGCCACGGAAGCGTTTTGAAGCCATATTCGATTACATCTTATTACACGTATGCATCATATCCTTGTCAACATGTGGTAATATCAACTTCTGATATGGCGCAAGGCTAACATTCCAAATATTGCCGTGCAAGACCCTGTTAGATTGGGGTATGAACGAACAGAAAGAGACACACCTCAGCCTTAGTTTGTGACGGACACTTGTGCCCCAAGGTCAAGATAAAATGACTTAGTTTGCGCTGAAGTTTCTGTCAAAATTTGCGTTCAAGTTTTCACATACCTACTATCTCTGTAACCGGAAGTCACATTTGCTTGAAGCTTTGTATGCTTATGGGGCATCATCCATATATTCATTCTTTGTCCCACTCATGCGGCCCCCGTGTCCCAAGGTCAAGGTCAAATGGCTTAGAAATTTGCATTATTTTAAAATCTCCGTTAAAGTTTTTACACATCTTAAATCTCCTCAATTGTTACTCCAATTTACTTCCAACTTCCAATACTTCCTTTTCATCGTTCATATTTTCATTCCATAGCCTGCCCATATGCCCAAGGTCAAATGACTTTGAAATTTCTGTTCAAGTTTTTACATACTTTATATCTCCACAACACATATCCAATTTATTTCCAACATCCAACACTTCCTTATCATCATCCATATTTTCATTCTATAGCCTGCCCATGTGGTCCACATGCCCAAGGTCAAGGTCAAATGACTGAAATTACCTTATATATCCACAACACTTACTCCGATTTACTTGAAACTTCAAATAATTCTTTATTATCATCCATATTTTCATTCTATAGCCCACCCAAGCAGCCCACATGCCCAAGATCAAGGTCAAATGACTTTCAATTTTGCGTTAAAGCTTTTCCATACCTTATATCTCCACAACCCTTAATTTAAACTTCAAATAAATACACTCCGAGACCATCAAACGCCTCGGCGGGATCGACATGCAGGCCGTGGTCATCTGGTTCAAGTGCATTTATCGGACTATCCTCATTATTTGCTGGTGCAATGGCCGCGCTTATTTATTGCAGCACAGAATAAAATTTGGGATACGGTATATGAAGATTTGTGATGTGCTTGTTTAGGACAGGGCAGGCGTCTGGACACCCCCATTTGGATCCGCACCTGGTGTGGTGATTTCATCTCCCAATGATGAAACTTTTAAGTTTGCGTCCAATATAGTATATTGCAATACGAACAATATGTATACATGTATATACAAATATCGTACAGTAACTTGAATGTTATACATGAATGTTATATGTGTGCGTCAAATAACCTGTTAATTTGAAGTACATGTACACTTCCATGCAAGGAAATTGGTGCTATCTTGGAACGGTCAGTTGCCAATTATGGTTTATATGTTACAGAAGGTTGTAATGTGCCAGTTATACATGTTAGAACCCTGTGTGCATTATATAAGTGTCATGTATTCTCAAAAATTGCGGATTCCAGCTTTCAGCATTTCTTTCCCAAAAAAGTAATCTTTTGACCCAAAAATCTCAGCCGTCACAAAGTTGCCACAATGGCAACATTGGTTTACTAATTCCTGACATCAAGACGAACAATTTGGTATATAACATGTAATGTGGTACTTCCGGTTGACCCGTCTGAAAATTTGCCGGGAGCTGCTGCTCTACTATATACAGTTTGTGTAGTCAACTCCTCACAGCTTTCTGTCAATCAATCTGAAACTTGACACATGTCTTCTGCACATCCTGCTGGCTTATCAGGATCTACACCGTTTGCAAATATTAGGAAATTGGGCTCTAATGTTTGTTGCACATTTTCCTGCCAACCTATGTTTGGTCATTAAACACATTAAATCCCAAAATTTATCTAAGCTTAGATACCTTTTCGTGAATAGTAAAAAAGTGACACCAATTTTGGCCAGATTTAATGTGCTTAATATGCAAAACATAAGATCGTCAGAAAATCGTAGAACAGTAGTGTTGAATGGGTTAGACATTGTCAAGTATTTTATACATCTGAGAGAACGGATGAGACAGATGGCAGAGTGACTGAGTTAGACACTATGGCAACTTCATACATCATGTCGTCACACGCCGGCGAACAGAATAAAAAAACTTACGATACCCTGACACAATCCGAGGTGGCAATGTTGAATGACAATATGCAATCTGTGGGAATACTAATACATTCAAATGGGTACGGAACTTGCTTTAGAGTTGGAACAAAATACGTCATGACAGCTTGGCATGTTGTCGGAGCTATTGTAGGTAAGTTTAACCATAGCTGTTTACACACAATGGTAAATGGAGAGGACGCTTGTATAAGCCTTTATTAATCAATTAATCTACTCACTCAATGTCATATCTAACTGTTCATTGAATTATACAGATTCAGTTATGCTTGTAAAAGAACCATGTAATCGTAACAAAATAATAACAGAGTTCCAGATAAGTTTTGTATCCAAAGTGTATTATACCCCCATATTTCAAATTCAATGCATATTTTTTACAAATGTATTATTTATTTTCTTATTATTAACTAGGGAACAAATGATACAAAATGAAACAAATTTAAAAATTCACTTCTTTGAGCTGCAAACCCTGTTTGATTTATGCAGCTCAACTGAGTAAATGTTCAACGTTTTTACAGTATTTTCACTATTCAATTTGAAAATCAATGCGTATTTTCACTCCCACTTTTGATAATCAATGTGTATTCTGCTAAAATAAGTGCGTAAAATACGTCAATACGCACCTTATCTGGAGCTCTGTAATAAATTACTGATTGAAGGCTGGAAGGTATTGTTGGACTGTTCTGACAAATTCTCCAAAAATCTTGTTTATTCCTCATGTGAGACATGCTGGCTTGCCTGTTGTCCAAACGAACAGACAATTGCAGTTATCATCATTATTGCCCTCATATTTCTGAGAGACCATACGTCACGATCTTAATACTCTCGCTTTAAAGGCCATGTGTCTCAGATGTCGATGAAATGTGAGGAAATAAGTTGGTAAAAGATAGATTTGTATCATTTATTCTGAACATATGGTGACCTGAACATAATGGTAAAAAATAGCTTTTCAAACACTATCATATAGCATTCATATTTCCTGCTGATGCGCTCGCACTTAATAGCCACGTGCTTTGCTAGACACTACATCATTGACTATGTCACCGATAACATTCAGTTCTGGCATGTTTAGCTCGCCTGCACGAAGTGCAGAAGAGCTTATGGCATACCCGCGGCGGCGTCGGCGTCGTCCACAAATTTAACGTTGGGGTAAATGTCTTATAACTTCTGATTCCTTTCATGGAACACATTGTTATTTCATACATGCATTCCTCAGATAACCATCTATCATGCTGTAGGAAATGCATGACCCACCACCCAACCCTTACCCCAGGGTCAAGGTCACAAACTTAGCACATTCACAAACTTAACGTTGTGGTAAATGTCTTATAACTTCTTTTTCCTTTCTTGGAACACCTTGTTATTTCATACATGCATTCCTCAGATGACTCTCTATCATGCTGTAGCAAATCCATGACCCACCACCCCACCCTTACCCCAAGGTCAAGGTCACAAACTTAGCACATTCATAAACTTAACGTTGGGGTAAATTTCTTATAACATCTGTTTCCTTTCATGTAACGCCTTGATATTTTATACATGCATTCCTCAGATGACCCTCTATCATGCTGTAGCAAATCCATGACCCACCACCCAACCCTTACCCCCGGGTCAACGTCACAAACTTAGCACATTCACAAACTTAACGTTGGGGTAAATGTCTTATAACTTCTGTTTCCTTTCATGGAACACCTTGTTATTTCATACATGCATTCCTCAGATGACCCTCTATCATGCTGTAGCAAATCCATGACCCACCACCCAACCCTTACCCCCGGGTCAAGGTCACAAACTGAACATGTTCATAAACTTAACATTGGGGTAAATTTTGTGTAACTTCTGTTTATTTACAGGGAATGCCTTCATATTTCATACATGCATTCATCTGATGACCCTCTATCATGCTGTCGCAAATCCACGATCCACCACCCAACCCTTACCCCAAGGTCAAGGTCACAAACTTAGCATGTTCATAAACTTAACGTTGGGGTAAATGTTGTGTAACTTCTGTTTACTTACAGGGAACGCCTTCATAGTTCATACATGGATTCATCTGATGATACTCTATCGTGCTATAGCAAATCCATGACCCACCGCCCATCCCTTACCCCAAGGTCAATGCCACAAACTTAGCACATTCATAAACTTAACTTTGGGTTAAATGTCTTATAACATCTGTTTCCTTTCATGGAACGTCTTGATAGTTCATACATGCATTAATCTGATGATACTCTATTGTGCTATAGCAAATCCATGACCCACCCCTTACCCCAAGGTCAAGGTCACAAACTTAGCACATTCATAAACTTAACGTTGGGGTAAATGTCTTATAACAGATGTTTCCTTTCTTGGAACGCCTTGATATTTCATACATGCATTCATCTGATGATACCTTATCGTGCTATCGCAAATCCATGACCCACCGCCCACCCCTTACCCCAAGGTGAAGGTCACAAACTTAGCACATTCATAAAGTTAACTTTGGGGTAAATGTCTTGATATTTCATACATGCATTTCTCAGATCCCCCTCTATCATGCTGTAGCAAATCCACAACCCACCCCCCCCCCAACCCCTACCCCAAGGTAAAGGTCACAAACTTAGTACGTTCATAAACTTAACGTTAGGGTAAATGTTGTGTAACTTCTGTTTCTTTACAGGGAACGCTTTGATATTTCATACATGCATTCATCTGATGATACTCTATTGTGCTACAGCAAATCCCCCCTCCCCTCCCCCCCCCCCCCCCCCCCACCCCTTATTTCCCCACCCCTTTCCCAAGATCAACATCATAAACTTAACTTTGGAGTAAATGTATTTTTATAACTTCTGTTTCTTTACAGGGAACGCCTTGATATTTCATACATGCATTCATCTGATGATACTCTATCGTGCTATACCAAATCCATGACCCACCCCACCCCTTTCCCCAAGGTCAAGATCACAAACTTAGCACACTCATAAACTTAACGTTGGGGTAAATGTCTTATAACATCTGTTTCCTTTCATGGAACGCCTTGATATTTCATACATGCATTCATCTGATGATACTCTATCGTGCTATATCAAATCCACAACCCACCACCCAACCCTTACCCCAAGGTCAAGGTCACAAACTTGGCATGTTCATAAACTTAACGTTGGGGGTAAATGTTGTGTAACTTATGTTTCTTTACAGGCAATGATTTGATATTTCATACATACATTCATCTGATGATCCTCTATTGTGCTACAGCAAGTCCATAACCTATCCCTCACCCCTTCCCCCAAGGTCAGGGTCACAAACTTAGCACATTCATACATGCATTCCTCATGTGAATAGCCATCATGCTGTAGAAAAAGGCGAGCTTCGTTGTCTTCTGACAACTCTTGTTAAATTTTGTTTTTTATGATCGTGCACGTAAGTCATGTGTTAATGTGTTAGCGTGTGTATGGTGATAGAAGTGTGTAATGCCAACCATATATTGTAATAAAGATTTTAAAGCATTTCAAATGAGTTTTTGTGAAATGCAACTTCAGAGGTACCATCTTTAAGTGTTGATTCCTCATTTTTGGCCGTGACTGGACAAATGGGGCCTACGGGTTTTGCGACCTGTGAATATTCAGATCAGCTTATGCATTTATACAGTCTGATCAGGATCTCCACTGATTGCCATTCCATCATTGATAACGCGCCATGCTTCTAGCAAGAAATATATATCATTATAATGCTACAGGAGTGTGTTATTTTATCCCCCAGACCCAGACAAAAGCCACGTCCGCCGCAGAAACTTCTTTTCCGGAACTTAACTTGAATACACTTTGGAATATTTCATGAATCTTCACTCATGCATAGACCACGACCCAATGGTGTGTTTCATGCAAGAATGACAACTCTTGCCTCACTTATTTTCGAGTTATCTCCCTTTGTTTTTTCACGCACTGATTTCTTGTCCGGAGCATAACTCGAATACCCTGTGGAATATTGTCATGGAACTTGACACATGCATAGACCACAACCCACCGGTGCGATAGAATGAAAACTCTTGCCTCGCAATTGTTTTAGTTATATCCTTTTGTTTTTTCCCACAGTGATTTTCTATCTGTAGCGTAACTCGAATACCCTTTGGAATAGTTTCATGAAACTTCACACATGCACAGATCAACTCAAGGTGTGTTGCATGCAAGATAGACCATCATTTCCTCATTAATTTTTAGTTATCTCTCTTTGCTTTTTCGCAGATTGATTTCCTGTCAATCCAAAACTTGATTACTCTTTGAAATATTTTCATGATATTTCTCACTTGCATACTTTTATTTTTTAGTGAAGGTGGGTGTGTCTCATGCAAGAACGACAACTCTCACCTTACTAACATAGTAGTTATCTTTTTATTAGCTCACCTGAGCGAACTCATGTGAGCTATTGTTACCGCAATGTGTCCGTCGTCGTCCGTCGTCGGTCGTCGTCCCTCCGTCCGTGAACATTTTCAAACGACTTCTCCTCGGTAACTATTGGGCCTATAGTCACCAAACTTCATGGTCATGGTCCTTAGGTAGGGGGATTTCAAAATTGTTAAAATGACGTCATTACGTAATCCAAGATGGCTGCCGTCTAAAAATAGCACAAATTCTCCAAAAATCTTCTTCTCAATAACCGCCAACCGGATTTCGACAAAAATTGGTAGGAATGATCGATTTACAATGCTCTTTCAAAGTTGATAAAATGGAGACCCCGGGGTCCAAAATGGGCGTGGCCCGTGGGGTGGTTATGTCATCCAAGATGGCCGCCGAAAGGTCAAAATGTCGTTCTTTTATTAGAGATTTCAAAATTCTTCTTCACATGAACCGCTTGGCCCATGGTAGCCCAACTTAAAAGTTATGGTCCATGGGTGAAGCTTTTTCATATTTGTTAAAATGGAGGTCATCGCTAATCCAAGATGGCCGCCGTCTAAAAATAGCATAAATTCTTAAAAAATCTTCTTCTCATGAACCACCAGCCTGATTTCGACGAAACTTGGTAGGAATGATCGATGTACAATGCTCTTTCAAAGTTGTGAAAATGGTGACCCCGGGGTCAAAAATGGGCGTGGCCCGTCTGGTCAAATTGGGGTCAGGTCTATATCAAATCAAAGGTATCAAAGAGGCGATCGCTCTGGTATATTTATTTTCGAAATTTGATCGTCATGTCATCCAAGATGGCCGCCGAAAGGTCAAAATGTCGTTCTTTTAAAAATAGCACAAGTTCTTAAAACATATTCTTCTCATGAACCGCCAGCCGGATTTCGACGAAACTTGGTAGGAATGATCGACGTAGAATGCTCTTTCAAAGGTGTTAAAATGGTGACCCCGGGGTCAAAAATGGACGTGGCCCGTGGGGTCAAATTTATTTTTGACCACATATGCTCATATTCATATATCAAATTGAAGGTATCGATGAGGCGATTGCTATGGTGCAATATTTGTCGGAATCAGATGATTATGTCATCCATGATGGCCTCCAAAAGGTCCATTTATTCGAGATTTTGAACGTCTTTTTCTCAGGAACCACATGGCCGATGCTGGCCAAACTTCATAGTAAGTTAAGATCCTTGGGTGAAGCATTTTCAGATTTGGTAAAATGAGAGTCATCGCTTAATCCAAGATGACACATATGAACGCAATGTCACATTCTCCTATGGTGTTCATGGAGTCAGGTGAGCGAATTAGGGCCATCATGGCCCTCTTGTTTATTTTTTTAGTGGCCACCTGAAGGCGGGGAGGGGATGCGCATGTGCGTGTGGAAAAGCATCAATTTCTAGTTTAATCAGGATCTACACTGGTCACAAATCCAATAAGCCTCATTTCTCCAGTCACAGCCTCATTTCATGTATTTCAGGTCCCACCGGTTCTCTTCACAACGACTTTGCTAAGTTGGAAGCGGATACTGTCTTTGTCAACTTTAATGAAGATCCAATGCAGTACTGTTATAAGTTCCATGTAAAGAAAGACTGCTGTTTCATAGATGAGAATCTTGATGTAGCGGTATTAGAATTGGTAGACACAAAAAATGCCCCTCCGCCACTGCCACTATGCAAGATACAAACAGAGGTGACCCGTATTTCATTCATAGGCTATGGCCACCCAAATTCATTCAAGAAACACTTGGACGTTTCTTCTGTTCTATCGCCAACGTCTGTCATAATAAGTGATGCCCATGAATGGCTGGCCAGAAATGAGAACGACATTAAAACTGATTTAAAGACACAATCCAAAGATCCAGAGCTATTTGACCAAGGTTACAACCACTATAACAATCAAAACAGGGTTCTGTTTCATTGCTTCATGGAGGAAGGTGCATCTGGTGCACCAGGCATTATTCACAATCTATGTTCGCAGCAGACAGAATTCGTCTCTGTGCTAACCAACGGCTCCCCAGTTTGCTACTATGAGCTTTCGCCAAGTGCAAAGTCCAAGTTCCCTGATAACTACAGGATAGAAATGGGTACAAAAATAGGTACAAAAATAGGATCAGTGGCATCGGCGATGCAAGATCCAAAATATTACTCTTTGGGAAAGGATATATTTTCATAAAGTTAATATGTTCACTGATTAAGACTTCATTTGGGGACGGGGCCAACCTGGCAGTTATTATGATGATTATATATTTAATTGATCACATGTTCTCCGGAAAATAGGGAATAAACGAGCAAACAACAAAAAAAGTTGAAAATGCACTTATTTGAGATGCAAAAAATATCAATGTATAGTCAGCTAAAATAAATATGTTTATTGCAGTAAATAGACTTTGATAGTGTAATAAGATGGTGTAATACAAATTGTTGTTTTGTTTAATAAATATGAAACACGCCATGTGATTTTGTACCTTGGGACATCTGTGTATTAATTTCATTAAATACGTTTACACAATTTACAATATTTTTCATAAACAAAGTATGTACTCTGAACATTTTGTCAACTTTTGACGCGTCTCGTATATTAACCCTTTCTACACTACATACCTTTACCTCTATCATAATGTTTGCAAACAGTGTAGATCCAGATGAGCCGGCTCGTAATGAACTGTCTCATCATAATCTGCCCCATTTGCAGATATTTTCTTATTTCTAAAAACAATATAATTTTTAGCCGGATTTTCGAAGAAAAAAAATCCCTTCTATTGGATTGGGGAAAGCCGGGCGAGTGGGCTGGCGGGCGGGTGGCGGGCAGCGTTCACAGTCATTGTTAAGTTTGTGTATACGTGTAGCTTCATATTACACAACAAGTATTGTAATACGTATGTAAAATGTCGAATCTTCTATATCCTCTTCTATTGTTTTAGAAACCGTATATTAATGGATTTACATTTATTGAGCATAATTATAATACATACCGGTGTATTAATTATGTGTATTATATGGATTTTGTATGATCTAGAGCATGCCGACGAAATATCTATATATAGTAATATTTTATTATAATTATCCTGCTTAAGGACCCGTGAGACCCCTGATATTCTAATGATTCATGCATAATTGCTTCGTAAATGTGATGGGATATATGCATAACATACATGTGAACATTCTCTTCTTACTATATCCTACACAATGCCTACACAATGTAGGATGGAGTGTCCATGTTGGCCATCTTAGTAGTGTGTACAAGCCATCAGCCAGTTTTACCTCTTATTGTGTTTGACACATCTCACTAATAGTATGACAAACACGTTAATAAAATGTGGTGCAACATGATGGGGAGACATGTGACTACAGCTAGCTATGCCTTCATTTCATAATACTTATATACAAAGTCTGATACCTGAAGGGTTTGTTGACCCTTTGTTAAAATGTTTGAGAATTCAGTAAAGACTGTGTAACAGTAAGAACAATATACAGTGCTGTAGATATACCTGTATTACCATAAATACTGCATCGAATCCAAGCTTGTAAGCAGTTATCTGAGTGTATTGTTACTATATACCGTCTACTTGCCTGCTATGTGAGTAAATATGTTTTTACCTGTGGCCGATCCACTTCTAATAATAGACTTTGGATCAATGTGACACTTTACACATTGAACAAGTGTCCATTGTATATTTTGTGAGTGATGGTAGAAATGCTTTAATAGTTTTTAGCTCACCTGAGCGAAGCTTGTGTGAGCTATTGTTACCGCAATGTGTCCGTCGTCCGTCGTCCGTCCGTGAACATTTTTAAACGTCTTCTCCTCGGTAACCATTAGGCTTATAGTCACCAAACTTCATGGTCATGGTCCTTATGTAGGGTGATTACAAAATTGTTAAAATGACGTCATCACGTAATCCAAGATGGCCGCCGTCTAAAAATAGCACAAATTCTTCAAACATCTTCTCAAGAACCGCCAACCGGATTTCGACAAAAGTTAGTAGGAATGATCGATGTACAATCCTCTTTCAAGGTTGCTAAAATGGTGACCCCGGGGTCAAAAATGGGCGTGGCCCGTGGGGTCAAATTGGGGTCAAATTTGATTTTTGACTGAATATGGTCATGTCAAATATTAAATCGAATGTAGCAACGAGGCGATCACTCTGGTGCATTTTTTGTCGAAATCGGATGGTTATGTCATCCAAGATGGCCGCCGAAAGGTCAAAAGGTCGTTCTTTTATTAGAGATTTCAAAATTCTTCTTCACATGAACCGCTTTGCCCATGGTAGCCAAGCTTAAAAGGTATGGTCCATGGGTGAAGCCTTTTCAGATTTGTTAAAACGGACGTCGTCGCTAATGGAGGTCATCGCTAATCCAAGATGGCCGCCGTCTAAAAATAGCATAAATTCTGAAAAAATCTTTTTCTCATGAACTGCTAGCCAGATTTCGACGAAACTTGGTAGGAATGATCGATGTACAATGCTCTTTCAAAGTTGTTAAAATGGTGACCCTGAGGTCAAAAATGGGCGTGGCCCGTGGGGTCAAATTTAATTTTTGACCGAATATGGTCATTTCTATATCAAATCGAAGGTATCAAAGAGGCCATCACTCTGGTACATTTTTTTTTTAAATTGGATGGTCATGTCATCCAAGATGGCCGCCGAAAGATCAAAAGGTCGTTCTTTTATTAGAGATTTCAAAATTATTCTTCACACGAACCGCTTGGCACCTGGTGGCAAAATTTCACAGTTATGGTCCATGGGTGAAGCCTTTCCAGATTTGTTAAAACGGAGGTCGTCGCTAATCCAAGATGGCTGCCGTCTAAAAACAGCACAAATTCTTAAAAAATCTACTTCTCATGAACCGCCAGCCGGATTTCGACGAAACTTGGTAGGAATGATCGATGTAGAATGCTCTTTCAAAGGTGTTAAAATGGTGACCCCGGGGTCAAAAATGGGCGTGGCCCGTGGGTCAAATTTTATTTTTGACCGAATATGCTCATGTGATATATCAAATTGAAGGTATCGATGAGGCGATTGCTCTGGTGCAATATTTGTCGGAATCGGATGATTATGTTATCCATGATGGCCGCCAAAAGGTCCATTTATTCGAGATTTTGAACGTCTTTTTCTCAGGCCGATGCTGGCCAAACTTCATAGTAAGTTAAGATCCTTGGGTGAAGCATTTTCAGATTTGGTAAAATGAGTCATCGCGTAATCCAAGATGACCGCCATCTAAAAATAGCACAATTTTTTTAAAACACATATGAACTCAATGTCACATTCTCCTCTGGTGTTCTTGGAGTCAGGTGAGCGACTTAGGGCCATCATGGCCCTCTTGTTTTTGTGTGTAGTCTGCTAGAATAATATTAAAGGACGTTTTCGTCCTATATACATGATATATGTGGGACGTATTCCACCAAATTGTAATAGAGTTTCTGCCATATTATTTGTTCTACGTGTCAAACCCTCCAAGCGGTGAAACTGTCCGATAACATGTACAAACTAAAATGGCCAGATATGGCAAGCTCTGTATAATATACTCTAAGAAGAACAGTGTCAGATATACTTTATATATATATATTCAGTCACGTGTATGATTCCACTACATTTGAAACAAAAGGTCATATTATACAAAGTCGGTCCTTAACCACTGTTTGTTATATTGTAGATCTCGTGATGTACTGCTCAAACTGGGTACTAATTATTGTTTTTTTAGCTCGCCTGCACGATGTGCAGAAAGAGCTAGTGGCTAATGGCTAAAGAGCTAATATCATAGCTCCGGCTTTATCGTCGGCATCCACAAACTTAACATTGGGGTAAATGTCATCACTTCAGTTTCTTTTCATGGAACACCTTACTATTGCATACACGTATTCCTCAGATGACCCTCTATCATGATATAGCAAATCCACGACCCACTGCCCGTGGGTGCTTGGTGAGAGCATTCGATGCCTTACCGGAATTCCGAATGGAGACCAGTAGCCGATTTCACCAAAATTGCAAAGTATTCTTATCTTGTTATAGCCTAGGTTCTTAGCTCCATATAGAGGCCAAATTGTTCACTTTGTGATACAAGCCTGAAATTTGGTTGTAGATAACCACAAACTGATTTTTTTCAGATATGGAGCTATCTTAGATTTTGCCCATGACGTCCAAGAAATCCAAACTGACCGCCAAAATCACAATTTCAAAATATAAAAAATGTTCTGATTGTGATATAAACATGGAAGTTGGTGGATTTGTAGGGAAACAGACATTGACGTTCATAAAATATACAAAAAATAAGATGGTTACCAAAAACATCACAAATGTAATGTCGTAAGCAGAATGTTTTTAAAAAATATTTTCCAATTGCGTAAGTGATACACTTATTTTGGGCGAACAAAAATAATGATGTATTATTTGTAATCGGAACAATTTTTACCAACTTGCTGAATGCTGTAACCGGACATAATAATGAATCAGATTTTATTAACGGGATCTGTAATAAACGTTCCCCAAACTGCAACGTTTTTGTCCAACGAAACGTCGCCAATAAAATATCACCCAGTTCCTTAACATCACTTCCCAGAAACATCATCATTTGAGTTTACCACCAAATTTGATTTGCGAGCTAACAGAAAAAAATGCAAATAAAAGTAAACACCAAAAACATGTATCTAAAGGTCCCGAAAAGTCCAGCTTATCATGAAACAACAATACAATCCGTGGAGTAATTGGTGCCGCTTGATGAACACAATGAGGATTCAACCGGTTAATAGCCTACCCTTTAAAGCCAAATTAACTAAATAAGCATTAAATTCAATTACTGCTCCCAACAGTAAATGCATTGTGCGAATACCACTGATATAATTTATTATCGCATCAACTGATTTTAATGAACGAAATTGAGCAAACAGAGAAACTACTAGCGTAGACGCTGCCACTGATACAAAACCAAAATAAATACAAAATAACAAATAACTTTCCGACTGCGTTCTTAAATTTGTGTTAGTACCGTCAGCAAAACCAGATTGTTTGGACGTTCACAATTCATCTTGTAACACCTTTAACTGGGAATCTGCAACAACAACAACAAACTAATCATCAGAAATTTTACCAGCATTCTGATAAATGAAACATTCCTCTGACATGAAGCATTTATCTCATTCACAGCCCAGTTCTGTACTAAATTTAGTACTATTATGTGAATCCAAATGCCAACGACTCAACAAATCTGACAATCTATTATCTATGCCAGCTATATGCCTGGCTCTAATTTCAAATTCTCCCTTCGCTGCTAAGTAACATATTTCACGCAAACATTTGTGTAGAAATTCACTGTGGGTTGCCCCCTTGTTCAATATAGAATACGCTGATTGATTGTCACAAAACACGACTATTTTACACCCCTTCAGTCTAGATCCCCATAGCATGAGAGCCACAACAATTGTTAATAATTCCAATTCATTAATATGTAAATGCTGATTTACCACAAATTCTGTGAATTCTGCATGAAAATATGAGTTGCCGAACAACCCACCACAATCCGATAAACATGCGTCTGTTGATAATATGCCATCCAGCACCGACCATTGCTCAAATGACATCATCGAAATACCATTATATGTTGGCAAAAATTTATGCCACCACAATAAGTCTCTCCGAAGGTATTCTGGAATAATATGTATATTTTCCTTAATTTTATATATGCATCGAAGACATTTTAGTAACCGTTGAACAAAAATTCGACCAGGCCTTACCACAGCACTAACAAAACTTAATTTACCAATTAAAGACTGTAATTCCTTTTTTGACGTGTCAGATTTTTGTAACCATTTCTCAATTAAGAAACATATTTCATTTAGTCTGTCCGGTGTAATTTCTAAAGTTAATTTCTCTGTATTACAAAGAACACCAACGAAACTCATTTTTGTTGCAGGAATGCATGACTTTTCTTTTCACTCCTCACAACCACATTTCTCCAGAATATCCCCCAAGGTACCAAAGGCGAATTCTGCGGCTTCTGGCTTTTCACCTCCACACAAGTCATCCACGTAATTTAAGATACACAGTCCTAACGATAACATAGTAAATGCTATGGCATTGGTCACTCGCTGATATATTTGAGCAGCACTTCTGAGTCCCATTGACAACACGGTATCAAACAACAAATGTCCGTTATGTTTATATCCCACTTTGTGGTGTTCACCTGGGCAAATATTCAGTTGTCCATATGCCTTCCGCATATCCCTCTTGAAAAGGAGACAATTTCTCCCTTTCTGTTTCACTATTTGAACAAGATCGTCCACTTTTTGATATATTAGAGTAACCGTATCACCCAAATACTGATTTTGCACAATAGAATCATTTAATGCATTATTTTTCGGAAAGCTCAATAGAATCTTTCTCAGGTTCTGTATTTAGTGGCGAAATAATCATTGGTTTATTAAATGGATTATTTGAAAAAGGCCCCAAAACTGTTTTATTTTTAATTTCTTTTACCAAATATTCATTAATTTCATTGGAATATTCCCTAGCCCCATTATGATTTCTAAAAACTTTGACATTGGGACAAGGCTCCTCAATACATCCTAAAGGGAAACCATATTGTAATATATCACACAAGCCTACGTCTTTATACCCAACTAACATGTGTTTCAAAAAAGGAATATTCAATTTTTTATTAATACAGATTTTACGGCCTTCAAAATTATGCATACCTGATTCTACTATATTATTGTGCGTGTCAACCAAAATCTTTGTTCTATCAATATCTATTCTGATATATTCTGATGCATTACACACTTTACATACTTTATGAACCCCTAATGTAATACTATGTCCATGATTATAATCGTAATTACCCTGTAATGATTCCTTAATTGCGACTTTGGATGAATTTATTGCGACCTGAGTGAATATTGGCATACACATATCCGATAAATGTTCATTCGTCTTGATTATGCCATTTAAATGTGTCCGTCATGCTGTTGAATGTGGGCTTTCCTTTGAACACTCAGGGTGCTTGATTTTCTTCCTATCTTTGAGCCAACACTCTCCGCAGATATACTGACAGTGTCTCATTCTCCCTCTAACCACATAAAAATGATCCCCAGATTTCGCACACTTATTCCGGTTGAATAATGCACAAAACCATACTTGTTCGGAGGAATCGAACTCCTTTTTCCTATCACTTGATAGCCCATTTGATACATTTCGCGAGTTTTTTCTACCCCCTTCCGAACGCCAAATATGCTTTGACAGGATGGCTTGTTCTATTTGTTGTGAATCATCCGCCACTGATTTATACCCCTTATACTCCTAACCCAGGCTGCGTAAACAAAATTCAAACCATCAAATGTGTATGCATTTGAAAAATAAACTATCTTTTTTAATAATTCAAATCTTCCTATTCTTTCCTCTCGCCAGATGGACGGATCGGAAGTTATTTCTAGCTCTCCAGCTACAAACAATTTCAGATCCAAATTTTCAAATGGGGCCGATTTGTTAACGTATTCATACTGTATATTCGAATGTGGCAATTCTTTTGGATATTTCACATTAATGGAATCTCTAGCATGAATACCAGATTTCTTAGAATTTGCATGTTTCTTTTTTGTATTTTTCTTTGTCGTTTAGAGAGCCCCGATTGGTTGGAATAGGAAGAACCAGAACTATTGTCACTATTAGCAATGATTTCTCCCTCTGGAATGGATGCAGATTCAGAATCAGAGCTAGATTCCGAAGAATTATCCGCTAAACCCATCGTTCTCATTTGTGATTGAACGTATCTGCGCAATTTATTATTGTCTCAAGTTCTTCACTGTAAATTTATCACTATCTACACAGGAATGTGACAACGGGAATTGTGCATTATGGGAGTGTGTGTCTCGTTTTCTGCCAAATTTGGTCGAAAGTTTCTGACAAATTTCTCCCTTACCTCCTTTCTTCAGAGTCTCCAAATCCTTTGTTGATTTAGCTGCTAGTTGCAGCTTCCGTCGCTCATTCTCCTGTTTCCGCCTAAGCCGACGTTTCTCATCTTCCTGACTCTACAATTTCCTCATCATCAGAGAAATCCTCATCAGCCGACGAAACGCGCACCTGCTTCGACGGGTTCCCTACCTTCCCGGCATCGCCTAAATTACGGAAAGATCCACTCGCTCCTGTCGGTGATGGATCCAAACGTCCCCCGTTACTCGCTACACCATAAGCTGGCAAGTCTAACGGTTCGTCCTTCCTCATCTCTGGAGAAAACGCTTCCTTGATAGTATCAAGCGTGCAGTCTAATTTGCCCGACTCCCCAAAGTATTTGTAGTCCGTCACTCTTTGTGAAGAAGAGCGTTTCGGTCTCTCCGACGTCGCCATAATGTCCGTCCTTTTCTCCTTCCTCCGACTCCTCTCCTCCTTAGAATGTCCACATCAGTTGATAGTTGGAGACCGAACTATTAACAATTAATAACTACAGTAGCTAGTTTTCTCTGTGCATTACAGGTTGAATGCACAATAGCAATACAATCACACGAAAACGGATAAATAACGAAATTTCTTAAACTTGAAAAAAATTCATGTCTTATGCTATGAAGCTGAAAATCACCTGTGACGAAAGAAAGAAACCTAAACCGGTCTGAGAGTGAAATAATTGTTTAAACAATCAGAAGAACGGAAATATTAGTAACCAAGACAATCCCCAAACAACTATAAATGATTATACAATTTTACATTAAACACAATGTAATAGGTAATTTCTGGAATAAATAATAATATAATATAAATGCTTCAAAAGGACCAATATTAGTAAATTCAATTATAAATTTGACTGATTCAAGTTTTACACCCGAAGAAAGAAAAATACCAAACAAAACCGTAAACCAGACTATGGGGAAAAACCGGAAGCAGTATGGAGGAAATTAAACTTTATTTTCAGCATTCGAGGTAATTAACATTTTTAGAGTTAAACATTCCCAATATACATGAAGTGCAGTTTTTGCATTTATTTTGTTCACCTTTGACCTCTAATCGCGGCATCTGATTGGTCAGTCTCAACAGCAAATTGAAGATGGCGGCGAATTTTAAAATCTAAATCGCAGTCAGTTCAGCTGTCCATTTGTACAGTATATGCGACGTAAGCAACGACATGGATATGTCCATTATGATTGCAATACTTATTATGACAGCTGTGTAGTCTAAGACCAGCCAATATTGAAGTTCATCGTAAATAAATCGGAGATTTAATCAGATACAATACCGCATCTACCTAGCGTGGACGCCGCCATTTTCCTTTGAATGAATATACGTTCCCTCAATATTGTCATTGTACCAGTCATCGTGCGTCGTGTAATAGCATGTAAAAGTGGAATGGAATTAAATGGTGCTTAACGGCCCATCAACACAAAAGAGTATCATTTAAGGCCAAACATTGTAGGCGAAGAATAGAAATAACAGTAACATCGTATGCTAGACCTGGTAGGCAATCAGATGATTAGGGTAACAATGAAATACGATGAGAAATATAAACGAGCAACATGTTAAGAATGATAAAATTATAGAAATGAGAAACATGTATACAATGATAAAATTGAATTTTCCAATACAAGTTGCTTTCATGCAGAAAACTAAGCAAACCTTCAATGTTCTCCACCTGGAATGACTCCGCAAGTGAAGTGACATTGTTCAAAGTGTTTGTGTGGAATATCGGCAAAGTCGATATGTACAGTCTGGAAAATAGGATGTGCTGCACGGTAAATGTAACAAGCGGCGTGGTTCAGCGCCAGGTCTGGTTATTGTAATTGCAGGGCTGACTATATATTTATTTGGATGTAAATATTCCGTTCTGATTTTATTTTGGGATTTCTCCTCCAATGCAGCAGGTTAACTGCGGGATCGAACCAGTTGGCCCGGCCTTAAATGACCGTACTTGTTCATAAGCCGTTAAACACCAATATATCAAATTATATCATGAATCTAATCAAGGGCTACACTGTTAATTATCTGGATCAGTTTTGTAATGGTACCCCATCATCTGAGACACGCCATGGGATTTTGTACCTTCGGACATCTACGTAATTTTATGAAATACGTTTCAAAATTTACAATATTTTTTCATAAATACAGTTAAAAATCGCAAGTAATCTTTCCCGTGCGAATAACACAGTTGTAAACATACACAAATTATAGGTTGACACTGATACAGTGGAATCTCTCTAAACCGGACACCCTGGGACATCCCATGGTGTCCGGTTTAGAGTCTCCATTGTGAAACATGCATATAATTACTACTTCAAGACCCGGGTATGTGCTTTGTGATCATGAACAGGCATTGACATCGGAGATAAATGGAAACGATATATTTCAAAATTGAGCACAACTGACTTGACTATGTGTTCAGTTTAGAGAGGTTTCGACTGTAATACAGCTGTCGCTTAATGCGATACTGTGATAATAAACGCATGGTAGTCTCGCATAACAATTTAGAATTTATAGTTCCAACTGGACACTCTGGGAGGTTTATAGAGGTTTCACTGTAGCATGCATATTAGAAGCACGACAGAAGTGTCATCGAGGGAATGGCGAACTGTATAGATCCTGATCAGACTGTGCGGATGCACAGGCTGATCTGGATCTACACTTGTCGCAAAACACAAAACAAACATGTTTCCAGACAACGCAGATTTAAGGCCTTAAAACGTTAATTTCACCTTTCATAGTGTTTAACAAATCACAATTGTCCTGTGGTGCTATTGCCATACATTTAACGTTATTGACATGGACATTCAATTAGAAACAAATCCCAACAACCTACTGAAATGATAATGAAGCACATATAGTGTACATATATCAAAGGACTGAAAGTCCTGAAATCCTTCGCAGTTGCGACAAAAAGTATTCTCTCAAAGAGTCGTCACAGACTGGAATGCACTCCCTAGTGATTGTGTAAATTCGAACACACTAAATAGTTTCAAAAGTTCACTCAACTCCGCCTGGAAGAAGAGACCCAGCAAATTCAACACGTGAAAATATTGTACAGACATTTTAACCATGATTTAGTTGTGCTCTCCCCCAGTTTCAAAGACAATTATCCAATTTGACGTCGCTAAAATAGGCCAGTACAAGCCTAGCTTACAAGAAACGGCCTTCAACCAAGGTTGAACCAAGGTAGGTAGAAAATAAAAAAAAAAGTACTTGCCCAGGTCAAAAAGTTACTCGCCCAGTTTTTTTTAAAAATAAATTGCTATTTCCAGTTTTTGTAATGTTGCATCTTATTTATAAAAAAAAAGCTTTTACATATGAATCATTACCAAAACGTATGAGACATATTCACTATTATTGTTATTTATATTTTAAGTATTAAATGAACATAAACAAACAAATAGCAGCGAATTTGCTCAGAGGCTTGCACTTATTTATAAAAAAAAAGCTTTTACATATGATCATTACCAAAACGTATGAGACATTATTCACTATTAATTGTTATTTATATTGTAAGTATTAAATGAACATAAACAAACAAATAGCAGCGAAATTTGCTCAGAGGCTTGCACACTTCTTATTTTCTATAAGCGTTGAGTGACATAGATTTAGTTTAATTTATAGTGGCTATGTTTGCATGCGCTGCGTGCTGCCGTAATTACTAAATTCAATGGTTTCGGACCCGGCGCCGACCGTTTCGTCCCAAGCCGTTATGTTCGGCGTCTGAAATGCGCGTTAACCCAACTGTATACGAGACGATATATGTGGCCGCGTATACACTAGTCTATACTCGCAGTCCTATTATGTGTTAGCCCGGCCGCGTAAAGCCGACAAATAATCCGTGAATTAAACTTGCCCGATATGGACCGTGTTCAAAATCGCTAGAGATTCTACCCGTAACGTGTACATAGACACTGCTTGAATCTTACTTCCCGCAAATTGACGTAAACTGTAAACAACAAATGGTCGCTGAATTAATACCATTTGTTGGCCGTTATCGATGGAATTAATTGGCAATTTCTTCCAAAAAAAATAATCCTGACCTAATCTTTCACTCGCCAAACTGGGCGAGTGCCTGTAGAAAGTACTCGACCGCCACAAAAAGCACTCGCCATGGCGAGTGAAATTTCAACCCCTGTAAATTATTGTATCGATTCAGGTGCGCGAAATGACCTTGTCAATTTGCATAAACTGAAGCCATCACAGGCGCTCGGATTGTTCAACAAAAATAATATAGAGTCGCATTTCATCACACTATCGGATTATTTTTTAATGATTATGATGCATGTTTTGTTGAACGGGTATATAATAAATAGGTTTTGGATTTGTACGGAAATATATTTCGGCGTACTCGTTCGTTCGGCGGAACCTAAAATTATTCAAACTCTAAGACAATGTTTCCTTTGTGAAGTGTATCGTACTGCATTTTCTGTGTAACGTCATTATAGATTAGTTGATGTTTTAAGTAAAATGGACACTGATTAATAATATCGATGGCTCACGATGATTATTTAAAGCATGCGGTATGTAACTGTCAAAAAAACAATTAATGTTTCTGTTTTAAATCATCATCATTTCGCTGTCCAATGTTGGATTTTATCGAGCCATTGACCTATGACTATGTAAACGATTCTGTAATTTGTCGGCATAAAATGGCGGAAACTACTTTTCATGAGACACGAGGTTAATTGTATCAGTGCGCGTGAAAAATAATATACTCAAATTAATACATGTCAGTTTATATTATATTAAATCAGATAAACATTTTGTAATATAAATGTCGTATAGAAAAATTAACAACACATGTATTACACTACACAATATAATGTTAGCTCACTATCAGAACTATTTTTCATGGCGTATAACTACGTATAAATTACATGTGGAGCGGTCGATCATTGCGCTAAAAATATAACCTTCCTAACAAAATATTTATTATGAAACACGACAGTTAATATTTTATAAAATCACAAACTGTTTTTAAAAATATAACTGTAGCTGAAAAAAATGTAGCTGGCCAAAAATGTGAGTGACACGTTCATAATGCACCGCTCGCTTTGGAACTCTCTCACGTGGCGTAGCTAGAATCATGAAGCATGAAGTACGTTCGTTGGTCGACAATTACTCATTTGCATAAATCATGTGAGGTCTCAAAAACTGTATAAGGACTATATCCAAGCAAATATGCTTGGATAATAACGTCACTTAAGGACCTACTTCATAGAACACCATCACTTGTTTCGAAGATAATAGCTTCGTAAAATGTGATTGAATATTTGTATAAAGTTTATCTGAATCTGTTATGCTTAGTGTATACTATACTGTGCATTGAACTGACATATACATACAAGCCGTCTTAGCATAGACAAGCTATCGGACAGTTTCACCTCTTGTAGGTTTGACACAGACAGCTCAGAATTGGACAGGTAAACTTATAAAATTGTGTGCAATATGTGTTTAAATAATTATGTTATCCATTATATATATTCCAAGTTTATGCAGTACGCCATCTTTTATAACGTAATGGCGTCGTGATGCTCATGCAATGACGTCACGACGTCATGACGTTATGAATAAACATAAACATTGTGAAATCTAAAGTGGATTCCACTTAGCGTTTAGTAGAAACTAATTCCTTGATAATGGCCTTAATTTCCAATATTTAAAATGGCCGCGGCCGGTAACCTTTAGATAATTGCCGACCGGTAAAAACACACGACCAACTCGGTCCAAGTTCGCCGTTCAGGTGAAGCGTGTACTTCCAGTGAGTTGCAAAACGAAATGCACTAATGTACTTTTCTGTAGTGAGCGGAGATTGCTATGAAACAGCCATGGATGCGCACATGTACATGTATGAATGTGATATTGCTTCATTTGATGCAATTGCGATGAAACGGCCATGACCACGCGGGATTGTACGGAGCCCCGCAGGGGACATGGATTGTTTTTTATTAATGCGTTCCCACGAAATAACAATTCGTTCCCTACATTCAAAAATTCGTTCACGAATTAACAATTCGTTCCCACGAGATCACAATTCCTTCCCTCGAATTAACAATTCGTTCCGACGAAATGACAATTCGTTCCCTCGAATTAACAATTCGTTCCCACGATATAACAATTCGTTCTGACGAATTAACAATTTATTCCCGTTGTTATTTCGTGGGAACAAATTGTTAATTGTGGGAACGAATTGTTAAGTCGTGGGAACGAGTTGTTAATTCGTGGGAACGAATTTCTAAATTGAGGAACGAATTGTTATTTCGTGGGAACAAATAAATAACAAAAACAGAATTCTACGTCCCTGCGGGGCTCCGTAGAAACGTACTTATGCGCGGAAAAGATTTCGGAAAGTTAGACAGAGAACACATTCATTTTACCAGGAAGAGTATTACAACAACGGGTATCACGTGATTGAAACTGGCATGCTGTACATACACATGTACACAACCTCCTGTGTTCATCTTACCCAGATTATCAACGTTTCTCAATATATATTGGCAAAACAAACTCACAATCAATCAACTTGAACAGCCAATCAACAGCCAATCAAGCTGCTCGATTTCAAGCACAATATTCACAATATTGACAATTACAGGCGGTAGTGTAGTGAGTCCAAATGGAGATGCCTCCTCCAGTCGCTGCAGCGGCACTAGCATGTTGCCTCAACGTCCATCGATATGAGGATTATCCCCCCTCCCACCACCCGGCACACGATCACCCCCACCCCCCATTAAACTACATGCCAGCCCGTTCAATATGGGATCATTTCGCCCTGGTACTGCCTAGCAGGGCCTTCTCTAGGCCCATCATCGGAGCCTCGAAGGCGAGTGAGACGACGAGGGCGGCAGCGTAACCGATGTACGTGTGTCCCATGAACTGGTAGGCCTGCGAATATAGAAAACACAGAATAGCGACACTGCCGGCTTCGCTAATCTTGCCAATATTTGTCAATATTTTTATTTCTAAATATTTTGCTTGAAATCAAGCAGCTTGATATGTATGAGCCTACATCTGAGGATCAGACAATCAAAGTGCTTGATGCGAGTTGACATTGCCAACAGATGTTCAGAAGCGTTGACACTCTTTGCAAGATTAACGCAGGCGGTCGTGTAGTGTCTGTTGATATCATGCAATGTTAGGAATCTCTAGGCTTGCAGAGGAATTTCTACCGTTTCCGAGCCGAGCCTGCTAGACTTAAATGTACACGTCTAACCATGATAAGATACTGTCTGTTCTACGTTTTGCTGCCGACAAACTTTTGGCTATTAAACATATTAAATCTAAAAAAAGTCACCATCCCCAAAACAAATTTGTTTAATGAAATTCCATAAAATATTGATTCTATTGCGAAAAAAAAAGTTTTTACTATGGGAATTTAACATGGGCAAAAAGGAGGGCAGGCTGACCAGGAGGGTCGAACAACTAAAAGTTTTGCAAATTGACACAGAAACCTCGTAAGATAGTTGGAAGTGATGTAAATAAGAAAACAAAGGTTACATTTTGAAAATCGGTCCACAAATAAAAATATATTTAATAAAAAATCTATTGTTAGCCCCAAGGTTAAATTCCGAAACAATTTTTTTTTTTCGCAATAAAATCAATATTTGATGGATTTCATCAAATCGTTGTTTTTGAGGAGGGTGATTTTGTTTGTTTGTTGTGTCATTTGTCTCATTTTACGGATTATACTCATTCATTTGGCCTGCGAATACCGGGCTACAGTCCCACCTGCGTTCATCTTGCCGATACAGTGGAGCCTCACTAAACCGGACACCATGGGAGGTCCCCAGGGTGTCCGGTTTAGAGATGTTCCACTGTAATTCCGCTGTAAGAGCAATGAAACACATGCATGTGTGCATTGCAATCATGAACAGCAATAAACATGAGCGATATTTGGCAGTGAAATTGGTCATAATTTAACACATCGATGTCGTTGTTCGGTTTAGAGAGGTTCCACTGTATTTGTCAATTTATTTATTTCTAAATACTTGAATATTGTGTTTGAAATCGAGCAGTGCAGACAGACTGTCTATGCCCCTGAGTCTGTCGTCCATATGCTCACCTTACAACTTCAGCAGTCATAGCAGCGTTGCTGTTAGAGAAGCCAGGGTGTTTAGAAAATGTTGAATTCGATCCTTTACGTCCTTTTCACAAATCGCTTATGGAAAATGGCGATGCAACTGAAAGAGAAGAGGATGATGCATGTTTGCAAAACATTACCGAGGTAATTTCTGACGCGATGAAAGGTGCAGCAAATGAAAGTCGAACAGGAACACTCTGGATCAATTATTTGGAACAGGTTTCTCTCCTTAGGTTGTTTATTCGGGCTGAGCGTACAGGAGACTGGGATCTACATGTGTATTGTGTCAGTAGAATGATCCCTTTCTTCCATGCTACGGGTCCTCTGGCCTACGCAAAGTCAGCCATGCTATACCTGCACCAAATGACAGAACTTGACTCCAGCATGTCTGAAACAGAACGCAGATTGTTCACCGATCATGGATACTTTACAATACGCAGGTCTGATCATTTTGGAGCGGCAACTTTTCGGACCTGACCATTGAGCAGGAGCTTACGCCGGACGGATGACCCATGGACGGGGAATCACTGAAAGCACGTTGGCAAAGTGGATCCATGCATTGCCAAGTTGCATACTTATACGTGAAGCCCTTTATAAATTTACCGGTGTCCATACGAGTACCTCAGAGCAGCATAAGGATCTGCTGGTCAGCTCAGAATCTCGCGACCGCAAAGACTACAATACCTTCTTAGAGTGGATACGGATACATTCACCATTTTCAGCTAGTAAACCAGATTCACTTGTTGCAATAGACACAGGTCTGGTGGCTGATGCATCTGTGAACTGTGACACCGCCTATGAGATAGGCCGGGCAGCCGCTGCTACCATTGTCAATACACCGTTCACAGATGTAAAACTGAAACGGAACGACAGAGTGAAGACAATAAGTGGAGCTGTTAACACAGTCAAGATTCGTGGTCAGTCAGTTGTGGTAAACCCAACTTTGCTGTTTAATAAAATCACTTGTGTTATGGAAAGCAGTTCAGAGATGGAAGAATTCCTGTCGTACGAACTGGCACCACAACCCACGTCTCTCTTCAATGAAGGCATAATGTCAAGAAGTCAAATTTCCGGTGTCGGATAAAACTGGATAGGCATCACGGGACAGTTGAAAATAGCCCAAATTGAACATTTTTATGAAGGCAGTGGGCGGCTTAGAAAAATCACCGCCTCTTCGACAAATATTCAAAAAATACTCGCAAATGAAGTACAATTCACACGCCAGACTAAAAATGCAGTAAACGCCTCGGAAGTGTGTATTTAAGTTTGTACTAAATTACCACACGCACGTAATTTTGGTCAGAAATGTCAACATGACTGAAATTGTTGGATTTGTTTTCATGAACATATTAGTCATATACGCTGTGTTATGACTTGTTTTATCATATGCAACACCACACCATTGACCGGTGACGAGACGAGGATTTTACAAAGAAGTCATGTTGAAAACGGAAGTAAATACACAACCGACTACGTTAATATTGCACAGACTATCAACGTTTTAGTCTCTAATGGCAATACAAACTCGCAATCAAGCACTTTGATTGTCTGAGACTGAGCTGTAGCACAGCTCAGGCAAGAGCGATATTCAAGTATTTTGAATCAAAGAAATTGAGAAACATTTGCAAGATTAGCTCAGGCGGTAGTGTAATGGCCTCGGAAATCCTCGTTAGGCAAGCCTCGAAATTGCTACACATTACCTAGCATTGCCTGATAAACTTGATATCAACATTTTCTTACTAGCCTGGTATTCGCTATTTATCAGGTAATCTGCCCTGTATTGACCGAATACGTACTGACTGATAACATATTGTTGTATCAGGCATTGACCTGATACAAACATCTGTGTTACAACGAAGTGAAAGCTGACGTTCTATTCGTCGGATGATGTCACTTGACGCTACGGAATTACACAACGTAAACAAGTCCGCGTTCTGTCCATAGATAACGACGACATCTGCGGCGGGCCTCGGAATTCCTACGCGTTTCATACCCTTGCCTGATAACCTTGATATCAAAATAGAATAGTTTGGTATTCTCTGTCAAGTCGGTGCAAGCTACGATATCATGTTGTCAGTCAATACGTATACGGCCAATACAATGTGCATTACCTGATTAAACATGTTATCAGCCAGTAGTTGCAAACGGTAACTCTTGCAGTCTACTCTCGTACCGTCCATAGCGGTACGGGAATAGATTGCAAGACCGTTCGCAACTAACCAGTCATGAGATATACGGCCAATGCAATGTGCATTACCTGATAAAACATGTTATCAGCCAGAAGTTGCGAACGGTAACTCTTGAAATCTACTCTCGTACCGTCCGTAGCGGTACGGGAGTAGATTTCAAGAGTTACCGTTTGCAACTAATCAGTCGGGACATATACGGCCAATACAATGCTCATTACCTGATCAAACATGTTATCAGCCAGTAGTTGCAAACGGTAACTCTTGCAATCTACTCTCGTACCGTCCATAACGGTACGGGAGTAGATTGCAAGAGTTACCGTTCGCAACTAATCAGTCGGAACATATACGGCCAATACAATGCTCATTACCTGATAAAACATGTTATCAGCCAGTAGTTGCGAACGGTAACTTGCAACCTACTCTCATTTCGGGGAGTAGATTGCAAGAGTTACCATACGCAACTAATCAATCAGGACATATACAGCCAATACAATGTGCATCACCTGATAAAACATGTTATCAGATAAACAGATACATGTTATCAGCCAGTGGTTGCGAACGGTAACTCTTGCAATCTACTCTCGTTTCGGGGAGTAGATCGGGGAGTAGATCGCAAGAGTTACCGTTCGCAACTAATCAGTCAGGACATATACGGCCAATACAATGTGCAGTACGTATGAGGCTAATGCAAAGCTCCTTATGTAATAAAACAGTTCACCTTGCGGATATTCCTTCGGTTGTTCATGCTCATGCTTGACGTCAACTGTAACATCTAACGGCGTTAACCCAAATAAATGTTAACCACACAGGGTTCATTAAAGAAAGATATATTGGAGAAAATGTACGAACCCTTATGGAAATAATTGATGACACAAATGAAAACAATAAAACAGGAATGATATTTTGTGCAGACTTTCAAAAAGCTTTCGATAGTCTAAGCCATAAATGTATAACTAAATGTCTACAGCATCTCAACTTTGGCAACTCACTAATTCAATGGATAACTCTATTTTACAAAGACGCTAAAAGTTGTATCACAAATAACGGTCATCTATCCAATTTATTTAACGTTAAAAAGGGCGTCAGACAAGGCTGTCCTTTATCAGCATATATTTTCATACTATGCATAGAACTATTGTCACGTAAAAGTAACAGTAACACAAATATTAAAGGTCAAACTCTTGGTGGGGAGGAAATAAAACAAACACTTTTTGCAGATGATGCAAGCTTTACACTTGATGGCACCGAATAATCGTTCAAAGAACTTGTTAGAACTCTAGAACAATTTGCAAATATATCTGGTTTTAAAATTAAACAAAGGAAAATGTACTATTTTAAAATTGGGAACAACTAGATATAACACAAATAAATGGTGCAACAATAACTTATATACATGGTCCAATGAACAAGCCTCAACTCTAGGAATAACTTTTACAAACGATAAAACAAAACTGCAACTACTAAATCTAACACCCAAAATTAAGTCATTCCAGAACTGCCTAAATAGTTGGAAAAAATGGAACCTAACACTAATAGGAAAAATAGCAGTATTAAAAACGTTTGCATTTCCTAAACTGGTATATCCGCTGACAGTACTAGAAAATCCATCTGATGAAATCATTAATGAGATAAATAAATATATGTTTGACTTTCTTTGGGATGGAAAACCTGATAAAATATGTAGAAAAACAATTATTCAAAACTACGAAAATGGTGGATTAAAAATGATAAATATTCAAGCTTTTTTGCATTCATTAAAAGCATCTTGGATAAAAAGATTAAAGGGATCACAGAATCAATGGAAAACAGCCTATAACAATGAATTGAACAAGTATGGTGGTGATTTACTGTTCAAGTGTAATTTTAATCAAGTTGATGCAAAACAGATAATAAAAAGGTATACATTTTTAGGTGAGATTATTACATCGTGGAGTAAAATTAACTTTAAACATATACACCCTGTCATATCAAATGAAATATTATGGCATAATACCAACATCAAACAAAGCAATACATTATTTTATAAAGATTGGCACGATAAAGGTATAATGTTTATAAAAAATATTTACGATTACAGAACAAAAAACTTCTATACATTTCATGAACTAAAGAATTTGTACAATTTAAGCAATGGAGATTTCCTAAAGTACTATACATTAATAGGTAATATTAAAGATGCGTGGAAAGAAACACTTAAAACAGAAAATATTGACACTGGCACACCTGAATATCTAATTTCGAAACTTTTAAAAAATAAAATGGCCAATAAGATGTTATATGACATACAAATCGATACAATGCGATTAACTATATTAAAACACACTGTCAAATGGGAAAATGAATTAAATATTCAAAATATTAAATGGAAGAAAATATTTATCTCACCTATCAAAAATACTATAAGCACAAAACTAAGAGCATTCCAGTACAAATACCTAATGAGAATAATACCAAATAACTCCTTCCTATTTGTATGTAACTTGAAACCATCAAACTTGTGTGAATTTTGTAATATGAACGTAGATTCAAATAAACATATGTTTTGGGAATGTCAAACTATCCAAACATTTTGGTCGGAAATAGATGAATTATTGAAATCGAAACTAAATTACACTGCACATCTAAATTACGAACACATATCATTTTGTAATATTAACGTAGTATCTAAACAAAGGTCGGTTCTAATTAATTTCATTATCCTTCTAGCAAAATATTTTATATTCAAATGTAAATGTTGCTCAACACTGCCAACACTAAGCTCATTCAATATGTATCTACAGAAAACAATCTTAATTGAAGAGACAATTGCGACAATGAAAGATAAACTGTTGTAATTTAATACAAAATGGAATGATTTTCACTTCAACTAACAAAACGTATACCAAAGTACCCACACATAGATATATATATACTAGTAATGCCAAAAACGTTCTCTCTTTTTTTTGTTGCATTAACCAAGTCCCAAACCCCCGCACCCACGTATACCCACAACACCCATACACATTATCATATAAAAACTCGTTGTTACATGCCACATATACTAAGACAAATAAAATGTTTTTACCTCTATCAATTGTTCAATCATTTTGTACACATAAATTGTAAAATTGTGTATGCACATGTATGTATTATATGTAACAAAGAGAATAAAAAATTGAAATACAAAAAAACATCTAACGGCGTTACCATGGCAATGACGTTTCCTCCGTCACCGTGAATTGCGACACCATTGGAAACCGCCTCGCTGTCCAGCTTGGTGATTGCCTTACATACTACAGCGCCATTGCCGTGCTTTGAAAGCACGTCAACCTGCAAATAGAATGTAAATTTATTATCGACAAAAATGCATATTATAATGAAGCATATTTACAGAAATGTGATGGTATCTTGTTCCCATACACACGGTGGGGAGTCAGGTGGTCTAGTGTTTTGTTCTGCGTAATGGTGGCGCCCATGAATTGTGATGTGAATCGTATATTTCATATAAGACTGCGGATTCTACAATTTCTGTTCAAACGTTCATAGTACGCGGAACCAAATCAATATACCACATCATTCCACACCGTGGTACACTACTTTCTTGTTTCATCTATAGCGGACAAGGTCTGCTACCTAGCAGCCCAAGTGCCATAGGCTAACCAAAGCCAGTTTGGGGAATTAGCTTGGTTAACACGCACGAGACATCTTTTTATTCCGTCCTTTTATATTCTCTCTAGCGGGGGGTAATACAATTGGTCAATATGTCGATCTGGCGGGACATTGCTAGTTTCACTTACAGTTGCAAGGTATCAGAACACTTACACACAAGGTATCAATACACCAAACTATCAATGTCCAGCCAGCATCACAACATCCCCCAACAAAACTCAAATTCAACTGAATTTGCAAGTGAAAACCTGAAAGAAATTAGTCAAATATTGGACATGTGAAAGTGAAATATCTAGATGGTCTAGTAACCCAAGGTTCAGAATGTTCACAGCTATGAGTAGTTGCCAAAAAGACATAAATGAAATGAACAATATGGAAATTCATAAGGTTGAAGTATAATTCATGATTCCTGCATGCCTATCGTATGGTTGGGATCAAGTACTGTAGTTCACAAACATTCACAGATACATACGTATGTACAGCTGCAGCTGAACACCAGAAACATACAACATACTCTCAATAACAGACAGACGGCCATGGACAGAAAATGCACCTAAAACAAATGTTTCAGTGAAAATACATGAATAAAATCTCCCAAATGAATTGTATTGTCAAAACACACATGAAAGTCATACAATGTAGACTTAGCATTTCATATTTATCCCTAAAACTTGGTAAATCTCAGCAGATTTCAAACTTAGCTGTCAGCAGATCTCAAACTTAGATCTCAAACACAGTCTCTTCTAAAGTCGTACTCTAACTCATGATCTGATCCGAACAAAAATATGCTTAATTAATCGGTTGATGTGCCTCAGTGACTCTAGTCACAAAACGGACAATACTCGCTTATTATAACAATGTCTGAGCAAAATCTTTAAATGGGACAAATGGTGCTTCAGTGATGAAAAATTTGAACCATGTTTTTTTGCTTATATTTAACGGCGGCACTGGCTCTAGGACCTTGCATGCCGTCTCCCAAGAATGGGAGAAAGAACGGAGGTAGAGATTTTTTGAGAGAAGCCGGTAATTCGTATTTACAGAGCAACTACGAATTATCGGTACCCATTCACAGCTGGGTGAACTGGAGCAGTGTGGATAAAGTGTCTTGCTCAAAGACACAACGCAGCACCTCCGGTGAGGCTCGAACCCACGACCTTTAGATCAGCAGTCTGACGCTCTAACCACTAGGCCACTGCGCTCCGTTCATGAGATGAGAAAAAAACAAATTCACCAGCATGTTCCAAACTATACATTCTATGTATACTCAACAAAACTAGAAACGTCCCTGTTTTATAGCCGGTGTAGCTCTGTCTATGTATGTACCACATGTTCAAAGTACATGTATTTTAAACCGTGGCGATGTTCAGAATACGATCGTGTAGAGTTTAGCCGATACACACGGTTTACATAGCGGCCAGTGACCGGAACGTTGATTTCCACTTTTTGCACGTGCACGCTATACTTGTCATCGATAAGGTGATTCAGTTCATGTCGTACCATTCATGCGATAGGGTCTATTCGGAAAATTAAAAAACTTTTTTAATTTTTCACTTTTTCGATATGCCACGGCTTTCCGAAAACGAGCGAAATCAGGCAATTGGGATGCTTGCGGGTGGGATGGCCGCCAGGGCGGTCGCGCCTCGGTTTGGTTGCTGTCGGAAGACGATTTATCGTCTTGCAGCCCGGTACCAGCAGACTGGGGCTGTTCACGACTGGCAGCGACCTGGTAGGCCTCGTGTAACGACGGCTAGAGCCGATCGTTACATTACGTTGACGCACTTACGTCAACGTCGATTGGCAGCCACAGTCACTGCTAGGCGATACGGTGTCTCAGGGCAGACCATTCGCAACCGGTTACGTCGTAACGCCCAACCAATCCGGCACGCCGCCCGTACACTGGTCAGATAATGACCCAACGTCACCGTGCTGCCAGACTGTTATGGGCGCGACGTCATCTGAACTGGAGAAGGGCTGACTGGAACCGAGTTTTGTTCACCGATGAATCTCGGTACTAACGAGATTTACTGAATTTGCCACATTAATTATTGAAATTCCATCTCTAAACATTAAGTAACACATTTCTGAGTTTTTGTGATTTTTGATTTTGACCCCTACCGCCCTTGGCCGGTTATCTCTCGAATATTTAACAAGATATCCAAATGCAATTTATTGGCTTTGATACAGAAATGAATGAACTTGTTTTTCCATTTTGATTTTTAAAAGTAACCCTTTTGGTTTTTGATGAATCTTTCCTTAAACATGGAGGGACGTTTCTAGTTTTGCTCAGTATACGAACAAAACAACATATTATCAGTTCAAACATTTCACTCATTACACCTTTGTAACTGACCCACATAGTCGCATAGTCAATTAATAGCAATTCAGACGCTCCATATAGCGTACAAGTGCCTCGTATTAAAAAAAAAATCCGACAGCTCGCATGATTGAGGTGCACCTATATGACTTGCCACAAGGAAACTGTGTGTCAAGTGTAGATCCAGATCAGCCTGATCAGGGTATACACTGTCAGACAAAGCAGTCATGACGTCTCTGATGAGAACAGTTTGATCATAATCATACTTCTGCTAATGTTCAGGCAATCAATATGTGCAACTCAATGCTAAACATTTATGCATGTGCCTTAACATTTAACATGTTTAACATATACAACAAAAATGTTTACACATACATGTATATATGTATAATCCTAATAGAACATTGACAGTGGTTATAAAGGTACACAATACAAATTCTACTGCAGCAAGGGTGGGGGTGATATCTCTAAGTGCCTACGCTATTTAACGTTCAAGCTAGATGACTTGACCCAAAATGAACGCTGCGATGGTTCACCGCGAATCTGAACCTTATACTCTAAACCCGAGTTTATTTCACGACGGCCTAAAACACGCTTAACTTTGTGATATTGGTTAGGACCGGATCAAACTGATAAATCGTCATTAAGCGAGTTTGGATCAACATGATCAGAATCACGAAAACGTACAGGTTTCAGAGTATTACGCGTAGGACGACGTCTCACAGGTGGCGATGATTGCTCAAATACGGGATTTGGCTGGCTAGCCTGAGCTTGCTGTTCGTGTTCATCACTAGAGTCTGGCGGAGTCTCAGATTCACTGGTTACTTTAATTTCACGCGTGTTAACACTGTCCATGAAATATGGCGATGGATTAGGTTCCCTAACATAAGCCATTTTCAGTCTATTTATGTGTACTGGCTCCTTTTTCACACGACCAGTGTTGGGAATCCCTTATCATAATTCGATGTGGACTCGGAATTTTGAGAACAACGAAAGGTCCCGGTATAGCGATCCATAAGTTTGTGGCCGGTTCCTGTTGGTTCTGACAGGAGGTAAACGTAATCTCCTGGTGGTAGCTCAAGTTGGCGAACTTTGGAATTTTCTCTGTCTTCCATTTGCATTTGAGCTTTGAGAGCATTGTACTGAACATTTTCACGAATAAGTTCCAGTTTGTGCTGATGCTGGCGTAAATAGGTATGCATGTCTTTCGGAACCGTGCGTAGGGTAGTCGAGACCATGTTTGCCAATGGAAATTTCGGTCGTTGTGCAAACATTATTTCAAACGGTGAATATCCTACTGTGGAATTTATGGCACAATTTATGGAGACCACTATAGCTGGTAGTATACTGTCCCAATGCCAAACGTTGTCACGGAGATAGGGTGTTAATCGTTCCGACAACTGACGATGTGTCCGCTCACATGCTCCGAGGCAATGATGTACCATACTTGGAGTAAATTGTTGTGTAATTTTCATCTGACGACACACTTCTGCCATACATGCATTCATGAATTCAGTCCCTTGGTCACTAATTATCGTGTCACAAACGCCGAAAGTTGTAAACAATTGAAACAGGGCCGTGGCGACTGACAAAGCGTCCTTGCTCATCAATGGCACCGTAAACAGGTATTTGCTGAACATATCCAATGCTGTGAATACATAATTTGATCCTTGAGGGGTGGTCGGTAGAGGTCCGTATATGTCCATTTGCCATACTTGAAATGGTCCACTGGGTGAACGATACGACACAATGTTAGCCTTTGTGTGGAGCTTGGTCATCTTTCTACGTTGGCAGTCGTCACACGACTGAATATACTCAGTCACACTTTTTGCTAGTCCAGGGAAATAATAAGTCTCTTTCACTTTGTCAATTGTCTCTGTAATACCACTGTGTGCTGCTAGGGTATTGTCATGATATAGCTGGATTACTGTTTTCTCCAGAATGTGTGGAACTACTAACTGGTAATGTGACATGTTTTTAGTGCGTTTAGCTTTCGCTGTACGAGCATGAAACAGTAAATTATCAACCATGAAGTAGTCAGAAGTTTGTAATAATAGTGTACGCGATAGATTATGTGAAGCTGGCAACTCATTATGCACAAGATACTTGATGATTGGCCTTAGAATCGTGTCCTCGAATTGAAGGGTGGCAATACTTGCAGGTGTGAAGTCACATTGTTCGAACAGAGTTATTGCCCTTAGCCTAGTCTGCACAGGATCTACATGCATTTCTGATTCCTGGGTGTCAGTAGAAGTTATGTAATCAGTTTGTATCAGAGCACTATCCACATCATCATGTCTTTGTGGAGATTGTGTTGCACGAGGTGGCAAATTTACAGTTCCTGACGAAATTTCACTATTTGATGCGGTTGTCAAGTCTGTATCTTGTTTATAGACCGTTTTCAAAACCGTGTCTGAATTTGATGCATTCAAATCGGTATCCTGATTGTAAATATTTTCAGGTGTGCTCTGCTCATCAGCATCTGTATTCATCTCATATACAGGAAGTAGTTTGTCCGTTTGTGTCGCGTGTAGGTAAGTTCTCGGAATTTTCACACTGGGAATGTCATTATCTTCACTGTCGGCATCATACTCTGAATCGCTCGAATGAAAGTCAGTTAAATGAACTTTTCCCACATTGCTGATCGCGATACATGGATCAAGTTGTGTAGACTCTGAATTTCTCGTCAACAAATCAGCTAAACACTTTCCATCCGGAAATCTAATGTCACCAGTCTGCTCAGGAACATAGGGGAAATAGGGGTCTTCTTCATCTGGGCTCTCGGCTGGGAACTGCGGAGGGTTATCAGGAAACGAACGCGACAGGGCATCAGGTACCTGCATCTGCCGCGCTGGTTTGTATTCCACAGTAAAGTTGAATTGCTGGAGAATTGTCAACCATCTCTCATAAATAGCACCTTTCAACTGGTTACTAAACAGCGGCTTCAGCGCTTGGTGGTCACATTCTACAATGAAGTGCTGTCCCCTCACATATGATGCACAATCCACTATATCGGTGATCATACCTAACAGTTCAAGCTTGGTTGGGCCATAAGACTGCTGCCATGTTGCTAATGATTTTGATCCGAACTTCACCACGCGTGTCCTATCCGACTCTGTAGTCTCTACATCAAACTCTGTTTCGGGGTACACCTGGTATAACATGTAACCGATGCCGTGTGAAGACGTATCTACAGCAATACGAAATTGTACGTCATACCGGGGAAATGAGAGTACATGCGAGTTCAGTAATTGTTCTTTCAATGAATCTACAGCTGTTTGTTGGTCATCTCCCCACAGGAATTTAACACTCTTCTTTAACAAGCCAAATAAGGGATACGCCAGGGCACTATAGTTTGGAATAAACTTCCTGAACCTGTTCATCAATCCTAAGAATCGTCTAAGTTCTTTCACATTTCTGGGTATTGGGAAATCTTGGATTGCTTTTACTCTATCTCCTGGGGGTTGTATGCCTTGTTCTGATATTTCATGCCCTACAAATGTGCACTTTGGTTGCGCGAATGAACACTTCTTTGGACCCAATTTCAACCCAGCATCTCTCATGCGGTCAAATACTATCTGGATATCGTGAAAATGCTGTGTAAATGTAGACGAATATATTAACACATCATCCAAGTAGCATAAGACTGAACGAAAGGTTAACCCATTCAACACTTTGTCCATTAATAACTGGAATGTATTTGGTGCTGTTTTGAGACCCATGGGCAAAATTTGAAAGTGCCGAATGACGTGTTGAAGGCGGTAAACCGGGATGATTCAGTTGAAATTGGCATTTGGAAAAATCCAGATGTAAGGTCTATAGACGTAATAAATTTCGGAGTTGACTCCGCTAACGACTCCTTTAATTCATCCATATCCGGAATAGTATAACGGAATTCCTTAGTTTGTGAGTTCAAGTAACGGAAATCGCAACAGAATCTGAATGAGCTCAAACTTTTCTCCTTGGACTGAGGATCACTATCTTTTTACTTTTAGGTTCCTCTTAGTTACTAACACAATGGGACTAGTAATGGGAATATCTTCCTTACTACTGACGGGGTTGATAATTCCCTGTCGAAGTAATTCATCTAAATGAGCTCTCAGTACTTCACGCTTATCAGGTGTGAGACGATATGGACGTTGATGTTTAGATTTCGCATCAGACTTCAAGTGTATTTCATGTTCTACCACACTAGTGAAACATAACTTAGGATTCTCATTTGTAACAAAAATGTCTCTGTACTCATACAGGCATTGTTTCAACTGGGTACTATCTGGATCTGATAAATGATCAAGTTTCATATCAAACTGGGAAATAAAATTGTGGAAATTGTCCCGTTGCAGGTCACCACCGGATCCACAGGGATCCGTGTTGACGTGAAACGAGCGAAAATTGTCAGCATCCTCCTTGCTAGCTGCAGTAAAATTACCCTGAGTACATGTATCAATATCATGCGTTTTACCTGGTGCAGTGGCCATTTTCGCCATCTTCTGACTACTCAAAATGGGACTATTGTGATTACTACTCAACTGCACATGAGCGACCTGGTAGGTGTTATCTAAAAGTGTGTAGGAAGCTAACACAGTACCTCGACTAATCACTATAGACTCTTTAGATGGATTCAAAACTTTCAACGGAACTTTGTGATTAGGAGGGACTAATACAACACACTTTGAGACTACAATACCTGTCTTCACTGCCTCACTATGGCCACAACACATACCCTGTTGACCAATATGTACCTTACTTGGCAAACTTGCCCAAATGACTGTTTCACTATTTGGTGACAATGTAACCTTCTTTTTACACGTGACCTTTGCTCGAGAAACACCATATCTCTCCTTTCTAAAATCTAAAACTATGCCCTTTGACATCAGACACTCAATGCCAAGCAATAATGGTTGTGCGGTATTGGCTAAGACATAAACATTTATACAGTGCTTACCATAAACAGTGTGACCCTTCACATGAGCTGTGCCCAATACCAGAACTTCAGAATTGTCTGCTAGAGTAAGCTTTGTACCAATTAATGGCCGAATCTCAGATTTCAGCGACGGCGGTATTGCTTCATAAATATATTGGGACAACATGTTAATAGCACTACCAGAATCAAGTAGAGCAGACACTTTGCTCTGTCCAAAGCTAACGGATATGTACATGAATTGTGTATACTCATTTTTACATGTATGGGAAGTTTCATTACAAACATTTTCATAACATGATTCAGTCTCATCAGTACATGTCTGTGAACCTGCAATAGAGTCCAATTTATGCAAATTGCAACCATGTTTATATCCCTCAATTTTTGCAATACGGTCCAATTCCTGGAAATCGCAAACATGTGTAGGCCCATTGCTAGTCTGGATGGACGTAGACTTACAGACAGGTATAGAATCAACATCATCAATAGTCTGGGTAGGGATACACGGGGCATGGGAAATACAGTTTATTTTGACAGTCTGCTGGGAAAACTTTCTAGTGTCTGATTTGGTGCTACAATGATTATAATTCCCGAACGGTTGCACCTGTGTACCGTCGGGTAAAGTCAGTTTCCCATCTTCTGGTCCATTAATGGCGGAAGCGCGTTACGCTGGTTACCATGGTTACCGCTTTCAGTCATACACGTTTTACACCGAAACGCGGAGTGACCGGCTTGGCCACACAACTGACACAAAATGCCTGGGTCATTTTCCCCTACACCGTTCCAATTACATATGCGCTAAATGTGGCCCAGTCCATCACATCTGTAGCATGTGATTGGCCCTCGAGTGGAACGCGATTTACCAGACGCCGGACGCGATTCACGATAAGCTGGACGCGATCTACCATAAGCTGGACGGGGTTCACTATAGGCTGGACGGGATTCACCATATGCTGGACGGGGTTCACTATAAGCTGGACGGGATTCACCATATGCTGGACGGGGTTCACTATAAGCTGGACGGGATTCATCATACGCTGGACGGGGTTCACTATAAGCTGGATTCACAGGTGGCTGTAGACTTACAGCACTAACAGGCTGGGATTGATGAGATCTGTACCCATACGCCTCTCCCATCTTTGACGAATGGAATGCCGATTGATGTGTCTCTCGGTTACCGGCCCGGACGAAAAACGCTAACTGGCTTGGAAGTCCCTGTATAAATCTCAATAACAAGTCTCTGGGGTTGTTCCCCAACTTTGTGCCTTTCTGAACCACCAACGCGTAGAAGTCTTCTATTTGTTGCGACGGCGACAGAACAAGGTGTTGGAATACTTCAGCTTCTGCTATGAGGGATGGGATGTTGTTAGTCGTAATATACTTCTCCGAGAATATGAAACGCCACTGTGCCCAAGTGTACTGTTCATTGTTGGCAATCGATAAAAACCAAACAAGTGCATGGCCATCTAGGTGGAGGTGAAACGCAGCAACCTTACGTACATCATTGAGATCACCTTGAAGGGAATTAAGGGTCGCATACGACTCAAATTCCATCAGGAACTTTTCAGCATCCTCATATGAATAGCCAGCAAATTTTGCTATTTTCATGTGGAAGTTCATCGCCAGTGGATACACAGGATTACGTCTCGAAGGGGGTGGTGCATGTGGTGTCGATGGTGTATCTGGAATCGGGTGGTCTATGGATGACACCACCAAGGGGTTCACTGGAGTACTCGGTGTATGAGGCTCAAACATGACGTCACAAATATATAACAGGTCACAGTGCCAGTAGGTAGATGCACGAATATTCACAGTAAGCTGCTGCTAGCATGTCAATAGAACAGGTAGATGCAAAGTAAACATGTCCCAACATCTCTCACTCCGACATCATAATAACTGTAGGGACGAAATCGGCAAGGGACGAAATGGAAAACATTGTCAAGTGCGAGCCAACAACAACAACAAATCGTTCGCTTCAACGAGTCCAATATTTCACTTTTCACAAGTCCGTGTGAGAGCTGATCGTCGTTTAATGATTCTCCACCATATAGCGGACAAGGACTGCTACCTAGCAGCCCAAGTGCCATAGGCTAACCAAAGCCAGTTTGGGGAATTAGCTTGGTTAACACGCACGAGACAAAACACGCTGGCTGACATCTTTTTATTCCGTCCTTTTATATTCTCTCTAGCGGGGGGTAACACAATTGGTCAATAGGTCGATCTGGCGGGACATTGCTAGTTTCACTTACAGTTGCAAGGTATCAGAACACTTACACACAAGGTATCAATACACCAAACTATCAAATGTCCAGCCAGCATCACAACACATCAGTCATTCCTCATTAATTTAGTGCTTTGGGATTATGTTATTGTCTTTGTATTATCACGTGATTATGTCAAAAACTATCAAGTTAAAATGTGTACGTGCCGTATCATGAAGAAAAATTCTGAGAAAATGCACTGAATTACATATTGAATTATTATTAAGAATAACTCATATTTCTTCTTAAAGGTACATGCCCAGTCAGTAGGCACAAAATGTTCTTTATTTATCCCGTCTACACAGTGCGTATGTGCCGTATGTAAGATGTCAACCAACATTATGTCCATCCTGCAGCGGAGGGAAACAACGGCGCACGATCTCACAAAACGGTGGTTTGTTGAACATCACCTACTGCATATGTTACAGCATGAATGGATGTTTGATAGTGACTTAATGGTTCACGTGTATTTGCTATTAAGACGTCTTGTAAATACATTCAGTTGTGTCTGCAACAAAACATACGACATCATCGCTAGGTGGGACGAGGCTGGAAATGAGGTGACCAGTCTTGTGATTCTTGCAAACGCCATAGCTCGGGAAGTTAGTGCTCCATGCATCGATGCTTTGGTGGTAATGTGCGAGGAAGTAGTCATGGCCTCGAATTAAACTACGTTCATCAATAATAATTTTATTTATTCACGTAAGATGCTTTTAAATAAAATAACCGAGTAACGTAATGTACATTTTGTATGCGTGTGCATCTTTTATGGTATACCCACAGTCTCTAACAATTGCTATTCCATGTATGTACATACGCATGCCTGCCCTCGGTTTAACAATACCCATTGTCATCCTCACTTGGGTGAAAACTATACGTCATAGGCAAAAATCTGAGAAAACCCGGTCTATTAATGCCTTTGCAACCAGTGTAGATCGACCTGTATCAGCTACATCCTGTATTGTATCTGCACAAGGAAATCTGTATACTCTGTTCGCGAACCTGTCACATTCATCTACACAGGTACGCCAGTCAAGTTTATTGTAAAGAAATAGACACAGTTATTTGATCATTGGATTTCGTTGAACACAACTACCAGACAAATACCCGTACTTATGTAACAGGGCTTAATTGTATCCCATCATGTGTGTCACAGACCGTACCAGAATAGCGAAATTAACAATGACACAAACGCCACCTAGAACTGGCTTAAGATATACTAAACGCATCAATGACAGCATTGATAGAAGCTTGGGGACTGTTTACAGCTGTCCCGTACACAATGTACAAAGTACAGAGATGTAATGCACATATCAATGTTTTCACCGCCCCTGGTGGGGTGGGGGTAGGGGGTGGGGGGTGGGGGGGGGGGGGGGGCGGGAATACGCGGGAATTAGACAGAGCCAAAAATTCCCGACAGGCGGGAATTAAAATTAGACACTTTTACCATTTGTATAATTTCCCTGTTTCCCCTCCCCACACCCCACCCCCCCCCCTCCGTTCCCCAATGGCGGGGTAAACATTGATAAGTGCGTAAGTATAAACAAAAGACAACGTCTGGCGATCCTTGAAAATCGCTGAACACGACTATTATTATGTGTTTTCCATTGTGTCCTGGAGGTTCTTATAGTTCCAATATATAAAAATGAAATAAAAATGTCTCAATCTCCCCAAATTCAGATCACCTGAACGACAGCTTGAATAGCCAATAGATTTCTGCAGAACATGCTAGTTTTAGATATGCAATATTCCAACTGGCTTGCGAGATGCATGCCTTTAAACTTTTGGAATAGTTTGTAAAATGCTGTGTCCCATTCACGTCAATGGTGACGTTGCCCAAAAAAGGCGACGTCAAAAAATGCGTAAATTTAAATACATGTATCTAGCAAACTGGGCGAGATAATAAATATTCAAGACTATCACATTCTGCCCAAATCTATTGGGTATTCATAAGAAGTATTTCATTACAATTGGTTCAGTATGTACTGAGCAGCTAGCATGATTGAAACCAAATTTGGAAATACGTGTAAGTCTATGGGATTTTAATTTGCGGGAAATTTCTTATGTCCACTAACTTGTACACTGGATATGAAAGCATCATGGAAGAACACGTGGAGCCACCAGCCAGCAGAAACACATGACTATGCTTTAAGCAACGAAAATAAGACGGCGGTAAATATGTTAGGTCATGTCCGAAGGTACCTGTCAGCGTGTCCGAATGTACCGCCTTTTGTCCGAAGGTACCGCCTACCCCGATGAACGTGACGATAAGACTCGTAAACAAATGGTATTCAACAGTAATGCGGTGTGGTATCATTAAAACCAACCGGAAATGGTCCCGGCTTTCGTATCCGTTGATATCGCTGGGTTGATGTGCGCCTAAGCTGAAGTTGCCCGCCGGAAGTGAAGGATACCTGAATATATTATAATTTACCCCTACACCGAATATTTTTTCGCGGGTTAATTCCGCTGCCGGAAGTTATCGCAAGCAACGCATATCATATACCATAAAAACTACTGTTTATAACAGCTAAATAGTACTTCCGGAAAATGCAAAACGGAGAAAGAGACACAGTGATTGCAAAAGGGTATCGGAATATGCATTTCTCACGACCACCATCAAAAGGGTATGGCGGCTAGCCCACCCCCTCCCCCTCCACCCCTAAGACGAAGGTGTCGGGTACCCACTAGTATGGTGACGGAGGACATAGGCCCCGGTGTCCGGCGGCACCGTCGGCTATGGGCCTGAAGTAACTTTGTGGGTATGGTGGTCAGTTTAAGTCATGGCATTTTCTCGAAAACCACCACGGGAAGGGGCAAGTGAAAAGGGCGCGACCGCTAACCCACAGGGGAAGGTGCTGAGCAGCGACTAGTATATGGGGGTATGACAGAGGCCCTGGTGTCCGGCGGAACCGTCGGCTTAGGGCCGGTTGGTGGCCGGTTAATGCCATAGCATATTTCACGAAATCTGAAAAACGGCGTTGGGTGGATTCAAAAGGGTATGGCGGCTAGCCCTCTAGAGGAAGATGCCGGGTACCGACTAGTACGGTGACGTGTGGCATAGACCCCCGTCTCTGACGGCACCGTTGGCTAAGGGCATGAAGTAACGCGGTATGGTGGTCAGTCGAAGGCAGTATGGTGGTCAGTCCGGAGACCATGGAGACCATGTCACGTCAATAAAAGTTCCCACTACGCTCTGAGAACGTTGTAGGAGTTCCCATTGCGTCGTGGCCTTTTTTCTTGGACGCAGCTAGAACTAGCGGCGGTGTGATTTGGTCATAAGCGTACTACACCGCGCACGAATATCGGATTATAGTGTTAGTAATACTAAAACGCCACAGCCTGATGTGCAAAAAAAAATAATAGTGCAGATGTTTGAGGCGACAAACACAGTTTGCATGTAAATCCTGATAATTACTACCCAAATACTAGTAGATAGACTTTTTGTTTGATTGGAGATCTGTAAAAAAAGATAACATCAATTTACAGCTATTTATTACTTGTTACTGTTATTAATTAAATGACACTTATTATCAACCATGACAATGTTTTTGTTTAAATAAACTGGGTCTCCGATAAAGTGGTCAAACATAATTCCACACAATTGTTTAAACGCAAATTGGTAGCACATTTGTGAACATAATTGTACATAATGTTGATAAACATATTTATTTAGATTACGCATTTAATTGATATACATAATACAAAATTGGCTTATTTGTATATAAAACAGCCTTATAGAACCGTGCATGTGTATTATTCATTTAAATAATAATAATTGTATTTATTGTATTTTCCGTTTTGCTCTTTAAAAACATGTTTTTACAACACTTCATTTTAATTTCCATTTGAAAGCGCTGTGAAAGTATTTTTTTAAGCAAAGAAGCAAAAGTGTACAACAAGAGCAGACGACAATTTACGTTTCCCGCATTTTAAGGGTTAAAACAGATGGAGTACTTACATAATTATACACTTATTGAATTCGTATAAAGAACACTTCGTGCCTAATAGATGGGACCCCAGTCAGTGTCTACATTGTTCATTTCTGCATATTGTTTAGTTGATGCGCTTTGCAAGCAATGTTGTGTGTTTTCTCATGATCGAGAAGAAATTTGCCACTTAATAAATGTACCAACTACCAGATATTGGCTTCAGCGTGTGGAATGGTCATCTGTTATGTAACACCTGCTGACCTTGTTGACCATCTATAGTTGTTGATTCCATTTACTCTACAGCAGAGCGTTTACATTTGACTGTTCATGGGAAATGTCGTTTACTTATTCTGTACAAACACAATTCTGCAATTTTGCACATTCAAAGAACATAATTTAACATAATCATAAGGAAACAGTATTAACCCTCACTACGCGTGAGACGGAAATTGTCGTTTGCTGTTTTTCATGCGCTGTTCAAAACAGGATTTTGTCGAGAAATTTTGTAAATAAAACTTTTCCCGCAGACGACAAAATGTAATTCAGCTAGTAACTGTTAACACAAGACACATTGACAAAGTATAACTACACATACACATTTCAGCTCAGGCCCTACAATGCTCATGTTTTTAGCTCACCTGAGCGAAGCTCATATGAGCTATAATGTATTGTTACCGCAATGTGTCCGTCCGTCGTCCGTCCGTCGTCCGTGACCATTTTCAAACGTCTTCTCCTCGGTAACCATTCGGCCTATAGTCACCAAACTTCATGTTCATGGTCCTTAGGTAGGGCGATTACAAAATTGTTAAACTGACGTCAATACGTAATCCAAGATGGCCGCCGTCTAAAAATAGCACAAATGTCATCCAAGATGGCCGCCGAAAGGTCAAAAGGTCATTATTTTATTAGAGATTTAAAAATTCTTCTTCACACGAACCGCTTGGCCCATGGTGGCCAAACTTCACAGTTATGGTCCATGGGTGAAGCCTTTTCAGATTTTTTAAAATGGAGGTCATCGCTAATCGAAGATGGCCGCCGTCTAAAAACAGCTAACTTGATTTCGACAAAACTTGGTAGGAATGATCGATGTACAATGCTCTTTCAAAATTGTTAAAATCGTGACCCCGGGGTCAAAAATGGGCGTGGCCCGTGGGGTCAAATTGTGGTCAATTTTTGTTTACCGAATATGGTCATGTCATATATCAAATCGAAGGTATCAATGAGGCGATGACTCTGGTGATTTTTTTGTCGAAATCGGATGGTAATGTTATCCAAGATGGCCGCCGAAAGGTCAAAAGGTCGTTCTTTTATTAGAGATTTCAAATTTGTATTATAAAACGTAACTTTTCACCCCGATATCAGGGGCGATAAGCGTGTTTCTTTAAAATGTTAACGGAGATTACTATTTATTATATGTATCTTTATTTTTTGATGTGCAATAATACTTTATAAGCTGTCGAAAATATTATATTTCCAGACGACGCATTAAATTAGTATAAATACATACAACTATCATGTATATGTATATTGATAATTGCAGACATTGTACGGAACAGTGGAGATAATGTGGTAAACTATTTCCGCTGTTACTGTACCGCATGCACCATTTTGTTTTGTATATAATTATAATACGGGCGACGAAGTAGCCCGCTTTATGTTACGCGACGCGTATATGGAAACTTACCATTCAGTGAAACTAGGTTGAAAATATGATTGAAAGTGTAAAATTTGTTTTACCGTAAACCAATCTGGAGCTGGGTGTTTTACGACAGGTGGTATTTTACTAATACGGGCGACGAATAATTTCGCCCGAATTGCCAAATGCTTCTAAAACAAAACGTATATAACGTCGGAAAGTTTACGGAATACAGTTTACGAAGTTAGTACATTGCAAAATATTTCTGTTGTCGTTGTACCTAGAATCGCTTACGAGAGTCCCCAAGCATACACGAATCACTCGGAAACTCTCTGCCTGCCTGCCTGCCTGCCTGCCTGCCTCTCTCTCTCTCTCTCTCTCTCTCTCTCTCTCTCTCTCTCTCTCTCCGTCTGTCTCTCTCCGTCTGTCTCTCTCTTTCTATCTTTATGTGTGTCTGTCTATCTGTCTGTATGTCTCTCTCTCTCGCTCTCTGTCTTTCTATGTCTCTCTGTGTGTCTGTTTCTCTATCATTACCTAGAAACCACAATATATCTCTCCCCCGCACCCCCACCCACCTTCTCTCAACATCATTAGATAGAAACCATAGTATTTCTCTCTCTATCTTTCAACATCATTAGATAGAAGCACACTATATCTCTCTCAATAGCATTAGATAGAAACCGCACATGTTGTGATTTTGTTTACAAGAGAAAGTCAAGCCATCCATGGTACTCTGTGGACGTGACTTTCAGAAACAAGTATTAATTGCAAGTGCTGTTTTATTGCGCCTGTTCGGTTGTGTCACGGCCTGTGCTGTATTCACAGGTATGACTGAAATAAAATGGGGTATTCAATCCACCTAAACGAATGGTGTTACGTTTTAACAGTTTTAGTTAGTGTTGTGCAAGATTGCAAAGCCGAGGGTTACTTTGCTGATATTTGGCGACTATGTTCCGGGAAAGTTCCGTCCGAAAGCAGAGCCCAGACACTTGTGGGATGCCCACGGTGATGCATATTGCAGTACAGGTAATACTTATGAGCTACATGTACCATAATTTGCGTGATTGTCCATGGTTGTAAAAGTATCTGTTGTTTATGTGAAATGGTGATGGTATATGAAACTCACGTAATATATGCATAATCCCCCCCCCCCCCCCACCCCCCCCGCTGTACACCCCACCCATGTTTTTTTGGCAGTGGAGGACAAAAAATACCCCCTCCTCCACTTCTCTAATATGCAGGTAGGACATTATCAACAGCTGTATACAATCAGTTTCAGGTATTATATAATTCCCCCCATCATCATGTACATTTAAGGAAGGACAATATCTCCTGCATTGAAAGTGCATTGTAGGACCAAATATCCCACCATACGGTCTAAAACCATATACAGAGAATCACGTTAATTGACATTTGGTGTTGAATGGATGTTAAACCACATTTTATCCTCATCACCTAAAGTAAATTTAATGTACCTTTTCTGATCACATTTATATGTTTGTTTGTGTTTGGTGTTGTAAATACTATATGTATGTACAAGTTGTTATCATCATATTGATGAAAAAACACACACAGAATGTGAGAACATACTATATGTCCTTTTGTATGTCCATTGCAGTGCAACACAAATGTGCTTGTTTTTCGTTCGATTATGAGTATGCAATAACAATTTTGCGAATGAATTTAAATCTGTTTTTGGACGGGTGGGGTGGGGGGACATGGGTGGATCATGTCTTGTATTGGTGTGTATTGTGACGTTTTGTGTGCTACTATACTTAGTGGTTAATTTTGTGCGAACAAATTTACACTTGCACCCCGTGTATATATCATATGATGGCGGTCCATCCAAAACCGTCGTGTAATACAGTTGAATCTCTCTAAATCGAAGCACATGTGTTAGAACAGATGGTGAGTATGTTTGGTGTCATATCGGTATTTTTGGTTAATTGTGGGTATATTTGTGTGGCTCTCGTTTGTTTTGGGTCTAGTAATGCGCAATCATTACACACGACAGAACTCGTCAATTATGTACACATTCACCGTTCCCAACTTTCGGACCCCTTTTATAGTGTAAAAATATCCACACTGGAACATGTATTACCGTACTTATAAGTGCAACTCGCGGGGGTGATGTCGACGTTGGTAACAATGCACTTAAACCACCAGATATACCGAAAAAACATACAAAACACGGACATATTAACTGTTCTTCAAAAAACCTGTGAATCTGACACCGTTTGTACACAATTCTGTTTCATTTATATGAATTTCACTATTAATTGTGTTAAGAATGATTCTAAATACCAACATTTGTTAACGTGGTGCTTAAATGTTCTTTATATCAGATACATCATCTGAGACATTTTCTGGCAAAATAAATATTAATTCACCATTAACCCACGTTTTGATTGGCATTATTATACATTTCATATCAGACATAAATTTCCACACTGATATCAGGGGCGATATCTGTGTTTTCTTAAAATATTCACGGACATTACTATTTGATGTGCACTGATCATACAGCATAATATGTCGAAGCTATTATCTTTGTCAGGTGACGCATTTAATTAGTATAGTAATTAAAAAATATATTGCATCATTTGCATATGAAAATAGTTACTGTCAGGAAAATAAATTTTAAATTAAATATTAATTTTTATAACTGGTGGAATAGTGACACAATTATACACTTATTTAATTCAATAGAACATTTGTACCTATTGAGTGGCCATGTACCTTTAATTACAGTTGAATCTGTATAAACTGGACACCTTGTTATTATACCCACTTTTTTGGGGAAAAAATGGGTATATTGTTTTCATCACGAGTGTCCGTCCGTCCGTTTGTCCGTACGTCCGTACGTCCGTCACGTTTCTTGTAACTTGAAAAACTTTTTCACCTTCATATAGTCCATGAGGTACACAACATCTGACTACCAATTGGCGGGAATAATTGCCACTATGTTTTTCAAATAGCTTGATGTGTCCATAATACGAAATCACGTGATGGACTTTCGTGGTGCCCAGCTAAACATGTTTTTGGCGGCCATCTTTAAAAATGGATGCCAAGTGTGGGGTATGTTAGTAAAATCGCAATATCTCAGAGGTCTGAAGACATACAAGCCTACTTTTTGGTTTTATTCATTCAGTATAGGTGTTCGCAAGTCATGGCACATGCGGATTACCAAGTAGTGATAGTATTAAAAATATATTACATGCATTATGAATAAATTTCTAATAAATCCACATTTTTTCTGCATATTTTTCATTTTCATTCCCATAGTACATACTCGTGACGAAATATTTTAAATGATATCAACGGCCACATGACCATAGGTACAATTCGTGCAAGAAAATTACCATTAATACCATTTTGTCTAATGTTGTATTGCATTTACTATCTACGGTGTTATGAATTACCCCACCCACTTTTCCAGAACGTTGAAACATTTACTTCGTGAATTTCACTTGATAGCACATTATCTGAATTATCATAATGTATATGATGTATGTATGCATATCATGCTTTACATGTTACAGATATACATTGTAGTGTTATATAAAACAACATCGATAACGTTTTCATGAATGCCCCCCTCAACACCATGCCGCCAACCGTGTCTACGCCATACGTAAAAAGCGGCATATTTCAAATGATGTCACGAATGCAGATACCCTGTAAGCACGCACGTCAGTCAAGGGCGATGTACTTTTCTTCTCATAAACATATACATTTGTATGTGATGAACGCTGTATTTTTTTTATCGCACATGTGTAAGACGTAATGTTGTTAATGTGATGAATAACCGTACATGTCTCCGACGCTGTATTTTTAAGGTGCGTAGCCTACACGTGACGATCACTGTATTATTCTTAATATAGTACATGCAGGCATAAGTGTGCATATTTAACACGGTGTATTGTTTCTAGTAGATTTGCTTGTAAACAACGCTGTATTTTATTTATTAAAACGTTTGTATATCTATTAATAGCGCTCAGGCGTAATATTTACTGCTGGCGTTGTTAACATCGAGAGTACCAATTAGATTGGCGATGTCACAATGACGCAACCAGAAAATACTGTTTCTCAGTCAGAATTAGAAGTACGTCCATCGTCTGCTAATATACAATGTAACTAGATATAGACAGTGTAATGCCCTAGCGCTGCTATCTATTCACATGATACATTGTTTGTGACACATTTCAACGTAGTTCTCTTACACAAATACTTATTTGTGGCTCATATTTTGACTCAGTCAGTGTATTGTTAAATATACGTGAAAAGTCACGTGTATCTCGCCGTTTCACACGTACATGTCGATGAAGTTGCGGCAAAACGACTGAAAGCAGAAGTCGATACATGTATTATTTGTAGCAAGCAGTCACCTATTGCCGAGTTGACCAGTCCAAGAGATGAACACTCATGGAACACGCTTTATCAAGCTGCGGAGGTCAGAAGTTTTCAGCCAATTCTATCGAAACATGAAATTGGAGACACATCGACATTTCAACATATACATTACCATAGGGCATGTCGATCAGAATTTACTCACAAAAAATCACTAACAATACTGAAAGGAAAGTGTCCAATCGGCCAAGATCCAGCAGGTTCTAGACAGTCTGCAAGACAAGGACCCAGTACTCAATCAAGGGTATATGATAAAACATGCATATTTTGTCTAAGTCCGTCGAAGTATATACGGGGGTCCAACTCTCGTGCATCATTGAATGTGGCTTCGGAGCTGAGGGCTGACAAAACAGTTCGTGAAATTGCAACCGAACGTTCAGACGAAACCATTCTGGCTGTAACATCAAGAGACATTGTTGCAGCGGAAGCGCACTATCACACATCATGTTACAAGGCTTATACGCGAAAAAGAACACCGAAGGCCAAAATTAGCAGAACCGAAGCCGAAAACAAGTATCTGCAAGTTGAACAAACAGGGTTTGAGGACGTTTATAGTTACATCCGAACAGATGTCTTTGTTAACCCACGCATAGTTACTCTCACAGAACTAACATCAATACTTGTGTCTTACATCGAGGCCAAAGCACTTACGGTCATGGAAGCAACCAAGAATCACATGCGACGGAAATTAGAGACATAATTTGGAAATTCGCTACATTTCATTACAGTCGGTCGAAAGGTGTATGTATGGCCGGACAACTTGTCGCCGATTCCATGGCAAGAAACTGTGTCCTCCTTAGTGAAACACTTTCCGGGAAGCAAGATGAAAACGCGTTGATTGACCACGTCGGCCACTGTGTACGCGAACAGGTAAAATCTAGTATCCCGGAAAAATAATGGCCACCTGACCCGCAAGACCTACACGCGTCATACATTCAATTGCCCGATGCTCTGAAACGACTGCTATCCGTCATGTTGTGCGGTGAACATAGTTCATCAGCTCGCATTGGCAGAGTATCGTGGTCAATAGCCCAGGACATAATCTACGCCATAACACGAGGGAAAATACTCACAGCAAAACATGTTCTACTCCCGTCAGTGGTGAAAACACTCACGGGAAATGTTGAGCTGATACAAATCCTCAACAAAATGGGGCATTCGTGCTCATACACCAGCATAGAAGAGATTGACACGGCATTGTGTTTATCAAAACTTGATAAATTTGATACTGACGACACACCCCTGCCATCAAACACACATCCGTTCATCCCCACTGTACTTATATGCAATAAACAATGTTTAAACTAAACCACCGCCAAAGACAATAGCTCCTACTGACAAACGACAAAGGAGGCGCACAATCCAACCGACTGATCAGGCGCTCCCTGTATATATTACAGGTAAACGGGTTGGTCCACCACCGGTCATACTCGCAGATGTGGCCATGCACATTGCCACTTCGGCTGTAACTGCAAGGCAGCGGAATTTCATGTGGGTACTGGTACGACAACACGATGTCGACGTGAACATTACTAGCTCATGGACAGGATTCAATATAACGACACGAGATGACATATCTGTTACTTCAGACACAGTTGGTTACTCGCCAACAATCAATGCCCCCGCAACGGAAATGTCGACGGTACAGGAAATTCTACATCAGTCCCTCTACATTCAGCAATCACTCAACTTACCAGCAATAGCAGTCGTCCTGGATCAGGCGTTATATAGCAAAGCATCCGAAATTGCATGGACATATGTTGAAGAGTACAAAAGCATTGTGCTTTTGATGGGGAATTTTCATATCATATGCAATTTTATGTCAGCTATTGGGAAGATGTTTGGGGACGCTGGACTTCGTGACATGGCGGTTGAATCTGGGGTGATTGCTGAAGGGTCCATCAACAAGGTTTTGGAAGGGAAACAGTACAACCGAGCCGTCCGCTTCCATAAACTCACATACGAAGCACTAATGCGATTGGCATGGGCAGGTTTCTCTGATTGGCTAGAGGCTAAGCATCATGACGATCTCACACATCTGAACCACACTCTTTCAGAGTGATTCGAGCTTCACCAGAACACATGTTCTTCAACACTAACATCCGCTATGGAAAACGAGTCGTGCAAACGGATCTTCGAATTGTTTGTCGAATATCAGAAGCTTCTGATGAATCATCGGGGCCCTTTGTCGGCTCTATGGATGACATACATTCAGATGGTGGTGACACTGTTGGGATTGCTGCGTGCTGACAGAGAGGGCGACTGGCAGCTTCACTTGCACTGCATTAGAGAAATCATACCCTGGTGCTTTGCAATGGACAAAACCAATTACGCCAGATACCTTCCCGTGTATTATGCACACATAGAAAACTTGCATAAGACCAACCCGGATTTGTACGAACATTTTTGAACTTGGTGGGTTCACTGTTCAGCGAAGCGATACAAATCCATTTGGTCGCAATGCTGTGGACCAGACAACAGAGGAAACAGTGAACAAGGACACACAGACTGCAGGTGGGACACGTGGCTTTAGTCTCAAACCTGGGACAGTGTCACGATATTACTTGACAGCAGAATATCGGGCCTCAGCATTGAGGCAAATGCGTGAACATGTGGCCACCAGTTCTCGGGTGTTCAGTCATGCTGATCTAGGGGCTTCTCGAATAAGCAAAGACTAGTCGGATGTTTCCTCAATTACATATATGTTAGTAGAACAATTGGACAAATCCATTTTTACCAGATTCGCAAGACATGGTCAGTATTTCCACTGGTACCGTTGCCCCACCAAATGTTGTACATGACCTTCTAACTGCACATCAACAAGGAGAAACTGCATATCGGGAATTCAAGAACAACGACTTGAAATGGGTGACGGTTTCTATGAACCAATTAAGAAACTACAACTGAAAACTTTCGGCTCAATGAAAAAGAAAATACAGAAAGGCACAACGAAGGAAGTTGTGTTGAAGGCCGACAGGAGATTATTCGGAAATCTGATACTCATTGCGCTGAACAGAAAGTTGGAAATAGGGGAAGTGCTTTGCTATCCGCTTGGCCCTTTGCCTTGGTCTCTGGCAAATGCCGATGGTACCATGAAAAAGACGAACAATGCCGTCCTTGCAAAACAACTCGAGAGCAAAGTTTCGCCAACAAATGACTACCCAGATCAATGTGCAACACTGGTGGACGCAATGGGTCTCATACACAAGATACATGGTGATAACCAGACTTTCAGTGAACTGGCCAATCATGTGCTTACACAAGTACTCCATGACGGACATCGTAGCAATAGAATCGATGTGGTATTTGACGATTACAAGAAAGACTCCATCAAATCAGCAGAACGTGTCAGCCGCTGTTCAGCTGAAGCTATAGCATTTAGTCAGATACGACCAGGTCACAAGATAAAGAACTGGAGACGCTTACTAGCAAGTACCGAAAGCAAATGCCAACTCACACAATTTCTCGCAGAGAGTTGGAAGACACCAGAAACGAGAGGACAACTCGGTACTAAAACACTGTATGTTACATGTGGCAATAAATGTCTCAAACTCACGAAAGACAGTGCAGAAGAAGTGGATGCGCTCGCATCAGGTCAGGAAGAAGCGGACACGTCGTATATTGCTACACGCAAAGCATGCTTCACGCGACTATCATTCACTGCTATGTGTGTGTGATGACACAGATGTGTTTATCATCTGCTTTGGCCCGAGCAAATACATTGAAGGCAGAATTTTCATAAGACGTGGGACGAAAACTTGTATGAGAGTCATTGATGTTACATTTTTGGCTTCTGCCCTTGGGAGTGACACGTGCTTGGCTTTAATGGGTCTTCACGCCTGGACCGGGTGTGATACTGTTAGTGCACTGGCGGGGCAAGGAAAGATTAAAGCACTGAATATCATTCTGAAACATCCCAAATTCAGGAAAGCATTTGAAATGCTTGGTAAAGACTGGGATCTACTGCAGCAGGTCTTCTGCGACATCCAAGAATTTGCATGCAAATTGTACTGTAGTACCACCAGGACGAGCATGGTGAATGTACTGCGGTACAACATGTTCCGTAACCGAAAGGGGGATGTTGAATCTGGACAGTTACCCCCATGTGAGGATACGCTGAAGCAGCACACACGCCGTGCAAACTATCAGATTGCGGTTTGGAGGAAGAGTCTTGAAAACTCACCTGCTATTCCAGATCCCACTGCGGGACTTGGCTGGATAAAGGATGAAAATGGAAGCCTTGTCATTGAGTGGATGACAAGTACTCCTGCTCCAGAAGCGGTCATTGGTCTGCTATCGTGTACGTACTCCCGGACATGTAAGGCTGATTGTACATGCATCATGAACGGACTCAGATGTACAGCTGTTGTACACTGGTAACATGTTCCAACATGCATGTTGCTGATGAGGACGATGATATACATCAGGATGATGATGATGATACAAGCGCACTGATGACAGCTGAAGTTAGAAGCACGACTGGTGTCGAACGTACTAGTTCAAGAGATAATATTATGTGTCAGATTATGTATATTGAAAGTCACATATTACACACACATTTATATGTAACAGTCAAATAGCGATATATATGGCGGCCATCTTGAATTATATATTCCAAAGTAAATAACTATTAGTAGTCTATATACGTTTATACGTATATATTAAAGAACAAAATATTTAATACACAAAAAACAAAAATCAAAATATACAATGTATATGAGAAAACAAGGTTGGCGTGTGCATAATAATTTGTCCCTGCTTTCAGTAGGTGGGTGGGGTAATTCACTACAGCCGTTAAACCCTAAAAAAATAAGTGTTTATTATGATGTTTAGTAAGATTAATACATATATTTCGAACTAAATATTCGTCTCGTGTTAGAATAATACAATAGACAGCGTTTCATTTGCAAACATATAACACATTCCAGATTTTTAAAAAAAAAACTCTAACAATTTGGCGTTTGAATGTCGATTTTCATATTTTTTCAAGCACTAATGACTTAAAAACTAATATTTCCGACTACACCAATATATAGTCCACAATCATACTGGAAAACAACTTACGTACCTCAAAATATCTTACTGTCATAGCTGATTTCCCGATACATACTAAATTGTTAAAAAATTGGCCGCCATCTTTAAAAATGGCCGCCAAAATCATGTTTAGCTGGGCATGGCGCAAGTCCATCACATGATTCCATACACCTGAGACACCAAGCTAACTGAAAACCATAGTGGCAATTATTCCCGCCAATTGGTAGTCAACTCTGATATTTCGGGTTGTACCTCAAAGGCTATACCTACTCGCCTGATATTTGGTATGTAGCTTCGTTATCATGTGCAGATGCGCAAATTGAATTCGGATTTTTCATCCAACCCTCCATCATGGATTATCTCCCCCTTTCGGACTCAGAATTTCCCATTTTTTCCTTGTAACTCGAAAAACTTTTTCACCTTCATACCTACGCGCCTGATATTTGCTATGTAGCTTCGTTATCATGTGCAGATGCGCAAAGAGAATTCGGATTTTTCATCCGACCCTCCATCATGGATTAGCTCCCCCTTTCGGACTCAGAATTTCTCATTTTGTCCTTGTAACTCGAAAAACGTTTTCACCTTCATGCCTACGCGCCTGATATTTGGTATGTACCTTCGTTATCATGTGCAGATGCGCAAAGTGAATTCGGATTTTAAATCCAACCCTCCATCATCGATTATCTCCCCCTTTCGGATTCAGAATTTCCCATTTTTTCCTTGTAACTCGAAAAACTTTTTCACCTTCATACCTACGCGCCTGATATTTGCTATGTAGCTTCGTTATCATGTGCAAATGCGCAAAGTGAATTCGGATTTTTGATCCGACCCTCCATCATAGATTATCTCTCCCTTTCGGACTCTATTTTTCATTGTAAGTCGAAAAACTTTCTCACCTTAATACCTACATTTCTGATATTTGATATGTAGCTTCGTTATGATGCGCAAAGTGAATTTTGATCCGACCTTCCATCATGGATTATCTCCCCCTTTCGGACTTAGAATTTCACTATTTTGCCTCGTAGGTCGAAAAAATGTTCACCTTAATACCTACGCGTCTGATATTTGGTTCGTAGCTTCGTTTTGATGTGCTGATGCGCAAAGTGAATTCGGATGTTTTATCCGACCCTCCATCATGGATTACCTCCCCATTTCGGACTTAGCATTTGGGGAAAGTGGGTATATTGCGATGGCGCGCCATCGACTTTTTCTAGTGTTTATATATGTTTTACTGTATGTGAATGAGGTAACAATTACAAAATACTATAGTTATGCCACCGGGTTTCGAAGAAACGGGTGGCATATAGTGTTTGGACCGTCCGTCTGTCTGTCCGTCTGTCTGTCCGTCTGTCCGTCACACTTTTCGGTTAACCAATTTGTCACAGTTTCTCAAATATGCTGCAGGTGGCATCCGCGTTCGACAGACGCATTTCTTGTTGTAATTTTGTTTGAATTAATATTTGTATTGAGGTTAAAATGTACTTGCTGTCATCTGACCGTCTAATACATTAAATAAATGTAACACTCGAGTAATTCTTATGCCTGGTGCCCGCACATTATAATGTATTTACTGTGTTATAATGTGTTTGTTCAGCATTTATATATGTCATTAATAAATATAAAGAGCGTTGATTTGTTGTCCAGCCCTCTTGCGGAAAGCGAGAGATAATGATCACAATGCTATCGATGCGTCCGTCCGTCCGTTCGTGCGTCAGTCCGTCCGTCCGACCGTCAGAAATCTCCGCGGTCTTTCCGTCCGTCCGTCCGTCCGTCCGTCCGTCCGTCCTCCGTCCGTCAAAAATCTGCGTTAAATATTTTAAGTACTTTATATGTCTGTAGTGCCCAGTCATATTGACTTTACAATTCATATGTGTATTAGTCATCACACATGTAACCGTGCTGCATCCCACTCATATGGCCCCTGTACCAAGGTCCAGGTCAAATTACTTAGAAGTTTGCGTTTAATTTTGTCTAAATTTGCGTTCAACTTTTCACATACCTAATATCTCTGTAACCGAAAATCTGATTTGCTTGAAACTTTGTATGCTTATTGGTCATCATCCATATATGCACTATGTGTCCCACTCATGCGGCCCCTGTGCCCCAAGGTAAAGGTGAAAAAAATGACTTAGAAGTGTTCGTTATTATAAAATCTGCGCTAAATTGTGTACATACCTTATATCTCCACACTGAATACTCCAATTTACTTAAAACTTCCAATACTTTATTTTCATCATTCATAATTTCATTCAATAGCTTGCACATGTGGTCCACATACTGAAGGTAAAGGTTAAATAACTGTCTTTTTACATACCTCATATCTGTACAACACTTACTCCGATTTAATTCTCAAACTTCAAATAATTCGTTATTATCATCCATATTTTCATTCTATAGCCCACCTATGTGGCGCACATACGCAAGGTCAAGGTAAAATGAATTTGCGTTAAAGCTTTTACATACCTTATATCTGCACAACCCTTAATTCAAACTTAAAATAAATACACTCCGACACCATCGATGCCTCGACGGGCTCGACATGAGGGCCGCGGCCATCTGATTATGAATAGGTACACCTATTGTTACTAGTTTATATAATGTGTATGACGTTAATCAATAATTTTTAGTTGTGGGTTAATAACCCGCGTTTTTTTTTAAATATTAACACAAATCTAAATTTGTTGAAAGGAAGTACTTATTTATTTGTCCAATGCAATTTCTTGTGTACAATAACTATACTTTATAAGATATCGAAAGCAATCATGTTTAAGTTGATACACACATTTGATTTAAATAATTTGTATTTATCCAACTGTCTTGACATGCACATACACTGGTGATCACCGCCACTAACAGCTTAGATGTTAAATAGTTGTGGAATAGTAATTGAATTAGGTACTCATTTCATTTCCGTAACAATATATTTGTTTACAGAAATTGAGGGCCCCAATCGTTAGCATTTCCATGTATGTCCCCACAGGAAAGGGCATTTCGGACATCTAGATTTCAAAATCTTTACGGGGGGGGGGGGGGGGTGGGGGGGGGGAGGAGGATGCACCCGGACTATTACACCCGGGACTATTTTCATGAACGTCATAATAAATTTCAAATTTTCGATTTAGTTGTTCACATCATGCCTAATAGCCGACAAAGTTGTAACTATCTGTTACGTATCAGTTAGAAGATGACATTGACTATTATGGTATCTAGTTGCCAATATCAGAAGAGGCACATGTAATACTTAGTCTATCAATATACGTAATATATTGAATATGCCATATTTTATGTTCCCGTTCTTTGAAAGCACTTACCAAACGGGATCACGTTGTAACTATTTCAGTAATTACATGATTGACTGATGCTTATAATTGTGTTTACAGTATCATGACGTCTCCAGGAATACATGCTTTGTCTTGGCATTATGCCCGTCAGTTGAACCGTCTGCATTGTGGCTGTTTGATATGAAATTAGCCCATAATATGAATATGTATTACGTTGATTGCCAATCACAGTTGCTTCAGGTGTTATTACAATTGTGTCCTATCAGATGTCTGAAATGGACTACAGCACGTCATAACAAGTTTTTCATATGATAAAGGCAGTAATGCACCGGCATGGCATATTATTGTTTCATGTAATGTCTTCTTAATAGTTCGCATTGGCTTACTCAGTTTTCACATCATTTGATGAAAATATTGATCCCGTTTGAAGAACAATATATGACTGGCCATTGGATGAATTTCTTTATTCCATGTAAACTACTTTATTATATGTATTTATTGTCAATAATTGATATCACATACATGCCATTGTTTGTTGTAGGGAAGCCTACTAACTAAAATCGACAGGATGGGGAGTGACCTGTCAACTATATTGAAGGTAAGTTCCCAACATAGGTATGGAAAGTGTGGTAACATCGCAAATTAATGTTCACCCTTGGTACTCAATATGTACCAATGAAAGTAAATGTATTATCTATATGTATGAGTGATATGAACGACAGTTTTTTGTTTAAACAATATATACACACTGAATTATTTTTTTGATTTGTTTTGTTCAATTTTATGACATTAAATTCATTATTATTACTGATTTGCAGTACATATATATTGAAATAAGCCCAGCAACCGCACATATTCATACGCAGTGAGTAGGTCGTATTGGCCGGATATCAAAAATGTTTCACGGCTCCGTGTTTCACGGCACATACGCACTGTGTTGACGGGATAAATTTTATATTATGATGTAACAAAGAGAAATATGATGAAATGATAAAAAAATGTTTCCATCACTCCAGTTACAAATATCATTTTTGTTTGACTATATACTATAAGATAGTGTGATATACAGGTTGGATAATTGTTGTGTAAATACTGTTAATAATTGCATTGGTTGGGAACGATTTTACTATGATGTAATATTGTTGAAGTAGACATGTACCGCTTTGTTCTTGTCAAACAATAATAGTATGCCATATATTGAAATAAATGTTTAACGTAGATATTTTGTTAACATTATTAGACAATACATGAAAGTATTAGCCATGTATTTTACAACAATTATCTGTTGATGTCGATATTTATTTTTTAGGGATCAGTAGCGACAATTCACAGGAGATTGAGGACGTTACCGCAAACATCGAAGGTAGGTTGCCACAGGCAGGTAGCACGATGTGCTGTAGTGGTTTCATGTTTCCTGTATCCATTATATGTATTTACTTATGATGTTGTTGCAACTCCAAATAATGCTATATAATTAAAAGCGGCAACACATTTATATTACATGCTTGTTCATTAGTTATTATGTTGGCGAATGTGTTCCGGTTTGCGCTTAAGGACCCGTGGGGCCCCTGATCATGTAATGATTAATGCATAATTGCTTCGTAAATGTGATGGGATATTTGCATAACATACATGTGAACATTCTCTTCTTAGTATATCCTGCACAGTGCATGGAGTTGCCATGTCTGACATCTTAGTGTGAACAAGCCATCAGACAGTTTGACCTTTTATTGCGTTTGACACATACCACTACAAATATGGCAAACCGAATAATAACTTTTGGTGCAACATGATGGGAAGGCATCTGACTACAGTAAGCTATGACTTGTTTTCGTCAAATTTGTATACAAAGTCTGATATCTTATCTGAAGTGTTTGTTGACCCTTTGCTACAATGTTTTAGAATTCCGTAAAGACTGTGTAACAATAAGAAGAATACACATTACTGTAGATACATACCTGTATTAACATAAATACGGTATCGAATGCAATGACTTGTAAGCAGTTATCTGAGTGTATTGTCACTACTGTCTACTTGCCTGCTATGTGGTGAATCTGTCTTATAGCATGTACAGAATAACAAATAAATGGCAGGAGATGGTAAGTCAATGTACGGAATGTGACGGGGGAGTGTGGATTGTTGTAATATATTTATTTTGTTTCATATTTGTGTCTTTGATGTTTTTCAAGTACCAAGCTGCATATATGTTCTATAAAGTTACTTTAACCTCCTTAGATGACAAACATCAGCATATTTTCGTCAGACATTATTTGATTTAACATATGTTCGCATAGTAGTTGTTAGGCTACCTGAGCCGAACGCTCAATGGAGCTATTACTACCACTTTTCGTCTGTCCATCGTCCGTCCGTCAACACTTTTTATACCGTTTTTTCTTCTGAACCGCTTTGTCGATGTTGACCAATTTTCATGGGGATAGTGTATGTGTTAATAATTTTCAGATTTGTGAAAGTGGACGTCGTCGCATATAAAAGTAGGCTAAATTATTCACTTCACAAATCTCCTTCTCACGAAATTCCAGACCGTTTTCAGTTGTGATTCCCCCGGTATAAAAATACCGGTTTGTCAATTAGGGTTAAAATCGAATTGGGTCAAATTTAAAATGGAAGAGACTATCACGTATGATAATTTTTTGGCCAAAATCGTATGATTACGCTGAATGTAGAAAGTCATCATTTTATTATACATTTCAAACCTATTCTTGTTGTGTACCTCTTGGCCGATGCTGGTCAAACTTTAGTTACATAATGCAAAATGGCCGCCATGTAATTTTTTTCAAAATTCTTAAACACAATTTTATCACGAACTTCCAAAATGATTTCGGCTAAAATTCTCTTTAATAATCAATAGTTGATGCTCTTTCAGTGGGTTTTGAAGGGGTCTAATTTATTATATTGTTTTGGTCAAGTTATATATATATATATCAAATGGTATTGCTCGACGATACGTTCGGTGAGGATGATTTTTATTCGAAATCGGTGAAAGGTGGACAGGTCATCCTTTTATTATGGATTTCAAACATGTTTTTTCACGTCAACCGTTTGTCCGTTTGTCCGATGCTTGTAAGACTTAGTTATGCTCCATGGGCTGTTCATATTTGTTATGAACTTGTAGACGATTTTTCATGCAACTTGGTATATGTAATCGACTGTCCGTGCCGTTTCTGATTTACTTTATAATGGGGATAATACTTTCCGGTGAGCGATATAGGCCCATTTGGGCGTCTCATTTATTGATAATGCGGCCAATTTAGAGTACAAATTTATTTTTACATGACGAGAAAATGCTTGACACTCAGGGATGTATCTGTCGCGGCGATATATAAGAACAAAAGTACTTTTTTGGTTAGGTCTTATGTACACATTTTGTTTCAGTTTGTTGTCAAAAGTTAATTTTTTGATACTAACTATTAACTAATTCCGTAATGTAATTGTAATTGCAGTCCGATGAAGTCCACTCTGATGTAACACATTAATGACATAAATGCTTTTATGATATATTAATGTTTATGTTGTAGGAACCAGTATCACTAATCTGCTGGAGATTCAGCACCTTGTCGCATACATTGAAGGTTGGTTTCCACTTATAGGTGAACTATTTTCTTTATCCTTTCTGGACAACAGTTCAGACTTGTCTGTTCCTTCATGGGTGTGTGTGTCACTTGTGTATTAGCTTGAAAATGTTTAATATAATTGTCAACCAACCCGCTTTAAAATCTGAGAGGCATAATACACACATTTTATAACTGATCATCATTTAATTCAAAGTTAAATGCTTCTTACATGTTATTGAATACATGAATAACATATATGTGAACATTGCCTAGTTACTGTATACCTTAACTGTGTATGGAGTGGTCAACTCGGCTCTACAAAAATACCATGTATAGCCACTATTGTACTCTATTTTTCTACATTATAACAAAAGTGCAGTGAAGCTTCAGATTTGAGATAGTATATATGCTCCATGTGTATTTACATATAGCACAATACAGTATGTAGCAAACGTGTACACGTCAGCCATAGCTTACGTACATTTTCAGAATGTTATACATCAACATCTGATTTGCAGTATACGTTGGTACTAATATAAGTGATAAGAGTTGTGGCTGACATTTCCATGTATGATTATCGACATTGTATCATATGTTTTAATAGTGAAACTTGTTACTCACTCCCTGTCTTTTGTCAATTAAGTATTAAACAATTACCCAATTTTTAATTGTTTTGTTATAATGTGTTCATTTGTACTTGAAACAGTATCTCCATGGTATTTGATAGTAATGGTGTGTGTGGATATCTTCTTATTTTTATTTTTTATGCGGACGCCAGTTACTTAATTGCTAATGTATTTATTTGATCACGCTACCTGCATGTGCATTTGCCCTGTGTAAGATAACCATGTCATTTTCTTTAGAAGATCAAAGTTACTACATCACTAATGTGTAACAGTAATTTATTGTTTATTCCCCCCCCCCTTTGCATTTGCAATGTGGGGGAATGTGGGGGGGGGGGGGGGGGGTATTGTGTTGGTCTTGATTTTTCCGTACGTCAAATACGTCCGCCAGCCCGTGTACATTTACGTATGCAAGTCGAAACGTTTATAAGAGTTTCTCCAGTTACTGTTCAGTATGGCACGGAGGCATATCCATGTTTTACAAACATAATGATTTTTTTTTTATTATAAAGTGTTTGTACTTTAATTTAATTAGTGGCTGCTTACAGGTAACCGACAGCTCACAAACAAACGGAAAAGAAAAAGGCAAAGCAATTTCAAGAAGGAAAAAAGAAACAAAAAGAGTAAGAATGTGTAAAACAGTAAACATATTTTAAATTCTCAATATGTGGAATATTATCTAAACTTATTATGTTAGTAAAACTATAGTTTGTCCTGAAAAATGATATTATAATAGGGCAATAAAACACCGGATATATACAAAGCCAAATGAAATAAGTATCATAAACAATTCTCAATCATAAGTGTAGAAACCTTCATTTTTTGTAAGTGGCATGATCCAATGGAATCAGCTGTATGAGAATTTTGTCTGCGCAGAAACATAGACACGGGCTTTCAAGCAGCCCTCAAGAAATTCGGATGGATTGGCCGCGCACTCTACCTAACTTTATGTACCAGTATGTGTGCTGCTTCGTAACAATACATTATTTGTGCAGCTATTTAATCTTGATAGCTCAGACAGCATATGACTTAATGATTGTGCATTATTACAGATACACTTGTTATCATTATTGTACGTATTTTTATACGCCCGTTTTTTTAAAGGAAATTAAAATTAATTCCACACTGTACTTCATATTTGGTGTAATCAAATCCTCAGACAGCTTTTAGTGAATGGATATAAAACTGTGCACACGTGTTCTGCACATATTAAACATGTTCACCATGTACTTTTTATGACGAAAACTTTTTTTTTCGCAATATTACGGCCTCTTCAACTTGGTAATTTTCCCCACACTTTTGCCTTTGATCCTGTGTAGGGTATGGCGTTTGCGTAATCAACTCCTGTGCTGGCTTTCAGTCAATGGATCTGAAACTTTTAAAACGTCTTGATGCACATAGTAAGCATGTACACCATACTGTTTTAATGACTAAACAATATGTTTTCACAAAAGTACGGCCGTTTCAACTTGGGTATGTTTTCCACAGTTTTGCATGCAATCATATATAGGGTATACAGTTTGTGTAATCAACTCCTCTGAAACTTGTCAGTCAATATATGTGAAACCTTACACATGCCTTCTTGACATATTGAACATATGCACATTGTTGTTTGTGTGACAATAACAATTTTTGTTCACAAACATACGGCATTTTTAACTGAACCATTTGTTTGTACACTGTTGCATACAATCCTGTATAGGGTATACATTTTGTGTCATCAACTCCTCGAAAGGCTTTCTGTTAATCGATGTGAAACCTTACACTTGCCTTATCACATATGGAATGTGTAACATGGTGTTTTCTGACTAAATATATATTATTTTCATACGAATACGGTCTTATCGACTTAGCTATTTTAACACACTTTTTAATACAATCATGTATAGGGTATACAGTTTGTGTAATCCACTTTTACAACATATTTCTGTGAATCAACCCCTCTACGGTTGTAATTTTTGATGGCGGCACTCTTGTTGTATTTGGTAATATAATATTTGTTTTTTAATATTTTGTGTGTACCCAACTGCAGTTAGAGTAATTTTTCTTTCAGAACATGGTACAATAATAAATGACTGTTGCAGTTCAAAGAAGTTGTAAATAGAATTGTACAGTTAAACATTTTACAAAACACCGTACTAGAACGCGCCATTACGTCCTCAAACCAGTTAACAACTGTCGCACTGAACCTATGAAATTGGCGCGGCTGCGTCAGGCGACGTGTACTGCTGCCCCTGAATATGCATGTGTAAATCAGCTGTTTTAATGGAACAGATTTATCAAAGTATCGAAAGTACTGCATATGCTCAAGTTACACGATATTCCCGTCGGAAAATGTAACAATAACGTTCGACAATGTCCAGCCGTGAGTAAAACTTTGCCATGGCACTCGGTAACTGTTTGAACCCGCGGCCTACGGCATTGGGGTTGAAACAGTTCCCTAGTGACACATCAAACCTTTACCCACGGTTGGCCATTGTCCAACCTTATATTCGTATTATGCTCTAACGTTATGCCAAACTAACACAATGAATACGTTCCAAATGCCGTCCATAATGGCGCGACAAAGCAATGATTTTTTTACGTTTACGTCATCGTGTTTCAAACGTCATTAAAAACGCCAGGTACTCAGTAAATTTCTTGCAATTGTTATAATGCGCTCTTGTTCGGTAATTTGAACTGCTTACAAATAGGACATCTATACTATGCCATATTTATAATAGTTTTATTTGTTGTGCTAAATAATCTTATTCTGTGAATATTTGCAAGTAGATGCGAAAATAATCAATGTGGTCTTCTCACTGAAAAGTATAGAATATCTCAAGTTGTGTGCTGTTTGGAGTGTGAGCTCATGTGATCAACAGAATATCAAACTCGTCCCATTTAGTATGAGATTTATGAAACTCGTCAGCAATTTTATTCAACTTGCCAGACGCTCTGTGCATGAATTGTGCGTGACTTGTTTCATAAAGCTCATATTAAATGGAAACTGGTTCGAGATGCTCTATTTATTGCACATGCCAGTGTAGCATCATATATGTCGAACTGTTGGTGGCTATGTTTGTTTTACCATTCAGTGACTGCAGTAGCAGTTTGTCATCATCAACAAAAGCTATGTAAATAAATAATGTGCTTGTGTAAGTGGATCAATTTGTACTTTATTTTACAATGCATATTACATGATAATGACTTTCATGTTTTCAGAGGCTATGAGGCGAGGTCCCTATGCTGCAGGTACTGATAGAGGGATGCATACAGCTTTCGCAGGCATGTCAACACTACCTCGTCTGATTTCATCACCACAAGAAATTGCATCGCCACCTCAGGGAATTTCACATGTGCATGATTCAACTACCATAGACAATGAAGTCCCTGTCAACATTTTTGTTGAAAAAGAGATAAATAATTCCAATGATATAAACGCCAGTAATGCTTGTTGGTATCAAAATGCTTCACGGGATGCAAATGAAAGCACATTGGGTGTCATATTCGATGACCAAAACACAAGCCAGTCAGTACTACATTCCCAGTCAAGTTCATTGGATAGCGTGGACATATGTCAATTGCTACCTACCAAGAATACCAGTGGACAGTACCAAGATTCTTCACATATTAAAACATTGGTGTCTCTGAATGGCCAGCGTCCACTCCAGTCTTCTGTCACATCACGAACGTATTCCAGGGGCCAGTATTGCAGTGGTAGCAGTGACAACGGGTCAATCGGGCCAAGTCCATCGAAACGAAAGGTAATATATTTATCTCACCTGAGTCGAAGTTCATACCAAGTCACCTTAGTAAGACTGTTAATTTAAAAACAATATTAGGTTAGTCACCTTCGGTGGTTGTCGATATTATGACTTATGGTAATATATGTTATTTAAATGTATTATGTTTACAATATTGGGGTTAGAAATGCAAAGCTGAACCGTTTTCCTCGGTACATCGTTTTCACCCAATGGACCTTACATATTTGTAGGCAAGATGAACAATTATTCAAATTACTTTGTATGGACTTGCATACACAGTTTGATGGAATTTGATATATAAAATCGACAGTCTCTGCCGTTTCTGATCTACTTTATAACGTGGCTAACGCTTTCAGGTGAGCGATTCCGGTCTTTTTGGGCCTCTTGTTTTCATTTTAGTCATGTAAGATGATAAAGTATACTGACTGTAATTAATGTTGATTGTTTGACATATGCTGTCAATTTGAAGAAATTGTCTGCATACTGTGATTGGTTATTATCCATTCGGCGATAGGCACGAGGGGATATAGCGTTATTACATGCGCGTACGTGCGTGCGTACGCACATACGTTATTTACACCTTTCATTGTTTAGTAACCCATGAACCTCTTCAGCGATTTGGATAATATTTGGCCACAATGTGTGTCTATGGGCGGTGATTTGATCCACGTGCGACCCTCCAATGTCACTGCCATTGAGGACTTTTGTTCATCTTGTATGTAAGGCAAATGCGTTAAAAAATGTATTTAATAACTTTGTGTGACACTTGTCCTACCGTTTGTCCGTCCGTCATTATGTTAAACTTTTAAACCCTAATAGCTACACATCTGAAACTTCGTGTGTAGCTTCCGTATGATGAGTAGATGCGCAAATGCTATTTCTATTTTTGTTTCGACCCCGGGTCATTGATTATCTCCCCCTTTTCGATTTGTAAAATTGCCAATTGTGGGTTGTACTTCGTAAAACGTTTAAACCCAAATGACTACACACGTGAAAATTTTGATGAAGCATCGTTATGATGAGTAGATGCGCACACTTCATTTCTATTCTTATTTTATGCCCTGGTTATGGATTAGATCGTCCTTTTCGACTTACACTTTTCCAAATTTGCCTTGTAACCCGTAAAAGGTTTAAACCGTAATAGCTGCATACCTGAAACTTGGTATGTACCTTCCTAATGATGAGTAGATGCGCCAAGTTTATTTTAATTTGTGATTAGACCCCCCCCCCCCCCCAAAGCCCCAACTGGATATACTATCCATTTTAATTATGTGAAATATTTTAAAAATTATGTATTTCCATACTACTTATTTGCTATGGTGTAGCCGACAAAATCAATCAATGTCATGTACATTAAATTGCGTCATGTCAAACAATTTCGATGACATTTGGGCATGCTCTGCACTTAATTTCTAGTATATTTTTGTTTTATTGTCTTCGCAGAATTAAAATATATTGGATAATGAAATGGTCATGACCACTCAGTAGGCAAAACATGTTCTTTATATGAAATGTATAATTGTGTCACTATTCGACCAGTGCTAAAAATTACAAGTAATCTTTACTTTACTGATAGTCATCGCGGTTTTATCAGGCTGTTTTCATTTGCAACGGAGGCATGATATTTGTTAATTATTTATATTAATTAAATGCGTCCCGTGAAAACGTTAAATTTTCGACAGATTATTAAGTACGATCATTGCACATCAACAATTAATACAGAAAATGAAAAGTCATGCAGAGCATGATGTTATTAGCCGATCAAATCAGGGTAAAGTGCATCGAACATATGTAGGTGTCTCTGGTAACATTGTCAATGGTAAACTATTTTCGACCACAGTTCTGTACCCAGCGTTGACATTTTTCTCGATTTTGTGCAGGTTTTGGAAACCCGTTCCCAAATCCATCCAATAGCAGCAATGCCATAGCAGCAATGTTTTGTTGTCACCATTATGTTGCGAAATATTCCAGCGTAACACCTGTACTGTATGCTCTATTTATCTACAAATTACACTCCACAATACACAAAGTTGTAGTCACTGTGTGTGCCGAATTCTGTGGCAGCACTCGAGTGGGCGGAGCTACCAGGGCTATATATATCTAGCGGTTACAGTGTCATCTAAAAATAGACGCAAGCTCCTGCGTATTCAGGCACATGCCCAGATTGGCCTAATATGCCCCATCCGTGATTTTTTTGCGCGATTGTCGGCGCAAGACAATCAATAATTTGCGGCATTGACAATAATTAAGGGGGATTGCCGCAATCGCGCGTGCTGGATGCATCCCTGCCATCCCTGCATGATACGTAAACAAAAAATCAAAGTTGGCTATGAAGGCAATTCTTCGTTTTGATTGGTGGAAAATTTTGTGAATATTAACTAGCGTCAAATGACGCGCATACGCGATCCAATGGGATAAACCCGAGATGCTGGGATAAACCCAAAAATGCTGGGGTGTTGCTAGTAAGGAGATTTGAGCAGAGGTCGATTATAAATTAGCGAATAAACACATTTTACGCGATTATACGTGGCTGAAACTTGTTCTGTTTAATAAATAAAAGCTTTAAATTAGCCCAATAATCGGCGTATGTTGGCGTATATGGCCATTAGAGCCAACTATGGACTTCAACAACAATAACTTCCGGGTTAAATCTCTTCCGGCGTTCAGCTCATTACGTATTCAAAATTGTGTTATTTGGCTATAAGTAAAGTTTTAAACGGAGATAATTGCCAAAAATGCAAACTTTATCGGTTGATGCAATTTGGAAGTGATACAGAAAAATTGCTACAAACTTTTTCAGAATTCGATGGATAACCAATAAATAGATCGGCTAATAATAAATAGTTATGTCCGTTAACAGTTTCAGGAAACACTGTTTGCGCCTGTAATATCAGTGTGTAAGTTTACATTTGTTAACAAATGTATAATAATGTCAATACATACGTGTGTTAATGGTGTATATCTGGCACTCGTATTTTTTACAACTGTTGGAAAAGTGATACAATTATACATTTTTTTAATTCATATATAAACATTGTGTCCCTACTGAGTAGGCATGCACCTTTAATGTGTGTCCAATGCAGCAGGAGCCGCCTGATGTGTTCCTGTCAAAATCGTTGTGCATGTTGCTGCGACACGGAGGAAACAGTCTCGGTTTCCAGCTCATGAAGGGTAAGTGCTGTGTTGCCTACTAAATATTAGATACAGTCGGACGTGTTTATACCATCGAATTCCGTACTTCTGTCTCATTACAATTGCGTGTAATCAGCGAACAATTGACCATAGTGCGTTTGTATGCGCATTCAAACAACGTATACTATACTGTTTCATACACAAGTGGAGAGAAGATGTTGAGGCCAATAACGTAATGACGTTCTACAAACATATGAAAGTGAATTTTGAATTTGAGAACTCTTTAAGTATTGTGTACAATCATGAGCTAAGGAAGAACCGAACTAGAATACGTTTGGGCTCACATGGGCTGCGGATAGAGACAGGGAGATATGGTAGAAATCGCATAGAGCGCAATGAAAGAGTATGTTCTACATGCGATTCAGGAGACATCGAAGACGCCTATCATTTTATTATCATATGTCCCTCTCTGACACATATCAGATCACAGTATAATTGTTCATTCTACAGGTTGAGACCAAGCGTATTCAAGTTTACGTCGCTATTAGCTACATATCATAAAAGGACGGTCGTATATTTGTGTAAATATTTAAAAGAAGCATTCGAGTACAGAAAATCAACCATTCTCTAATGTAAATGTGTTCACTCTTGGAATAGTATCTACTATTTTGTATATACATGTACTTGTTTATCATGTTTATATGACGAGAAACTTGTATGAGTTTAAGTAAATACATTATATTCTATTCTATGTAAGGTATATAATGCATTTTGATTGTTACATTTATCGCCATTGTGTCGTCCTACTATTATGTTGTATACCTCATGTTGTCATGTAATGTTACCTAAGTGAAGAAACGATTATTATTAGTATTAGTAATCATCATATCAAATAGATTATGTAACTAATTTGAGTTTGGCTATATCATTGATTCAACATGAAAGGGTGATATCACCTATTCTAATTATTGATATCACCCATTTGAATTTATGATATCACCAATTCCTATAAGTTATATTACCCATTCCGATTCAAATTATGTGATATCATCGATCACAATAGGTTTTATCACCTATTGGAATAGGTGTTATCACTCATGCATACATACATACATACATATGCAAAATAAATACTTAAAGTGAGGTATCAAACTGTGTTATTCGTTCAAACTAATCAATTTGAGTCATGAAACATTTATAATGCGGAGTTGGTACATAATAAGCCCAACAAGTATTGCATTCATATTGTTTCATTAATTATGTATTATCACGAAAGTAATTTTTCTCCTGTGTAACCGGTGAACTCTTACACAGACACAAATTTACTACGTGTTTATTCTGAGCTAGGAATCCGGCGTGTTTTTTTTGTTGTTTTTTTTGTATAGCATACGCGCAGTTTTGTGGCCGATTTCGAAAGATTGCTGGGTATGCTTGTCTGGCTAAGTGCATTTTCAGAGAGTAATTACTTATATTATAGAAATTTATTATTTCATACAGAACTAGGGACTGCTTGTGTATGGAGATTATAAATATTCAGAATTATTGTATGGCAACTATTACAATATCACTTGAGTAATGTACTGTATACATAAATTGAAGGCTTCTCCCTCGAAGTGTACTTGGGTGGGATAGACACGCTCGGCAATATTGTCACAGCCAGCTGCATAGTGCATTGCCCTACGCCTAGTTCATGTTGATAATCACCAACTGTGGCTTCCATGTTGTAGATTAATACATTCGCATAACGTTGGATAATCCATACTTATATACATGCAACAACATATTCTTGCATAAAATCAATGTGTTCAGCAGCATCGTATGCCCGAATATTTGAACAATGTAAGCAGTGAAACTTGTGCTCAGGCCTGACGGTGCATATGCTATGTTTAATGTTAATACAATAACACTGTATTGTATAATAATAAACTAACACTGGGGTGTAACACAAATAACACACTTGTGTCACTGTGTAGTAACCAAAAATCAGTATGGATCTGGGTTGTACAGTGCGTTTGTGGTGTCCGCCCCAGTCCAACCTGACAACGAGGACCCAAGCGTCTGGGTTGGGTGGGTATGTGGAGATTTTACTACTTGTTTAGTGCAGGCTCTGCTTGCCAGCCCAAGTTATTACAACTGTCTAGAACTGTGCTGCTGACCACAAGAATACTGCATCGGTCATCGCTTGTCATTGATCACTGGAACAGATACATCTTATATATGTAGCAATCGCTATGCTGTCCATACTTGTGTGTCACAGTTTTGCATACATGTTGTATTTTATCTCTTATGCCAGCACGTTATGGCCAGAGATGTATTTAATCCAATAAAGGTATGTTCCGTTCCGTTCCGTTCCGTTCCGTTCCGTTCCGTTCGTTCCGTTCCGTTCCGTTCCGTTCTGTACAAGAAGTGTATTTGTGTCACATGCTGATAAAAGGTGAATTACAGCATTTGCAACATGTTAAATTGATATTCTATTGAATATTGTCGTCGTCGTCACATGTTTATTTTCATGTCACATTTTCTTAGCGATATTATTATTCTTTCTATAACTGAAAGTCGGATAGTGTAACTCTGATAGTGTATGCCCTGATCAGACTGCGCGAATGAGCAGGATGGTCTGGGGCTATGGTAATTACAAACATCCTAGCGTACCTTTTATCAGCTACAAGCCACATTCCATGTACAATCTTGCTATTATGTATCACATGTGTATTGTAAAATACAATAAAAACATTCAGAATTACAAGAATAATTTATCAATATCTTAACCATCTATATTGAATACGTAATGGCCGATTTGTTTGCCCAACCACAATAGTGGAGGTGCTATTTACTGTTACCGTTGTTCGTCCCGTTCGTACGTAAGTCGGATTGATTTGAAAATGCCTGCTATTGTGTCTCGTCCATCTTTTCACTAAACGATCCACCAAATGTGAGAAATACATCTGTGTGGAGGTAAAATGTGTTAGACAAAAGTTAACTGACTATTCCATATAGGTAAAAGATGTCATTATACTTCATGAAGCAGGTTTCAAATGACCATACATAACCGGTTAATTATAAAAACAACCACATAGTTTTACTACCGTATATATGATATAAACGCATCACATCCAATTCGCGCAGTCTTTCCTGCTTTCACTAGTCGTATGAGCATGCCTTTTAACTCGCGTGTTCAGCATATTTGTAGGATTTAAAATAAATCATTGAACCCTTTGGTCACGTGATGTAAACAAGATTGGAGTGGCCAAATACAATGACTACTATTGTGGGAAATGAAGATGTTGAATTTATATTTAATATAAATCAGTGAACCTATGATGTAATTAATGTAAATCCAGTGTAGGCAGGTTGCAGCGAATAGTCAAAGCAGGAAAGACTGGACTTATTGGATATGATCCGTTTAAAGCATATACGGTAGTATACAACTAGGGTATGTATGTTATACCACCGCTGTAATAAACCGGAGCTCTAAAGAGTCTGTTGAACTATTAAGCGTACTAATCTGCTAATCGCAGTATACCTACATTTCGGCTGTACTACACATACGTCATATACACACGTGACCGCTAAGGGAAATACGTGTGGTAAGCAAAACAAGGGGAAGTTAATCGTGCAGTGACGGCTGGAACAAGAGTTGTCAGAAGACAACGAAGCTCGCCTGTTGGCAGCCTTCACTGAAACTTGGCACAGTTGTATAAAAAAACATGAATATTATACAACTTTACCTTGGGTGTTAAGGTGTGTGCGGTGGACCTTGACATTGAGGTGAATGGTGGAAGGTGGGTCATGGATTTGCTATAGCACGATAGAGTATCATCAGATGAATGCATATATGAAATATCAAGGCGTTCCATGAAAGGAAAACAGATGTTACAAGAAAGGAAACAGAGTTAGACATTTACCCCAACGTTAAGTATATGAATGCGCTAAGTTTGTGACCTTGACCTTGGGGTAACGGTTGGGTGGTGGGTCATGGATTTGCTACAGCATGATAGAGGGTCATCTGAGTAATGCATATATGAAATAAAAAGGTGTTCCATGAAAGGAAACAGAAGGTATAAGACATTTACCCCCAACGTTACGTTTCTGGACGCCGACGAAACGCCGACGCGCCGACGCCGATGCCGCATGCCGCATGTCGACGCCGACGCCGGGGTATGCCATAAGCTCTTCTGCACTCGTGCAGGCGAGCTAAAATATGACTGTCCGGAATATGACATCTGGAATATGACATCCATAAAAGAACGGCACATAATTGCTCGTGCAGGCGAGCTAAAAAATGACTGTCCGGAATATGACATCTGGAATATGACATCCGTAAAATAACGGCACATAATTGTCGGATAGCTGTGAAATTTGTTTTATTCGATATATAAATGATAAATACACACGTATAACGCAAAAAAACGAACCTGATTTTACCTTCTTTAAAGGTACATACCCACGCAGTATGCACACAATGTTCTTTATAGGAATTAAATAAGTGTGTAATTGTGTCGCTATTCCACCAGTACTACTAATAAATACGAGTGCCCACTATAGAAATATAATCATTTAGTAATAGTATTTTACTGATAGTGACGCGCGGTGGTATCAGGCGATTTTCATATGCAAATGAGGCATGATATTGTTTAATAAAATGATTACTAATTAAATGAGTCACCTGAAAAAATAACATTTTCTACAGATTATAAAGTATGAGCATTGCACAAATATAATCATTTAGTAATAGTATTTTACTGATAGTGGCGCGCGGTGGTATGGTACCTTCAATTTTGACCGGGTGGGGGATTATGTCCTACCTGTGACTTCAGACGGGTGGATCATTTTAGGCGGGTGTGCTATTTTGTCCTCGTGTATCAACAACATTAGGGGGATATTATGGTTGTGATCCGGGGTGATTTTGTCCGTATCCAGGAAATTGACCAGTACAGAGGTAACAGATAATAAGCAAGGCTTACAGATATAAACAAACATTTATAGTTTTATTATGTACACTCCTCCTTTGAATACACATTATGGTCAATACTTCAAAGGATATATATGCACAAAGATGTTAGATTGATTTATGAGAAAACACAATATCGGACTATGTAATTAATAAAAGAAAAAAAACATGGGTTGTTGCGTTTACTGTAGTAAGACAAACATTTGTTTCGAGTCCGAAGCCACGCAAACTGTAATGTTTAAAGTGCGTGGATTCCGAATGATTCACAGGCGAACCTATCTAAATCTGACGCCTGGTAGACCTCCCAGGGTGTCCGGTGTAGAGAGGATCCACTGTATTATTGTTTTACGTAATTTTATCGCAAGTAATAGAACAGCGACGTTCCCGGTCAATAGCGACGATGAACGTCATATGTTTTAATGACGATAAACGTCGACATCGTCGCGCGACATCACGTGTGAATATAGAGAATAGCAGGCTAGTGTCTTTAGATATTAAGTTTATGAGGCAAGGCTAGGAAACGCGTAGGAATTCCGAGGCTTGCCGAGGAATTCCTACCCGTTTCCGAGCCGAGCCTGATAAACTTGATATTAAATTACACTAGCCTGGTATTCTAATTATCAGGTAACGTTTTATGCTCGAAAATGACGTCGTATTATATGGACAGAACGCGGACTTGTTTACGTTGTGTCATTGCACTGACGTCATTCGGTAACGTCACGTGACGTCATCCGACCAATGGAACATCAGTTTTCACTTCGTAACCCGGATGTTTATATCAGGGCAATGCCTGATACAACAATATGTTATCAGTCAGTACGTATTCGGTCAATACAGGGCAGATTACCTGATACAATATAATGAATGTACTGGTGTATAAACGAAATAGGTTGAATGTGCGTTTCCATTATTGTTTTAAGGACAGTGTAAATATTCCGTGTTCCCATAGTATGAAGCGACGTTAAAAAAATCATTGCTATCGCGTTTCCGTCACTTCATATACATTGTGTGCATAATATGTATATTTGTATGCATCGGCTACTCTGTCTCCTTCATTTGTAGTAATGTTTTCAAATCATGAGTAAAGAATTGAAATGTTGATGTACTTTCAATTTAAGTATTACATTCAAATTATGTGCAGGTTGTTTCGTCAATTTAAAGATTTATAAAAATAAATAAGACATGTATAATTGTTAGTGTGTGAATATGCATTGAACATGTGCTACGTATACTGTTGCATTTCCTAATTTCCAATGTTTGTTTCTTTGTTTGTTTGTTTGTTTGTTTATTGGTGTTTAGCGGCCTATCAACAGCTAAGGTCATGTAAGGCTGGGCAGACGGGTTCGATCCCGTGTTAACCTGCTGTATTGGGAGGGGGGGGGGGGGGGGGGGGGGGTGGGGGTGGGGGAATCCCAAAATGAGAACGGAAAATGTTCATGGGCGAAAAAATAAATATATCCACCCCTGAAATTAGAATAACCTGACCTGGTGCCAGGTCCATACCACACCAAAGTCACTTGGCCCCTTCCCCTAAAATAGTCGTGATACTCACATAAGGGGTATAACCAGATTCAACTGTCACATACAAAATGCCAAAGACGTATGTGAGGGCCAAACCTTGTCTACAGTCGGAATTCCGGTAAGGATGAACCCCGATCGTTAAATTACCAATCACATGCTCCCACCTCGCACCCACGGGTTTCAATGTAATTTGTCTCGTTTTCCTGTCTGTTCCTAACCTAAAATGACAAACATTTACCATGAGTGTTCTAATTACGCACTGTCATTAGTGTATAATTACTCTATGTACCATATTTCATACAGACATATTTTTACCGAATATGCACGTTAAATCCAATAACATATACAGTGGAACCTCTCTAAACCCGACACCTTGGGAATATCTCTAGGCCGGACACTCTGTGCACCTCCCAATATGTCGGGTTTAGAGAGGTTTCACTATTATATGTTATTCGATTTAACGTGCATATTCGGTAAAAATATGTCTGTATGAAATATGGTACATAGAGTAATTATACACTAATGACAGTGCGTAATTAGAACAAAACAGCAGACATCTACATTGACTGGAGTTAGACAACCAAACATTTTTTTCATTAAAATATAGCAATATATATATAGGTTTTATTCTGTATAATTTCAGTGGCCCTGAAAAGGGCCGTTTTGTCGTCATAGAAATGCAGTTTTTAACGCTGGAAATGTGTCTCAGCAGCATGCGTCGAACTTCGTGAAAGTAGGATCTCATTGCCTGATGTGAGTAGTGGACAAGGTCGTTGGCAAAGTGCTGCGGATAATGGACAATCTTGTGAAATTTGTTAATGGCTCGCCGTTGTCGCTCGAATTGATCACCCGTCAGACTTCCACGAAATTTCCCACGTTTTCCAACTTCCTGATAATATACCGTCTGTACTCCCTGTTCACGCAATGTACTAACGACTGCAGTTATGTGACGAACAATTTCTGCTGGGATGCTACTACATTCGATGTCGTTTCCGCCCAAGTTGATGAACACCGCCTGTGGTTGGAATGCCAGTAGTCGGTCGAATTGTTGTCGAAATGTTTGTTTGCAGTTCACCCATGAGTTGACCCGTTTTATGCATAATATGCGCACTGAATAATCGTAAGTGTGAATGGATAAATAGGGCTTATGGGATGTGTCACAAGTGTAGCTCCTGATCAAATAGTACACTTCTGTAGCCTTATAACGATCTAAATTGCTCTGAACAAGCATGGCGGTGTTTCATCGATGTAATGACAAACAGTGCATATCCTGAGCAGATAGTATGGATGCACAATCATGCTGTTCTGGATCTATAATGGTTGCAAAACACCAATTCACTATGCACACCAACTAAGGCTGACTCCATGTGCGAAGACGTCAATGTTCTACCGAGTTAACAGTAAATTGCGGCTGACCGGAAATGTGTTGAATCAGATGTAACAATATTGCAACTGCACGAGACAACATATCTTATCTCATGGATGATAACTTGTCACCAGACGAGAGTGATAATTTACTCTAGTATATATACGGCTTTTTTTCCAAATACATACAAAAAAACATATAATTCGGTGAGTGCATGTTTTCCGATGTACACGTTCAATAATCATGAAGTGAAAGAACGGTGATCATGGATAGTCTGTATACTGGTTGCTAATGCCATAACTTTCGATTGTCTACTAGGTCAGTTTCACAGTGCATGGCAGTCCAAACACGAGGAGTTCATCCGGTCAATGTTTCATTGTGAATTAGGTCATAGTCCGGCGGCTGGGTGTTTAAAAGACACCGTGTCTCCGATGATATAGCATGCACAGCAAATTACATACATAAATCGAAGGTACAATTTTATCGAATTTCGTAACTGTGCCATATTTTAAATCACTTAATATCACCATGATCATAAGCAAGCAGTTATAAACAGGGAAGATATTTTTTGTTTCGCATATTTTTGCATTTTTATATTTATATATATAAATATATAATGTCCAGGAAAGACGGTATTGTTAGCAATATGCGGCGAATTAAACAGTGTACTCGAGTGAATTCACTGTACAATTAAACATATCCAACTTTCGCCGCCACCTTACCTGTACAAAGTGTGCATGTAAATGTAAATTAAAATGTAAATGCTTTGATTTAACGACGGCACTGGCTCGATGACCTTGCATGTCGGGACTGACTATTTAATAGGACTAGGCTAGCACGAAGTTGTCTTTCCCAAGGACACTCCGAATCGGCCATTCGGAGCGGTCGAGGTGGGAATTGAACCACGGGTCTGGCGATCCGCAGTCCGACGCTGTACCTACTGAGCTAATCCGGTCACAGTCTGCATCAGTAACGTTGATATTTATATGGAATTATATACGAGACGTTTTCTTACGTAACTTTTAAACTTCACAACGATGATTAAAAATCACAGGTCGCATTTTAAACTTCAATTATTGTACTTTATGATGATGTTTCGATCGTCCTTTTTAGCTTTTAACGTAGTCGGTAGTTTTTATATGATTTATATAACATAGCAAATTGTGATTTTTCTTCGCGATTTTCGTTGGGAAAATTGCAAAATCTCTGTTTACAAGTATAGTTACAAAATAAATCACAGGTATTTTCAATTAGCTCATTAATTTTTCTATCTATTGATATGAAACGTATGTTTCTAAGTTAATATTATTTTGGTCCTTTTTAGATAATAATAATGACACCATCTTTTTTCAGTTTCGAATTAGCGTATCACGGAAATCTTCGGCAATTTCCGTGATATTCGTTGAAACGGGCACCTTCTTACGGTCACTCTAAAAGCTTATATGTTACCCGGTGTATGACCGTGTTGTCTGTAAAATAATTTGCGAACAAAGTAACCGAATTAGACTTTGATTTTCACGTACTTTGAAGTTAATAATTGGAGACGAGTGTGTTTGTCACCGAAATATTAATCGCTCATTTTAAACACTGCTGATTGAGTGTAGGACATAATCCCCCCCCCCCCGGACATAATCACCCCCTCCCCATGTCTTTTGACACACCAGGACAAAATCCCCCCACCCCGTCTAAAATCGAGGTAGGACATAATCCACCCCATTCAGATTCAAGGAAGGACAAAATCACCCGCGCTATAAATTAGTAGATAGGACACAATCCCTCCCCCCCCCCCCCCGTGGAAATGATGCCTAGGACAGAATCCCCCTGTCCGAAAAACATGCACAGTTTCCACAGTCTGATAAGGATCTGCACCGTTCATCTTTCTATCAATGAAACACATGCACTGCTTCTAATAAATATTTATCGTTACCAGACTACATAAGTGTGATATTTGATGAGGAACTATACTGGTCACACATGCAAAAAAAAAAAAATCCCATTTCTCCAATCACAGCCACAAATGTCTACACCCCTCGCTCGGGGCAGGTACGCAACCGTGCCGTAACGTAGTTGTAAATCGTGTATCACGTGCTTTTAATGGACTAGGCAGCCTAAAATAGCGCATACGTTTAGGTTAGAGAATAGTAAAGGTTGCGAAATCGCCAAGGGGATATGCAAATGTAGTCCGGTATACAACAAATAATGCGTGTGTTGTGAGGTCACAGACACAAGTTGCTTGCAAATTTTGATCCATTAATACACAGTTTCACTTGAGGAACATTTTGGGGTGACATCCGTACGAATAGTGAAAGTAGGAGAGACTGGCCTTATTGGCTGGGCTTCTGTTAAAGTATATAGTAAATGTCTTTGGTGTACTCAAACCTTTATGTCCTTTACTTTAGTCGTAAGCAGCATTGAAATTGCACATGTAAACAATATAGTACTACTGAACCAAATAAGGCAATCGACCAAATAAAATATTAATTTAAATTAAACTATTCTGTATTTGGCATACAGAATATTTCACATAAATATTAAATGTCATGTATGGAATAACAAAAAATATGGAACGACAAATCTACATAAATATTTGGAGGTAGCAATAAATATTTGGAGAGCTATCGAAATCATTTGGAGAGCTCTCGAAATCAATTAATGATATCTCGAAATAATTTGGAGAGCTCTCGAAATCATTTGGAGCGAGCAATATAACATTTGATTTGGAGAGATCTCTAAATCATTTGGAGCTATCTCTAAATCATTTGGAGAGCTCTCGAAATCATTTGGAGAGCTCTCGAAATCAATTAATGATATCTCGAAATCATTTAGAGAGCTCTCGAAATCATTTGTAACGAGCATTATATAACTTTGATTTGGAGAGCTCTCTAAATCATTTTGAGCTATCTCTAAATCATTTGGAGAGCTCCCGAAATAATTTGGAGAGCTCTCGAAATCAAATAATGATATCTCGAAATCATTTAGAGAGCTCTCGAAATCATTTGTAGCGAGCATTATATAACTTGATTTGGAGAGCTCTCTAAATCATTTGGAGCTATCTCTAAATCATTTGGAGAGCTCTCGAAATCATTTGGAGAGCTCTGGAATTCATTTGGAGATATCTCAAATTGATTTGATGCTAGCTCCAAATATCACTCCACGTGGGAACTGGAGGAAAAAAACAATACGCACTCCCTTCCCGCGCTTTTAAAATCTCTGTACGCATGTGCACCGAGCCTATTAAAAACTTCATAACCATCAATATGGAGTATATGGATGGAGTAAAACAAAATTGTTTAGCTTATTTCTTTTTCATTTATTGATGCTTTTAGGCATATTTAATTTATTTATAGACCTCGGTCCGTTACTTCAACCTGTGCTGTAAACATGCTCGATATATGTGTATTCACTACTACACGTGTGACAGGCGACTTCCGGTCTAGGTAAAGTCGCACTAAATTTGGGATGGCACGATTTACCCAAATGTACCCAAATCTTCATGTAATTACTATATTTGTTAATAAATAAAGCTATACACATTATAATAATGATGTTTGGACTGTACTCACATAATATATGTCATTAATTTGCTTATACCAGGGCCTTTTTTAATGTTTTGATGCAAAATGGAAATATTTGTACATGAAATAAAGGGAGAATACCGCGATTCATTTATGCTAATAAGCAAAGGAATATAATGCACTTTATAATGGCTAAATGGGAATGATGATTTTTCATTGAAATACTCATAAAAACAGTAGAACCTCTCTAATGTTGACATCCAAGGAGACAGTGTGTGAAAACTGTTATGTCAACTAGTATAATTATATATTTATATACGGTAGTAATATATAATTGAAATATATAAACTACCAATATTTTAAAACTAATACTGCATTAATATGTATATGTGGCTGTGACTGGATAAATGGGGCTTATCGAAAATGTGACCAGTGTAGGTTCCGATTAAATAGATCCCTTCTGTAGCCTGGTAACGACCTACATTGCTTTACCACAATCATTGTACTATAATCTTGTATGATTTAGAACAGGTAATCATAAACTCCCAATCGAGACAGGTAGATGGTTAGGGATACCCCATTCTGAACGTAAGTGTACCATATGTAATACAAATGATTTGGGTGACGAATTTCATTATCTGCTAGTCTGTCCACATTTCTCGGATAAACGAAAATTGTATCTCAAACGTTACTATTATCGGCATCCAAATGTTATAAAATTCAAAGAACTTCTCAATTGCAAGTCAGAAATACAGTTACGACGGTTGAGCATCTTTATTGCTGAGATTATGCGTTTTTTCCAATAACTATTGACTTAAATGTACCTCCTAGATTATAAAGTAATTCACATGTTCATAATTTTGTTATTTATGACTTTTGTAGTATAGTTCAATAGTAATCATACATCACAGAGTCATTCACAAGTGGTGCAGATCCTGTTGGGATGGCTTACTTTGAGCAATGTCATCCGGGGCTACACTAATTGTAGATATTATACTACTGACAATTATGAGTAAACACAATATACTGTTGTTCAGTTACATACTAGTAAATCAAGATGTACATTGTTCACACCTATCAATATGCATGAAGGATTGATATGATATTTGCATGGTAAATAACGACACGATATGCATGCTAGCGGAGGGTGAAGGCCGCATACACAAATATATGAGTTGTCGTTGTGCGTGCGGTCCCGCATTCAACCAATTACAGGCACCCTCCCATACTACGATGTCTAACTTACGAGAAACTGTATAATAACTTATGTATTAAGTGGCATACATACTCTCACCAACTTTCGATTTTCGCTCTCTGATGAGAGTGTGTCCCACTACAATTCACCGTGTATTCATCCTGACATGCCCTGTCTCGTTCTCCATATTCCTGGAGATTGAGACACACAGGGATGTGCGGGTCTTTTTTTGCAATCGAATATACTTGCAACCCGTTTTCTATATGCTTGTATATTTAATTGTAAATGTTTGACGTAGCATTAAATTTTACCAAATCTAACTCTAATAAACTAGTAGATGAGTTTCTAAGAATTGGAATTATTGTCCAACTATGTTTAAACAAATTGTTCTGATTCGGATCCATGCTTACTGACCACGTTCCTTTACATATAATGCTTGATGAATTTCTCCCAGTCAATATTCGCTACTGATAAATACCATCAAGCCGAATCATTGCAAAATATATAGATGCTGACTATTTAACTAAATTTGTCTGCAAACAAGTTCGCTGATAAATTAGACCGAGTACAGTACTTCCACATAACTCTCGCCATGCTGTTGTTGTTGTTCATAATAAATTATGCTTGTACATGTATGCACTCATATATCACTAAGTGGTCTGAGATCATTGCCAAATAAAGGATATGTTCTGTTCTGTTCTGCTTGTTCGAAGCATGACTGGGCGTTTCATTTATGGAATGACGAATGTTGCAGATGCTGATCAGACTGCGGATGCACATGCTGATTGATCTGGATCTACACTGGTCGCAAAACCCATAAACCACATTTCTCCAGTCACAACCACATTATGTACGATATGCAATCATGGTCGATGATAACTTAAAGTTAGACAACTGAGACATAATTAATGAGTCTCGGTAGTCTCCGTTTATAATAATACTATATGAATCGTTTTCCCGCAAAAATAGGTGCTTTATTCTTCCTATGTTTCGGTCAAAATATGGTTATTATATGATATACTAATGATATATTGTAGAAAAAGTATATAATATAATCATAAATGTTATTTTTAATGAAGATTTGGGTATATTTGGGTAAATCGTGCTGCGTAATTCAATGCGTAATTCAATAATTCAGGGAGACATCGTTTTTATAGATTCAAGCGATTTAATGCTAGCTCCAAATAATATATATATTGCTAGCTCGAAATGAATTAGAGATAGCTCGAAATGATTTCGAGAGCTCTCCAAATGATTTCGAGAGCTCTCAAAATGATTTAGAGATAGCTCCCAATGATTTAGAGAGCTCTCCAAATCAAAGTTATATAATGCTCGCTACAAATGATTTCGAGAGCTCTCTAAATGATTTCGAGATATCATTAATTGATTTCTAGAGCTCTCCAAATGATTTAGAGAGCTCTCCAAATCAAATGTTATATAATGCTCGCTCTAAATGATTTCGAGAGCTCTCCAAATGATTTCGAGATATCATTGATTTCGAGAGCTCTCCAAATATTTATTGCTAGCTCCAAATATTTGTTGCTAGCAATATATATTTGAGTTTATGTAGATTTGGCGTTCCATAAAAAAAAGAACAAGAAACACCATACAAGTTACACAATTGGTCACGTGGTCCTTCATTCGTTGCATGCGCGGATCCAGACGGGCGCAAGGCAGGCGCATGCACTCAGTTTAATATTTCCGACAGTTTACGTACCTGCACCATCCGAGTATATACCGTTCTTTCTTTTCCTAATTCGAATCCTTCATTTAACACACTGAAATATAATATGAATTTCCATTGGGATCACAATCGGGACTATTCAACAGATACTATCAGGCCACCCTACCACGAACATGCGTGCGACGGGGGCAGGCGTTATACCCTTTTGATTTGCCCCTCCAATGATGGCGTTCGCGAAAAATGCCATGACTTCAACTGACCACCATACCCGCAAAGTTACTTCAGGCGCTTAGCCGACGGTGCCGCCGGACACCGGGACCTCTGCCCTACATCGCCATACTAGTGGGTACCCGGCACCTTCATCTGGGTGCTAGCGGTCGCGCCCTTTTCACTTGCCCCTCCCGTGCTGGTTTTCGCCAAACTGCCATGACTTCAACTGACCACCATACCCGTAAAGTTACTTCAGGCCCTTAGCCGACGGTGCCGCCGGACACCGGGGCCCATGCCCTGCGTCGCCATACCAGTGGGTACCCGGCACCTTCGTCTGGGGGGCTAGCCGCCATACCCTTTTGAATCGGCCCAACCTCGATTTTCAGATTTCGTGAAATATGCTATGGCATCAACCGGCCACCATACCCGCAAAGTTACTTCAGGGCCTTAGCCGACGGTGCCGTCGTACACTTGGGCCTCTGCCCTACCGCCCTATACCAGTCGCTGCCCGGCACCTTCCTCTGGGGGCTAGCGGTCGCGCCCTTTTCACTTGCCCCTCCCGTGGTGATTTTCGCCCTTAGCCGACGGTGCCGCCATACCCTGTTTGTATCGTCCCATTGTAAATTGTCCCAGACTTATTACTACAATATGTCATATATACTTCCCGGAAGTTGTTAATATCGCCATATTAGATCACTTGCAGTGAATTAATCTTGTGCTACCAAAATGAGTGCTAGCCAATTATTTTGGGTGCCAACTTCAGCTCGGTAACTTCAGCTCGGTTGATGTGCGTTACAGGAACGTGGTTCCAGACAGAAACCCGAAGTGTCCGAACGTACCCTCCTTTACCCTAGTAAGTTGTACATGGTATACGCTTTGTATTATTATGTAGTGTGAACATCTAATCTTCATAGCCGATGATCGTATATGACATTCTATTGGCGCACATAAATATCGTAGACATTTTGTTTTCTCTACTTCCGTGTTCGGAAAACGAAAGTAGGCCCTTTTAACTGCAAATATTCCGCTTTATAGGGGCAACACGTTGTCCTATTCGCTACACCACGCTGCCACATGTTGAAGAAAACAGTATTTACAATTCTTGTTATGTGTGTTTAGTTATTATTTTCTGTTGTTGGTATACGTATGGTGCACCAAATGGGCATGTCCCGATCATCAATCAGCACAGTTCACAAGCCCGTAATTCTCAAATCTTGTCCATTTGTACTTTACTATACATTGCATCTGAATTAAAATAGTTTAACATTGACATTAAACTGAATCTGCAATAAATTTGCCTTTTGTTGTCAAAAATACTGACGTTAATGTATCTGTCCCGCGAAATCGAATCATTACCGTTACGCTGAACAAAAAATGTAAAATCAGAGTAACCTGCCTTTCCTACTCTCAGCTACTAATGCAATGAACACTGTTTGTGGGAGCCCGATTTATAAATAAACACGGTGGTAACACAACTTATGTCATTTCCGAGAACGAGGCCGGTCTGTATTCGCAATTTTAAGGTTACACATTACATGCATCATTACCGTTCGGGGTTTATACACATCCATATGTATGTAGTTCGACTGAAACCAAAATGGGTAGATAGACACACTTACAACGTTGCCTTTGCATATTCTACCTTCATGATGCGTTGTATACAGAGGGGTGAAAAAATGGGGTATCAAAAAAAATCATTACCGTTACGGTCATTTCCGTTACAAAATTGTGTAACGGTAATGACGATCGCGTAACGGCATTGATAAATTACCATACTAACCAGTCAGTTCATGCGTCAATTAGATATAAACCTGAGGTCCCATCAGTTGTCGGTCAGTAATGGCACATTTATTCAGACCTACAACATTTATATATCAAGATTTAATTAGTAAAAGCTCTGAAACAACAAAAAACAGACACAGCTTCAAGGAGTGTGGGTTTCTATTGGCAATCACATTAAAAGTAAACTCTAAACTTAAAGTTATATTGTACAGCATATTCAAAGTATAAATATGTTATATATGCTGTATTAGTATTTTAAATAAATGGAAAAGTCATTACCGTTACGTTTTGTCATTACCGTTACATAATCATTTCCGTTACGGCCCATATTTTTGGAGGCTGTGCTATTAATTAAATGTAGCTTTATAACGATGTTTGGTACATGTGTTAAAACACGGCATTCTGTTACATGCCAAGCTATTTTATTTTGCTTAACTTTACTGATTCATATTAAATACATGTTGTTGGGTTACCATAAATGAGAAATTCCACGACTTGCTTCTAAATTTCTCTGTTTCAAACTAATACAATTAGCTTACCATATTGTTGACACTTTTCTAAATAGATGCCCCTTCAGTTTTATTCCGTTGAAAAGAAAAAAATGTAAATGTAAAGCTATATTTACGTCTGGTCCCTTGAAGTGGAAATAAAATATATAAAATGACGAGAACAATTGGCTATACTATTATAAATGTAACAACTGGACTGTCACCCAATGGAATAATAAACACAGTTTAATGAATTATTGGTTCTACATCGAAACTAGAAAAACGGCACCAATATGTACATAAAATATAGAATCACTGATACATGCGATAGGTTAGCCAATGAAAGCTATCGCGTGCGCACGCAATAGGTATCGCGTGCGCACGCAAAACATATCGCGTGTGCACGCAAAACCTTATCGCGTGCGCATGCAAAACCCTATCGCGTGCGCACGCAAAACCCTATCGCGTGTGCACGCAAAAACTATTGCGTGCGCACGCGAAAGTAAAAAATATTTCCATGGCCCCCCTGCTCGCCTATGGTAAAAAACCTGCAAGGTGTTGATATTCATTCTTCGCTATATTGTTATTGATAGACTACAGGGATCCTCCAGATTATCGGACAAAAATTGCAGCGTTTTTACGATATTTTTCTTAAAATAGCAACTACGGGCATAAAACTTTCACAGAAAAATCCTCGGTTCTTGCTTTCTCAGCTCATGTAAACTGTTTATCAAACTGTGACATCTTTCTCACTTAAAATTGGGTCAGATCATCAGTCGTAAGATTGCACCAAAATTAGCATCGACAATAAGTTATCCGGACAAACGTATAATAGCAGGGCCTGCAAATAGCTTTTAACAGTAGGTCCGGGACCTAGCAAGGAAAAAAGTGAAAGGTGCGAGGAATTTTTGGAAGGTCCGAGTAGATATGGCAAGAAATCATACCACTTTCTCTGATGGGCGTGTTTGTGTACTAGTCTACATGCATTCAAAGTATTATTACAACTGTCTACAGTGACAATTACTGGGACAGTACAATCTTCTACTGTGATGATAAACTATTTTCATGGACTGCAGATGTGGCCAAAACTTTAGGGATATATTTTTGCAATGATAAAAATAAAGTGCATAGTTTAAACATAGATCCTAAAATAAAGGAAATTTCAGCAATGTTTAGGCAAATGGAAAAAAAGAAAGCTCACCATACTAGGTAAAATAACTGTCATTAAAAGTTTTGCATTTCCAAAATTAATATTCCCTTTAACAGTTCTAGACAATCCGGAGCAGGAGACTTTAAAGCAAATTATACGCATTATGTTTGATTTTCTCAGGGATTCAAAGCCTGATAAAATTAGTAGAAAAATTATTGTTAAAACGTTCGAAGAAGGCGGGCTAAAAATGATAGAATTAGAATCGTTTATTGATGCACTAAAGGCTACATGGGTCAAACGACTTGCAGAAACTGAAAATCACGGAAAATGGAAAGTACTATATTTAAATTATTTGAAGCCTTTTGGTGGTGTACATATATTTGAAGGAAATGTAAACCAAACAGACGTAAAACATTTGATAAAAAATAAATTTTTGACAGATGTTCTTAAATCATGGTGCAAGCTAAACTTATGCGATAATCCAGAAACAATATCAAAGCAAATTTTATGGAACAATTCGAAAATAAAAGGTAATGGAAGAATGTTTTACTACAAGGAATGGGCTAATAAGGGGATTAAATATATAGAACAACTATACGATTATAGAACTACATCATTCTTCAATTTTACAAAAATAAAAGAACTATTTGATGTTAGTAACAACGATTACCTAAAATTCTTCAAACTGATTTCGTGCATTCCTCAAGACTGGAGAACACGAATTAAAAATGAAAGAATAAACACGATTAATACAAAGATACTATTAATAGAACAAATAAAAACCACAATCAAATGTAATAAGAAGCTATATAACATGTTTCTTAATCAACAGAAACCGGTTATGCATAAAGCCAAGACAAAATGGGATGACGAATTCGCGGATAAAAATATAAATTGGAAGATAGTCTACACAAATCATTTCACAAACACTATAAGTTCTAAACTTAGGAATTTTCAGTACAAATTTTTGATGAGAATTGTTGCTACAAACGATTATTTACTTAAGTGTAACATTGTCAGCTCCAATTTGTGTGATTTTTGCGCCATGGCTCCAGAAACAAATAAGCACCTTTTTTGGGAATGCACTATAAGCCAACATTTTTGGTCACAGCTGAATACCTTTTTAAACAATAATAATATTGTATGTAATTTTGATTGGCACACTGTTTGCTTTGGGCAATATGAGCAAGACAACAAGTTTTTATTTTCAACTTTTGTATCATACTAGGAAAATACTTTTATATACATGTAAATTACGAAAACGGAACCTAAATTTCCAGAGTTTATGTCTTACCTAAAGGCACACAAAATATTGAAAAAGAAATTGCAATGAATAGAAATAAGCTCATAGTTCATGAACGAAAATGGAATGTTATCCAATTAGACTAACACTCATTTAGAGATACACAAACCTTCTGATTATACATACACATATTACAGTTAGGTATAACAGCATATACCGTAATAGTATTGTATCGTGATGAGTTGCTCAATTATTATTCACTAAAACCTATTTCACCATATCTCATTTTAACTCTTATTTTCTATCTATTTAACATTCTTAAATAAATCAACCTAACCATGTATGAACAATACGTTATAATCTATAATTATTTACAATACATGTACTCATAGTTGATTGCAAACAAGGAGTGTAACCTATAAATTCATGTTGTTAAACTGCTTGTAACTCATTTATTGTTTGTATATGACTATGTATGGAAATAAAAAACTTAAAACTGACAATCTTCTACGGGGTACACAGGGGGTACACAATAGTATACAGCACCTACATAGTACTACAAGGTTCTACAAGGGTCTACAGGGGCACACACTGGTATACAGCATCTACTAGTACTACATAGTACTACAAGGGTATACAAGGATAGATCAGATCTGTCTCTGTATTGTGTATTGAGGATGGTCAGTGTGATTTATGGCTTAAATTTGACCATTTTCAACTTTGCTCAATATTTTCTTTTAGACCAGCATAAAACAGTCAGATTATTTTTATTTTTTTTTAGATTTAGATGCACATGCTAGTCTGGGGACAACGTACCGGTAATGATGACAGTCTGTGTACATCATAATTAAACTACACACACCCATCAGGGTCTAGACTCTAGTTTGTCATGGATGCAATTTAGTTAAAATTTGTTCTGCAGTTGGTAATTTTGTCCTAAATTTCAGGTTATTTTGTACATTTTGGCCAGCTGCCATGGTAACAGGACCTTGATTAGGGGATGTGTGATTTATGACTCTCTTACTGGTCACTTAGGTCACTTCATGAGAAAATGGATTAGGCTACACTAAGTTAAAATATGTAGACTACAAGCTGAAATTAATTAGCCTCTGTCTTCCGAGCGTATTCTACACAGATTATTCATGGGGAGTTCCTGGTGTTTTTAACATACAACGTTGATCCTAAGCTTATCAGACTGAAGATGTATGCTAGCTCATCATACTAATCAAGAGCGATGCTGGTAAAAAATGAAGTACGGTACTGTTATAATGCATCTCTAATCCTAAATGTCCAGTTTGCAGTTTTGTCCACTCATACTGAATTATAAAATCATATTGCAGATTATTACAGGCAGTTAGTACTTTAGAACATGTAAAATTGATTGTCCCACATTTGTTAAATCTGGTCATTTTCCATGTGGGACAATCAGGACTACAGGTAATATCATAGCCCTAGGGTTATTTGGAGTAGGCTCTATTTCCACTTTCAAGTTGGAGATACAGGATTAAAATGAAGTTGATAAGAAACTTAATAAAGCTATTCCATTTATATATATCAAAGTACTGAAAGTACTGAACATAGGGTACTACAAGATTAAACTAGATTGATTGATTGATTGATTGATTGATTGATTGATTGTTGGTGTTGCAGTTTCATTAACCCTTAAAGGTACATGCCCACTCAGTAGGTACAAAATGTTCTTTACATCAGAGACATCATCTGAGACATTTCCTGGCAAAATAAACATTCATGCGCCATTATCCCACGTACTGATTGGCATTTATTATACATGTTATATCAGACGTAAATTTACACCCTGATATCAGGGGCGATAATCGTGTTTGCTTAAAATGTTAACGGACATTACTATTTAATCTCTGTATTTATTTTATGATGTGCAATGATCATACTTTAAAATCTGTCGAAAATATTATTTTTTCAGGTGACGCATTTCTTTAGTATAAATAATTAAAAAATATCATGCCTCATTTGCATATGAAAATAGCCTGATACCACCGCGCATCACTATCAGTACAATAAATATTTCTAAATGATTATATCTGTATAGCGGGCACTTGTAACGTTTAGAAACTTGTTAGATTGTTTTTGTCGTATTTCAGTACTTGCATTAATATGGGTATTAATATAAGCTGGGTGTGTTATACTGTCATTAATGTGTTCCTGACTGTTATCACCTTAAATACTGACTTATTGACCCCCTTCCCTAAACGTAGAATTGACACTCATGTTGGCGTGTATTGGCCACCATAGACAAATGTCAATCAGGCCGAATTCAGGAATGTCACTAAAATCCACTGTAAATCCATCGATAGAGAGAGAGAATGAGGATTAAACATCAGTTAGACGTACACGTGCGAGTTTTGTTTCGCACAGGTGTCGGGTGAGTTTACAAATAGGCTGTCGGAAGGTCAAACTTGATGTAGTTTATGTGTTAAAACGCGTCGCTTGTTTCGGAGAGTATTCGGAGGGGAGTTAACTCTGTTACTAAAATTAGCGATGACCGCACGATTTGTGCTGCAAATGGGGGCAAATCATGCGCAACAAAATAATCCGATGTATTTTTGTACGTAGAACATCCGTTGTTGATATTGTGCAGTGCAAGTAGTTTTTATCATAATATTATTTTCAATTAGCAGTTGCGTATGCCAGTTAAACGTTGAGTAACACAATGCATTTTGTTGTTATGGTTATTCCAAGATATCACTACGGACGTGCCCATCGAGGGGTGTCTGGGGCGTGTCTAACTGTCCGACGCGATTCCAATTGGCTGTTTTATATGCAGATATTCTCAGTTGTCAATCACAGGCGTCCGCACCACGGGGGGTCGTGGGCGGGGCCAAATGATCCCGCTCGATCGCAATACATACGGATACACATGTACCCTATGTAATAAGAAAATACAAGAAAATACACCTGTTTTGTCAGTACATTATCAGTACATTTAAGAATCGTCTTGATTTTTTAATAAATCCAATTGCAGTTATATTTCAAACTAGTTTCACTTATAGTACATAGTATACATATATATCAGTCTATGACGTCTAGATACGGAGCAGGTTTGATTGATGCAGCGTCAGCGTACTGTACTCCATCATCGTCAGTTCGCCAGTCTGCAGACGCATCTTCAAGTTGCCGAGTCGCAGCTCGATCTGTCGGTACCGTCTACGTTTCACAGGGCGTGCACCTCCAGCCTCAAACTGTAGAATTTTAATGTACGATGCTGTCTCGATTTGCTGCATGATTTGTATAATGCAAAAGATGTTTGGATGTGCGTGGTGAACTGCCTTCTTGAGTTTGTTGTGCCAGCCTTCTAGATGGTTAGTTGTCCTGGGTCCCTGTGTGGCATAGTGAATACATATGGCCTTGTCGCCCCCGTCAACCCACTGCTCGGTGACGTAGTCAGTGAAGGGGGTGACGTCAACTGGGAGCTCTTCCAAAGCTTCAAACCATACGTTTTCAACTTCACCTACTGGAACCAACGGAAGTATAGATGCCCTTCTCACCAGTCGATGTACACTGTCGTTCTCTTTGTACACTGTACTCAGTCCCAAGCCCTGAACTTTCCACCAAATGCACTGGGTGTAGTGAAAGAAGCAGGCTTTGACTGTGGTGTCTGGGAATACACACAATACGGCGTTCCGCGATGCCACTTCATGATCAAGAAACACATGCACAGGTTGCAGTTGTAATCCAAATTCACCGCACTTCTGTTCTATTAGTCAATTGGCTCTGTAGAACTGTAGATAATTGGATTAGTTAACAATACACACATTGAAACACTAATTTAAACTAAAAATTATAACAAAATTGTATGCCACTTTATTTTTCATTAATATATTAATTTTATTTATATTTACATATATACAAGTATAACTGGCATACAATGTTACTTTATTGAAAAAGACTATAGCCTGAAATCTGCAAAATCCAGTTACCTGTAAAAACCAAATGTGGGACAATCAGGACTACTGGGCACTCAAATGTGGGACAATCAGGATTAAACCGTAAAATTGCATCACCCAGATGCATTAAAATAAATGATTGATTGCAGTGAAATTGCTGGTCTGTACAAGACGGACACACATAAAACATGTTTCATGATGCATATCTCGAACAGCTCTGTACAAGACGGACACATATAAAACATGTTATATTATGTATATCTTGAACAGCGCTATGCTGGTCTGTACAAGACGGACACATATAGGATATGTTTCATTATGTATATCTTGAACAGTGCTATGCTGGTCTGTACAAGACGGACACATATAAAACATGTTTCATTGATGATCTTGAACAGCGCTATGCTGGTCTGTACAAGACGGACACATATAGGATATGTTTCATTATGTATATCTTGAACAGTTCTATGCTGGTCTGTACAAGACGGACACATATAAAACATGTTTCATTATGTATATCTTGAACAGCGCTATGCTGGTCTGTACAAGACGGACACATATAGGATATGTTTCATTATGTATATCTTGAACAGTTCTATGCTGGTCTGTATCAGACGGACACATATAAAACATGTTTCATTATGTATATCTTGAACAGCGATATGCTGGTCTGTACAAGACGGACATCTACAAGATATGTTTCATGATGTATATCTTGAACAGCGCAATGCTGGTCTGTACAAGACGGCTGCATATAAAAATACACATAGAAAAAATGTTACATCATGTATATCTTGAACAGCGTATGCTGGTCTGTACAAGACGGACACATAATAAAACATGTTACATCATATATATCTTGAACAGTGCAATGCTGGTCTGTACAAGATGGTCACATATAAAACATGTTACGTTATGTATATCTTGAACAGTGCTATGCTGGTCTGTACAAGATGGACACATATAAAACATGTTACATCATGTATATCTTGAACAGCACTATGCTGGTCAAACATGTTACATCATGTATATCTTGAACAGTACTATGCTGGTCTGTACAAGATGGACGCATATAAAACATGTTACATTATGTGTATCTTGAACAGCAATATGCTGGTCTGTACAAGACGGCCGCATATAAAACATGTATCATGATGTATATCTTGAACAGCGCTATGCTGGTCTGTACAAGATGGACACATATAAAACATGTTACATGACCTATATCTTAACAATTACCAGTACTGTTTTCCCATCATCCAGCTTATTTCATTTGTTTTGTCGCGCCTGCTTTAGCAGAGGCGCGACTATAGTCGGCGCTTTTTCCGCCGTCCGCGTCGTTGTCCGATTCGTCCGTTTTTTTGAACGGCAAATGCGTTAAAGTAGCAACCCTGATCATTTTTTCAAACTTGCTGTATTGTATAATAAGCTATATCATATTAAAGAACTATGTATGCCCTTCTTATAACACTTTACTTTTTTTAAATATCTTAATAAATAAAAAAGTTATGAACATTTGAAGTTGCACTGTCGGTGTCATTTCGTGGAAAAAAATACACATCCAATAATAGGGAATATAACGCGAAATCGCGGCACCGAGTCTAAGTAAAATTGACTTAAATTGTTTATAACTTTTTTATTTATTAAGATATCCTGATAAAACTTGGCAGTCTGATAGGAATTCTCCTGCTGATTCTACTGATCATGTTCTTTTTCAGTTGTCTCTAGAAATATTAACACAAACAGGGACAGAAGTTTGAGCATACTCTTGTAAACTTTCCAATCCGACGATCAGCCTCGACAATGGAGCTGTATACCATGCTTGCCCAACTTCTAGAAGTATTCAGAATGGAATGCTTGGTATATAGTATCTATAGCACTGTAATCTTCACATAATACTGCCTTCCTGAGGCCACACAGTCCGGAACAAAGTTTCTTTTCACCACAAAGTGAACTTTTACAGTCTGTTTGTCGTCTCGGGTTGGCCATTGGAAATATCCTGGTTTCCGACACGGGGACATGAATTTCACAACAGCTGTCTCTGCATCAATAACCGTTTCTATATAGCCAGGATACCAGTTATCTTGGTATGCAACTGCCACATATTCATTCAATGTAAACGGTGTATTTGCTACTGGTGTGACATCGTGAACCTCGTCTAGTAGTATAGAGGGAGTCAAAATGATACCACTTAACGGTGGTATCATTTCTCCACCCTATATACTACTCCACCACCCCCAAAAAATCAAAAAATTAGTTAACGAGGAAATTGTCCCACCAACCACGAAAAATTCAAAATTGGTGTCATAAATACATCATGTTGTTTTCACGTCCAATTGAACAGATAAATTTAATAGGTTATAATAAAATATTATAACAAAATGAATAATAAAATACACAACGAATTGGACGTTTGTAATGACTTGGATGAAGCATTTTACGCTGTTGTTTCTACAGTATTAAAACACGCTAAAATGACAATACTATGTGGTATCGAATACATGAAATATCAGCGTAATTTATTACGCTGCGATAAAAACGTTGCATTTACAATATTAAACCGGCAATTATGTCGCCGGTATAAGTATCAAATTTATGTAATGAAGAGACTAAATAGGATCGGAGAAATAACATACCGAAACATTATCAAACTAATTTTATAAAACAGTTTAAAATCAAAGATTCGTTGACGGATATGCGTTTCTACGATATCACTTTTAACGAAGAAATTGGAAAATTATTAGAAGAAAGAAATTGAAAATTATTGAACAGAACTAATTTATGTTATAATCACACCAAGCAGACGACAATGTTCCAATTACACGTGTTATGAACATGTAAATTAGGTGTCCTACCTAAAATCCGTGGCAAATCTGTACTGGTTTCAACTACCATGTTTCAACTACCCGCCTATAGTAGTTCCAAATACCATTGAGATAGACACCAACAGACAAACCTTTTTTTTTTCGTCGAATTTCGGTAGTAGAAACTCGGATTTTTTCTAGGAAAATTTTTCCAATTGAACATATAATTTCAACTACATATAGTTCAACTACTTCTCAAAAATGCAAGAAACTAAAAAGTTCGCAACCGCAAAAGACATGGGAATACGCTCTGTAGGAGAGAGGACGGACAAACACGTACTACTACAAAATATATACGACAACAATTTGGCAAGCGACATAGGCAAAGTCTGCTACACCCCAACGATAGAAGTTCCGGAGGGAACGGAAAATCTTGCACAAGGGGAGGGAATTCGTACACATTTGGAACCAGTTTCCGAAGTATTTGTAGACGACATGTATGTCTGGACACTATTGGCTGCAGACCAAGTCTCCACCACAAAAGCAGGGTCTCGATTTGTATCCGCGGCGGGCCCAGTTGCAAAAACAATTCTTTCCAACATTCGAGCCCACGCACACGTGGCCGAGCTGCCAGGTAGCATGCACGTACGCATAGTATCTACATCTAGGTATTCCGGAGACACAACCACGCTGTACAGAAGAACATGTACCACAATTTTGGAGACGGACAGCACCGTTCTAGACGTATTCGAGAGAAAACATCCAACAAACCGGAACCAGAAGCTATAGTAGTGGCAAAACTAGACGTTGCCGATATAGAAATAGAAGATCTTTTCGAAAAACTCCCCCGCTTTCTAGAAAGCCTTCGACTAGACGGTATAGGATTGTATGCAATAGATTGTACGAGAGACTACGCAGGCACACTAGATAGAGAATGTTTGTCCAACCACCTGCAAAACACATGGGAAGAAGAAGAGTGTAGTATTCTAGACAATGTAGACAGTGTGGGAAACAATTGTATGTCCCTTCTTGTTCCAAAACCCCCTATAGGATCCCTATGGAGAGGAAAATTCTACAACAAGTTTGTATGCCAGATGGAATGTGCAGGCGTCCTCGACAGTATGGGGAACAACGTGGCAAACTACTGCGATTGTCCAGATTCTAGACTAGGAAAAACATTTGCGCACCCACTGGTACAACAAAAGGGTATATGTAGGATAGAGGTTTCTCTATATGGCATAGAGGCAGCAGATATTTCTATAGATCTTGCGAAACAAGCGATACAACACATACAGAAAATGGGGGATCGGAGGACGAGAAGCTTTTTTGGGAACAACCGCTCGAGAAACAGTGGAAAGCACTAGCTTCTGCTATACATTGCAACCTTGTTCTACTCTCGAAACAGACGAAAACACTGTACGCCATATATTGGGGACACTCCGGGACGCGACGGCTGTGTGGAGTATACAAAACGTACCAAGACCAAGATATACATACGTTGGAGGAGACATACCTGCCTCTGTGGGTATCTGCATTTGGATTTGTAGGCCTTCCTATACACGCGGTAGTGTTGGACTAGGACGAAGATGGAGTAGGTACGACTTTGCAAACATATAGAAAAACAGAAGGTGGAACATATCTAGCGAGAAGCAAGGCACCGCTTGCGCGACATGCAAAGGAATTTTCAGAACCTCGCGATGGCATTCGCCCACTAGTGGATACAGAGTTCGTACGGTGGCAATGGAATCGGAAGTTTTGGCACGGCGATAGAACAGGTATACCGTTTCCGATAGAGAAGGTGGAGACTACCAGAGAAACCTGCCTACTATCCACGCGGGACGAGTTGCACGACTGGCGGAAGAGAAATTGTTGCTGGAGGAGAACAATTGGCGCGTATCTGTGGAAAGAGAACGGGGAACGGCGGATATGGAAAGAAAAACGTTTGGAGTGGGAAGAGATAGTTCTACGACAGAAAGAGGCGAGAAGAGCTGTTGGAGGATATTGTTGCTAGAAAAACGCATTGGAAACCAAGATAGATATACTACGAGAGTCTCTACTAGATGCAGCACACAGTTTCGCACGCACAAGAAATCTACTATTCTAGACATGTGGGTAGACAAGGCCAAGCCCTTTGTACCGGCCAAGATAGAGGTGTTGGGGTTCCAAATTCTACCAGAAACGGCAAACAGGGTATTTGCTGGCACAATTCTAGCAATTCGAGCAAAAACAGACGACGGAGAAGAGCATCCAGGTGTGGAAATAGGGCAGACAGCGATGCTATGTTGGGCTCCAAAAACACTTGCAGCCGCGATATCCACTCCAAAAATACTAGCAAAATATACAGAAATTTCTGGAAACACACCTCGAACAGCTTCATTCTACTTGTGTGGAGACGTCCACTTTCCACTAGAGTTTCGACTAGAAGGATTCGACAAACCATTTGGGCAACACGGATACCGTAGAGCAATACTAGAAGAGATTGTAGCTCCGAAAGGATTTGCCAAGGCGGTTGGATATACTAGAAGAGGAGGAATCAGCTAGAAAACAAACGTGTACACAAGCAGACAATTCGGTAGAATATTTCGACAAGATGGAATATCTGCTAGACAAGAAGTGGGCACTATGCGAGAAACTAGAAACCCTACCAGTAGACACAGAATTCCGAATATCGGGATATGGAGAGCACCTGTATCGCGGGAAGGAAAGGTACATCTTGGAAATAGGAAAGGAATTGTACTTTTCGAACGCATTCGTGGAGGCCCAATTGTTTGCAAATCCCAAACTTCTGGAAAGACCGATTCTACTACGACACTACAACTAGGCGCGACAAAAACAAAGAACAGGAAATGCGGGTATCCATGTTGCCAGCCTTGTAGACCCCCCTCAAACAAAACAACTATGCAACACAAAGAGCTACTCCATGTAGAAAGGGTCGCCAGGGCGTATGGACTCGCTAGGAGTTTTCTTTTTTTCCTCCGGTTTGGCGGACTGTTTGGTGGGGTGCGCGAACTGGGCGTCGGGATCTCCATTCTTCCAGATTCTACTAAGAACTCTAGGGACACGAATGGGAACAGTGGTTTGCAGACCGCGTACGCCACCACGAGAACCCGAGCCACCACATTCGCATTCTCTACGGTTTTCCAAATGTCGTGTACCTCCTGCTCGTCTTTCTTCGGACACTCGGAATCGATAGTTTTTCCAAAACGGCTGGCATCGTCGGAAATTGCGTCCAACAGCCTGCGTTCCAGTGTATCCAACCGGTTCTCCAGGCGTCTCTCCATGTCGGACAAATTTGTTTCAAATTTAGTCGATTCTCCGAACGAGCTGGCGTTTTGCAGATTTTCTAGTAGAGCCGTGGGAAACTCGGTGGAACCAGGTGTGGTCACCCTGTGCACTACGGGGTAGTAGTTTCTTGTTCTTCGGGCTTTGTACTACGTTCCGCATCGACGGCGTCCCATATTTTTTCTTCGTGTCGTCCGCAGACTCGACACCTCGAAGATTGCGAATATCTTCTATATCCTGCTCGGATAAATTTCGTGGCATTTTTTTTTTTGTAGGCGCAAAAATAGACAAGTATATAGACATATATATATTTGCCCACTGTACAACAAGAAAACTAGGCAAACCCAGGCCAACTAGTAGCCGACCTAGGCCAACTAGTAGTCAACCTAGGCCAACTAGTAGACAACCTAGGCCAAACCGCCAGTATGCCCGGTGGGCAGACGGTAGAAAATACAAAACCGTGTATAGACCTTCTAGAATATTTTTGACTACTATTTTGAAACTTGTGGTGATCTGTTTTGTATTTTCTACCGTCTGCCCGGGCATACTGGCGGTTGGGCCTGAGGTTGTCTACTAGTTGGCCTAGGTTGACTACTAGTTGGCCTAGGTCGGCTACTAGTTGGCCTGGTTTGCCTAGTTTTCTTGTTGTACAGTGGGCAAATATATATATGTCTATATAGCTTGTCTATTTTTGCGCCTACAAAAAAAAAATGCCACAAAAACGAAATTTATCCGAGCAGGATATAGAAGATATTCGCAATCTTCGAGGTGTCGAGTCTGCGGACGACACGAAGAAAAAATATGGGATCGGTACCACTCGTCTTCGAAGAATATGGGACGCCGTCGATGCGGAACGTAGTACAAAGCCCGAAGAACAAGAAACTACTACCCCCGTAGTGCACAGGGTGACCACACCTGGTTCCACCGAGTTTCCCACGGCTCTACTAGAAAATCTGCAAAACGCCAGCTCGTTCGGAGAATCGACTAAATTTGAAACAAATTTGTCCGACATGGAGAGACGCCTGGAGAACCGGTTGGATACACTGGAACGCAGGCTGTTGGACGCAATTTCCGACGATGCCAGCCGTTTTGGAAAACTACTATCGATTCGAGTGTCCGAAGAAAGACGAGCAGGAGGTACACGACATTTGGAAAACCGTAGAGAAATGAGAAGTGGTGGCTCGGGGTTCTCGTGGTGGCGTACGCGGTCTGCAAACCACTATTCCCATTCGTGTCCCTAGAGTCTTGTAGAATCTGGAAGAATGGTGATCCCGACGCCCAGTTCGCGCACCCCACCAAACAGTCCGCCAAACCGGAGGAAAAAAAGAAAACTCCTAGCGAGTCCATACGCCCTGGCGACCCTTTCTACATGGAGTAGCTCTTTGTGTTGCATAGTTGTTTTGTTTGAGGGGGGTCTACAAGGCTGGCAAACATGGATACCCGCATTTCCTTGTTCTTTGTTTTTGTCGCGCCTAGTTGTAGTGTGCGTAGTAGAATCGGTCTTTCCAGAAGTTTGGGATTTGCAAACAATTGGGCCTCCACGAATGCGTTCGAAAAGTACAATTCCTTTCCTATTTCCAAGATGTACCTTTCCTTCCCGCGATACAGGTGCTCTCCATATCCCGATATTCGGAATTCTGTGTCTACTGGTAGGGTTTCTAGTTTCTCGCATAGTGCCCACTTCTTGTCTAGCAGATATTCCATCTTGTCGAAATATTCTACCGAATTGTCTGCTTGTGTACACGTTTGTTTTCTAGCTGATTCCTCCTCTTTCTAGTATATCCAACCGCTTGGCAAATCCTTTCGGAGCTACAATCTCTTCTAGTATTGCTCTACGGTATCCGTGTTGCCCAAATGGTTTGTCGAATCCTTCTAGTCGAAACTCTAGTGGAAAGTGGACGTCTCCACACAGTAGAATGAAGCTGTTCGAGGTGTGTTTCCAGAAATTTCTGTATATTTTGCTAGTATTTTTGGAGTGGATATCGCGGCTGCAAGTGTTTTTGGAGCCCAACATAGCATCGCTGTCTGCCCTATTTCCACACCTGGATGCTCTTCTCCGTCGTCTGTTTTTGCTCGAATTGCTAGAATTGTGCCAGCAAATAAATACCCTGTTTGCCGTTTCTGGTAGAATTTGGAACCCCAACACCTCTATCTTGGCCGGTACAAAGGGCTTGGCCTTGTCTACCCACATGTCTAGAAGTTTTGTAGATTTCTTGTGCGTGCGAAACTCGTGTGCTGCATCTAGTAGAGACTCTCGTAGTATATCTATCTTGGTTTCCAATGCTTTTTGGTTTTTCTAGCAACAAATATCCTCCAACAGCTCTCTCGCCTCTTTCTGTCGTAGAACTATCTCTTCCCACTCCAAACGTTTTCTTTCCATTGCCGTTCCCCGTTCTCTTTCCACAGATACGCGCCTAATTGTTCTCCTCCAGCAACAATTTCTCTTCCGCCAGTCGTGCAACTCTGTCCCGCGTGGATAGTAGGCAGGTTTCTCTGGTAGTCTCCACCTTCTATCGGAAACGGTATACCTGTTCTATCGCCGTGCCAAAACTTCCGATTCCATTGCCACCGTACGAACTCTGTATCCACTAGTGGGCGAATGCCATCGCGAGGTTCTGAAAATTCCTTTGCATGTCGCGCAAGCGGTGCCTTGCTTCTCGCTAGATATGTTCCACCTTCTGTTTTTCTATATGTTTGCAAAGTCGTACCTACTCCATCTTCGTCCTAGTCCAACACTACCGCGTGTATAGGAAGGCCCACAAATCCAAATGCAGATACCCACAGAGGCAGGTATGTCTCCTCCAACGTATGTATATCTTGGTCTTGGTACGTTTCTTTGTATACTCCACACAGCCGTCGCGTCCCGGAGTGTCCCCAATATATGGCGTACAGTGTTTTCGTCTGTTTCGAGAGTAGAACAAGGTTGCAATGTATAGCAGAAGCTAGTGCTTTCCACTGTTTCTCGAGCGGTTGTTCCCAAAAAAGCTTCTCGTCCTCCGGATCCCCCATTTTCTGTATGTGTTGTATCGCTTGTTTCGCAAGATCTATAGAAATATCTGCTGCCTCTATGCCATATAGAGAAACCTCTATCCTACATATACCCTTTTGTTGTACCAGTGGGTGCGCAAATGTTTTTCCTAGTCTAGAATCTGGACAATCGCAGTAGTTTGCCACGTTGTTCCCCATACTGTCGAGGACGCCTGCACATTCCATCTGGCATACAAACTTGTTGTAGAATTTTCCTCTCCATAGGGATCCTATAGGGGGTTTTGGAACAAGAAGGGACATACAATTGTTTCCCACACTGTCTACATTGTCTAGAATACTACACTCTTCTTCTTCCCATGTGTTTTGCAGGTGGTTGGACAAACATTCTCTATCTAGTGTGCCTGCGTAGTCTCTCGTACAATCTATTGCATACAATCCTATACCGTCTAGTCGAAGGCTTTCTAGAAAGCGGGGGAGTTTTTCGAAAAGATCTTCTATTTCTATATCGGCAACGTCTAGTTTTGCCACTACTATAGCTTCTGGTTCCGGTTTTGTTGGATGTTTTCTCTCGAATACGTCTAGAACGGTGCTGTCCGTCTCCAAAATTGTGGTACATGTTCTTCTGTACAGCGTGGTTGTGTCTCCGGAATACCTGATGTAGATACTATGCGTACGTGCATGCTACCTGGCAGCTCGGCCACGTGTGCGTGGGCTCGAATGTTGGAAAGAATTGTTTTTGCAACTGGGCCCGCCCGCGGATACAAATCGAGACCCTGCTTTTGTGGTGGAGACTTGGTCTGCAGCCAATAGTGTCCAGACATACATGTCGTCTACAAATACTTCGGAAACTGGTTCCAAATGTGTACGAATTCCCTCCCCTTGTGCAAGATTTTCCGTTCCCTCCGGAACTTCTATCGTTGGGGTGTAGCAGACTTTGCCTATGTCGCTTGCCAAATTGTTGTCGTATATATTTTGTAGTAGTACGTGTTTGTCCGTCCTCTCTCCTACAGAGCGTATTCCCATGTCTTTTGCGGTTGCTAAACTTTTTTAGTTTCTTGCATTTTTGAGAAGTAGTTGAACTATATGTAGTTGAAATTATATGTTCAATTGGAAAAATTTTCCTAGAAAAAATCCGAGTTTCTACTACCGAAATTCGACGAAAAAAAAAAGGTTTGTCTGTTGGTGTCTATCTCAATGGTATTTGGAACTACTATAGGCGGGTAGTTGAAACATGGTAGTTGAAACCAGTACAGATTTGCCACGGATTTTATAATATTTTATTATAACCTATTAAATTTATCTGTTCAATTGGACGTGAAAACAACATGATGTATTTATGACACCAATTTTGAATTTTTCGTGGTTGGTGGGACAATTTCCTCGTTAACTAATTTTTTGATTTTTTGGGGGTGGTGGAGTAGTATATAGGGTGGAGAAATGATACCACCGTTAAGTGGTATCATTTTGACTCCCTCTATACTACTCGTCTACTTTCCGTAGTTTTCTGGTGTTTTTTACGTTCATGGATTTCTTACTTTTTCCCTTTGCTGATTTACTGTCTTTTGTTTTCGCGGATTTGTTTTCATCTGATTTACTGTCTTTGATTTTCGCGGATTTGTTTTCATCGCGCTTTTGTTTCCTTTCCTTGGCTGCACTTTCTTCCGTCATATTTTGACTGATAGTCTTTAGCACTTCCTTTTCATTTTGCATGTGTGTTTGTCTTAGTTCGCGACCTCCTTTCCGTGCGGACAAAAGATGTTTGTTTGTTTTCTTTCCGGAGTCATCTCATCGACCCAGCCCATTAACTGAGCCCGTGTTGCGTTTCAATAACTGGATCGAGGAATGGTGATGGTACGATGCATGCGGTCACCTCCTCTGACTGCTGTCCAAATCGCCGAAGTGGTGTTCACAGCCCAAGTTGGTGATTGGGGCAAACTTTGTCCGGTGAAGAGCTCCTCCATTTGGGAGGCCGGCGAACTTCCCACCAGGTAGGAAGTCCCCTAGCTGCTTCAGAATAACCTTGTTCATTGCCTGTGCTATTTTTGGTATCGACTTAAGCAACAGATCGCGTGTATCTTCCTGTATGGTGAATAATGACTTTTGGAGCAACGCGTGGTGTGGGATGTCACGGATCTCAAGTGGGTCATCGACAGACCAGTGCTCGTTAGCTACCAGCAGATGTTCAGGGGATTCTTCCACCTTCTGCAGTAATGTGTGAATTTCTTGCACGTGTTTGTACACTTCCAGATATGTAACCTTTCCACTTGTTGCTAAATTCCAATATGGACCTGTCAGTTTGATGTAAAACAGGCCAAGGCACTGCAACAATGCCATGACCTTATTTGATTCGAGGTCAGCAAGCACTGCTTTTAGCTTCAGGTTTGTGGTTTTCACAGTTTTCAGTACATGAATGAAGTCATTCTTGTGAAAAAACACTTCGGCCGCCGTCTGAAATAAGGCATTGAATCTATTATCTCGATAGTTGCCTATTAATGATTTTATTCCCTTTTCACTAGTGTAGGCATCCCACCTATCTCTGACCCCAATGTGCTCGCCACAAGGTCCAAATACATCCGCTGTGGTTCTTACCGCACGTTCAGGAAATGTCTCCTTCTTTCCCCATGACTTAAACACTGACAAATTGTCCCTCCCTATCGGTCCATCAGTGTCCACAATTTCAGTTTCCAATTGCTTAATTTCTGGCTTGCAATAACTATGAAATCCCAGTAGCACGTGCGCCATGCAATGAAAATGATGAATCAACTTCAGTGTCCCCGTTCATAACTTTCCAACATTTCATCGCGCCATTCATCTAGTAATTTGTCTGCCTTTTTTTCATTGCTCGCCCTATCACTCATTGTGAAAGACAGCTTCTGCAGGGCATTCGCGACATATTCACTTTCATTCGATGGATCGTGCAGAGTGCCAAGTTCTTCTATATGTCGTTTTGTAATATTGTTTATGGTTTCAGCAGTTTCATTAGCTACGCGATTAAATCCTAAGCTGATAACGTCCCCAGTATCTAGTGTCACGGATGTATCCAAGATCTTCTCCTTTCGCCTTGTTGTTCCATCACGGCCTAATCCCCAGTTATCCACTATGTTAATTTTCTCAGCTATAAACTTTTTTGCTATGAAATGACCTTCATCTACAATGACTTGAACTGTTGACGGGTTTGGTAATTCTGATTTTGTGATATTTTCTTCAAATAAGTGTTTTGCTACAGTTTGAATTACAGGCGAAACTTTCTCTACAGCCACTTCCAGGCCCGACAGCTCCATGACACACAGACGAACATGTTCGGAATAAGATCCATCAGCATTCTTAAGCTTAAGTTTTTCCTCTGTGGAGATCTGCGCGAGCTGTTCTTCTAGATTGTTTATCGTATCATCTTGGGTGTTAACAATTTCTTTCAATCTCTCGTCACATTCATTGCCACCATCATCATTCGCTAAACTTTTCTCAGATTTTTCATCACGATGTTTCAGTAATTCAGTTTTTAGATAGCTGTTCTTTTTTTGTAACGCAATCTTTTTACACTTTTCGGATTGATTTTCGATAACTAATGTGTGGTTTTCGACAAACAATTCACATATTTTGTCCTTTAGCTCTTTATTATCATTTGTGATATTTTTCACAACATCTTGCTGCTCACTAAACTTCGCCGACATCTTCACAAACTGTTTTCTTTGTTTGTTTGACACCCGTTGTGCCTCGCGTAATGTTTGGATATTTCTTTTTGATTTCTCATCTCGTTTGTTTACATTTCGAATTGCATAGTGGCCGATACGTTGGTTTAATTTTTCTAACTTTGCTTCAGTTTCCAGTATTTGTTTTTTCAGTTGTTGGTTGCGTTTCTCGGCTTTCGTATTTTCATAATGTATGAAGTTTGTTTCTTTTGTTAACCGTGTATCACATTCTTCATGCGTAGTACATGTTTGCGAACCAACACTTTTCTTTTGATTTGCATTTTCACTCTCGCAAGTTGTAGGACAGGCTGATGATTGCTCTGGAGTTGATGTATCAGTAGATTGATCATCTTTTAAATTCAAATTTAACTGCTCTAGGTCATGTACGCTCATCATCATGATTACCGGTAACGCTAACAGAGGATTGTACTCCTAATTCGACCTTCGTTTTTTTTTTTACTAGGTACTGCAAATTTCTGATCAAGTAACTCATGTCAAATTTTTAACACCTTTCACTTTTTTGCGACTACTTAATTTCTTTCTCTGTTCAAACAACCGAAGTAGTTTTGAGTGCACGGATGTAGAATTGGCATCATTGAAACGACTGTCTATCATTGAAAATTATGTTCACAAGTTCAAAAAAAAACAAATTCAGACCATTCGTGTCGCATAGTCTTTCAATTCAAGTGCAAGTCATTCGACAAGTTTTCAATGTTTGGGAAACTTCTGGTCTCAATAGATTTCTGTTGTTATATTCAGCGAATGAGAGAATGGCCCGGGAAACGTCATCATTGTCAGTGGTCTGTATCACGCATGTATCTGAAACATGTCGATGATAGAGTTTGTATTAACTGATATCAAGGATGAGGTGTAAGGGGGAGGGAGGGGGGGGGGGGCAGGTGTGATAAGAGTTGTATTAACTGATATCAAGGATGAGGTATAAGGGAGGGGGGGGCAGGTGTGATGTGCTCTCATAACTATAGAGACAGTGAGCATGTATACCCCGGCCGCCACTTGGACCGACAAACCTAGTTATAACGCAAAATAAAACATTTTAAAGTAAGTTTCTGAGTCATTTGACATTGCCATTGGGCCCATCGGCAGCACGCAGAATGAAAATAATAATTAAAATATGGATGACCATGATGACGATAAATAAGCATGTGAAGTTTCAAATAAATCCTTCAAGCAGTTGCAGAGATATAAGGTACATGTACTTAACATTTTATGTTACTGATGCACGCACGGACGGAATTAAAAACATTATATACCCCTAGGCATACTTCTTAACTGGGGTATAATTAAAGTTATATTTCTAAAGAGGGTACAGGTATCTCATTTCAAGCTACAATCTAACTTCTAAGTAAGTTACTAAGTAGGATAAATTACCAGACGTAGAAAACCACATAAGATGGGCCAAAGAAACTGATGTTTATATGGGGATTGCTCATATTGGTCTCTATCTACTGTATGAACTGTATAAGCTAATTTCCATCTTAAATTGAAATTAAAAGTCCAAAATAAAATTACAAATTTCTTTTTAAAATAAATTGTATAGAACTAGGTGAACATACAAGAAAACTCATTAAAATCAGTGAAAACAGACAACCATTACGTTAGATATCCATAAAATGTGCATATTTACTTTATAACCAACTGAAATATCACTAAATTAGCTTTCCGATAACGTCTATCGGAAAAGTGAAAAAAAGGGCGAATCGGGTCGAGTGCGAAATTGTCCGAGAATGGCGAGATGCAAACATACTTTTTCACGTTTTTTTTTGTCAATAAATGCGGAAATTCTGGTTGAAATCAATTGATAATGATGTAATAAACACTATATATTCTCGGCATCAAACGATTAAATCAGATATCGTAGATTTCGTTGAAATTCTTGACTGAACAGTAAAGTTCGGACTGTGTCGGCGAACGGGACAAAAAAAAAAGTTGGCGATCTCATTTTAAATGACGATTTTAACTGTATATAGCATAATATTTCTGGTGGAAAACATCAATAATATACATTTAAGATACTTACCATTCATTTACAACACATCTTGAAGAAACAACACGTTGTAGATCGTAATAATTTTAGATTTTCTTCCGTAGTATAGAGCGATCAGCTGGCGATTGTATTTAGAAATTTCCAAAATGGCGCCCGTCTCGGAATGGTCAGAATTTGTGCGGAGGGGTACAATACAAACTTAAATGCGAAGCTGAATAATAGGTTCTCAAATATAATTTTGGTAGCAGTTGAAAGATGAGACTTCGTAGTTTTCAAAAATATATGCATAATTGGGATAGGTTCATGTTTTGATGGGCCATGAAGACGTAACTTTGGGGATTATTTGCTCTGCGCAGGTCAGACCTATTTTCAATATGCAAATGGCAGTGTCTACGTCATTTAAACATCCCGGAAATCAACATAGAGCATGTGGGGGTCTATAAACTCGCTGCCAACTGGGCGAAAAATTGGTCAAGTGGAAGAAATTGATATAATCTCATGCTAATCCTGCAATAAGTTAATACAATGATAAACATGTTGTTAATACATATTTGTGAAAATTATACTGTTTTGTAGATAATTTAATTAGCTTTTAAAGGATGCTTTTATTAATGTGAAATGTTAATAAATGTGCATTTAATCAACGATTTTGCACACATGGTGCTGAAAAATTAGCCAATTCCAGGAGATTATCTGATAAGCCATCTCCTAATCAGGGTTGCTAGTTAAAGTTATTGTTTTTTCACAATATCTCTTTAACCCCTTGCCAGACTTTCATAATATTTCACATCAATGTTTGTCTAGGGATGATGCTTCATTACGCACACCCCCACATACAAATTCTGAAGGTCAGTGTCATTTATTTACTTTTATTGTTCACCGGTTTTGTAACAGAAATGCGTTAAAAGTTATTGTTTTTTGTCGCGCCTGCTTCAGCAGAGGAACGACTATAGTCAGCGCTTGTTCCGTCGTCGTCTGCGTCGTCGTCCGCGTCGTCCGCGTCGTCCGCGTCGTCCGGTTTTTTTGTAAAGCAAATATGTTAAAGTTATTGTTTTTTCACAATATCTCTAACCCCTTGCCAGACTTTGATAATATTTCATATCAATGTTTGTCATGGGATGATGCTTCATTACGCACACCCCCACATCCAAATTCTGAAGGTCAAGGTCATATATTTACTTTTTATGTTCACCGTTTTTGTAACAGAAATGCGTTAAAGTTATTGTTTTTTCACAATATCTCTTTAACCCCTTCCCAGACTTTGATAATATTTCACATGAATGTTTGTCTAGGGATGATGCTTCATTACGCACACCCCCACATCCAAATTCTCAAGGTCAAGGTCATTTATTTACTTGTAATGTTCACCGGTTTTGTAACAGAAATGCGTTAAAGTTATTATTTTTTCAAAATATCCCTTTAACCCCTTGCCCGATTTTGATAATATTTCACATCAATGTTTGTCTAGGGATGATGCTTCATTACGCACACCCCCACATCCAAATTCTGAAGGTCAAGGTCATTTATTTACTTTTAATGTTCACCGGTTTTGTAACAGAAATGCGTTAAAGTTATTGTTTTTTCACAATATCTTTTTAACCCCTCGCCAGACTTTGATAATATTTCACATCAATGTTTGTCTAGGGATGATGCTTCATTACACACACCCTCACATCCAAATTCTCAAGTTCAAGGTCATTTATTTACTTTTAATGTTCACCGGTTTTGTATCATAAATGCGTTAAAGTTATTGTTTTTTCACAATATCTCTTTAATCCCTTGCCAGACTTTGATAATATTTCACATCAATGTTTGTCTAGGGATGATGCTTCATTACACACACCCCCAAATCAAAATTCTCAAGGTCAAGGTCATTTATTTACTTTTACTGTTGACCGGTTTTGTAACAGAAATGCGTTAAAATTTATTATTTTTTCACAATATCCCTTTAACCACTTGCCAGATTTTGATAATATTTCACATCAATGTTTGTCTAGGGATGATGCTTCATTACGCACACCCCCACATCCAAATTCTCAAGGTCAAGGTCATTTATTTACTTGTAATGTTCACCGGTTTTGTAACAAAAATGCGTTAAAGTTATTATTTTTTCACAATATCTCTTTAACCCTTTGCCAGACTTTCATAATATTTCACATCAATGTTTGTCTAGGGATGTTGCTTCATTACGCACACCCCCACATACAAATTCTGAAGGTCAGGGTCATTTATTTACTTTTAATGTTCACCGGTTTTGTAACAGAAATGCGTTAAAGTTATTGTTTTTTCACAATATCTTTTTAACCCCTCGCCAGACTTTGATAATATTTCACATCAATGTTTGTCTAGGGATGATGCTTCATTACACACACCCTCACATCCAAATTCTCAAGTTCAAGGTCATTTATTTACTTTTAATGTTCACCGGTTTTGTATCATAAATGCGTTAAAGTTATTGTTTTTTCACAATATCTCTTTAATCCCTTGCCAGACTTTGATAATGTTTTTCACATCAATGTTTGTCTAGGGATGATGCTTCATTACGCACACCCCCAAATCAAAATTCTCAAGGTCAAGGTTATTTATTTACTTTTACTGTTCACCGGTTTTGTAACAGAAATGCGTTAAAATTTATTATTTTTTCACAATATCCCTTTAACCACTTGCCAGATTTTGATAATATTTCACATCAATGTTTGTCTAGGGATGATGCTTCATTACGCACACCCCCACATCCAAATTCTCAAGGTCAAGGTCATTTATTTACTTGTAATGTTCACCGGTTTTGTAACAAAAATGCGTTAAAGTTATTGTTTTTTCACAATATCTCTTTAACCCCTTGCCAGACTTTGATTATATTTCACATCAATGTTTGTCTATGGATGATGCTTCATTACGCACACCCCCACATCCAAATTCTGAAGGTCAAGGTCATATATTTACTTGTAATGTTCACCGGTTTTGTAACAGAAATGCGTTAAAAGTTATTGTTTTTTCACAATATGTCTTTAACCCCTTGCCAGACTTTGATAATATTTCACATCAATGTTTGTCTAAGGATGATGCTTCATTACGCACACCCCCACATCCAAATTCTCAAGGTCAAGGTCATTTATTTACTTGTAATGTTCACCGGTTTTGTAACAGAAATGCGTTAAAGTTATTGTTTTTTCACAATATCTCTTTAACCCCTTGTCAGACTTCATTACGCACACCCCCACATCCAAATTCTGAAGGTCAAGGTCATTTATTGACTTGTAATGTTCACGGTCAAATGCCTCGGAAGGCGCGACACCGCTTCTGTGGCGGAATTCTTGTTCACAATATCTTTTTAACCCCTTGCCAGACTTTGATAATATTTCACATCAATGTTTGTCTAGGGATGATGCTTCATTACGCACACCCCCACATCCAAATTCTCAAGTTCAAGGTCATATATTTACTTGTAATGTTCACCTGTTTTGTAACAGAAATGCGTTAAAGTTATTATTTTTTCAAAATATCCCTTTAACCCCTTGCCAGATTTTGATAATATTTCACATCAATGTTTGTCTAGGGATGATGCTTCATTACGCACACCCCCACATCCAAATTCTCAAGGTCAAGGTCATTTATTTACTTGTAATGTTCACCGGTTTTGTAACAGAAATGCGTTAAAGTTATTATTTTTTCACAATATCTTTTTAACCCTTTGCCAGACTTTCATAATATTTCACATCAATGTTTGTCTAGGGATGATGCTTCATTACGCACACCCCCACATACAAATTCTGAAGGTCAGGGTCATTTATTTACTTTTAATGTTCACGGTGTTAACAGAAATGCGTTAAAGTTATTGTTTTTTCTTTTACAATATCTTTTTAAAACCCTTGCCAGACTTTGATAATATTTCACATCAATGTTTGTCTAGGGATGATGCTTCATTACGCACACCCCCACATCCAAATTCTCAAGTTCAAGGTCATTTATTTACTTTTAATGTTCACCGGTTTTGTATCATAAATGCGTTAAAGTTATTGTTTTTTCACAATATCTCTTTAACCCCTTGCCAGACTTTGATAATATTTCACATCAATGTTTGTCTAGGGATGATGCTTCATTACGCACACCCCCAAATCCAAATTCTCAAGGTCAAGGTCATTTATTTACTTTTAATGTTCACCGGTTTTGTAACAGAAATGCGTTAAATTTATTATTTTTTCACAATATCCCTTCAACCCCTTGCCAGATTTTGATAATATTTCACATCAATGTTTGTCTAGGGATGATGCTTCATTAGGCACACCGCCACATGCAAATTCTCAAGTTCAAGGTCATTTATTTACTTTTAATGTTCACCGGTTTTGTATCATAAATGCGTTAAAGTTATTGTTTTTATGCCCCCGCCACCGAATGGTGAGGGGGGCATATAGTGTTACCGGCGTACGTACGTCCCGAAACCTTAACGCTGGGTAAATGGCTTATAATTTCTGTTTCCTAGCTCGGATCTGCTTCACATTTCACACATGCATTATTCCAATGGTCCTCTACCGCCTTCTATTTCCTTCATTGAAAATTCTTAATATTTCACTTGTGCATTCCTCTAAGGTTGTGCTATCATTCTGTGACAAATCTACGACCGTCCAACCCCCGCTGATCCCAAGGTCAAGGTCACATACTTAAGTCTGTTTACAAAACTTAACATCAGAGAAATATGTTATAACTTATGTTATTTCTTTCATCGAAAATGCTTAATATTTCATGCATGCATTCCTCTAAGGCTGTGACAAATTCCCGCTGATCTCGAGGTCAAGCTCACATACTTAGTCATCAGAGAAATCCGTTACAACTTCTATTTCCTTGCTCGGATCTGCTTCACATTTCACACACGCATTGCTCCAATGCTCCTCTACTGCCCTGTGACAAATCCACATTTGTCCCGCCCCCGCTAAGCCCAGGGTCAAGGTCACAGACTTGGTGCGTTCAAAACCTTAACGCTGGGTAAATGGCTTATAATTTCTGTTTCCTTGCTCGGATCTGCTTCACATTTCACACACGCATTGCTCCAATGGTCCTCTACCGCCCTGTGACAAATCCACATTCGTCCCGCCCTCGCTAAGCCCAGGGTCAAGGTCACAGACTTGGTGCGTTCGAAACCTTAACGCTGGGTAAATGGCTTATTATGCCCCCGCCACCGAATGGTGAGGGGGGAATATAGTGTTACCGGCGTCCGTACGTACGTACGTACGTACGTACGTACGTACGTACCCGAAACCTTAATGCTGGGTAAATGGCTTATAATTTCTGTTTCCTTGCTCGGATCTGCTTCACATTTCACACACGCATTGCTCCAATGGTCCTCTACCGCCCTGTGACAAATCCAAATTCTTCCCGCCCCCACTAAGCTCAGGGTCAAGGTCACAGACTTGGTGCGTTCGAAACCTTAACGCTGGGTAAATGGCTTATAATTTCTGTTTCCTTGCTCGGATCTGCTTCACATTTCACACACGCATTGCTCCAACTAGCGACTGCATATATTTGATGATTAAAAGTATGCAGAATTATTATACTGAATTTATGGCTGTGATAATGTAATAAATAAATTTATCCTTATATGGAAAATTTCTCTCTCAAAGTGTACTTCGCAAGATAAAGTTTATATTTTGCAATTTTGGTGAAATAGGCTACTGGTCTTTTGGATTTGACTTAGGCCCCAACTCTATATGACCTTAGCTGTTGCTGGGAGATTAAAGGTACATTACGCAAACATTTTATTAGCGATCGCACCCCAGAAAACCCCCACTGACCAACGTAAAGAGGGGGTCTAGTGGGTTACCCGCATAATAGGTAATGCGGTCAAATAGGCCACGATTTAGTGACTATTTTCGATCAATAAATTTGATTTCGACTAAGGCCCCAACTTTATATGACCTTAGCTTTTGCTGGGAGATTAAAGGTACATGCCCACTCAGTAGGCACAAATTGTTCTTTAAGACTTTATAGGAATTAAATACATGTAAGTGTATAATTGTGTCACTATTCCACCAGTTCTAAAAATTAAAAGTGCCCACTATACAGATATAATAATTTAGTGATATTTATTTTACTGATAGTGACTCGCAGTGCAGTAGGCACTGTGTGGGTATGTACCTTTAAACCCTTTCCATTTTGTTTACATTTCAGCGTCGCCATGTCTGATGAGGAATCGGCGAACTTCTCAAGGGTTGTCTCCCTTGTAATTACAACTGGCTCCGACTTATTGCGAAAGATATTCCAGAAGCAGATTCCGCAGAATATAGGTGGGTGGGTGGGCAACTATTTATTGCTTTCTATATAGGCTGTTGAAAATACCAAATTCAACCACGTAGCTATGAATACATATTTAACGATCAGATAAAGACGACTACCATGTAATACATGTGTATGTATCACTACAGACGAAATACAGATGTTTGTCGTGGAACTGGCCTGTGGTATCCATAGCTCAGCCCTTATCGCATTAATGAACCATGTATCTCAAATATAATATACCGTTTGTCCGCCATAATTCACATATTTTTATGCCCCACCACGATAGTGGAGTGGGCATTTAGTGACACCCTTGTCCGTCCGTCCCGTCCGTCCGTCCGTCCGGGCACACATTAGGGTACTTATGTGGCTAGCCCCACAGGGTTATGGACTTGTTAAAGGATAGGGTTGGTTACAATTAGCCACCTAAAAAATCGTTTTATGTGGCTAAAAATCATTTTATGTGGCTAATATTTAACATGTGATAAGCCACATAAGTACCCTAATGTAAGAACGTCCGTCACAAAACTTTAATGCTCGGGTAAATGTCTCATAATTTCTTCATCCTTCGACCGATCTGCTACATATTTCATATACACATTGCTCTAATGGTCTTCTACCGCCATGTGCCAAATCCATGTGCGTCATGCCCCCGCCAAGCCCAGGTTGAAGGTCACATACTTAGTGCTTCAAAAACTTTAACGCTCCGGTAAATATCTTATAATTCCTGTTTTCTTTCACGGATCAGCTTCATATTTCATATACGCATTGCTCTAATGGTCCTCTACCGCCCTGTGCCAAATCCACGTTCGTCCTGCCCCTGCCAAGCCCAGGGTCAAGGTCACATACTTGGTGCTTCAAAAACTTTAACGCTCGGGTAAATATCTTATAATTTCTATTTCCTTTCACGGATCAGCTTCATACTTCATATACACATTGCTCTAATGGTCCTCTACTGTCCTGTGCCAAATCCACGTTCGTCCTGCCCCCGCCAAGCCCAGGGTCAAGGTCACATACTTGGTGCTTCAAAAACTTAAACGCTCAGGTAAAAACAAAAATTTGACTTGGAATTTGGCCTCATTTATTATCAAAGCGATATGTGGGGCATCCGTGTTCTATGAACACATTTTCTAGTTATTGCATACTTCACATTCAGATAAACAAATTAACATCCTTATACAATACCACTGTCTGTGGAATACATGTCCATGTATATCATGTATAACCTCAGGCCGGATGCAACACTTGTTTATGGTACTGGCCTATGTATGAGATAAGACGCAATACAATAAGACACATATATGCCAATGCTCACATCTGGTATACTACAAGGACTGCTCAATGACTCATACATATCCAGTAGGTCCACCTTACCTAAACATTTCCATTACATAATTCACATTCGTGTAAAATACACCTTGCATGTATACTAAGCACAGTCGCTACAAGTACAGGCATATGGGTGACGTACAATTATATACAATAGGTCACTTCATAGCTATTACCCAGCTCCCACATGTGAGCAATCACCATATAAACACGTACTTATTAGTCGATTACTAACCCGTGTATTTAAACTAGTCTTCCCGTGGTTTGTTTGCCAGTTATCCGTTGTTCTATGACAAAATGTGACAAACATGCTACCAGCAGAACAGTACCCACACCGTCGGTGACACACTTGCCTGCACATTTACATATTGAGAGCATAGATGGTGGCAACGGCTTCAGCCATTTGAATGGTAGCAATGTACAAAAGTGCTCTTTCTATCTGTGTTCTAATGTTTCTAGTCTTGCATCGCATTCGTCCGCTATCCTATATGGTGTATGACGGGGTCAAAACTAATATTACAGGTGCACCTATAAAATTGTACAGGTCCACGTGCATACTCTATAAATTTACAGGTCCTGTACACCATTCGTTCGTACACCATAGTCGTAAGCAGGTGGCATCAATACCAAGGAGAGCATCAATACCAGCACTGACACAGGTATAGCTTTCCACCCTGAGCTGATAGAAATTCTCAGCAGTTACAGTTGACTTGACCCCTGGCCAAACACGTACCAATTACTTCCCTGCTAGTGCTGCATCTTGCGCCTATAGTGTACTGGGTCGCAGGCCATAGTCATGTTTTGGTCCCCACTTTCATCATGCAGTCATCTCCCGACAATATATGCGCCTTTATCACTATCTTGGCCAATGGTGTCCCAAGTTGGCAACCGCTTGGTGCAGTGCAAGCATGCACCGCTTCTCACCAGTGGCAAATTGCTGCCGTATCTCGTTCAACCCCATTGCTTGGAGGTATGGAGTATAGTGTAGTAGTAATGCAAACGTGTCTGACACTATGACAATTCGCTTGCACTGTTTCACACTAACAGCACAATCCACATGTATATACCACCAATATGCATGGTATCTGCCTCCTCAATCCAGTTCAAAAGGTCTGGAATTGTTTTGCCATCAGCCGGTTTGGCAGGAAGAACATAACATCAGAGCTGACGATGGTGGTAACATCGTCATGAGCTAAATTACACACTATATCTCAAAACAGCAGTTGAATATTCCGCTTGTTCTCCTCAGCCGCCCACAGTTTGTCAAGCTGCTGATGGATGGGTGTATCTCTGTTCATGTTCATGTCAATGATGTCGATGCCTGTTGAGTCAGTACGCCTCATGCGCTCCCCCTCCTTGACAGACATCTCAATGTAAGACTCAAGTACAAGATGGATGAATTTTGACTCACGGCCGAGGCATGTTGCTGTTGATGATGGCGTTGATAACATCACCGAAAGTATGGATTTGTACTAGCGGCATCTGTTGCACCTTGGACATGCATACGGTCGACAACAACATGCGCGACAATATGTTTGACTCCATTTGGCAGGGTCCATTTCTGGCTCAATCTCTCCATTAAGATTTGATTTGTTGACGTGAGCTGGAAAGTCGCCGTCGAAGAGGGAAGACACTGAAAACACATCATGAACGAGTATCTGCCTGACTTCTGTACACGACTCCTTAGCGATGTCCATGTTACTCTGCGCCTCTGCTATGTCCTTTGATGAGATGTCCTTCTGAACGGTTGCTGCTGTCTTATGTGGTTGGTCGGTAAATATAGGCAGCTTAGATTTAGCTATGGTTGAACTAATTTTCTTTGTCTTCTCGACTAACCTCTCCCGCCTGTGTGATCGCTATACAAGCTCACCATTTTCACTTGAGCAGGTGTGCAGACACATTGGTCGACAGCCAGCTTCATGAGCAGATGATCGCGAAGTGGTACAGCTACACTGCACAGAAGCGAGTATGGATTTTTACACTCTAGCACAAAATCCAACAGCATTGCTACATTCTGGTTGACTGGGCGAGTGGTGCTCAGAGCATGCTGGATATGACATTCAGTGTGCTTCAAGGGCTGGTTGCTGGTGAGAAGGTTCAGATCTGGTTTTCATGGAACAAAAGCTCGAATTCCGCCAAAGCACTGTCATTGCGTGTGGCTTCTTCAGCATAGTGACCACCATGACCATTCGCCGCTCGCTGAATGGACTGCTCGACTGTCATGTCGCCACCAACAGCACAAAATCCCCTGAACGATCCCTAACAACCCACTGGCACATGTTGATTATTTTGGCTCTAGAATGCAGGAAACACCATTTTGAGGGTATATGTTGAATTTTTCTCCCCCGCTCAATAGTCCATGGCATTTTTTTATTCACCGCGGCGCCACGGGCCTGCAGCAATATAGATTGTTATCAAGCTACAGGAGTGGGATAAATTATCAGAATCTATACTGGTCACAAATCACATAAGCCCCATTTTTTTCAGTCATGGCCACATACATTTTACTATTCAGGCTGGCACCAGATGCCTCCAGATGACAATGATGTTTCCATAGCGGCTGATGTTCTTCGTGTGAAAGATGTTAGAAACCATGTAGTGAACCATGCTGTGGCATGCTTGACAACCACAGAATTTGAAGATATCTGTAAGAATGTGGAGCCTGTATTAACACGCCTTGCAACTGCCGCTGGTATCACCGAGGATGTTGTAACTAAACAGATAGCCAATGAGAAAACGGGGCCACTAGATCCAAATACACAGTTGGTGCAGAGTATTTTATCAAGCCGTCAGGATCAGGTAATGGTTTTAAATTTCATGAATGTAGCTACAGGATCTTAATTGGATTGTGATTTCATATAATATTTGTATCCCCCGGACTCGGGATACTATGGATTTGACACTGACCATCGTCCGCGTCCGCGTCTGCCGCAGACACTTCTTGTCCGGAGCATAACTCGAAACACCCTTTGGAATATTTTCATGAAACTTCACAGATGCATATACCACGACCAGAAGGTGTGTCACGCACAATAATGGCAACTCTTGCATAGCTAATTTTTTAGTTATCTCCCTTTTTTGTTTCGCGCACTGATTGAGCATAACTCGACCACCCTTTGGAATATTTTCATGAAACTTCACACATGCATAGACTACGACCCGAAGGTGTGTTGCGCACAAGAATTACAACTCTTGCATAGCTAATTTTTAGCCAGGTTTTTTGAAAAAAAATCCAGGCTATTGGATTGGCGAAGCCGGGCGGGCGGGGACGGGAGGCGGGCGGCGGGCGGCGGGCGGCGTCCACAATCAATGTTAAGTTTTCGTGTTTGAGTCCATTTCTTTGTTACTATACCACCTAGGACCACCAAACTTTCACAGCTTCATAATCAAGGGGTGCCCACCACATATCACTATCCAACATGTTACTTTTTTTTTAACTTCACCCATTTTTTCCGCGTAATCGACTTAGCCATTTTCAATGTTAAGTTTTCGCGTTTACAATGTTAAGTTTTCGTGTTTAAGTCAATTTCTTTCGTACTGTACCACCTAGGACCACCAAACTTTCACAGCTTCATAATCAAGGGTACCCACCACATATCACTATCCAACATGTTACTTTTTTTTTTAACTTCACCCATTTTTTCCGCGCAGTCGACTTAGCCATTTTCAATGTTAAGTTTTCGCGTTTACAATGTTAAGTTTTCGTGTTTAAGTCCATTTCTTTGGTACTGTACCACCTAGGACCACCAAACTTTCACAGCTTCATAACCAAGGGGTGCCTACCACATACAACTATCCAACATGTGACCATTTTTTTACCTTCACCTATTATCTACGTAATTGACTTAGCCATTTTTCAACGTTAACTTTTTAAATCGTACGTCTGGTTGAGATTTTTTTGGTTAAAACTTTTTCGTTATACTATATCTCTGCAACTGCTTCGCCCATTACCTTGAAACTTCACATGGGTGTTTATCATCATCCATATTTTCATTCTAACCCCCAACCGTGCGGCCCCTGTGCCCAATGTCAAGGTCAAATTACTTTGATTTTTTTTGTTAAAGTTATTTCGTGTACTATATCTCTGCAACTGCTTCACCCAATACCTTGATACTTCACATGGGTGTTTATCATCATTGTCGCACCTGCTTGCTGAAAGCGCGATCCTGTGCCCAATGTCAAGGTCAAATTACTTTGAATCTTTTTCTTAAAGTTTTTTCGTGTACTATATCTCTGCAACTGCTTCACCCAATACCTTGATACTTCACATGGGTGTTTATCATCATTGTCGCACCTGCTTGCGGAAAGCGCGATCCTGTGCCCAATGTCAAGGTCAAATTACTTTGAATTTTTTTGTTAATGTTTTTTCGTGTACTATATCTCTGCAACTGCTTCACCCAATACCTTGATACTTCACATGGGTGCTTATCATCATTGTCGCACCTGCTTGCGGAAAGCGCGATCCTGTGCCCAATGTCAAGGTCAAATTACTTTGAATTTTTTTGTTAAAGTTTTTTCGTGTACTATATCTCTGCAACTGCTTCACCCAATACCTTGATACTTCACATGGGTGTTTATCTTCATTGTTGCACCTGCTTGCGGAAAGCGCGATCCTGTGCCCAATGTCAAGGTCAAATTACTTTGAATTTTTTTGTTAAAGTTTTTTCGTGTACTATATCTCTGCAACTGCTTCACCCAATACCTTGATACTTCACATGGGTGTTTATCATCATTGTTGCACCTGCTTGCGGAAAGCGCGATCCTGTGCCCTATGTCAAGTTCAAATTACTTTGAATTTTTTTTGTTAAAGTTTTTTTCGTGTACTATATCTCTGCAACTGCTTCACCCAATACCTTGATACTTCACATGGGTGTTTATCATCATTGTCGCACCTGCTTGCGGAAAGCGCGATCCTGTGCCCAATGTCAAGGTCAAATTACTTTGAATCTTTTTCTTAAAGTTTTTTCGTGTACTATATCTCTGCAACTGCTTCACCCAATACCTTGATACTTCACATGGGTGTTTATCATCATTGTCGCACCTGCTTGCGGAAAGCGCGATCCTGTGCCCAATGTCAAGGTCAAATTACTTTGAATTTTTTTCTTAAAGTTTTTTTCGTGTACTATATCTGCAACTGCTTCACCCAATACCTTGATACTTCACATGGGTGTTTATCATCATTGTCGCACTGCTTGCGGAAAGCGCGATCCTGTGCCCAATGTCAAGGTCAAATTACTTTGAATTTTTTTGTTAAAGTTTTTTCGTGTACTATATCTCTGCAACTGCTTCACCCAATACCTTGATACTTCACATGGGTGCTTATCATCATTGTCGCACCTGCTTGCGGAAAGCGCGATCCTGTGCCCAATGTCAAGGTCAAATTACTTTGAATTTTTTTGTTAAAGTTTTTTTTGTTCGTGTACTATATCTCTGCAACTGCTTCACCCAATACCTTGATACTTCACATGGGTGTTTATCATCATTGTTGCACCTGCTTGCGGAAAGCCGCGATCCTGTGCCCAATGTCAAGGTCAAATTACTTTGAATTTTTTTGTTAAAGTTTTTTCGTGTACTATATCTCTGCAACTGCTTCACCCAATACCTTGATACTTCACATGGGTGTTTATCATCATTGTTGCACCTGCTTGCGGAAAGCGCGATCCTGTGCCCTATGTCAAGTTCAAATTACTTTGAATTTTTTTGTTAAATGTTTTTTCGTGTACTATATCTCTGCAACTGCTTCACCCAATACATTGATACTTCACATGGGTGTTTATCATCATTGTTGCACCTGCTTGCGGAAAGCGCGATCCTGTGCCCTATGTCAAGTTCAAATTACTTTGAATTTTTTTGTTGTTAAAGTTTTTTCGTTGTACTATATCTCTGCAACTGCTTCACCCAATACCTTGATACTTCACATGGGTGTTTATCATCATTGTCGCACCTGCTTGCGGAAAGCGCGATCCTGTGCCCAATGTCAAGGTCAAATTACTTTGAATCTTTTTCTTAAAGTTTTTTCGTGTACTATATCTCTGCAACTGCTTCACCAATACCTTGATACTTCACATGGGTGTTTATCATCATTGTCGCACCTGCTTGCGGAAAGCGCGATCCTGTGCCCAATGTCAAGGTCAAATTACTTTGAATTTTTTTCTTAAAGTTTTTTGTCGTGTACTATATCTCTGCAACTGCTTCACCCAATACCTTGATACTTCACATGGGTGTTTAATCATCATTGTCGCACCTGCTTGCGGAAAGCGCGATCCTGTGCCCAATGTCAAGGTCAAATTACTTTGAATTTTTTTGTTAAAGTTTTTTCGTGTACTATATCTCTGCAACTGCTTCACCAATACCTTGATACTTCACATGGGTGCTTATCATCATTGTCGCACCTGCTTGCGGAAAGCGCGATCCTGTGCCCAATGTCAAGGTCAAATTACTTTTGAATTTTTTTGTTAAAGTTTTTTCGTGTACTATATCTCTGCAACTGCTTCACCCAATACCTTGATACTTCACATGGGTGTTATCATCATTGTTGCAACCTGCTTGCGGAAAGCGCGATCCTGTGCCCAATGTCAAGGTCAAATTACTTTGAATTTTTTTGTTAAATGTTTTTTCGTTGTACTATATCTCTGCAACTGCTTCACCCAATACCTTGATACTTCACATGGGTGTTTATCATCATTGTTGCACCTGCTTGCGGAAAGCGCGATCCTGTGCCCTATGTCAAGTTCAAATTACTTTGAATTTTTTTGTTAAAGTTTTTTCGTGTACTATATCTCTGCAACTGCTTCACCCAATACCTTGATACTTCACATGGGTGTTTATCATCATTGTTGCACCTGCTTGCGGAAAGCGCGATCCTGTGCCCAATGTCAAGGTCAAATTACTTTGAATTTTTTTGTTAAAGTTTTTTCGTGTACTATATCTCTGCAACTGCTTCACCCAATACCTTGATACTTCACATGGGTGTTTATCATCATTGTTGCATCTGCTTGCGGAAAGCGCGATCCTGTGCCCTATGTCAAGTTCAAATTACTTTGAATTTTTTTGTTAAAGTTTTTTCGTGTACTTATCTCTGCAACTGCTTCACCCAATACCTTGATACTTCACATGGGTGTTTATCATCATTGTCGCACCTGCTTGCGGAAAGCGCGATCCTGTGCCCAATGTCAAGGTCAAATTACTTTGAATCTTTTTCTTAAAGTTTTTTCGTGTACTATATCTCTGCAACTGCTTCACCCAATACCTTGATACTTCACATGGGTGTTTATCATCATTGTCGCACCTGCTTGCGGAAAGCGCGATCCTGTGCCCAATGTCAAGGTCAAATTACTTTGAATCTTTTTCTTAAAGTTTTTTCGTGTACTATATCTCTGCAACTGCTTCACCCAATACCTTGATACTTCACATGGGGTGTTTATCATCATTGTCGCACCTGCTTGCGGAAAGCGCGATCCTGTGCCCAATGTCAAGGTCAAATTACTTTGAATTTTTTGTTAAAGTTTTTTCGTGTACTATATCTCTGCAACTGCTTCACCCAATACCTTGATACTTCACATGGGTGTTTATCATCATTGTTGCACCTGCTTGCGGAAAGCGCTATCCTGTGCCCAATGTCAAATTACTTTGAATTTTTTTGTTAAAGTTTTTTTCGTGTACTATATCTCTACAACTGCTTCACCCAATACCTTGATACTTCACATGGGTGTTTATCATCATTGTTGCACTTGCTTGCGGAAAGCGCGATCCTGTGCCCTATGTCAAGTTCAAATTACTTTGAATTTATTTGTTAAAGTTTTTTCGTGTGTACTATATCTCTGCAACTGCTTCACCCAATACCTTGATACTTCACATGGGTGTTTATCATCATTGTCACACCTGCTTGCGGAAAGCGCGATATCGTCAGCATTTTGGCATACGTCCGTCCGTTCGTCCGTACGTCCGGTTAAAGTTTTTTGGTTAAAGTTTTTCCATCTACTATATCTATTTTTTTAGTGTCCATGCCTCGCCCCAAGGCGCGACATGCAGGCCACGGCCATCTAGTCTACAAAAAGTGGGTATAATTATGTTATCCAAGTGTCTATGCTTGGAAAAAACCTGGCCTTCGTGGCTTTGCCTCGTTTCTTGTTTATAGTTATCTCCATTTTTTCTTTCGCGCACTCTACAAACTGGACAATAATGCATGAATACCCGTTTTCTCGTTTGCTCTGTACACCTTACCTGTAGAGAGAACAATAGCCTTCTCCGGTTGAACAATAGTGACTGGGAGAAGCATTCACCTGTGCATGTGCTAGCATGTGCAAATGTCCAGACTGACCACTAACTGACCACTAACTTATTACAGGTAATTATACCCCCCGCAACGAGTTGTGTGGGGGGGTATACTGGAGTCAGCTTGTCTGTGCGTCCGTGCGTCCGTGCGTCCGTAAACTTAACATCAGAGAAATATTGTTATAACTTCTATTTCCTTCGTCCAAAATGCTCAATATTTCACACATGCATTCCTGTAAGGCTCTACTACCATGCTGTGTCAAATCCACGACCGTCCAACCTCCGCTGCTCCCAAGGTCAAGGTCAAATACTTAGTCTCTTTACAAAACTTAACATCAGAGAAATATTGTTATAACTTTTATTTCCTTGATCTAAAATGCTCAATATTTCACACATGCATTCCTGTAAGGCTCTACTACCATGCTGTGCCAAATCCACGACCATCCAACCTCCGCTGCTCCCAAGGTCAAGGTCAAATACTTAAGTCTCTTTACAAAACTTAACAGCAGAGAAATATTGTTATAACTTCTATTTCCTTCATCTAAAATGCTCAATATTTCACACATGCATTCCTGTAGGGCTCTACTACCATGCTGTGCCAAGTCCACTATGGTCCAACCCCCGCTGCTCCCAAGGTCAAGGTCAAATACTTAGTCTCTTTACAAAACTTAACATCAGAGAAATATTGTTATAACTTTTATTTCCTTCATCTAAAATGCTTAATATTTCACACATGCTTTCCTGTAAGGCTCTACTACCATGCTGGGCCAAATCCACGACCTTCAACCCCCCGCTGATCCCAAGGTCAAGGTCAAATACTTAGTCTCTTTACAAAACTTAACAACAGAGAAATAAGTTATAACTTCTATTTCCTTCATTGAAAATTCTTAATATTTCACTTGTGCATTCCTCTAAGGTTGTGCTATCATTCTGTGACAAATCTACGACCGTCCAACACCCGCTGATCCCAAGGTCAAGGTCACATACTTAAGTCTGTTTACAAAACTTAACATCAGAGAAATATGTTATAACTTCTATTTCTTTCATCGAAAATTCTTAATATTTCATGCATGCATTCCTCTAAGGCTGTGACAAATTCCCGCTGATCTCGAGGTCAAGCTCACATACTTAGTCATCAGAGAAATCCGTTATAACTTCTATTTCCTTGCTCGGATCTGCTTCACATTTCACACACGCATTGCTCCAATGGACTTCTACCACCCTGTGACAAATTCACATTCATGCCGCTCCCGCTAAGCTCAGAGTCAAGGTCACAAGCCCACACACTTGGACATTTTTACATATTTTAAGGGTACCTGTGCCCACGCGGGGGATATTCCGTAAGCCTCGCTTACTGACTAGTTTATACAGGTAAATTACTATATTACATTTCCGTAAACTTTGTTGAAAATATTGTGGCAATATGTGGATCTGTGCAGATATGATATGTAGATAAATATAGGACTATTAAACAAAATTCTGGGCTCCAGTAGCGAGCATTATTATTTTAATTTTTAAACTTTTTTTTTATTTTTTTTCCATTTTTTTTTCTCCATTTTTAGCCAGGTTTTTTGAAAAAAAATCCAGGCTATTGGATTGGCGAAAGCCGGGCGGGCGGGCGGGCGGGGCGGGGCGGGCGGGGCGGGCGGGGGGAGCGGGCGGGCGGGTCGGGCGGTGCGTTCGGCGGCGGGCGGGCGGCGGCGTCCACAATCAATGTTAAGTTTTCGTGTTTCAGTCCATTTCTTTGTTACTGTACCACCTAGGACCACCAAACTTTTACAGCTTCATAATGAAGGGGTGCCCACCACATATCACTATCCAACATGTTACTTTTTTTTTAACTTGACCCATTTTTTCCGCGCAGTCGACTTAGCCATTTTCAATGTTAAGTTTTCGCGTTTACAATGTTAAGTTTTCGTGTTTAAGTCCATTTCTTTCGTACTGTACCACCTAGGACCACCAAACTTTCACAGCTTCATAATCAAGGGGTGCCCACCACATATCACTATCCAACATGTTACTTTTTAGCCAGGTTTTTTGAAGAAAAAAATCCAGGCTATTGGATTGGCGAAAGCCGGGCGGGCGGTCGGCGGGCGGGCGGCGGGCGGGCGGGTGGCGGCGGCGGCGTCACAATCATGTTAAGTTTGAGTCCATTTCTTTGTTACTGTACCACTAGGACCACCAAACTTTCACAGCTTCATAATCAAGGGGTGCCCACCACTATCACTATCCAACATGTTACTTTTTTAGCCAGGTTTTTTGAAAAAAAATCCAGGCTATTGGATTGGCGAAAAGCCGGGCGGGCGGGGCGGGTGCGGTCGGGCGGAGCGGGCGGGCGGGCGGGCGGCGGGCGGCGTCCCACAATCAATGTTAAGTATTCGTGTTTGAGTCCATTTCTTTGTTACTGTACCACCTAGGACCACCAAACTTTCACAGCTTCATAATCAAGGGGTGCCCACCACATATCACTATCCAACATGTTACTTTTTTTTTAACTTCACCCATTTTTTCCGCGCAGTCGACTTAGCCATTTTCAATGTTAAGTTTTCGCGTTTACAATGTTAAGTTTTCGTGTTTAACTCCATTTCTTTGGTACTGTACCACCTAGGACCACCAAACTTTCACAGCTTCATAACCAAGGGGTGCCTACCACATACAACTATCCAACATGTGACCATTTTTTTACCTTCACCTATTATTTCTACGTAATTGACTTAGCCATTTTCAACGTTAACTTTTTAACGTACGTCTGGTTAGAGTTTTTTGGTTAAAACTTTTTTGTTATACTATTTCTCTGCAACTGCTTCGCCCATTACCTTGAAACTTCACATGGGTGTTTATCATCATCCATATTTTCATTCTAACCCCCAACCGTGCAGCCCCTGTGCCCAATGTCAATGTCAAATTACTTTGAATTTTTTTGTTAAAGTTTTTTCGTGTACTATATCTCTGCAACTGCTTCACCCAATACCTTGATACTTCACATGGGTATTTATCATCATTGTCACACCTGCTTGCGGAAAGCGCGATCCTGTGCTCAATGTCAAGGTCAAATTACTTTTAATTTTTTTGTTAAAGTTTTTTCGTGTACTATATCTCTGCAACTGCTTCACCCAATACCTTGATACTTCACATGGGTGTTTATCATCATTGTCGCACCTGCTTGCGGAAAGCGCGATCCTGTGCCCAATGTCAAGGTCAAATTACTTTTAATTTTTTTGTTAAAGTTTTTTCGTGTACTATATCTCTGCAACTGCTTCACCCAATACCTTGATACCTCACATGGGTGTTTATCATCATTGTCGCACCTGCTTGCGGAAAGCGCGATCCTGTGCCCTATGTCAAGTTCAAATTACTTTGAATTTTTTTGTTAAATGTTTTTTCGTGTACTATATCTCTGCAACTGCTTCACCCATACCTTGATACTTCACATGGGTGTTTATCATCATTGTCACACCTGCTTACGGAAAGCGCGATATCGTCGGCATTTTGGCATACGTCCGTCCGTTCGTCCGTGTGTCCGGTTTTAAAGTTTTTTGGTTAAAGTTTTTCCATCTACTATATCATATTTTTTTTAGTGTCCATGCCTCGCCCCAAGGCGCCACATGCAGGCCACGGCCATGTAGTCTACAAAAAGTGGGTATAATTATGTTATCCAAGTGTCTATGCTGGTTAAAAAGGAAAAAAACCTGGCCTTCGTGGCTTTGCCTCGTTTCTTGTTTTTTATAACTTGACCCATTTTTTCCGCGCAATCGACTTAGCCATTTTCAATGTTAAGTTTTCGCGTTTTCAATGTTAAGTTTTCGTGTTTAAGTCCAGTTCTTTGGTACTGTACCACCTAGGACCACCAAACTTTCACAGCTTCATAACCAAGGGGTGCCTACCACATACAACTATCCAACATGTGACCATTTTTTTACCTTCACCATCCTATTATTTCTACGCAATTGACTTAGCCATTTTCAACGTTAACTTTTTAACGTACGTCTGGTTAAATATTTTGGTTAAAACTTTTTTGTTATACTACCGTATATCTCTGCAACTGCTTCGCCCATTACCTTGAAACTTCACATGGGTGTTTATCATCATCCATATTTTCACTCTAACCCCCAACCGTGCGGCCCCTGTGCGCAATGTCAAGGTCAAATTACTTTGAATTTATTTGTTAAAGTTTTTTTGTGTACTATATCTCTGCAACTGCTTCACCCATTACCTTGATACTTCACATGGGTGTTTATCATCATTGTCGCACCCGCTTGCGGAAAGCGCGATATCGTCGGTATTTTGGCATATGTCCGTCCGTCCGTACGTCCGTGTGTCCGGTTAAAGTTTTTTCGTTAAAGTTTTTCCATCTACTATATCTATTTTTTTAGTGTCCATGCCTCGTCCCAAGGCGCGACATGCAGGCCACGGCCATCTAGTCTACAAAAAGTGGGTATAATTATGTTATCCAAGTGTCCATGCTTGGAAAAAACCTGGCCTTCGTGGCTTTGCCTCGTTTCTTGTTTTTAACTTGACCCATTTTTTCCGCGCAGTCGACTTAGCCATTTTAAATGTTAAGTTTTCGCGTTTACAATGTTAAGTTTTCGTGTTTAACTCCATTTCTTTGGTACTGTACCACCTAGGACCACCAAACTTTCACAGCTTCATAACCAAGGGTGCCTACCACATACAACTATCCAACATGTGACCATTTTTTTACCTTCACCTATTATTTCTACGTAATTGACTTAGCCATTTTCAACGTTAACTTTTTAACGTAAGTCTGGTTAAATTTTTTGGTTAAAACTTTTTCGTTATACTATATCTCTGCAACTGCTTCGCCCATTACCTTGAAACTTCACATGGGTGTTTATCATCATCCATATTTTCATTCTAACCCTCAACCGTGCGGCCACTGTGCCCAATGTCAAGGTCAAATTACTTTGAAGTTTTTTGTTAAAGGTTTTTGGTGTACTATATCTCTGCAACTGCTTCACCCATTACCTTGATACTTCACATTGGTGTTTATCATCATTGTCGCACCCGCTTGCGGAAAGCGCGATATCGTCGGCATTTTGGCATACGTCCGTCCGTCCGTCCGTCCGTCCGTACGTCCGTGTGTCCGGTTAAAGTTTTTTTTTCGTTAATGTTTTTCCATCTACTATATCTATATTTTTTTAGTGTCCATGCCTCGCCCCAAGGCGCAACATGCAGGCCACGGCCATCTAGTCTACAAAAATTGGGTATAATTATGTTATCCAAGTGTCTATGCTTGGAAAAAACCTGGCCTTCGTGGCTTTGCCTCGTTTCTTGTTTTTCTTCAAATTCTTTTTCAATTTTGTTCTAGTAGCATAAGGTTGTAAGTGCTATATGCAGACTATTATCATATAATAAAACAATTATTGAGTAGTGAGCCATAGAATATAATCTGATATTCTATGGCTCACTAGTCAATAATTGTATAATATGTTCGGGCCAGTGAAAATTGCTTTCGGGCCCAGGCTCGAGCGGTGAAGGCGGGACAAGGTGAGGCATTTAATTCCGCGGAATTCTCGGTTACTTATCTCCCTTTGTGTTTCATGCACTGATTTTGTGTCCCCAAAGGTGTCGCGCACAAGAATGACAACTCTTGCATCGTTAATTTATTTTACTTATCTCCCTTGTTGTTTCATGCACTGATTTTGTGTCCGGAGCATAACTCGAACACCCTTTGGAATATTTTTTATTAAACTTCACACATGCATAGAAGACGACCCAAAGGTGTGTTGCACGCAAGAATGACAACTCTTGCGTCGTTAATTTCTTTGTTATCTCCCTTTGTTGTTTCGTGCATTGATTTCGTGTCCGGAGCATAACTCGAACACCCTTTGGAATATTTTCATGAAACTTCACACATGCATAGACCACGACCCTAATGGTGTGTCACACAATAATGACAACTCTTGCATCACTAATTTTTGAGTTATCTCCCTTTGTTTTTCTGCGCACTGATTTTGTCTCCGGAGCATAACTCGAACACCATTTTTGTCGCGCCCGCTTGCGGAAAGCGCGATATAGTCGGCACTTTGGCGGTGTGTCCGGTTAAAGTTTTTGGTTAAGTTGTTTGGTTAAGTTTTTTGGTTAATGTTTTTGGTTAAGTTCTTTGGTTAAAGTTTTTGGTTAAGTTTTTTGGTTAAGTTTTTTGGTTAAAGTTTTTCGTCATACTATATCTCTGCAACTGCTTTGCCCATTACCTTGAAACTTCACATGAATGTTTATCATCATCTATATTTTCATTCTACCCCCCTCCCGTGCGGCCCCTGTGCCCAATGTCAAGCGCGATATAGTCGGCACTTTGACGTACGTACGTGTGTCCAGTTAAAGTTTTTGGTTAAGTTTTTTTATTAAAATTTTTCGTTATACTATATCTTTTTTTTAGTGTCCATGCCTCGCCACAAGGCGCGACATGCAGGCCGCGGCCATCTAGTTTCAAACTACTTGTGTATCTGGGGAGGGGGATACTCATGCGCTTGTCGACAAGCGTCCATTTCTAGTTATTATTCGTATTTGCAACCTGTGTACACATCGTAACGAGCAGTCTCATCAGGATCGGAACTGGATATTTACTGGTTTTTTTTACAAAAGAAAAATCTTTCCTAAATAGTTCAAAAGTTTACAAGGAAGAGTCCATACCATTTAGATGAACTTAGGGGTGAAAGTGTTAACCCTTAAACCGCTATCTTATTCTTTTTGTCGTCTGCTGTTTATTTTCTATTTTCCATTTTTATCATCAAAAACATGCTTTGACAGCACTTTAGAATAATTTACAACATGCTTTATAAATCTTTTTATTGAGAAATAAGGCAAGATATAAAAGCGACAGCAGACGACAATTGTTGTGAGTAGCGGTCTAAGGGTTAATATAATAAGAAACTTGTTATGCCCAGTTCCTAATGAAATGGGTCAACAAGTTTAATAGATATCATTTTATGTCATGACAAATGGTAAATTATATTTGTTTCATTAGCACATCATCATATGAGCTGCATCGCGAGAAAACCTGTCTCCAGGAAATTTTTGGTCAAATTGACATTTTGTTACTATGACAGATATATTTTTATGATGAATTGGATACTTCTTATCGCTCATGCCTTACCAGTTTTCACCTGTAAATAGGGACGATAACAGTTAACATGGATGGTGAGCAAAGAAAGTATTTTGTCAAAATAACGGAAAGGAAAAAAAAAATGTGTCAACTAGAGCACGCCATCGCCATCGCAAAATACCCACTTTTCCTCGGCCGATAGATCATATAAAGGTGGATATAAGGCCATAAAAAATGTACTTTGGTTCTCAAATATCGCCGCGTCAGAAAAATCCCTGCGTGTCGAGCGTTTTATTGCCATTGAGAAATAAAATTGTACTGGTAATTCGCCACATGATGAATAAAAAACACTACCATGCAAAACTATGTTCAATCCAATCATGTCTGATGAAAATCTGGTTATTCAGGTCATAAAAGGTTATAGTAACATTATAGAGCATATATGCCTCTGGCGACTTGAACAAATCAGAATCAAACATCTCAAACAAAAAAAATATATTAAAAAAATCGGCCCTCCCGCGTCACATTCCACAAACCCCTTGTCTGAGAACCAAAGTACTTATTGTTATGGCCTAATCAATACCCGAGAGGTTGAATTAAAAATTGAATATCACTTACACACCAAAGAATGCTACGCTACTTGGGGGGGTGTGGAATAACAAAAATCACTTTGCCCATCCACAGACCATAAGGAAGGCCCACACCAAGTTTCAAGTCCCTACCTAGTATGATATTAAAATGTTTTGACTTCTTGCAGGGCAAAATTGGCGAATTATAAGTCAAAAGGGGGAGATAATCCATGAGGGGGGTGTCGATTCAAAAATTGAAATAACTTTGTGCATCGACACACAATAAGGAAGTCACACATAAGTTTGAAGTCCCTACCTATTTTGGCTAGAAAGTTTTACTTCTTACAAGGAAAAATTGGTGAATTCTAAGTCGAACAGGGGGACATAATCCATGACCGGGGTCGATTCAAAAATTGAAATTCACTTTGCGCATTTACACACCATAAGGAAGGGACGCACTAAGTTTGAAGTCCCCACCTATTATGGAAAAAATGTTTTATTTCTTACAAGAAACGTGACGGGACGGACGGACAACATTTGTATATGTGACTCAGTAGTTCTTAATAAAAGTGAGTGGCAGGTGGGTGCAAGAGATGGGTAATTTAACGATCGGGGTTCATCCTGTAGACCTGGTTTGGCCCTTCCATACGTCTTTGGCATTTTGTATGTGACAACTGAATCTGGTTATACCCCTTATGTGAGTATTACGATCATTCGTAATCCTAATTTAGGGGAAGGGGCCAAGTGACTTTATGTGGTATGAAAGTGAATTTCAATTTTTGAATCGACCCCGGTCATGGATTATGTCCCCCTGTTCGACTTAGATGTCAGGTTATTCTAATTTCAGGGATGAATATAATTTTTCTCTATGTAAATATTCCGTTCTGATTTGCCCGGCCTTACATGACCTTAGCTGTTGATAGGCCGTTAAACACCAATAAACAAACAAACAAACTTAATAAAAAAAATCGTTAGTACGGTAGTCTAAGTTCTATCCATTACGCCACCAGAGCAAGCAAGTATTGATCCGCAGAAAATGTGAGGTCTCACCAAAATCATTAAAAAAATATAGGCCGAGTTTGTTTTGTAAAATGTACACATTACCTGCCAGATCTGGGTCGCAAAATAACATTTTCAGGAGTAGTTGCAGACACGTAGCACTTAAATACTTGAGAGTCTCCCTATCATCCGAAGCGGACGATATGGTAGTATTTGAATCATTACATTTTCACAACTAACATGTGCCAATAATTTGATAACTTAAACAAATTAAATTATATAACGCTGACATTGGTAAAAAGGCATTTAAATAATAAAAACATCGAGATCCGCTGTTGTTCTGTTTGTTAGATCTCTTTAAGGTATTAGGACATAGATAGATACACTTGACTTCAATGATAATTGCTTCATAAGAGCGATGTGATATATGAATATAACATATGTGAATATTGTCTTGTTACTGTATAGAATATGGAGCATTGAGTTGCCATCTCCGCCATCTTTGTATGTACAAGCCATCGTACAGTTTCACCACTTCATGTGTTTGACACATGCAGCAAATAATATGACAGTAAACCAAATAAAATTTGGTGCAATACATAATAGACACATATGAGAACAGCAAGCTATAAATATTATGCCAGCCAACTATACAAAAGACGACATTTCTGAGCATTTCTCCCATCAATCTCAAAATAATTGTTTATGTGTAAATATTTCAATCTGATGGACAGCCTATGTTAGTGTACACATTGCCCATAGGTAAAGCCATATTTATTCGCATAGTTGGTGAGTAGAGACCAGGAACAATACGCTCAGGTAACTGCTTACATGTCACTGGATTTGATAGCTAATAACAGAGTACTGTAGTGGGTATATATGGTATGTGTTGTATGGTTAGCCAGGTTAAAGTGATACACTGTTAAAAATCACAGGCACAAACCTGTCCAGAAAACTGACACAATTTTACAGTTTGGTATAATATAATTGATAGGAGTTCGTTCTCCTGGCTTTTCTACATGTGATTTAGCTATATTATATCATAGGTTCTTCTTCACATTTTGAGTTCTTTGTCAAACGGCAGAACAGGTGAAACTGGCTGATGGCTGGAACACACAGAGATGGCCGACTTGGCCACTCCATGTGCCGTATAGGATACAGTAACAAGGCAGTATTCACATATTCACGCTGTGAAAACCAGCCTTAATGACAACATTTTCTATTTTCACTTTTTTACATTTTATGATGCGGAAACCTTTCAAAAACAATATGCTGAAAAGAAAATGCAAATAGGTTTCATAGTTTTTGTTTTAACTCACTTTTTGTAGCACCATGTGAATCACGCACGGAAAAAAAAAATGAAACGTCATCGAGAAAATGACGTTATTGAAACGGCGACGTTTGTACAATGCAACTCATCAACCTACAGTAGAAATGAGTGTTCATAGACTCATTGACTGTGCTTGCAGTAAACTTTATTTGCTGATACGCTACACTAAATGTATCTACAAGTGTTAGTATGTACACTGTCAAACAGAATCAAACTATGATATGTACATATAATGAACAAAACAAATGCAACACTATCAATTTTATTTCGTATCAAAACTTACACTTACTTAGGAAACATACATCAGGATTATCTCTCTTAGTTCATAACTCGCGTGCTTGAAAAAGCGTCCAGTGAACCCGACTAGATACGGTATATAATAGGACGTGTCACCAGTTTTTCTTCCGGCGTTGAGTTCATAGACTTCCGGTTGTAAACGTGGCTTATTTCTAAGAAGTTTTCAAGGTTATTTTCAGCTGATACAGTGTAAGTTGTTAATGTCTAACATGACAGACGCTGGCAACTGTTACGAGTCGGCCTTGCCAATCGAACGACAGCGGCACTGCGGAGGAGAGCACGTCGTCCAGTGACAAGAAGCGTAAACTTTCCAAATCGGAGAAGGACTTGGATGCCCTAGAACAACAAATTGACAAGAAATTTTCATTCTGGGATGAAAAAATGACTGCTTTGATGGAAATGCTGTCTAAAGACAAACAGGCTAATGACACTGTCAGTGTGACATCACAATCACCGCCGCGCTGGCGCACGCCATTATTGTCACTTGAGCATTCCCTGGATGAGTAATATAATTTGAACAGAGACCATATTGGGTCATCCTCAAATCACCCTGATGACATTATATCCTTACAACCCGGTCAGGCAGAGCGACGTAGGCTGTTCTCAGACACCACATCTGAATCGCAGGACTTGCATCACGATGACATCCATGATAATGAACGATTCTTCCGTTACTTGACGGCAACGAAACCAGATTACTCTGGAATAGCTGATGGCCTAGCAGAGGTGTTTGGAGAAGATGCACATGTGGGGAAATCCCGAAATAAATCCGAATTGATTTTAGATCAAGCACAGATAGACTCTGAATAACACATGGCACAGTGCAGAACCAGATAGGGTGTCCGCCTACATGAAAAACACTAGAGTATCATTTCAAATTTATGAAAAATCTGGAGGATTTTTGAAGGTTCCAAATTTAGATGGTTGTCTTAGATTAAACGTGATTTGACCAAGGGTATTTGGCAAGAACCAGACATTGTCACACAGTCCTACTAGAGTGGCTTTTCAAGGTATAGATCTCATAAGCATATTTCGTGTGACAGCACTCGGACGCCTATGGAAGATCTGGAGGAGAGACCGCCTAAAATTGACAGCGCAATCCCGACGGTGCGGGAGATTTTCGCCATGAGTACCAAAGCATTGGACCAAGCGGGGCGATGTGGGACATTCTTTCACTTGATTCGCCGACTTGCTGCTACATATGACACAGGCTTGAGTGAAGTCAGGGATATTAAAGCGCCTCTTTTGAAATTGCCATTGTCAAATGAAGGGGTGTTTGGGACTGGCTTAGAAGCGAAATTAAAGTAACGTCGCGACCAATCGCAGCAGTTGAAAGAGTTGTTGCCACCTGTGGACACGTATCGGCCATATAAGAGACGGTATCCATCAGCAACTACAAGTTCCGTGGCTAAGCGCCCACGGTATGACGTCGACAAGGAGAAGACGTATAGACGGACTTCTTACAGTCGATCAAGGGGCCAGGGACGAACATATGGCAGAGAACAGCAGGACAGGTCGTCAAATGTGGTAAGTGGTTTTCGTAGGTCCACAACTACAATTACACAAGCTTGACTACAGCAACGACATTTTAGTACATTGCCAACAGATACCTGTGGGAGGTCGTCTACAAAGGTTTGTAGAAAAATGGAAACAAATAACAGACGACAAATGGGTGTTAAAAACACTACAGTACGGGTACAAAATGGAATTTCTGACTTACCGGTATCCAAAACAAACCGGGATTTGGAAAACTGTTGTTTCAAACGAAAACGCACATATTTTACGAAACGAGGTTACAGTTACATTGCAAACATGCAATAGAGCCTGTATCTGCAAATCAGATAGGACAAGGTTTTTACAGTACCTTATTCCTTGTAAAGAAGAAATCCGGCCAGCAACGGCCAGTGATAAATTTAAAACCGTTGAACAAATACCTCAGAAAAGACATTTCAAGATGGATACTTTAATGAAAGTATTGAATCTGGTCAAACACAACAATTGAGCAATTGTCTTCGACCTGAAAGACGCTTATTTTCATATACCACTGCATCCAAAACATCGAAACAATTTCCGATTTCATCTAAACGGAAAAAATGGGCAATTTCGAACCGTCAGTTTCAGGCCGACATTCGCACCGCGGGTGTTCACGAAAATAATAGCAGTAGTCGCGGCATATTTAAGATGCAAAATGTACGGCTAGCAGTTTATCTAGACGATTGGTTTCTTCTGAATGCAAGTTGCAGAAATCTTCTAGTGGACCAACAAAAAACACTCGACTTGTTGCTAGAGTTAGGTTTTGTGATAAATGTTCAGAAATCCCAGCTTGTTTCCAGTCAGAACATAGTGTTCATAGGGCGACATTTTCATTTAGACAAAGGAATGGTGACTCCAACTGTAGACAGGATGACAAAGTTGCACAGTGCAATAAACAGTCTCAGGAAAGGTCAGAGGTCAGCCAGAGACTATCTGCACCTGTTGGGGCTGATGGCCTCCTGCATAGAATTGGTCCCCCATGCACGATTGTTCATCAGGCCAGTGCAGCTGCACCTTCTCAGTTTCTGGAAACCATCGTCCAGGGATCTAACAGCCAGAATCCCATTTACACAGCATCTGTACGGTCACCTGAAATGGTGGTTGGATCCGGCCAACATTCTGAAGGGCCTATCACTGCGGCAATGGTCCACAGAAATAGTGGTGACCACAGATGCATCAAAATGGGGTTTTGGGGGAGTAGTGAACAATCAGACGTGTTCATCACAAAAAGCAACACATCAACTTTCTAGAGTTGGAGGCCGTGTTCTTGGTTTTTCAGAGATTTCTTCCACAATTACAGGCGAAAAATGTGTTGATAAGATGCGACAACACGACAGTTGTTCAGCTGATCAACAAGCAGCGTGGGACCCACTCCTTGAAATTGTGCTACAAGACTTGGGACTTATGGAATTTGGCAATAGACCACAAAATAGAAATCAAAGCAGCACACATAGCAGGTAATCTCAATGTGCTAGCAGGCAATTTGAGCAGAATAAAGATCAGACCAACAGAATGGTCAATAAACGATCAGATAGCTTGGCAAATATTCGCGAAATGGGGAGATTCGATGATAGATCTATTCGCGTCAGTGCACAATCGGAAAACTCGGATGTTTTGTTCTTGGGAATTTCATCCCCTGGCATTAGCGACAGATGCACTGTCGATTTCGTGGGATTGAATGATTGCATACGCATTTCCCCCGATTTGCATGATTCCCAAAGTACTACAGCACATGTCTCAGTATCAGTGTCAAGTAATACTGATTGCGCCACAGTGGTGCAGGAGCGCCACAGTGGCGCAGGAGACACTGGTACACGAGTCTGTTACAAATGTCGATAGCTTGTCCCATAAAACTGCCAGAGGTAGAAAGACTGTTGCATCAACCACGGTCGGTAATCTACCATCCAAATCCGGGGGTGTTCAGTCTAAATGCATGGCTGCTATCAACAAATGTTTCAAAACAGAAGGCTTTTCAGAAAACGTTACAAAACTCATGTCAGCCTCTTGGCGATCAGGTACTCAAAAGGACTATTCTGTCAAATTCCAAAAGTTCCATAGTTGGTGTAGTGCACGGGAAATTGATTCGTACAATGCAACTTTGAATCAGTGTGCTGAATTTTTGACCCAGTTATTTGAGAATGGGTTACAGTATAGCACCATAGCAGGCTACAGGTCGATGTTGTCCACGGTGTTGCCACCAGTTGACAATGTAGCCGTGGGGCAACACCCGTACATCATTAGATTGTTAAAAGGAGTATTTAATTCCAGACCGCCCAAAACAAGGCTGGTGCCAGAATGGGATCTGCCTTGTGTTCTCAAAATGTTAAAAAAACACCATTTGAGCCTATGAGAGAGGCGTGGTTGAAATGTGTAACATGGAAGACTTGTGTTTCTTACAGCAATCACGACGTTCCGACGCTGCAGCGACCTACAGGCGCTGAAGTTGGGTGAGGAGGCGATGTCTACAGTCCAAGGGGGTGACTATACGACAGGGCTTGTCGAAACAGGATCGACCAAATCATGTAAGGTCGAACTTTTTTGTTCCATCATTTCCAGATAACAGGAAACTGGATCCAAAACGACCCATTGTGATTTATCTGGAAAAGACTAAGAAATTCAGAAAACTGAGATCTGGAAAAGACGTGACAAATCTTTTCTTGGCGGTTAAGAAACCGCACCAACCAGTGTCGAAGCAGACAATTTCTCGTTGGATTGTAAATACAGTGAGGTGTGCTTATGATGATAGAGACATGAAAGTTAAAGCACATTCTACACGGGCAATTGGGCCATCTTTGGCCCTGTTTAATGCATCAATGCGTGGTATTTTGGAAGCAGCAGACTGGTCGCAGGAAAGCACATTTATCAGGTTCTATATGAGAGATGTGCAGGCAACACACACGGTTTTGGAATAATGTTTTTTTCTTCCGATGAGTTTGATGGGAGAAAGTTGTATTGGTCAGACGAACGGATATGTATATATCAGTGATTCTAAATTTTATGTACATCTGGTGTCTCGGTGTAATTTACTGACAACTTACACAATTTATAAGGAAAATTATTTATTTTCTCAGTAAAGAAACTATGTATAATACCAATCCATTAAGAACACAGTATTTACAATTCTTGTTATGTGTGTTTTGTTATTATTGTATCCCCCTGACTCCGTCGGGGGATACTATGGATTTGACAGCGCGCCGCGACCGCGTCCGCGTCCTCGTCCGCGTCCGCCGCAGACACTTCTTGTCCGGAGCATAACTCGAACACCCTTTGGAATATTTTCATGAAACTTCACACATGCATAGACCACGACCCGAAGGTGTGTCGCGCACAAGAATGACAACTCTTGCATAGCTAATTTTTGAGTTATCTCCCTTTTTTGTTTCTCGCACTGATTTCGTGTCCGGAGATAACTCCACCACCCTTTGGAATATTTTCATGAAACTTCACACTTGCATAGACCACGACCCGAAGGTGTGTCGCGCACAAGAATGACAACTCTTGCATAGCTAATTTTTGAGTTATCTCCCTTTTTTTGTTTCGCACATGATTGACCATAACTCGACCACCCTGTGGAATATTTTTATGAAACTTAACACATTCAATTAGACCACAAACCGAAGGTGTGTCGTGCCACAAGAATGACAACTCTTGCATAGCTAATTTTTTAGTTACTCCCTCCCTTTTTTGTTTTCGCGCACTGATTTCCTGTCCGGAGCATAACTCGACCACCCTTTGGAATATTTTCATGAAACTTCACACATGCATAGACCACGACCCGGAGGTGTGTCGCGCACAAGAATGACAACTCTTGCGTAGCTAATTTTTGAGTTATCTCCCTTTTTTGTTTTGCGCACTCTACAAACTGGACAATAATTTTCTTGTCTGCTCTGTACACCTTTTCTCGTGTGCTCTGTACACCTTACCTGTAGAGAGAACAATAGAGACTGGGAGAACCATTCACCTGTCCATGTGCTAGCATGTGCTAGCATGTGCAAATGTCCAGTCTTGACCACTCTTGACCACAGGTAATTTATACAGGTAAATTACTACATTGGATATTACATTTCCGTAAACTGTGTTGAAAATATTGTGGCATTATGTGGACCTGTGCAGATATATGTAGATAAATATAGGACTATTAAAAAAAAATTCTGGGCTCCAGTAGCAAGCATTATTATTTTTAATTTTTAAACTTTTTTTTTCCATTTTTTTCAAATTCTTTTTCAATTTTTGTCTAGTAGCATAAGGTCGTAAGTGCTATATACAGACTATTATCATATAATAAAACAATTATTGACTCGTGAGCCATAGAATATAATCTGATATTCTATGGCTCACTAGTCAATAATTGTATAATATGTTCGGGCCAGTGAAAATTGCTTTCGGGCCCAGGCTCGAGGTCAAGGCGGGACAAGGCGAGGCATCTGGTTCCGCGGAATTCTTGTTTACTTATCTCCCTTTGTTGTTTCGTGCTCTGATTTTGTATCCAGAGCATAACTCGAACACCCTTTGAAATATTTTTATGCCCCACCACGATAGTGGAGGGGGCATTTAGTGTTACCCTTGTCCATCCGTCCGTCCGTCCACACACACGAATGGGTACTTGTTGTAAGCGTACGGGGATCTTATTGGGTAGGGTTAGGATAGTGTTGGGTACTCTTGTTGGGTATTTTTATACAGTAAAAACCCAACAAGTATTCATTCGTAGGAACGTGCGTCCCGTCCTCCCGTCCGTCCGTCCGTCCGTCCGTCCGTCACAAAACTTTAACACTCGGGTAAATGTCTCATAATTTCTTCATCCTTCGACCGATCTGCTTCATATTTCATATACACATTGCTCTGATGGTTCACTACCGCCCTGTGCCAAATCGCTCGCCCTGCCCCCGCCAAGCCCAGGGTCAAGGTCACATACTTGGTGCTTCAAAAACTTTAATTTCGCTCCGGTTATATCTTATAATTTTTCTGTTTTCTTTCACGGATCAGCTTCATATTTCATATACACATTGCTCTAATGGTCAGGTAAATATCTTATAATGTTTCTTTTCCATTCACGGATCAACTTCATATTTCATATACGCGTTGCTCTAATGGTCCTCTACCGCCCTGTGCCAAATCCACGTTCGTCCTGCCCCCGCCAAGCCCAGGTTCAAGGTCACATACTTAGTGCTTCAAAAACTTTAACGCTCGGGTAAATATCTTATAATTTCTGTTTTCTTTCATGGATCATCTTCATATTTCATATACGCATTGCTCTAATGGTCCTCTACCGCTCTGTGCCAAATCCACGTTCGTCCTGCCCCCGCCAATCCCAGGGTCAAGGTCACATACTTGGTGCTTCAAAAACAAAAATTAATGCTCAGGTAAATATCTTATAATTGTTCTTTCCATTCACGGATCAACTTCATCTTTCATATACGCGTTGCTCTAATGGTCCTCTACCGCCCTGTGCCAAATCCACGTTCGTCCCGCCCCCGCCAAGCCCAGGGTTAACATCACATACTTAGTGCTTCAAAAACTTTAACGCTCGGGTAAATATCTTATAATTTCTGTTTTCTTTCACGGATCAGCTTCATATTTCATATATGCATTGCTATAATGGTCCTCTACCGCCCTGTGCCAAATCCACGTTCGTCCTGCCCCCGCCAAGCCCAGGGTCAAGGTCACATACTTGGTGCTTCAAAAACTTTAACGCTCAGGTAAAAGAAAATTTTGACTTGGAATTTGGCCTCATTTATTATCAAAGCGATATGTGGGACATCCGTGTTCTATGAACACATTTTCTAGTTTATTAAACTTCACACATGCATAGAAGACGACCCAAAGGTGTGTCGCACGTAAGAATGACAACTCTTGCGTCGTTAATTTCTCAGTTATCTCCCTTTGTTGTTTCGTGCACTGATTTCGTGTCCGGAGCATAACTCGAACACCCTTTGGGATATTTTCATGAAACTTCACGCATGCATAGACCACAACCCTAAAGGTGTGTCACGCAAGAATGACAACTCTTGCATCACTAATTTTTTAGTTATCTCTCTTTGTTTTTTCCGTCACTGATTTTGTCTCCGGAGCATAACTCGAACACCCTTTTTTCAAACTACTTGTGTATCTGGGGAGGGGGATACACATGCGCTTGTCGACAAGCGTGCATTTCTAGTTACCGTTCGGGGTTTATACACGTCCATATGTATATAGGTCGGCTGAAACCAAAATGGGTGGATATACACACTTACAACGTTGTATTTGCATATTCTACCTTCATCATGCGTTGTATACAGAAGGGTGAAAAATGGGAGTTTTTAAAGAAAAATCATTACCGTTACGGTCATTTCCGTTACAAAATTGTGTAATGGTAATGACGATCGTGTAACGGCAATGATACATTACCATACTAACCAGTCAGTTCATGCGTCAATTAGATATAAACCATGTCCCATCAGTTGTCGGTCAGTAATGGCACATTTATTCAGACCTACAACATTTATACATGTATATCGGGATTTAATGAGTAAAAGCTCTGGAACAACAAAAAACAGTCACAGCTTCGATGAGTGTGGGTTTCTATTGGCAATCGCATTAAAAGTAAACATTAAGTTATATTGTACAGCATATGCAAAGTATAAATATGTTTGCTATAGATGCTGTATTAGTATTTTAAATAAATAGAGAGTCATTACCGTTACATTTTGTCATTACCGTTACATAAATCATTTCCGTTACGCCCATATTTTTGGAGGCTGTTCTATTAATTAAATGTAGCTTTATAGCGATGTTTGGTACATGTGGTAAAACACGGCATTCTGTTACATGCCTTTACTGATTCATATTAAATACATATTGTTGGGTTACCATAAATGAGAAATTCCACGACTTGCTACTAAATTGCTGTTTCAAACTAATACAACCATATTATTGACACTTTTCTTAATAGATGCCCCTTCAGTTTTATGTTTTATGCCGTTGAAAAGAAAAAAATGTAAATGTAAAGCTATATTTAGGTCATGTAAATGTATGTAACGGAAATGACTTTTCTGAGACCCCTGGTCCCCTGAAGTGGAAATAAAATATATAAAATGACGAGAACAATTGGCTATGCTATTATAAATGTAACACCTGGACTGCCATCCAATGGAATAAACACAGTTTAATGAATTATTGGTTCTACCTCGAAACTAGAAAAACAGCATCAAGATGTACATAAAATATAGAATCACTGATATATATGGGATTTTTAAGGTTGGACACTAATAAGTGATTTTTAGCACTGAAAAGTGCAATGTATAGGACACTAAGTAGTGTTTGTATAGACCACAGTTGGTGGTTCATGTATATTTGGGTGTAAATATTGAACTTGCACATGAGTACATCAAGAACCGAGAAGACGGAACCAGAGGAGGGTGATGAAAGTCATTCCGCCACCATGAGGGGTGAAGAAGGCTTTGGAATCATCCTGATGTATGTTTCCTAGGTAAGTGTAAGTGTTGATACGAAATAAAATGGGTAATTTGTTCCTCAAATTATGATTTTATGAGTGAAACACTTACACTTTCCTCCCTATTACCACCACCATCCCCATTGATGACTTTCATTCAGGGATGAGATTCACTAACACCGTCGAAAGACTGATTAGACTGGTGATGCGTCCTATTATATACCGTATCTAGTCGGGTTCACGGGACGCTTTTTCAAGCGCGCAAGTTATGAACTAATAGTCCGGCAGCCGGGAGCTTAACCTTGTTTTGAATACCATAGTTTGTTTTATTGCCGATTATGTAAGTATAGACCTTCTAGTCTTAGAATTCGACTGATGACACGTTGTCATCCTTGAGGCATTTTTATGCCACCGGGTTTCGAAGAAACTGGTGGCATATAGTGTTTGGTCCGTCCGTCCGTCCGTCACACTTTTCGGTTAACCACTTTGTCACAGTTTCTCAAATTTCGGTTAACAGTTTCTCAAATATGTTGCAGGTGGCATCTGCGTTCGACAGACGCATTTCTTGTTTATATTAACATGAATACAAGATGGCCGCCAAATATCGTTATTATAGCTAGTATCGTACCTAATATTGTACTTTCAAATTAAATAAAAGGTTTGACGCACTTAGTAAGATATTGCGAATATGTTATGATCCCAAGCCATGCTTATTTATTTTTTATAAATCCAAGATGGCCGCCAAAATTAAATTTTTAGTCACCGAATAAAAAAATACTGAAATATTTAAGTAACTATGAACTTCAGAATCTCAATTCAATGGTCATAATTAAATAATTGAATGGTTCGATACTTTTCAATACATTACAAATTTGCAAGTAGTATAATAAATCCAAAATGGCCGCCAAACATGTCCTTGTTGGCAATACGCGGTGCTTGTACATACTCAGGCATTGGTGTTTGGTGTGCCATACAGTATCGGCGTATTTATCACAATCAAATCTAGTTTTTATCTGCACTACAATGTAATGATAGTGTAGCGACTGGAAATGTATACCAGCTTACGACTGTTATATCGTAAAATATTGCAAACATGTAAATGTTTTTCTTGAATGTATTCAGTCACATCATTGCACTTCGCCTCCTGTTGTCACAGACCCAGTGCTACTATTGTAACATGTGGTCGCACGGCATACACAAAATACAGTACATGGAAGTTTTGACTTTCTGCAACGACATTTCATTGTTTTGCATGGCGTGTCTGTACTGCAAGAACATTTGATGAGTTGCAATATATCTGTGGGTGCAACGGCTACATTACTCTGTACAACCGGCAAGAGAGATTTTGTGTTTTAATCTTTCTTCCATCCATACTGTGTTGGATCGAGAATCTCAATTCAATGGTCATAATTAAATAATTGAATGGTTCGATACTTTTCAATACATTACAAATTTGCAAGTAGTATAATAAATCCAAAATGGCCGCCAAACATGTCCTTGTTGGCAATACGCGGTGCTTGTACATACTCAGGCATTGGTGTTTGGTGTGCCATACAGTATCGGCGTATTTATCGCAATCAAATCTAGTTTTTATCTGCACTACAATGTAATGATAGTGTAGCGACTGGAAATGTATACCAGCTTACGACTGTTATATCGTAAAATATTGCAAACATGTAAATTTTTTTTTTGTTTTCTTGAATGTATTCAGTCACATCATTGCACTTCGCTCCTGTTGTCACAGACCCAGTGCTACTATTGTAACATGTGGTCGCACGGCATACACAAAATACAGTACATGGAAGTTTTGACTTTCTGCAACGACATTTCATTGTTTTGCATGGCGTGTCTGTACTGCAAGAACATTTGATGAGTTGCAATATATCTGTGGGTGCAACGGCTACATTACTCTGTACAACCGGCAAGAGAGATTTTGTGTTTTCATCTTTCTTCCATCCATACTGTGTTGGATCGAGATTTACCGGCTGAAGCACCAATGCTTGTTTCCACATATACGTCTGCAGATGTGCCCTTCTTACATTCTCAGCAAACGCTTCTGTAGTGGGAGGTAGGGCGCTAAGTTTCGGCGTGGATCCTGTTCCAGTCCAGGTTCTTACGGCCCATGCCTTCAACCTAGCGTCAGACATTGTACTACTGTGTGTCTGTCCATAACACGTTGCAATCAATGTGTTTGCTTGCTTGATAACTTGTGGCATGCCAACCGTGACGTTACCCAGCAGTGATACCGAGTGTCCAGCTCTAAGTGTTTTCAATACCTTGCCTTTCCCAATACCAAGATATGATGCAACAGTGTCACAACCGGACAGGGGATGATGAACGGGGACGTCAATGATTGCTCAGCATAATGATGTAGTAACAACAAAAACACATCCGTGTCATCACACAAAATAGTTACTCCTACATTGTCCTGTTTTGCTAACGTAATCGCTTGTTTCACAATAATTGTGTCAGCTTCCTCGTGCGAGGTGGTCATCTCATGTCGTAAATGAACAGCACCTCCATTACATATCTCGAACGGGGCGTTCGCTTGGCCTGTGATCACGAGTCTGTGGTGTTTTGTATGGATCTTGTGGAATTCTTTGTCATTTTTCAGATCTGTACAAATGATATATATATCTATCAACTGCAGCTTGTTTTCTGTGACATGGAGCACAGCCTTTTGTGCCACGAGCTCTGTATTAAGATTAAGCTGATGTACCCTACTAGCCTCTTTCCCAGCCCGTTTGTGACGAGTGACATACTTTATACTGTACTCGCGATATCTGTCAAACACAAGATATACATCACTGTTTGCCAACAGTTTACATACATGGTGCTTGAAACTATCTACAAAATTCTTGACCTTCCCATTTGCTGGCCAGTGCGGTTTCCACAATAAGGCACAGCCGTCAATCACCGTGCATGAACTCTTGCTGGCAGCAGTGCGGCTTGACATTTCTACTTTGCAGGAGTTTCTTCATACTTGATTTTGATGTCGCAATTCTAAGGTCTCCAGCATCTGTGAACATCGATGTGGCAACAGGTGCCAACTCGTAGGACAGCACAGATTCCAAATCTACGTCCCTTGCACTTGCTTGGAGACCCATGATCCTCTGATATATGATGTTAGTGTCAATAACATTAGTTTCCCCTACTTTGATGTGCTAGCTTCCTTGTTACTGACATTTCAAATGTTTCAACTTTCTTCGGGATTGCTTCCTGAAATCCTTTTGGCCAGTTTCGCTTGAAATCATCCATCTGCTGCCTACCAATGGATACTGCATCATGTACATTCACCGACGATGGTGCTATACAACCGCTAACAATATTCACAACACTGTCTGGATGCCCTTCTGGGTTGAGTGGATCAATACAGAGTTCCAATATTTTCGTAGTACCAGCCTGTCGTGTCCATCTGCCGCGATTCGTGCATTCATTTCCTCTTTGTGAAGACCTTGCTTCCTGTGTGAAATATTCTCATCACCCATATGAGCAATATCGCCGACGATTTGACTGCACGCGTGGAGACTCAAAGCCCATATTTTAAGGGTCTGTGGCTTTAACGTTATGCCAATAATGCCCCCTTTGCCATGCCCATACCTCATGAAAGTGGTCTCAATAAACATATCGCTCCAAATTCCATTCCCGGAGCCTTCAATATGCCGCGTGACGTGTTCGCCAGCCATGAAATGGCCCGACGTTGTCGTTGGCATTTTCTTCATCGATTCCAAGTAATAAAGGCCATATCGCGCATAATTCACATGTCTTGCGGCGAAGAAGTACGGGATCATCTGGCAAACAGTATCCAAGTGCAAGGACCAATCACCTTCCCTTTCAGCCCTTACATACCTTAATGTGAGCAGCACAGGCTTGATTAACATATCAACCCACAGTCTCGTTGTCTTGCTTAAAAGGCATCGTCGTTCCAGTTCCAGTAGAAGGTCATCTGTCGTTGAGAGCTGTGGGTGATTCAATAGTGCATCTCTCGATAATTCTTCTACCATTAACCGCAAAACACGAACATTTTGGGGAAATTTCTTGCCGGTTAACATCTTTCCTAGTCCACCAAATACAGACTCCAAGTCATCACTTAAACCAGTATCCGCCATCAATGTTCCAACTGATCCTATGAAGCTCATCAACAAGTGCATCCCACCTAATCTCAGAATCACATTACAAAATTTCTCCGGATACACCCACATAACATCTACAGCTACACGATACAGCTGTTGATCACGTGAATACTGTATACTCCTGACCAGTCTGTGCCGTGATTCTATGAGCTTCTACCAACGCAGTCATCATTGTATCAAGATCAGCAGGCGGCATATCTATAAGAGGCTAGCTGGTATGATGTCTTGGTCTTTGGTCTGCTGGTGTTCTCTTTTTCCCGCGACAACTTGGTGTTATACCCATTATACTCTGGGCAATTGTCAACCAAATGCACTTCCTTGAGAAATGCAAACTCCAATTCACTGGCTTTGTTCCGTGACAATACTGCTTGTGCAAGCACCTTCAGTGGAAAAATAGCTTGTTTGCTGACTTCAGCGGACATTTCAGGTTTTTTTAGCTCGCCTGCACGAAGTGCAGAAGAGCTTATGGCATACCCCCGGCGTATAACTTCTGTTTCCTTTCATGGAACACCTTGTTCTTTCATACATGCATTCCTCAGATGACCCTCTATCATGCTGTAGCAAATCCATGACCCACCACCCAGCCCTTACCCCAAGGTCAAGGTCACAAACTTGGCACATTCATAAACTTAACGTTTGGTAAATGTCTTACAACTTCTGTTTCCTTTCATGGAACACCTTGTTATTTCATACATGCATTCCTCAGATGACCCTATATCATGCTGTAGCAAATCCATGACCCATCACCCAGCCCTTACCCCAAGGTCAAGGTCACAAACTTGGCACATTCATAAACTTAACGTTGGGTAAATGTTGTATAACTTCTGTTTCCTTTCATGGAACACCTTGTTATTTCATACATGCATTCTTCAGATGACCCTCTATCATGCTGAAGCAAATCCATGACCCACCACCCAGCCCTTACCCCAAGGTCAAGGTCACAAACTTGGCACATTCATAAACTTAACGTTGGGTAAATGTCTTATAACTTCTGTTTCCTTTCACGGAACACCTTGTTATTTCATACATGCATTCCTCAGATGACCCTCTATCATGCTGTAGCAAATCCATGACCAACCACCCAGCCCTCACCCCAAGGTCAAGGTCACAAACTTGGCACATTCATAAACTTAGCGTTGGGTTAATGTCTTATAACTACTGTTTCCTTTCATGGAACACCTTGTTATTTCATACATGCATTCCTCAGATGACCCTCTATCATGCTGTAGCAAAGCCATGACCCACAACCCAGCCCTTACCCCAAGGTCAAGGTCACCAACTTGGCACATTCATAAACTTAACGTTGGGGTAAATGTTTTATAACATCTGTTTCCTTTCATGGAACGCCTTGATATTTCATACCTGCATTCATCTGATGATACTCTATCGTGCTACAGCAAATCCATGACCCAGCGGCCATCCCTTACCTCAAGGTCAAGGTCACAAACTTAGCACATAATGACATTCATAAACGTAACGTTGGGGTAAATGTCTTATAACTTCTGTTTCCTTTCATGGAACGCCTTGTTATTTCATACATGCATTCCTCAGATGACCGTCTATCATGCTGTAGCAAATCCATGACCAACCACCCAGCCCTTACCCCAAGGCCAAGGTCACAAACTTGGCACATTCATAAACTTAATGTTGGGTAAATGTCTTATAACTTCTGTTTCCTTTCATGGAACACCTTGTTATTTCATACATGCATTCCTCAGATGACCCTCTATCATGCTGTAGCAAATCCTCAACCCACCACCCAGCCTTTACCACAAGGTCAAGGTCACACACTTAGCATGTTCATAAACTTTACATTGGGGTAAATGTTGTGTAACGTCTCTTTACACTTTGAACGCTTTGATATTTCATACATGCATCATCTGATGATCCTCTATTGTGCTACAGCATATCCATGACCCACCCCACCTTTCCCCTAAAATCAACATCTTAAACTTAACGTTGGAGTAAATGTCTGTTTATAACTTCTGTTTCTTTACAGGGAACACCTTCATATTTCATACATGCATTCATCTGATGATACTCTATTGTGCTACTGTGCTACATCAAATACATGACCCACCCCCCCCCCCACCCCTTTCGCCAAGGCCAAGGTCACAAACTTAGCACATTTATACATGCATTCCTCATGTGAATAGCTCTCATGCTGTAGAAAATCACCAACTTAGTGTGTTCATAAACTTAACGCTGGGTTAAATTTTGTTTTTCTTCTCTTTTCAGGGAGCGCATTGATATTTCATACATGCATTCATCTTAATATTCTATATCATGCTATATCAAATCCACGATCCACCTTCCACCACTGACCTCAATGTCAAGGTACACCGGACACCCCTTATCCCAAGGTCAAGTTATATAATATTCATGTTTTTTATACAACTGAATACAAGTTTGAATGAAGGCTGCCAACAGGCGAGCTTCGTTGTCTTCTGACAACTCTTGTTACCACCTTTATAACGTTCAATGGGGACATTATGCTCTGTTTCGTGTATATCAGACTTTGATATGCGGTGAACTTTTTCAGTTGCTCCGATATCGGATTTTGTGTCTCGTCGTTGGCTGTGTTACAATAAGTGCAAGTGAATGTGTAGACAATTTCCCATTCTGCGAGGCAATGTCTGCATCAAAATTGTCTGCTACAACTTGCACCAAACCTTCCCTGTTATTGTGAATTCCAGCCAAGCCTTGTTTCTTGGTCTGTGCTACTGCTGCTGATTTCTTGAAATGTAAGACCTCGTCGTAGGAACAAGTAACCTGAAAGTTGTGAAATTGGTTAACCATAGCTTTAGAATCTCTGACAAGAATGCCTAAAGCCGTTTGTAAACTAGTGGATTGATTCCGCAATACGCTGGTAATTATATTACCAACAAGCAGAGCAGGAAGAGTTGCACACACTTTTGGGCACAGTCTGGAATGTTCTGCACACAGACCGCTGAGCTATGTCCTTGTCAATCCGGGTATTGTAGTTCTTGTCTAGTGACAGAGACTTTATCTCTTTCATAATGTGTTTACTTACTGTCGTGGTTTACTTACTGTCATGGCTACGTGATAGCATGTATCGGCAGCATGAAGATCACTGATTGCACCCTGGATACGAATACGAACCTGTGATGCCCATTCATCTCGTGGATCTCGTGCA
>CM055271.1:52309764-52341189 GCA_029237695.1 Conchocele bisecta | reverse complement strand
TCATGAACTGCCAGCCGGATTTCGACGAAACTTGGTAGTAAAGATCAATGTACAATGCTCTTTCAAAATTGTTAACATGGTGACCCCTGGGTCAAAAATGGGCGTGGCCCGTGGGGTCAAATTGGGGTCAAATTTTATTTGTGACCGAATATGGTCATGTTATATATCAAATCGAAGGTATCAATGAGGCGATCACTCTGGTGAATGTTTTGTCGAAATCTGATGGTTATGTCATCCAAGATAGCCGCCGAAAGGTCAAAAGGTCGTTCTTTTATTAGGGATTTAAAAATTCTACTTCACATGATCCGCTTGGCCCATGGTAGCCAAACTTCACAGTTATGGTCCATGGGTGAAGCCTTTTCAGATTTGTTATAATGGAGGTCATCGCTAATCCAAGATGGACGCCGTCTAAAAATAGCACAAATTCTTAAAAAATCTTTTTCTCATGAACCACTGGCCGGATTTCGATGAAACTTGGTAGGAATGATCGATGTACGATGCTCTTTTAAAGTTGTGAAAATGGTGACCCCGGGGTCAAAAATGGGCGTGGCGTGATTATGTCATCCATGATGGCCGCCAAAAGGTCCATTTATTTGAGATTTTGAAAGTCTTTTTCTCAGGAACCACATGGCCGATGCTGGCCAAACTTCATAGGAAGTTCCGATCCTTGGGTGAAGCATTTTCAGATTTTTTAAAATGAGAGTCCTCGCTTAATCCAAGATGACCGCCGTCTAAAAATAGCACAATTTTTTTAAAACACATTAACATTCAATGTCACATTCTCCTCTGGTCTTCATGGAGTCAGGTGAGCGAATTAGGGCCATCATGGCCCTCTTGTTTAGTTATCTCCCTTTGTTTTTCCGTCACTGATTTTGTCTCCGGAGCATAACTCGAACACCCTTTTTTCAAACTACTTGTGTATCTGGGGAGGGGGATACACATGCGCTTGTCGACAAGCATCCATTTCTAGTTCAAATGCACTATTGCATAATGCTACACCACTTTAGCAGCAGGAATATGCGAACGACGCGCTACATTCGATCTGACTGGTCTATGCATGTTTAACAACGCTGCGATTTTAAATACACCGTTTACGCTGTATTGCCGGCTTGTAGCACAGTATCGATTATCTACAGACTTGTAATTCATACGCATCGCACTGTAATATAACGGAATGAGCATCCACGCAGTCTGATCTGAATATTTGGGCTCAGATCTTGATGAACCACTGGTGAGGTATCACAGGATATCGACGATCTTTATTTACTAAATCAATTATATTTCCTTAAATGACATCGGAAATTGGCGGAAATTAATGAGTACATGCGGAAAATTATTATTTATATCAAACATTGACTTCGTTTAAGAAAAATAAATATATATATTTGATTTTGGCGGCCATCTTGGATTTATGAAAATGAAATAAGCAATGATTTGGATTATATTATATTCGCAAAATCGTACCAAGTGCGTCAAGCCCATTATATATTTAAAAATACAATCATAGGTCAGCTATTAGAAGCAATAGAGATTCATAGCGGCCATCTTGGATTCATGCTAATATAAAAAATGCCTCAAGGATGACAAGGTGTCATCAGTCGGATTCTAAGACTAGAAGGTCTATACTTACAAAATCAGCAATAAAAAAAACTATGGTATTCAAAACAACGTTATAACGTTATAATTGAGGGAAATAATCCTGATGTATGTTTCCTAGGTAAGTCTAAGTGTTCACTCATAAAATCATAATTTAAGGAACAAATTCCCCATTTTAAATCTATAATTAGCCGATATGTGGCTTCCCAATTTGCCACCATCGCTATAATAATTTATGCATATATGTATACATGTATCATCAGAACGATACATTGTAATTGTATCCCCCGGACTCCGTCGGGGGATACTATGGATTTGACAGCGCGCCGCGTCCGCGTCCGCCGCAGACACTTCTTGTCCGGAGCATAACTCGAACACCCTTTGGAATATTTTCATGAAACTTCACACATGCATAGACCACGACCCGAAGGTGTGTCGCGCGCAAGAATGACAAACTCTTGCATAGCTAATTTTTTAGTTATTCTCCTTTTTTTTGTTTTCTCGCACTGATTTCGTGTCCGGAGCATAACTCCACCACCCTTTGGAATATTTTCATGAAACTTTACACATGCATAGACCACGACCCGAAGGTGTGTCGCGCACAAGAATGACAACTCTTGCATAGCTAATTTTGAGTTATCTCCCTTTTTGTTTTGCGCACTGATTGACCATAACTCGACCACCCTTTGGAATATTTTTATGAAACTTAACACATTCAATTAGACCACGAACCGAAGGTGTGTGTGCACAAGAATGACAACTCTTGCATAGCTAATTTTTGAGTTATTTCCCTTTTTTGTTTTCGCTCACTGATTTCCTGTCCGAGAAGGCATAACTCGACCCACCCTTTTGAATATTTTCATGAAACTTCACACATGCATAGACCACGACCCGGAGGTGTGTCGCGCACAAGAATGACAACTCTTGCGTAGCTAATTTTTTTAGTTATCTCCCTTTTTTGTTTTGCGCACTCTACAAACAAATGGGACAATAATGCATGAAGACCTGTTTTCTCTCGTGTCTCTGTACACCTTTTCTCTGTGTGCTCTGTACACCTTACCTGTAGAGAGAACAAAAGAAACTGGGAGAACCATGTGCTAGCATGGGCTAGCATGTGCAGATGTCCAGTGCTTGACCACTGCTGACCAGGTAATTTATACAGGTAAATCACTACATTGGGTACTGTGTTGAAAATATTGTGGCATTATGTGGACCTGTGCAGATTTTTGTAGATAAATATAGGACTATTAAAAAAAAATCTGGTCTCCAATAGCAAGCATTATTATTTTTAAACTTTTTTTTTTCATTTTTTTTTTTTTTTTTTTTTTTTTTTTTTTTTTTTTTTTTTTCTTTTTTTTTCATTTTTTTTTTCATTTATTTATTTTTTTTCATTTTTTTTTTTCAAATTATTTTTCAATTTTTGTCTAGTAGCATAAGGTCGTAAGTGCTTTATACAGACTATTCACCTGTGCATGTGCTAGCATGTGCAACTGACCACTGACCACTTACAGGTAATTTATACAGGTAAATGATTATATTACATTTCCGTAAACTGTGTTGAAAATATTGTGGCATTATGTGGACCTGTGCAGATATATGTAGATAAATATAGGACTATTAAAAAAAAATTCTGTGCTCCAGTAGCAAGCATTATTATTTTTAAACATTTTTTTTCCATTTTTTTTTTTTAATTTTTTTTTCAAATTATTTTTCAATTTTTGTCTAGTAGCATAAGGTGGTAAGTGCTATATACAGACTATTCACCTGTGCATGTGCTAGCATGTGCAACTGACCACTGACAACTTACAGGTAATTTATACAGGTAAATGATTATATTACATTTCTGTAAACTGTGTTGAAAATATTGTGGGAATATGTGGACCTGTGTATATATGATATGTAGATAAATATAGGACTATTAAAAAACATTCTGGGCTCCAGTAGGGAGCATTATTCTTTTTCTTTTTTTTAATTTAATTTTTTTTTCCATTTTTTTTTTTACATTCTTTTTCAATTTTTTAACTGACCACTAACTTATTACAGGTAATTTATACAGGTACATTATTACATTTCCGTAAACTGTGTTGACAATATTGTGGCAGTATGTGGACCTGTGCAGATATATGTAGATAAATATAGGACTATTAAAAAAAATTCTCGGCTCCAGTAGCGAGCATTATTTTTTTTATTTACATTCTATATTACATTTCCGTCAACTGTGTTGAAAATATTGTGGCATTATGTGCACCTGTGCAGATATATGTACATAAATATAGGACTATTAACAAATAATTCTGCACTCCAGTAGCTTCACACATGCATAGACCCTAAAGGTGTGTCGCGCAAGATTGACAACTCTTGCATCACTAATTGTTTAGTTATCTCCCTTTGTCCGTCACCGATTTTGTCTCCGGAGCATAACTCGATCACCCTTTTTTCAAACTACTTGTGTATCTGGGGAGGGGGATACACATGCGCTTGTCGACAAGCGTCCATTTCTAGTTATTTCAGAATTTAGATCAGAATCTAATTGACGTCATTTACAGTTATTTGTGACGTCATTTATTGGTGTAGACATTACGTCACCAAAGACCAAAACACTAACCGGCATTCCTGGTGTTTGAAATAGTAAATTAGATCTATAGGCACATCGTATCGGTGATTGAAACATTCATTTTTTTCTGTAGAAATGAATGACCAGAATTTGGATAGAATTGGATAGGCCTTATATGGCTGCACATATAAATGACTTCAGCGCCCGATGGGGTCTTGAGGGTAGTCGGACACCCCGTGGATTTTTAAACAAATACAAAATCGACTGTCCATTCCCGACTCTCGGAATTAAATTTACATCTCAGAAGGCGGTAGGAATGTTTTCCTGTGTAGCCAATATGACTGACGGACGGTCTTATGTACATGTACCCCGTACTAGCAGGTGGGTCATTCCATATCAAATCCAAACGTTCTATAGCCATATTAATGGAAAGATCCAAAGTTTGAGCGTTGTGGTCCAAATACTTTTCGAGATGTGGTCATTTACTGTGCATGGTATGTGTCTCATTTTGTCAGAAAATTGCTGTCTTCTTACTTTTGGACAATTCCAGCACCCCATATCTTTGCTAATACAGTACATAGAGCAATGAAATTTTCAGTGATGGTAAACAATGATATATAGACTTGATATAAATAAAAAATACACTGATTAATTATGATAACAATTGCCCAGATGCATTTGAAATGTCCAAATTGTATTTTAAGTTTGCGAGCAGCCATGTTTAGGACCTAAATGAGATACTTGTCCTTCATATAGACCCCCGATTTTTGTAACTCTTAAAGCTGGTCCTACTGGCTGTGTAATTCCTGAATATTAGAAATCTGTGTTAATTAGCTATCACATGACACCCTCCTAAAATCAGGAAAAAACACTTTATAGCACATTTTCAACAGACCAAAATCTCATGTGAGCATAATTATTACAAAAAACTTCAAATAAGCTTTATTTTTAAGGTATTTACCAGACGTTTGTAAGTCCAAAGTTTCATATCCTTTATGAAATTCTTTCATGGTGAAATGTGGCTTTCAATTATCCACTGTTTTGGTAACTCGTGAGTCAGTATGCACATGATCAGCATGGATTGTCACATTTTATGCTACTTTTGATAAGGTTTCCACATCTTCCTTCTCCAAATAGTATTGTCTTCCATTTGGAGTGTTAGGAGTGTTCACCAGACAGAGAATACACTGCAGTGGTACCCAACAAATGTCCTCCCTCGCAGGCCACATAAATAACCTTGCCGTGCCATGAGGGTGCATGAATGAGATCTGGACATCATCTTCTATGTCAGACTTGTCTCATATATATGGCCAATCGACCACTTTCCATCATACTGACAACCAACAAAGTTGCCAATTTCATAGTCTCTCAGTGTCACAGCTGTGGGCACGGGAGCTGGAGCTTCTATATCAGATTCATCATCTGTGGCTGGAATATCGCTTTGAAGTACAAATTTATATCAACTTCAATTGATTCCTCATCACTCCTGACCAAGAGGTTACCCCTGTGGGTGTTGGACATAACAGTGATGACTCTGTGTCCCTGGCACAGACTTGCCATTTGAGAATCGCTGCTGCTTGTCATCCATATGTGAGCAGTCACTTCTTCTTTACTGATGAAGAAGAAGTTGACATTCAGAATGTGTGATCGACTCGACTCATAAATATCCCTAGGAGTAAGAATATGGCCTGTTAGTGTTGCCTGTAGACTGGCCGTTGCTGCTTCTCACTTCACTGTGCCCACAACTCCATCACAGGCATTTTTGCCATGGCTTGTGGCATAGAAATGCCACTCTGCGCACATACCAAAATCATCATCGTGATAGACAAGATTAGAGAAGTTCTTAAAATGTTTGTATTGTGATGCTGCTCCATCTGAAAAGTAGTAGACTTTCGTTACATCTGGGCAGAGAACTTGTTTCATGTGATTCAACACATCATACATAAATCGGTGAACTGTAATCGTGTCAAGACGTAAGTGGTCACTAAGGACACACATGCTAGCATGAGCTGTTTGGTCATCCTTCTTGTAATACACAACGAATGGATGAAGTGTTGCCTGATTATTGTTCCAATGAAAACCTTGGGCCGCATCCTGAACAACAAAACTATAGTTCTCTGTCTAGTCTAGGATTATAAATGCCTCATCAGGTTTGAGTTCTTGTTTCAAATTTGAGAGATATGCAGATTGGTGCTTTGGTATGTAGTGGTGGGCAGTGAGTTGGTCGGTTCTGTGAACAAGAGTTTCTATGAACTCATCCAATGACTTGCTATGGTCTTCAAGTGTTGTACGATCTGTTGTTTGCCACTTTGTGTAGGTTTGTAGTGAATTGTTTCATCAGATGGATAAAGATCACCGGGGAACCCCCCCCCCCACCCCCCCACCTCTGGATCCACCACTGAGGAACATGAGGCAACATATCCTACTGCCCTAGATTTAAAGTCAAAAGTAGCTATAATTGCGCTAGTTGTTCTCCAAGAAGGAGTTTCATAAAGAAAAAGAAACTTGGCACACGAACACTACATGAGAATACCTTCAAAATAAAGCTTATTTGAAGTTTTTAGCTCGACTATTCGAAGAATAGTTAGAGCTTATGTTGTCACCCCGGCATAGGCGTCAGCGTCGGCGTCACCGTCACGCCTTGGTTAAGGTTTTTAGTCAATCTTGTATATGAAATACTACTGGCCCTACACCCACCATACTTGGACAACGTCATCTCCTAGTGATGTACATCAATAACCCTTGATCTATATTTGACCTTGACCTACATTTCCTCTTGAATTACTTAGTTAATTCCCCTTGGTTAAGGTTTTTACTCAACCTTGGTTAAGGTTTTTAGTCAAGCTTGTACATGGAATACTATTGTGCATACAGACACCATAATTGGACAACCTTTTCTCATAGGGATGTACATCAATAACCCCTGATCTTTATTTGACCTTGACCTACATTTCCTCTTGAATTACTTAGTTATTTCCCCTTGGTTAAGGTTTTTAGTCAACTTGTATATGGAATACTACTGGCCCTACACCCACCATACTTGGCACACTTCATCTCCTAGTGATGTACATCAATAACCCCTGATATATATTTGAGCTTGACCTACATTTCCTCTTGAATTACTTAGTTAATTCCCCTTGGTTAAGGTTTTTACTCAACCTTGGTTAAGGTCTTTAGTCAAGCTTGTACATGGAATACTATTGTGCAAACAGACACCATACTTGGACAACATTTTCTCATAGGGATGTACATCAATAACCCCTGATCTATATTTCACCTTGACCTACATTTCCTCTTGAATTACTTACTTAATTCCCCATTGGTTAAGGTGTTTAGTCAACCTTGGTTAAGGTGTTTAGTCAAGCTTGTACATGGAATACTATTGTGCATACAGACACCATACTTGGACAATCTTTTCTCATAGGGATGTACATCAATAACCCCTGATCCATTTTTGACCTTGACCTACATTTCCTCTTGAATTACTTAGTGAATTCCCCTTGGTTAAGGTTTTTATTCAAGCTTGTATATGGAATACTACTGGCCCTACACCCACCATACTTGGACAACTTCATCTCTGAGTGATGTACATCAATAACCCCTGATCTATATTTGACCTTGACCTACATTTAACCTTGAATTACTTAGTTAATTCCCCTTGGTTAAGGTTTTAGTAAACCTTGGTTAAGGTTTTTACTCAAGCTTGTACATGGAATACTACTGGCCCTACACCCACCATACTTGCACAACTTCATCTAGTGATGTACATCAATAACCCCTGATCTATATTTGACCTTGACCTACATTTCCTCTTGAATTACTTACTTAATTCCCCATTGGTTAAGGTGTTTAGTCAACCTTGGTTAAGGTTTTTAGTCAAGCTTGTACATGGAATACTATTTTGCATACAGACACCATACTTGGACAACCTTTTCTCATAGAGATGTACATCAATAACCCCTGATCCATTTTTGACCTTGACCTACATTTCCTCTTGAATTACTTAGTGAATTCCCCTTGGTTAAGGTTTTTAGTCAAGCTTGTATATGGAATACTACTGGCCCTACACCCACCATACTTGGACAACTTCATCTCCGAGTGATGTACATCAATAACCCCTGATCTATATTTGACCTTGACCTACATTTAACCTTGAATTACTTAGTTAATTCCCCTTGGTTAAGGTTTTAGTCAACCTTGGTTAAGGTTTTTACTCAAGCTTGTACATGGAATACTATTGTGCATACATTCACCATACTTGGACAACCTTTTCTCATAGGGATGTACATCAATAACCCCTGATCTATATTTCACCTTGACCTACATTTCCTCTTGAATTACTTAGTTAATTCCCCTTGGTTAAGGTTTTTAGTCAAGCTTGTAGATGGAATACTCCTGGCCCTACACCAACCATACTTGGACAACTTCATCTCCTAGTGATGTACATCAACAACCCCTGACCTATATTTGACCTTGACCTACATTTAACCTTGAATTACTTAGTTAATTCCTCTAGGTTAAGGTTTTTAGTCAACCTTGGGTAAGGTTTTTAGTCAACCTTGGCTAATGTTTTTATGCAGGCTGCAGCCACCTTGTTTGTCAAGCTATGTGTACATCGACAACCCTCATAGTCGAGCTATGCTGTTCTCCTACAGCTCTTGTTTGTAATATGCCAACATGAGGTTTTGGTCTGTTGAAAATGTGCTACAAAGTGATTTTTCCTGATTTTAGGAGGGTGTCATGTGATAGCTAATGAACACAGAGTTGTAATATTCAGTACTTACACAGCCAGTAGGACCAGCTTTAAGAGTTGAAACAATTGGGGGTCTATATGAAGTACAAGTATCTCATTTAGGTCCTTAAACATGGCTGCTCGCAAAATTAAAATACATAATTTGGACATTTCAAATGCATCTGGGCAATGAATTGTTATCATTAATCATTGTTTGTTTTGTTTTATATCAAGTCTATATATCATTGTATATCACCATAGAAATTTTTTTCATTGCTCTATGTACTGTATTAGCAAAGATATGGGGTGCTGGAATTGTCCAAAAATAAGAAGATAGCAATTTTCGGACAAAATGAGGCACATACCATGCACAGTAAAATGACCACATCTCGAAAAGTATTTGGACCACAACGCTCAAACTTTGGATCTTTTAATTAATATGGCTATAGAACATTTGGTAACAAATTCAGAAAAATCCGAGACCGAAGAGCGTGGGCCTCCTGAAATATTGGGTGATTTGACATGGAATGACCCAGGTAGCAGGTCTATGGGAAATGCTGCGCTGACCCCCACTCCTTCGGCTGCCAACCGCGGCCACTGCTCCCGTCCCCCCACCCCTACACACCATGGAAAGATATTGTTAGGTGTGTCCGCTTAAAAAGGTTATTGTGCGGGCAACCGTCTCGACCCTGTCTATGAATTTACTGCCTAAAGTCCCCCCCCCTCACGAAATTTATATATATATATCAATCATACTTCAGTATCCTGTTAGTTGCTAATTTCAACCTGCAAATTCAGCATTTAACCTGTCAATGTTGAAACAAAAAATATGGGGGGGGGGGATTTCGGGCCGGCCCAAGTCCCCCCCCCCCCCCCACACATGAAACTCATATTTATATATATATATCTGTCATACATACATCAAATACTTCAATCACATGTTAGTTGCTGATGTAGCGATTAACCTGCTAATTCAGCATATTTAACCAGTCATTGTTGAAAAAAAATATGGGGGGGGGATTTGGGTTTCGGCCGCCTAAACACCCCCCCCCCCCCTCCCCCCCCCCCCCCCCACTCAAATGATATTTATCTATATATATATCATCATACCTACTTCAAATAATTCAATATCATGTTAGTTGCTAATTTCAACCTGCTTAATTCAGCATTATTTAACCTGTCCGCGATGAAAAAAATAATGGGGGGGGGGGGGATTTCGGGCCGGCCCAAAGTCCCCCCCCCCCACATGAAACTCATATTTATATATATATATCTGTCATACATACATCAAATACTTCAATCAACAGTTAGTTGCTAATGTATCGATTAACCTGCTAATTCAGCATTATTTAACCAGTCAGCGTTGAAAAAAAATATGGGGGGGATTTCGGGCCGGCCCAAACTCCCGCACGAAAAACTGATATTTTTTCTATATCTAGCCGCCATTCTTACTTCAAATACTTCAATCTCATATTAGTTGCTAATTTAGCATTTAACCTACCATTGTTTGAAAAAATATGGGGGGGGGATTTTCTGACTGGCGGGGGGAAAGTTGACTAGTTGGAAATCCCCCCGGGGGGGATTTCGGGCCGGCCCAGAATCCCCCCCGGGGGATTTCTGACTGGGGGGGAAAGTGGCCTGCTACACCGGTACTGATTTATTTTTTAAAACTTTTCTTCAAATTGTATAAATGTTCACATTTATCGACCGTACTATGTAGATTCTTCATATATTCGTTATTTTCGTGACTGATGCCCGCGCGACAGCATGCATATTTATTTAGAAAATGGAATGTATAGTTGTTAAAATCGAAAGTGGCCAAAAGAACATGCAGAGCAAAAACAAATCCATTACTGTGTATTTTTATATATTTGTGGGTTTTAATTTTTGATAAGTTTACCATTTAAAAAAAATATATATACATACACCTGTAATATGTATATGTAAATGTCGGGAAAATGTGGAGATGTAATTGTTTCAACTAAATTTGTAAATTTGTCCCGATCCAAAAAAATGACTTCGTTGGAATGATGCTCCACGAACTTGACCCTGTGACATTTGTTTTAAGCGGCTCGTTTTAATTTAGACACGCTGAATATGCAAATCTGGAATGTGTGTGTATTTGCTTTATATTATTTACATGTCTACGACTAGAACGGCCCTTTAATAAAAAATAAAGCACGCAGACATACAGTGTTTAGTACAATGTCGTAAATAAATTAACAACGATCTGCCAAAGTTGGACTTGTTAAATTTGTACATGTTGGAGATCGAACTGTGCATCTGTGCAGTCTGATCAGTGTCTGCAATTATTGCAAATATACCAGTAAAATATATGCTATTCATTGAAATAACCATATTTACAAGTGGTCTTTTTAAAGAATATTTACAAGTTTCAAGTCAATGTGACTTAGGACTGCAGACATATAAGGTATTTAAAAACTTTAACGCAGATTTCGCACGGACATACGGACACCCGGACGTCATTGTGATCACTATGTCTCGCTTTCCGCAAGCGGGCTCGACAAAATATGTCATTTTCATTGGATAAAAAAACCCAGACAACTAAAAACAGTTTCAAATTTTGCAAGTGGGAAAACTGTGATTGTCACATGACTGCCATTGTTTAACACCGCTCATAGCTGTGTTCAAACATACATGTACAGCGCGTGCTGTTTGACCATGGCTGTATGGCAATGCTGATTTCGGGACCAAGCCAACACTTAGGTAACGCATGTGTCTGATGACGTTACTAGACGTTACTCATGGGCCATTATGTCACCAGTTATCAAGAGTCGCACTAGTGGGTGGTTGGTCGTGCGAACGTGACGGCGTAAATTAACGGTAGGCGTTCCTCCTAATAGGAATCACGATTTGCCTGGTTTGGCCCTCATGTACGTTTTTATCGTTGGCTCTTTTTGTTACCTGGGAGTTGAATTGGGTTATTGTCCATTATAAAAGTAGTAAAATTATTTATCCTACTGCTTTTGGGAGGTGGCCAAGTGATTCTGGTGTGGCGAGGACCTGGCATCAGATCAGGATTATATATTTTTGTTGTAAATTTGCAGTTCTAATTTTGGGATTTTACCCCCATTTGTACATGTACAGTCAGAATTTGTTACAACGGCATAGTTCGTCAGAGATGAATCTGCCGTTATAACGATTGTGCCGGTATAAAGAATCAGCGATTTTCTCCTCGCTATCAGACTGTCGTGATAATTCCGGTAATTGGAACATGTCGGTAATTGGTAACCACGCATTGTATCGACGCTATTTGCTGTCATTTTACATTAGCATTATACTTATTTGTCACCACATTGATAAAGCAATGCATATATACGAATATATATCAAGGAAACAAACAAAATTCAAAGCTAATCCGGTATTTGACAAAGTCTAGGTTGCAGGCGAACCTGTTGTTAATTGTAGAGCGCGTGGTGAATACTGGATTATCTGTGAAATTGTTTCTTTATTGTTAGCAATTCGCAAACATGTGCATTTATAAAAGAAACACATATTTTAATAAACAGTTTGTTTTAATTTTACATGCTAAAATTTATAAAAATTGCAAAGCAAAAAACAAGAGTGGTTTCCCTTTAAATATTTACATGACGATTCGTCCCTATCGAACTCGCCCCAGAGGCAAATGCTACACGATAATTATTTAAATTGTTCACGATTATGATATTTTTTTATTTACAATCTATCGGTCCTTGCTGGATTTAATCACTTGTAAATTTAGTTGCTAACTGTTCATTTCTTAATTGATGTTTGCAAAATAGTACATCACAGCAGGTGACAAGGTACCGACACGTTAATTGCCGCGATTTATGACAGCAAGTCGGGGGTTAATCAGCTGTGAAATTGTTTAGATATGGTCAGTGACTGGTTCCCGAATATCGATTTCCGGCACGTAATGCCGGATAACAGAGCTGGTACCAGCGACGCCGGGTACCGGCGCTGTTATCATGGTTATGACGCACATTATATGGTCAGTGACTGGTTCCCGAATATCGGTTTCCGTAATGCCGGATAACAGAGCTGGGTCACAGCGCTGGTACCAGCGACGCCGGGTACCGGCGCCGTTATAACGCACATTAAATAAGACTTAAACTGTGTATTCGTTTGCGGGAATTCCCTGCCGGTGCCGGAAGCCGAATTTGCCGGTATATCGAGCAGATTAAAGAGCAGGCCGATTGGTTCGGCGGCTTATTGTGCCGGGAGGCGAATATGCCGCTATAACGTGTGCCGCTGTAACGAATTCTGACTGTACTTGAACATGTACATGTACTTGTACAGGTAATATATTGCATTTAGTACTAAACCCATTGACCCAGCCTTAAATGACCTTAGCTGTTGATAGGCCGTTAAACTCCAACAAACAAACAAACAAACAAGAGTCGCACTGAAATTTTGAAATTGATGCATAGGATGGGGCACCTGCATCACACAACGTGTTCTGTGGCCCCGGAATATGTATGTGTAAATCAGCTGTTTGAATGGAATGGGTTATGAAAGTACCGAAAGTACTGCATAATTATATGCTCAAATTGCACGATATTTCCTACGGAAATGTAACAATAACGTTTGGGCATGTCCATCCGTGGTCCATCCGTGGGTAAACGTTTGACGTGGCACTTGGGAACTGTTTCAACCCGCGGCCTACGGCCTTGGGATTCAAAAAGTTCCCACTTGCTACGGCAAACGTTTAGCCACAGCTGGACATTGTGGGACCATATATTTATTTGGCTAACAGGAGTAAAGGACACATGCTTTTGGACCACGTTTGGACCAGGTTCACTTCTGGTTTCCAAGTGGAACACAGATGAATCTGTGACTGGAAAAATGGGGCTTATGGAAAATGCTCAACCAAATTTCTTTTATATTCGACGGCACTAACCATGTTTTTACTATATCCTTGTTTCCTCTTTTTTCCCAAAATATATACACAGGCAGCCGTTTGCTCATGTCTGTGTCAGCCGTTAAATCATATGAGACACGCCATGCAATTTTATACCTAAGAACATGTGCGATATCTCATGAAAAATATTTACAAAATTTACGATATTTTCCGTAAATGACATCGAAAGATGACAAAATATTTCATCATTCGATGTCACCAACAGAAAATATCACATTTTCTGTAAATATATTTCATGAAAAATTGCACATGTTCTTGGGTACAAAATCGCACGGCGTGTCTCATATCCTGTCCACAGGTGAGAGGAAGGGTCCAGTCTGAGGACCAGATGGGGCCGATTCGTGCATTATTAGACGATCATCAGATTGGCATCAGAGGCGACATAGACAAGTTGATACAAGCGCAAAACAGTAAGACAGTACTCACTATTGTTGCACTCCGCGCCAGCGTAAAATGTTTCCCATTGAAATAGGTTTCAGATTCCTGAAAAAATCCCATGCATCTACATGCAAAATATATTGCATAAACACCCTTTTGTCTAGTACTAGTTACTAGATGAGATGTGTTAGCAATAGCTCGATAGTCCCGATATTTTTTATATTGTTACCACTTTTCGTCTGTCCATTTTCCATCCGTCCGGCGTATGTCCGTCCGTCAACACTTCCTACATCTTCTTCTGAACCGATTGGCCAATGTTGACCAAACTTCACGGGTATGGTCCATGCATTACTCCTTTTCAAATTTGATAAAAATGGACGTCGTCGCATATCCGAGATGGCTGCAGTAGAAAAGTAGGTGAAATTCTTAAAAAGTCTTCTCACTAACCACAAGACCGATTTCGACGAAACATGTCAGAAATGATCGATAGTCATTGCTCTTTCAGATATTGTTGACATGATGACCCGGGGATGAATAATGGGTTAGGCCTGGGGGGGGGGGGTCAAGTAGAGGTCAAATTTCACATTTGAAGAAATATGGTTATGTTATATATCAATTTGAAGGTATCAAAGCGATTTGCTTGAAACTTTGTATGCTTATTGGTCATGCGGCCCCTGTGTCCCATGGTCAAGGCCAAATGACTTAGAAGTTTGCGTTATTATAAAATATGCGTTAAAGTTTTTACATACCTTATATCTCCACAATTGTGACTCCAATTTACTTCCAACTTCCAATACTTTTCATCATCCATATTTTCATTCCATAGCCTGCCCATGTGGTCCACATGCCGAAGGTCAATTTCAAATGACTTTGAAATTTGTGTTAAAGTTTTTACATACCTTATATCTCCACAATACTTACTCCGATTTACTTCCAACATCCAATACTTCTTATTCACCATTCATATTTTCATTCTATAGCCTGCCCATGCGGTCCATATGCCCAAGGTCAAGGTCAAATGACTTTGAAATTTGTGTAAAAGTTTTTACATACCTTATATCTCCACAACACTTACTCTGATTTACTTTAAACTTCAAATAATTCTTTATTATCATCCATATTTTCATTCTATAGCCCAACCATGCGGCCCACATGCCTAAGATCAAGGTCAAATGACTTTAACATTTGCGTTAAAGCTTTTACATACCTTATATCTCCACAACCCTTAATTCAAACTTCAAATAAATACACTCTGAAACCATCAAATGCCTCGGCGGGCTCGACATGCGGGCCGCGGCCATCTGGTGTTTACATTTATGGTAACCGATTCTTCGTCAAAACGAAAGAATTATGAGATTAAAGCCGCCTATATGCAATCAAGAGCCACGTGTAACTCATTTGCTGCGGTAAATTTCATAATTCCATTAAAAAGGTATTAAAGGAAATCTACTGTAAACACATCTCAAAAACATGACGCCATGTCGTTAGAAAACACGTGATCCCACACCCTTGTCATTCTAAACGGTATTATAACGTTTGTATGGTCGTAATCTATAATTGTTCAGCGGCGGTTTGTGTATTTATGATTACTAATTTGCCACGCGTAACTTTTATTGCGTTTGCCGATAAAGTAAAGGCATGAATCCTTCCACACCGAATTTGCTGTGGAAGGTTCAGTGTGTAAAGTGGCTGTTCGCGCTTCCACGGTGAAGGGAGCGACCCAGTAAGGATTGAAACCGTGGAATACCTTGCTCTACAATCATATGGGAAATACATGGAAATATAGTTTAACCTATATAAATATGCCACAAATACACCTCAAACATATCAGTGTATGCTCTCCTTACGTAATCAGAATTTGTATAACCTGTTTTACGTACCGGTGTAGACCCTGATCTTTATTATTGTCCCACCTTTTTGGGATACTTGTATATTTTACTAAAATGCCCCACAAATATGTCACAAATTTATACAACCGCAAACGTAGACTACCAGTGTGTACATCGGCTTACCTCATCAAACGTTATATAATCTATCCGTATGTATCAGTGTAGACCCTGATCCATGTCCCCTCCCGCTCCTTTGGAGACGTATGCATGTGTCATGCAGCGTGTATAATGAAACTGTGACGGTGATCAGAACCTACGCTGGTTGCAACTGTCTTGACATTTCCTCAGGTAAACAAATTTCCCTGGTTAATTTAATTCACTTTCTGGTTTATACGCATATAACTCGGTTGAAATATACAGACACAATCAGTGTTTTATTAGGCAGGTGCCATAAACCTGTCAGTGGAATTGATTGCTACATGAAAAAAAATATATTTGTATTGCAATGACCAAATTGCCAATGTACATGTGTACAGTTTTACCAGTGTCCGCACTGTGAGCCACAAATCATTAATGACACACGTCTGTCTGTTTGTCATTTCCAAATCTAATCGGAGCCTATATGCCGGTGGTTCGTCACTGCATTGATACTAATGCGTCTGGTGATAAAGATGCAGATTAAATTACACGCATGTATAAGTTTATCAGGACATACATAGTTTGCATTGTAGTAGCGAACATATATGTGTTGATACATGATTGCTATATATAATAAATCAGGAAATACAATGTTTGCCATTTATTCCGGAAATGTATGTAGGAAGCTCTGTGTAGCATCTGTACAAATAGCACACTGACTGCTGCAGCCTGATAACAATATATATGTGGCTTGTTAGAGGCAAGACATTTTAGTGTTTCATTGATGGAATGGCGAACAGTGCAGCTCCTGATCAGATTGCGGATACACGGCCCGATCTGGATCTCCACTGGTCACAAAACCCATAAGCCCCATTTGTACAATCACAGCCACATAATGCCTTGCACAGCGTACATTAGTGTACAAGGTCGTTTTTGTTATGTGCCAATTTTTTCTTTCACTTAGCACAGCACAGGATTAATAGTAAAATCACAATTAGAATTGAGATAAAGGATTAGCGTGGCACGAGAAAATGTACATCTTTCAATCTGCGACCAGCGTCTGTATGGGTTGACCACAGCTCACACTGTATGTGAGCCACAAATAATTAATGACACACGTCTGTTTGTTTTTCGTTTCCAAATCCATGTTGATGGGTGCAACCGCAGTCGTGATATACAGTGTGTGCCACTTGGTACATGTATATCCGCGCAATCTGGTCAGAGCCTACACGCCGGTCGTTCGTTTGTACTAATGTGCCGGATGAAAAAGGCCCAGAGTAAACTTCACAAATCAGTTGACCAATACATACATAGTTTGCAATTTATTCTGTGAATATATACATGTATGTGGCTGGCACATGATTGTTATAGTAAATCGGGAATTACATTTTTTGATTGTCATTTGTACTGTGTATATAAATGTGATTGATACATGTACATTATATTATTATACCCCTCTGCAACGAAGTTGTGGGGGGTATACTGGAGTCAGCTTGTCCGTCCGTCCGTCCGGACGGAACGTCCGTCCGTCCGAGTTTCCGTGTTTCCGTGTTTCCGTCCGTCACAAAACTTAACAATTGTAAATTTCCTTTTACTTCTCTTTCCCTTTACGGAAATCTTTCATAGTTTACCCGCCCCTTCTCTGACACTCATACATCATTCTGCAACAAACCTATGACCCCCATTTATGCCAGGGGTCAAGGTCACGGACTTAGAAACTTAGAAAAAAACGAAAAACTTAACAATTGTAAATTTCCTTTTAACTTCTCTTTCCCTTTGCGGAAATCTTTCATATTTTACCCACCCCTTCTCTGACACTCTTACATCATTCTGCAACAAACCTACGACCCCCATTTATGCCAGGGTCAAGGTCACGGACTTAGAATGTCTAGTTTGCTTTTTTCAACTGGAACCACCATCGCACTCTCCATATGTGCTGATATAGTCTTTTATCTGAAAATGATAGTACTGGAATTCATTCTAGGTCAGGGCTGACGCTGGGGGGGGGGGGGGGGGGGGGGGGGGGGTATTCCGTAAGCCCCTGCTTACTGACAAATCTAGTTGTAGATGCTCATGATATTGATATTGTGGGTATGTACATGTATAAGATTGTTTTAGTTGATTAGTATATACAATGTGAAATAGTGTTCGCTCATGTATAACTGGTACATGTTTCCTTAACTATCCAGAAAATAAATGTATATGTGGAATATTATGGAATTAATTACGTGTGTAATCTTGTCAATATCCACAGAAATAAACAAGTCTCTGATAATCGCTAAGGTCACATTATTTGTGAGACAAATTTAATTTGTATTCGTCAGTGAAAAGGAAACGTGTCCAGTAAAATAAAATTGCAACAGGTCAATTCACTAATATCGATTATAACAAATTCTATCTAATCAACGTAACTATGCATCCATTGTATCTTCGTAAAGACTGCTATGTAACATGTTTGTCCTTCGAGGTGTATGTGGGCCATGTTTGCTGTATGTACCTGAACAAAATGTACATATAGAAATCGCCACCGTCAATAATGGAAGGATTTACAATATATATCTGATCAGTGACGTTCAATGTGTTCAAGTTAACGCAGGAAATCAAAATATCTCTTGCGATGTCCTTTCTTTCTTTTTTTTCACAGACAAACATACATGAACACATGTCATAGATATATCAGCATCATAAATCAACGTGTATCGAAAATTAATTATTTTCATTTTTGTCCGTGAAAAAGAAATGTGGTTATCCGAGACATGTTTCTTCTGTGCAATGCTTTATTTATCAGATTATACATGTAATTAGTTCCACAGTTAAATATTCCATTTACATGAATACATTTACATGTATTTTCAACGAAAATTAAAAAAATATATAACAGTTCAACCTGAACTGACAAATACTTCACATACATGTAGTATTCTTTTCTGGGATAAATGAATTAAATTGCACATATTATTTTTGAGGACGAATAGGAGAAATACATGTATTCAAATACAAATGCAGGGTTCCCACAAGCCTTGAAAAGTCCTTGAATTTTGGTTGAGTCCTTGAAAACTCCTTGAATTTGATTTTGGTGGGTTTTGTCCTTAAAAAGTCCTTAAATTTTGAGAAAAACTCCTTGATTTGTCCAAGACTGCGCTTGAATTGTCCACAATTGATAGTGCAAGCGCATATTTTGTAAATTATATTATTGTTGGCTGGCTGTTTCATGTTTTTTACCATTTTGTATCCATTTTTACCATTTCAAAGCTATTGCTCAATGCTGAATACAATTAGAGGGGGATATGGTTACCATAACACCGCACCGGTGAGTCAAAACTTATTGTAACTTGGTATAACTTCACTCCTTGAAAATGAATAAATACTCCTTGAAAACTCCATGAAAAGTCCTTGAATTTCATTTTGACATGGCTGTATGAACCCTGAAATGGCTATATATAATGAACAGTGTGGTCCTCATTTCCTTGACACCGTAACTAAGCAGAGTATACACCGTGTAACCATTCAATTATTGTATGTACCGTAGCGTAGATTGACATGCTTACATAATCTGTGCATAGCATACATGTGGCTGTGACTGGAGAAATGGGGCTAATGCGATTTGTGACAAGTGTAGCTCCTGACCAAACAGCAGACTCTTGTAGCCTGATAGCGATCTATATTGCTGGACTCGTGTATCATCGATGGAATGGCGAACAGTGCCGATCCTGATCAGACTCTGCGGATACACCGGCTGATCTGGACATACACTGATCGCAAAGCCATAAGCCCAATTTCTCCAGTCACATCCACATATGAACATTCTATAAGTATATTCTTCGAACAGTGTATATCCTGATAATCTGGACATGAATATCTAACAGTTACATTCGCGGACTAAATGGAGAACAATAATCATTTTATTCAGATCTACTAATATACGCATGTACATGAATGGATTCCTGGACTAAATGGAGAACATTGTTAATGTATATCCTGATAGTAATCATGTATCAAACAGGTATATATTCACAGAATAAATTGCAAACTATGCATGCCTTGATATTATTATATACATGACTGTGTACAATTTGTTCTGCCCATTTTCATCAGACTCATTACCAGCGTATAGGCTCTGTCTGATCAGATTGCGCCGCTATTGGCACACACTGTATATTCTGGTTATGCTTGCAACCATCTTGAACGCAACATGAATTTGGAAACGGAAATTTACAGATGTGTGTCATTAATGATGGTTGGCCTTGATCAACCTGTACAGATGTACAATGACAGTTTGGTTGTTCCAATACAAGTATTTTATTTTTTCACGTGGCACTGACAGGTTTATGATACCGGCCTAAGAACATAATCTCACCTGAGTGTGTCGGAATATTGAACTGATGTAAGCAAACGAGAAAGTGAAGCTAACCTGGGAAACTCGTATACTTGTGAAAATTACAGTTATAACCAGCATAGGTTCTGATCACCGTCCTCATTTCCATTGTGGTCGCTGTAACATTGGCAGCAATACACAATCCGAAATGAACTCAACTAATAGTCATGTACTTATCGCCTGTACATATACACAATGTAGCATACATCTTTACATCTCCAAAGGAGCGGGAGGGGAGATGGATCAGGTTCTATATTGACATATTCTGATTGGATATATCAGCAATATGTAACGTCTGATGAGGTAAGCCAATGCACACACTGTTGGTCTACGTTTGAGGGTGTATTTGTAGCATATTTGTGGGGCATTTTAGTATAATATTCAAGTATCCCAAAAAGGGCGGAAAATAATATAGATCAGGGTCTACACTGATACTTGAAATATGTTATACAAAGTCTGATAACATGAGATGCACACTGTGAAATGTTTGTGGGTGTATTTATGTCATTATTTGTATGTTCTAAACTATATTTGTACGCATTTCCCATATGCGTTGATGATTTTTACAGGATCTGACAATGACACAATTTGCATTAATCGAAATTATGGCCAACTTAACTGTTTGTTTCACTACATACCGTATTCTTGCGATTATAGGTCGCAAGAGTGCATAAGACGCACCCCTATTTTCAGTCCAAAATCTGGGGGAAAATGTCTACATGAGATTATAAGACGCACCCAATTTTCCTAACAAAATGAAACAAAAAAATGAAAAGAAGTCGCCAAGTTGTTGTTATTTATTCCCCCACATTGTTTTTTTTATTCGTACCTTGGACGTTTTTGTCTGTATTTTCCCCATCATAGTTTGCTATGTCCGTAATTTGCCGACTCTATGTCCGTGATTACCCGGTCCGTATTTCACCGTTTTCTAGTATCTTCAATTACACCGTGAACTCGGTAGTACACGCTTCACTATAACACGTGCTCGGTTAGTACACGTTTGTGCATTGGCTCCCGATTTGTTTGCCTATTTGTATATCAAAATCGTGTTAAATGTGTAACAGACTATTGTCATAAATCGTGTTATATTTGCGATCATATTGCTGCCGAAAGTGGTATTATATTGTTAATTATTACCTCTTTTCAACACCATTTACGGAAACTATTTTCGAAATCAATATCGGCGAAATATGGCGACAGATCTGCGTGCGTATAATCCAGTGTTTTTTTTAACCCGTTCCTTTCTGAATACACATACACGGATATGAAATTTATTAAATATTTTATTTTTGTTATTTCTCACTGAAGTATATGTTGTCACCCACTCATTTGAAACCGTCTCGACGAAACGTTTAAATGGTGATCGCGGCATATACTTCTGATTGCATAGAGGAAAATATTTAGGATTTTCGCAAACATAAGCGTATCCTCAGCATGAAATGGGTTACTGATTGCCCCATGATGCAAGGATCAAAGCCACACGTTCGCCACATCTGCGGCACACATCAAAAAGCGTGTTGACCAATCAGTGCAATTTCAAAACATAGCCTAAAGGTCACACAGTTTACAGCTCGTGCTGAATGATGACATAAGATAATAGCACCTGTTGACACGGTTGGGTGTTATCGATTTTTTTCCACAAAGCAACACACAACTTTCGCCTACAGTATGTAATATTTCAAAATCAGTTGTATCTTCCGTAAATGACGCTGAAAGCAGCCTATAGCTATGACGAATTTGCATTGTCCGCTGACGTAATTATAATTTTTTAAATAGAGATTGGCGAACATTGTAAACCATGTGCAGACGATACGCGAATCCACCGCCTGGTCTGGCTGCTAATGCAATAAGCCGGGATTTGTCAGAGATAAAGACCCAATTCACATAAACACGTTTGCCTCGTGTCATAAATAGAGTCTGGTTCTCGGTAGTATTGTTTCACTGGAACGCATTAGACAGGGTACGGGTACAGTTTAGTGACGAATACGAAACGGACGTCAGCAACCGCGTGTGTTGATATTTGATATGGCTTTGTGTTGTAAATCTTGACACGGCGGTGTGTTTGATGTCGGCCAGCTGACTTAGGCTTGCCACTTTCATCAGCATCTTGTAAACACACAGTTTCGAAACTAATGATGGAGTTTTATAACTTGCGTGGAATTGCATTATGCATATTGGGATTTACCGTTAATGGCGTCATGCAATATTTTTCACGGCAAAATGACACCGACCGATATGGGACCGGAAATGTTTTCAAAAGAAAATAATTAAAATGGATAGAGGCAAGATTGATTGATTTCGGCAGAGAAAATGTCGACCGGATCTGATCTTGGTATACACTGTTCGCATTCGGTATAGAAAATGTGTACCGAATGTGACACATGGCCGGAACGAGTAAGGCGCGAGTAAAGGCTGCGAACTGTTTAGAATACGAAACCAATATTCCAATACCGGATTTTACCCCAAAGACTAACAACAACAACAAATATAGGAACGCATTTTATTTTTGGTCGTTTATGTCAATATTTCGGGTAGAAAAAAATGCTCATGTATCTACATGTATTTATAAGACGCAGGGGCTTTCTGGGATACAAATCTGAGTACAAAAAATGCGTCTTATAATCGCAAGAATACGGTATGTCAATTATGTGATGAGTTTTGTGTCAATATAGGATTTATTTGAGTGTATTTGGGTGTTTCGTGTGACCCGGCACTTTGTGGACTAAACGACACATGCCTCTTTTAAAGGTACATGCCTTTAGGTACATGTTCTTTCTATCGGAGATATCATCTGAGCCATTTTCTAGCAAAATAAACATTAATTTACCATTAGCCCACGCATTGATTGGCATTATTATACATTTTATATCAGACATAGTATTTCCACACTGATGTCAGGGGCGATAACCGTGTTTCCTTAACATGTTAACGGATAACGGATATTACTATTTATTCTCTGTAGTTATGTTTTGATGTGTATTAAATGATCAAACTTGATAGCGGGCACTCGTAAGTTTTAGAACAGGTGGAAAAGCGACACAATTATACACTTATTTAATTCCTATAAAGAACATTTTGTGCCTACTGAGTGGGCATGTACCTTTAAGTCGTAACTTATTTTACTCAACGGAAGCGGTACTAGTGTACCGGTTCACGGCTCGCTAATTCATTAATTGTAACGCCAGGACCCTGCTGGTCATTCATTACTTCCTATCAGCTACAGTCATCAAACTTTATACATACCTTTACTATGATATGTAGACGAATATAGGACTACCGGTATTAAACAATATTATCGGGTCTCGGGGTCAAGGTCAAACTCTATTTTTTAAATAAATACTTTCAATGTTAAGTTTTCGTGTTACGATCATTACTTCAACACCTTATCAGCTACAGTCATCAAACGTTATGCATACCTTTACTATGATATGTAAATGAATATACGATTATTAAAAAAATAATTCCCAGGGTCTAGGTCAAGGCGGAACAAGGCGAGACATTTGATACCGCAATGTGTCCGTCGTCCGTCGTCCGTCCGTAGTCCGTCGTCCGTGAACATTTTCTCCTCGGTAACCATTGGGCCTATAGTCACCAAACTTCATGGTCATGGTCCTTATGTAGGGGGATTACAAAATTGTTAAAATGACGTCATCACGTAATCCAAGATGGCCGCCGTCTAAAAATAGCACAAATTCTTCAAAAATCTTCTTCTCAAGAACCACCAACCGGATTTCGACAAACCTTGGTAGGAATGATCGATGTACAATGCTCTTTCAAAGTTGTTAAAATAGTGACCCCGAGGTCAAAAATGGGCGTGGCCCGTGGGGTCAAATATTATTTTTTACCGAATATGCTCATGTCGTATATCAAATCGAAGGTATCAACGAGGCGATCACTCTGATGCATTTTTTGTCGAAATCGGATGGTTATGTCATCCAAGATGGCCGCCGAAAGGTCAAAAGGTCGTTCTTTTATTTGATGGAACGCCTTGATATTTCATACAGACATTCCTCAGATGACCCTCTATCATGCTGTAGCAAATCCACAACCTACCCCCCACCCCTTTCGTCAAGGCCAAGGTCACAAACTTAGCACATTTATACATGCATTCCTCATGTGAATAGCTATCATGCTGTAGAAAATCACCAACTTAGTGTGTTCATAAACTTAACGCTGGGTTAAATTTTCTTTTCCGTCTGTTTTCAGGGAGCGCATTGATATTTCATACATGGATTCATCTTAATATGCTATATCATGCTATATCAAATCCACGACCCACATTCTACCACTGACCTCAATGTCAAGGTCCACCACACACCCCTTATCCCAAGGTTAAGTTATATAATATTCATATTTTTTATACAACTGTGACAAGTTTAAATGAAGGCTGCCAACAGGCGAGCTTCGTTGTCTTCTGACAACTCTTGTTGTTAAAATGATGGTCATCGCGAAATCCAAATTCTCAAAAAATCTTCTCACGAACTGCCAGGCCGATTTCGACGAAGCTTGATGTGAATGATCGATAGTTAACGATGTTTCAGATTCTTTCAAATGGTGGACCCCGGGTCAAAAATGGGCGCGGCAGGAGGGGTCATGGTCAAGTAGGGGTCAAATTTCACATTTGACGGAATATGGTCATGTTGTATATCAATTCGAAGGTATGGACGAAACGATCACTTAGGAGCATTCTTTGTCGAAATCAGATTATTACATCATCCAAGATGGCCACCGAAAGGTCAATGGGTCGTTCTTTTATTAGAGATTTCAAGCGTCTTCTTCATACAAACCGCTTTGCCATTGGTAGCAGTTATGGTCCATTGGTAAAACCTTTTCAGTTTTGTTAAAATGGCGGCCATCGTTAATCCAAGATGGCGGCTGTCTAAAAATAGCCCAACATTTTAACAAATCTTCTCACGAACCACCGACCGATTTCTACGAAACTTGGCAGAATGATCGATGTACAATGCTTTTTCAAATTTGTTAAAATACGGGTCAAATTTAATTTTTGACGGAATATGGTCTTATAATATATCAAATCAAAGGTATTGATGAGGCGATCGCTGTGGTGCTGTTTTCATCGAATCGGATGATTACATTGGCCATTGGTGGCCAAACTTCGCAGTTATGGTTCATTGGTAAAGCCTTTTCAGTTTTGTGAAAATGGCGGTCGTCGTTAATCCATGATGGCCGCCATCTAAAAATAGTATAAATTCTTAAAAAATCTTCTCACGAACCACCTGATCGATTTCGACTAAACTTGACAGGAATGATCGATGCACAATGCTTTTTCAAAGCTGTTAAAATGGTGACCTCTGGGTCAAAAATGGGCATGGCCCGGGGGGTCAAATAGGGGTCAACTTTTTTACGGAATATGGTTATATAATACATAAAATCTAAGGATTGCAATAAAAAGTAGGCTAGAAGCATCCTGTTGTGGTCTCCAAACTTCTCAAAGTTGTGTAAGATATATCTGTACATATCGCGAGACAACTCCTACCCTGGTTACTTTAGGTCGCATTAGTTTGTCGCATTGATATTTTGTGCCTGTCATGGGCTTATTTTGATGTATATGTAGTGACAACTTTACATACCAGTATTTGCTTGATGTTTGTGACATTGCACAGGTGAGCGATATAGGGCCATCATGGCCCTCTTGTTTAGTAAGGGAATTATCACCAGATGCAATTTGTGCCGAGCGTGTTGCTGGAAGTGTACTGCGTTAACTACAAACTTTATACGACGGTCAGCGTACACTTGCGCTAATAATAATCAGCAAATCTACTGAATTAAAATAGTTTACAAGACGCTACATAGCCACTGCAAAATGAATCTGTGTATTGGAAACGTTTAATAAAGTTACAAAGCATCTGGACAATTGATGCGTAGATCGTCTTCTAAATAATGATGCACCCGTGTTTTAATTAAAATACGATATCCAGTTAAATTACCAGTGATTGTGTTTGGTGCGGTGCCCACCTCCCCACCGGTCCTGGTGTAACGGGTACTGGTCAAAACGTACCGAAGTCAAAACGTACCCACTTTATTACTACTTCTTACATTTTCCTAAAATGTTGCGCGAGTAGCTTTTTGGTCTGTGCGAGTAGATTATAATTGTACTTGCAAGTACAAAAAGTGAATATTTTTAAGCCCCGACATCATACTTGTGCACAAATGTCACCCACTCATGCTGCTCTTACTGTGACCTTCACCATTTGACCTTCACAACTGTGCTTATGAATACTTATCACTTTTGGTTAATTAACTTTGCCACAGTTTCTCCAATCTGCCACCCTGGGCATTTGTGTGCCAACAGGCCACATTTTTATGCCCCCGCCATCGAATGGTGGGGGGTCATATAGTGTTACCGGCGTCCGTACGTACGTACGTCCCGAAACCTTAACACTCGGGTAAATGGCTTATTATAATTTCTGTTTCCTTGCTCGGATCTGCTTCACATTTCACGCACGCATTGCTCCAATGGCCCTCTACCGCCCTGTGACAAATCCACATTCGTCCCGCCCCCGCTAAGCCCAGGGTCAAGGTCACAGACTTGGTGCGTTCGAAACCTTAACGTTCGCGTAAATGACTTATAATTTATGTTTCCTTGCTCGGATCTGCTTCACATTTCACACATGCATTGCTCCAATGGTCCTCTACCGCTCTGTGACAAATCCACATTTGTGCCGCCCCCGCTAAGCCGAGGGTCAAGGTCACAGACTTGGTGCGTTTGAAACCTTAACGCTCGGGTAAATGTCATTAATCCAATATGGCCGTCCTCTAAAAATAGCATAAATTCTTAAAAAATCTTCTCACGAACCAGACGAAACTTGACAGGAATGATCGATGTACAATGCTTTTTCAAAGTGGTTAAGATTGTGACCTCTGGGTCAAAAATGGGCATGGCCATATTTACGGAATATGGTTATATAATACATAAAATCTAAGTATGGCAATAAAAAGTAGGCTGGAAGCATCCTGTTGTGGTCTCCAAACCTCTCAAAGTTGTGTAAGATATATCTGTACATATCGCGAGACAACTCCTACCCTGGTGACTTCTCAAGTTTGTCGTATTGACATTTTGTGCCTGTCATGGGCTTATTTTGATGTATATGTACAGGGCTCGACATTAACGGTTGTCCGATTGCCCGTGGCAAGTAAATTCTGCCGTCGGACAAGTTATTTCTGGGAGGACTTGTCCGATCGGGCAACCTTAAAAATTGGGAAAGGGGAGAAAAAACTTGAATACAAGATCGCTGTAAAATGATCCATAAACCTGTTTAAATTGATAGTACAACTACCCCGCGTACATACACCCTCGAAAACAATTGTCACCGAGATCATAGCTTGCGTTCGTTTTACGAATTTTTCGCCGATATCGCCGGGTCATTACGCCCGGTTTCGTGCAAATACCCATACAAGTCGGATAACTCTAGCAAGCGATCTGATTTATGACCGCGCAGCTCATTGGCTGGCGGGAATGATACATAGCCAATCGGGACAGTCGTTATATTTCACATTCGGTCAAGTACAAATGGCGGCGCAAACGCAATTGTCGAAGTTTTTTGCCGTGCCGCAGAAGGCTGACAAGCGTGCTGCAGCTGCAGACAAGGCAGCGTATGAACGGAAGCGGTCCCGCACGTTTGTAAAATCATGGGCAGAGTCATTCCCCGGACTAGTCGACACAGAAAATGGTAGGTTTCCTGAAAATTATACATAAAATCTCGTACTCAGTCCATCTCGTACCCAGTCCATGTCGTACCCGATTTGGTCATCTCGTACTCAGTTTTTGGTCATCTCGTACTCATAATAAAAAGATATATATATATATATATATTAATATTAATGCTGATATATATATATATACTGTTCTATTAGCAAAAAAATGTTGTTTTAAGTCTTAATTATGCATAGCAATTAATGTTGGTGATTGTGCCATTTCAATGACCTCTGTCATACTTTGTATTCAAACATAACTCGGATTGGCTTGAAACTTCATTACTTCTGATTCTAAATGGGTCATGCTGTGGATGGATTCAATGTCAACAACAGTTCCTGATTAAAGTCTGTGATGCAGATTTCCACACTAGACAAATATGTTGTTTTATTGTCAAATCACAATCAATATACCCCCGGCATATAAAGTACGTCGATGGGTATATAGTACAGAGAAAAATGAAAATCTGTACATTAATGCTTGGGCAAGTAAAATTTTCATTTGGGCAAGTAAAATTTGAGCCAGGTTGCCCGAATGGGCAACCAATTTTCAAAGTTAACGTCGGCCCCTGATGTAGTGAAAACTTTACATACCAGTATTTGCTTGATTTTTGTGACATTGCACATGTGAGCGATATAGGGCCATCATAGCTCTCTTGTTATGCCCCCTATGTTATAATGTGTTACTCTTGAGGTTCTGTACTTCCGTCCTTCCGTGTACGGGGGCATATCCATGTTTTACAAATATAATGTCTAGTTTTATTGTCTCGCCCGCGAAGCGGAAAGAGAGACATAGGTTTTGCTTTTCCAGAGTCGGCGTCGGTGTCGTCGGTGTCGGCGTCATCATTCAATGTTAAGTTTTCGTGTTACGGTTATTACTTCAACACCTTATCAGCTACAGTCATAAAACTTTTTTACATACCTTTATTATGATATGTAGATGAATGTGGGACTATTAAAAAAAATTCCGGGCTCCAGGGTCAAGGTCAAACTCTATTTCTTTCTATGCTACAAACTGAACATTAATGCATGAAGACCCGTTTTCTCGTGCGCTCTGTACACCTTACATGTAGAGAGAACAATAGCCTTCTCCAGTTGAACACTTCTATGGCAAGCCAAATGCACAATAATTCCTTAAACCATGGTTTGGAGCTCAAACCCTAGTTTAGGCTCCTCAAACCCTAGTTTGGGCTTAAACTGCCATTTGAGATCCCAAATGGTAGTTTTCTTAAACCCTGGTTTGAGCAATTATTGTACACTTGGCGGCAGAAAACACCGTTTGGACTCTCAAACTAGGGTTTCTGATAGCTTAAACCACAGTTTGAGCTCAAACCCCAGTTTAGACTGCCCAAACCCTAGTTTAGGCTCGCCAAATGCACAATAATTCCCTAAACCCCAGTTTGAGAGTCTAAACCAGGGTTTAGCCTCTCAAACCCCAGTTTGAGCAATCATTGTGCATTTGGCCAGAAACTGCCGTTTGAGGTCGTAATCGAATAAAAAGCCTAAACCCTAGTTTGGACCCAAACCACAGTTTAAGAAAAAAACTGCCAATCGTGATCCCAAACGGTAGTTTTCTTAAACCCTGGTTTGAGCAATTATTGTGCATTTGGCCAGAAACTGCCGTTTGAGGTCGTAATCGAATAAAAAGCCTAAACCCTAGTTTGGACCCAAACCACAGTTTAAGAAAAAAACTGCCAATCGTGATCCCAAACGGTAGTTTTCTTAAACCCTGGTTTGAGCAATTAGTGTGCACTTGGCGGCAGAAACCACCGTTTGGGCTCTCAAACTAGGGTTTCTGATAGCTGAAACCACGGTTTGAGCTCAAACCCCAGTTTAGACTGCCCAAACCCTAGTTTAGGCTCGCTAAATGCACAATAATTCCCTAAACCCCAGTTTGAGAGCCTAAACCATGGTTTAGGCTCCCAAACCCCAGTTTGAGCAATTATTGTGCATTTGGCCAGAAACTGCCGTTTGAGGTCATAATCGGTAGTTAATTTACTAAATCGGCCTAAACCGTGGTTTCTGTTACCCGTCACACCCCGAGTTACGATTGGTTAAAGTGATTACAAAGCCTGGTTATCATTGGCTGATCGCTTAAAATATGTTTTTGGCATCCGTCACACCCCGAGTTACGATTGGTTCATCGATCTCAAAGCCTAGTTACCATTGGATGATCGATTTAGTCTACGGTTATCGGTGGCATGAAATGCACGGCGTCACTAAATGGCGTAATGGTCGATTATTTGGATAAAGGTGAAAATACGGCCATCTTTTATTTTCTTTATTGATTTAAAAGACTGACCCAAAACCAATTGCGTATAGTACACCGGATTTGTGTAATGTGGTATGTGGCTCTTACTATTAATGTGACCAGAAACACATATTACTTATGTCTCTGATGTCACATATAACATAATAATCCAAATAATTCATTGATTTGAATTTCAAGTTATCAGTTCTACTTATTTTTGCTGACCTACTTAAAATTAAATAGGAATAGAGCTGAATTAACTTCAATTTCATGTTAGCATTCTTAAAAATTACTTACTTTTGCTTAATTTAACTTGCGAAATCTCCTTCATCATCGTAACCTACCGATCATAAATAAATTTGAAGCCATCTGAATTTATAGCATATGATTAATTGAAGTAACCTGAAGTTCAAGTTACAATTCATAAAAATTACTTATTTTTGCTGTACCAACAAAAAAATTAACTTCCGAAATCTTATATCATACAGACGGAGAATAATTAAATTGGAATACAGCTGAATAATAATTGAATTAACTTGAATTTCAAGTTAGCATTCCTAAATATTGCTTATTTTTACTGACCGCCAAAATATTTAACTTGCGATATCTCATATCATACCGACTGAGGAAAATTAAATTGGAATACACCTGAATTCATAGCATAATTTCATTGGATGAACTTGAAGTTCCAGTTCGCATTCTTAATAAGTTACTTATTTTTCCTGACAGCAAAAAAATTTAACTTGCGATATGGCAGGAAATGGAGCTCACAAAATCTCATTACATACCGACCGAGCATAAATAAATTTGAATACAGCTGAATTTATACCATAGTAATTGAATTATCTTGAATTTCAAGTTAGCAGTCCCAAAATTTACTTATTTTTGTTAACTGACCGCCAAAACATTTAACTTGCGAAATCTCATATCATCTGATC
>CM055271.1:52241008-52309264 GCA_029237695.1 Conchocele bisecta | reverse complement strand
GGTTTGGCTGACACGTTGTAAGTCCTAAACAAAATATCCACCCAGATACCAATGAACTGACGAACTAATTCAGCATTACATGTAGGATAATGTTCATTACAGAGTGACTGTTTCAGGATTGGCGCTAACTTATCTTGTGCAAAATCGATAAACTAGACACCAATACATTACACACATTACATAAGAAATAACAAAATTTTAAACTTTATTTATGTTACAACAATTACAAACAAGCGCGAGAGCACTTATTCTTATGTTTTCTTTGGCACGGATGAAGTCGTACTTAAAACGGTTATTTCAAAAGTCGAAAAAGTAAACCGTTAACGCAATATAATTTGACCTTTACCGAGTGTAGGAGGGCCAAATGGATGTTCTACAGAATGAAAGTATAGATGGTAAAAAAAAAGAAATGATGTTTCAAGTCGACGCGACTTGACGTTGCAGATCTACGTTTATTACACTCTTGCAAATTATTTGCACGGATTTCGCTGTGAGAAAACCCGTAATAAACTCCTTACAAATAATACACCGTAAAGAGAACACCCGTAATTGCGCGCCTGTTTTCTTGGAAACCACGAGCTACCCACAGGTTTAAGTAACGGACCGAGGTCTATAAATATATTAAATATGCCTAAAAGCATCAATAAATGGAGATTTTTTTTTATCCCCTCCATATAATTCAGTATAGAAGGTTGCTTACTTTTTAATAGGCCGAACCTGGACGGCCTCCAGACAACGGACTCTCACGAAACGTCAACCGAGTTATATCATTGTCACCTATTACAGATGTTGGGACAATGTTAGTATTCCGCAACGATATATTCCCCGATGCGCTATGTCAACGCGTTTTCGAGCTATCGATTGCTTTGTTGTAACAAAAGTATCATCATTGCTAGGTCGGGAAAGAACGGACACATTTCCGAGGCCGATACTGCTATACTGAGCAAAACTAGAAACGTCCCTCCATGTTTAAGGAAAGATTCATCAAAAACCAAAAGGGTTACTTTTAAAAATCAAAATGGAAAAACAAGTTCATTCATTTCTGTATCAAAGCCAATAAATTGCATTTGGATATCTTGTTAAATATTCGAGAGATAACCGGCCAAGGGCGGTAGGGGTCAAAATCAAAAATCACAAAAACTCAGAAATGTGTTACTTAATGTTTAGAGATGGAATTTCAATAAGTAATGTGGCAAAATTCAGTAAATCTCGTTAGTACCGAGTGTGGCCACCATTGCATGAATGCATGCAATGATCATACGCCGCATCGACGTGACGTAACGCAATACCAGTGCGTTGGGCAAATTCCTCCATTCCCGTTGTAACGCCCGTGTAAGATCGCGAACATTGTCAATCTGATGGTTAGCTCGTGCTTTGCGGCCCAGCTCATCCCATATGCTCAATGGGATTGAGATCCGGGAGACCGCGGGCCATGGCATGACGTCGACGTTGTTTTGCTGTAAGTATTGAGTGGTGACCCTGGCTACGTGAGGGCGGGCATTGTCGTGCATCAATGTCACACCAGGACCATGCTGACGGATAAATGGTAAGGCATGTGCATTTAGCACATCTGCAACATAACGTGCATTGATGTTTGCCCTGTACAACAACCAAATCTGTCTTCCGGTTTCCCATGATCCCACCCCAGACCATTACGCTCCCTCCCCCAAACCTGTTCTCAACAATGCAACAATCGGTGAATCTTTCATTTTTACGCCTGTATACCCGTAATCTTCCGTCAGCATGACTAACTGTGAACCGAGATTCATCGGTGAACAAAACTCGGTTCCAGTCAGCCCTTCTCCAGTTCAGATGACGTCGCGCCCATAACAGTCTGGCAGCACGGTGACGTTGGGTCATTATCTGACCAGTGTACGGGCGGCGTGCCCGGATTGGTTGGGCGTTACGACGTAACCGGTTGCGAATGGTCTGCCCTGAGACACCGTATCGCCTAGCAGTGACTGTGGCTGCCAATCGACGTTGACGTAAGTGCGTCAACGTAATGTAACGATCGGCTCTAGCCGTCGTTACACGAGGCCTACCAGGTCGCTGCCGGTCGTGAACAGCCCCAGTCTGCTGGTACCGGGCTGCAAGACGATCAATCGTCTTCCGACAGCAACCAAACCGAGGCGCGACCGCCCTGGCGGCCTTCCACCCGCAAGCATCCCAATTGCCTGATTTCGCTCGTTTTCGGAAAGCCGTGGCATATCGAAAACAGTGAAAAATTAAAAAAGTTTTTTAATTTTCCGAATAGCCCCTATCGCATGAATGGTACGACATGAACTGAATCACCTTATCGATGACAAGTTGACAATCAACGTTCCGGTCACTGGCCGCTATGTAAACCGTGTGTATCGGCTAAACTCTACACGATCGTATTTTGAACATCGCCACGGTTTAAAATACATGTACTTTGAACATGTGGTACATACATAGACAGAGCTACACCGGCTATAAAACAGGGACGTTTCTAGTTTTGTTGAGTATATATAAAGGAGTAAACATCGGGTTCAACATGCACTTTTACGTCGTCCCGGCCCGTAAAGAAACATTTTGCATAGAGAAAACATTGTTTCCAATCGAACATTTGATCAAACCTACATTTATACCTGTCCTGTGCGTCACGACAGACAATTTAATCGCACAGACATTTCTATCATTTCTGGGGAAGCCATTTTGTATAAACATCTTGGGACAGGTTTATTCGCTGGAAATCGTGCACTTACTATGTGGTAAAAAACGGAACTTTTATAAACGGTTATAATTCATATTTTATAATACCTATGTTGATGGTAAAAGTATTAAGTTAAAGGTATGTCTCTCTACTCCGAGGAGGGGGGGGGGGGGGGTTGCAACCCCGGAACCCCCTGTCCAAATCCGCCCCTGTGAATTAACCTCACATGGGGTCTACGATGGGCAAAACCTCTATGAGCCCTTATTTGCTGTGACCCACAACATGAAATAGTGACCGATTGACTCTTTGACCAGTGTCGCTCCTGATCGGTCGGGATTCCGGTAAGGATGAACCCCGATCGCTAAATTACCCATCGTATGCTCCCACCTGCCACCCACCGGCCTTAAATGACCGTAGCTGTTGTTTGTTGGGATTTAACGGCCTATCAACAGCTACGGCCTTAAACGACCTTAGCTGTTGATAGGCCGTTAAATCTCAACAAACAAATTGAAACCGCTTCGCCAATTCACTCCAAACTTCACCTGTGTCTTTATCATCATCCATAGTTTCATTATATGCCCAATCCATGCAGCACCTATGTCAAGCTTTTTTTTTTTTAGGTTAAAGTTCGTAACAACACTATATCTCTGAAACTGCTTGGCCAATTCACTCACTTCACACGTTTCTTTATCAGCATGCATATGTTCATGCAACCCGTGCGGCCCCTGTGCCCAAAGTCAAGGTCAAATTAGTTCTATTTTTTTCCTAACGTGTCCGGTTTTTGGTTGAAGGTTTTCGGTATACTATCAAACTATCAAATGCCTCGGCAGGCGCGACATCCGGGCCGCGGCCATCTAGTTAGTATATGTATATGCAAGTAAATCTGAGAGTGTTTTATACATTCATTAATCCTACGAAGTTTTGTCGAAACCATTCTGGTGATTATAATGGGAAGACATTATTTAAAGATTTTGTCCAACTTTATACGGCGGCCATCTTGAGATTATGTGACGACCTCCAACTTGAAAAAATCTGTAAATGTTTCACCAAAAGACAATAACTATGAAGTTTGGCCAGCATCAGTCAATCAGTTAATAAGAAGAGATGGCCGCGACCCGCTGTCGCACCTGCCAAGGCTTTCACAGTATACCGACAAATTTAACCAAAAGCTTTAACCCGGACGGACGGACGGACGCACGTACGCCAATGTGCCGACTATATCGCGCTGTCCGCAAGCGGGTGAGACAAAAGTTTTTTTTTAAAACTCTTAGAATAATAAAGAAATACTGGTGGCCATCAAGGATGACGTAATCATCCGATTTTGATAAAAACGGCTTCACAGTGCGATCATCTTTAATACCTTCGATTTGATATAGAACATGACCATATTTGGTAAACTATTAAATTTGATCCCTAATTGACACACGGGCCCTGCACATTTTTGACCCCTGGGTCACCATTTTGACAAAACTGAAAGAGCATCGACTGTCGATCATTCCTGTCAAGATTTGTTTGAATCTGTCAGACGGTTCGTGAGAAGATTTTTTATGAATTTAGCCTACTTTTTCACGGCAGCCATCTTGGATTAGGCGACTACCTCCAAATGTATAAATCTGACATGCCCCCACCCCCACCCTTAGATCATCCCTGTGAAGTTTGCCCAACATCGGCCAAGCGGGGTTTTCACGAAGAAGACGTTTGAACTCTCTAATTAAAGGATGACTTGTCGACCTATCGGCGCCAATCTTGGATGACTTAATCATCCAATTTCGACAAAAAATGATCCAGAGTGATCGCCTTCTCGATATCTTCTATTCAAATATATATGACATGACCATATTCAGTCAAGTGACCATTTGCGAGAAGAAGACGTTTGAAAGTGTGGACGGACGGATGACGGACGACAAGCGGTAACAATAGCCTTTAAGAAGTATGCCACAGAAGCGGTTTCACGCCTACTGTAACATACTCATGAACATGTGCACAAAAACTGTCAGATAAGTGCATGCTTAAAACAGGAAAACATGTCAAAGTTGAAGAAACGTTTTGACATAAACAAATGGCTAAGTGTTTCCACAACCATCTGAACGTCAAAAAGGTCACGTTAACGGCGACATGACTGTATTCCAGATGCTCACATATATCAAGTGTCCAAATAGTGAATCAATCGCCGACTATTGTCGCGCCTGCGTAACAAAAATGAAAGGTGTTACTAACGTACGTAGGCACGTACATGGACTAATGCTATATCCTCTCTTGCCCATCGGCGAGGGGCTAAAAATGACAGACAGACAGACGGACGGGCCAACGAAAGGGGGTATGGGAGGTTAACAGTTTACAAGGTTAAAAGTGTCAAGGTTAGTGAGTTTTTTTATTTTCTTTGTCTGTTGGGGTTTAACGGCCTATCAACAGCTATGGTCATTTAAGGCCGGGTCAATGGGCTTAGTACTAAATCCCATACATTACCTGTAAATGTGCAAGAACATTCAAGTACATGTACAAATGGGAAAATCCCTAAATCAGAACTGAATATTTACAATAAAAAAACGACATATTCAGCACTGAGATCAGTTGTTTTGTTTGTTTAATGTTTATTCATTCAACAGCTAAAGTCATGTAAGGCCGGGCAAACAGATTCGATTTTAACCTGCTGCATTGGGGGGAAAATCCCAAAATCAAAACGGAATATTTACATACCGGTAATAATCCTGATCTGATTCCAGGTCCTCGCCACACCAGAATCACTCCCAAAAGCAGTAGGATCAATTATAATATTACTACTTTTATACTGGGCAATAACCCAATTAAATTCCCAAGTAACAAAAACAGCCAAAGATAAAAACGTACCTAACTAGGCAAACTAGGCAAATCATGATTCCTATAAGGAGGAATCCCTACCGTTAATTTACGTCGTCGCGTTCGCCCGACCAACCTGCCACCGATTTTTTATTTTTTTTTAAAATTGGTGCAACATTTCAGATTTACATGGTTAGCATGTGTCTAAATATTAAAGAGTTCAACGTCGTAATGTTTACATGTAATGCTGATGTAACATTATACAGACATCACTGCTGCTTTCACAATTCAGGAAACACTGTATGCTTTTATCTGACTGCACATACATTTCAATATTTCACATTTCGGCATTAACCCTTACACCGCTATCTTTATTTTTTTGTCATCTGCTGTTTATTTTCTATTTTACATTTGTATAATCGCAAATATGCTTTGACAGCACTTCAGAAACATTTCCATTGGAAATGATTCTGAAGTGCTGTCACCATGTTTTTTATTGAGAAATAAGGCAAGATATAAAAGCAACAGCTGACGACAATTGTTGTGTAGCAGCATTATGGGTTAACCTGGTTGGGTCGTGACCACTGTAGCTCCGGATCAATTGGCAAATTTATTTGAGTACAGTAAACAGATCATCCAAAACAATTATATGCATGTATCAATTATTTTCATATTACCAAATAAATGACGATCAGTGTGTATACTAATCAACTAATGCAATATTATACAATAAGTAAGTAAGAAATTATAGTCACGGTGACATGTGTTAAACGAAACAAAATATGTACACTATTGAATTGACGAAAGCGCCCGGCCCTATATGACACTTTAATATTTTAAGTCACTAACGTAGGTGTAAATATAGAATGTAACAACAGTTGTCAGAAGACAACGACGCTCGCCTGTAGACAGCCTTGACTTAAAGGTGTGACTAACATTACCATTACTCATTCCACCCATAACATTAGAACAAACTAACTGACATTGACATTGGGGTCAGGGGTGAACGGTGTGTCGTGGATTTGCTACAGCATGATAGAGAATCATCAGATGAATGCATGTATGAAATATCAAAGCGCTCCCTATAACGAAACATACGTTATAAGAAATTGGCCCCATCGTTAGGTTTATGAACACACTCAGTTTGTGACCTTGATCTTGGGGTCAGGGATGGGCGGTGGGTCATGGATTTGCTACAGCATGATGGAGAATCATCAGATTGATGCATGTATGAAATATCAAAGCGCTCCCTGTTGAGAAACATAAGTTATAAGAAATTGACGCCCACATTAGGGTTATAAGCGCACTAAGTTTGTGACATTGGGGAAAAGCGTCGGCAGGGGGTCGTGGATTTGCTACAGCATGATAGAGAATCATCAGATGGATGTATGTATGAAATATAAAAGCGCTCCCTGTAAAACAACAGAAGTTATAAAAACTTTACCCTAACGTTAAGCTTATGAACGCAGTAAGTTTGTGACCTTGACCTTGGGGTAAGCCGTGTTGGACTGCATGTATGAAATATCAAGGTGTAACATGAATAGAAACAGTAGTTATAACACATTTACCCCAACGTTAAGTTTGTGGACACTCTAAGTGTGTGACCTTGATTTTGGGGTAAGGTGTGGGTCGTGGATTTGCTACAGCATGATAGAGGATCATCAGATGAATGAATGTATGAAATATCAAGGCGTTCCCTGTAACGTAACAGAAGGTACATGTATAAGAATTTACCCCAATTTTAAGTTTATGAACGTGCCAAGAAACAGAAGTTATAAGAAATTTATGACAACGTTAAGTTTATGAACAAAATAAGTTTGTGATCTTAATGTAAGGGGTTGGCCGTGGGTTATTTGTGTGTTTGTTTGTTTTGGTGTTTAACGGCCTATCAACAGCTAAGGTCGTGCAAGGCCGAGCAAAAGGGTTGGATCCCGTTTTAACCTGCAATAGCTGCATTGGGTGGGGTGTGGGGGCGGGGGGGGGGGGGGAATCTCAAAATCAGAACGGAATATTTACATCAAGACAAATAATATTCAGCCCTGAAATTAGAATAACTTTACCTGGTGTCAGGTCCATACCACACAAGTCACTTGGTCCTTTCCCTAAAATAGGATTACGAATAATCGTAATACTCACATAAGGGGTATAACCAGATTCAACCAGATTTAACTGTCACATACAAAATGACAAAGACGAATGCGAGGGCCAAACCAGTAGCCGATTTCACCAACAATTCTAAGCATACTTATCTAGCAAAGTGAACTCTGAGGGAGTAATCATTTATTTTTCCAGAAATGCATTATTTCATACAGAACTAACGACTGCATATATTTGATGATTGAAATAATTATTAATTTTATTCTGGTTTGGCCTCAGGTACGTTTTTATCTTTGGCTCTTTAGCTACCTGTGAGTTGAATTGGGTTATTGACCATTATAAAAGTAGTAAGCTTATTACTGATCCTACTGCTTTTGGGAGGGGCCAAGTGATTCTGGTGTGGCGAGGACCTGGCATCAGATCAAGATTATTCTGATTTCAGGGCTAAATATTTAATTTTGTTATTGTAAATATTCAGTTCTGATTTTGGTATTTTCCCCCCATTTGAACATGTACGTGAACATGTACATGTACTTGTACAGGTAATATATGTGATTTAGTACTAAACCCATTGACCCGGCCTTAAATCTTAACAAACTAAATTTATTACATTATCACAGCCAAAATTTAAAATGTCTCCCTCAAAGTGTACTTAACAAGATAAGTATACTTGTCTCCATTCGGAATTCCGATAAGGATGAACACCGATCGTTAAATTACGTATCATATGCTCCCACCTGCCACCCACGGGCGGTGAGTCGTGGATTTGCAATATCATGATAGAGGGTCATCTGAGGAATGCATGTATGAAATAACAAGGTGTTCCATGAAAATAAACCGAAGTGATAAGACATTTACCCCAAAGTTAAGTCAGTGGACGCCGACGCCGCCGCCGAGGGTATGCCATTCGCTCTTTAGCCATTAGCTCTTTTTTTTTTTCTATTATAGTTTTTTTTTATTTTCACACACAAACATGTACAAACAAGACATATTACTACCGGTAGTAACATGCATGTGCATAATTACATTCCATTACATATTTCTACATTACTAAGCACATTGTAAATATATCTTACACATGTTATTACCTGTTTGTATATGTATATGTTTGGAAAACATTTATGAAAAAAATAAAATAGTTATCAATTAAAAATAGAGAGAAAAATATAAATACAATTTATTTAAAAAAACAAACAAACACCCATAAAAAAAGATTTTAATTATATAAGTACGATAAGTACGAGCAGCACAATCATATGTTTGCATTATTTTTGTGTTGGATTCAATAGTTTAAGGGAAAGAATGCTAGAAGAAAAAAGGTTAGTCTAGCGGTACGCTGTTCCATTTTCTATTGTGATTTCAGCTTTGTTTCTATTTACTGCTATTTGATGTTCAAGCTCTTTATTTTTTTTTATTTTTTTTTAAATATTTCTTAAAGGCTGGGAAAGTCGGTTCAGTATTTCTTAATTTACATCCATAAATAAAGTACTTTCCTAGTATAATACACAAGTTCAAGAATATATTGTCTGTTTCATACTGCCCTAAACTTATTGATTGCCAATCCAATGTAAAATGTATACCTTTATCATGTAAAAACGTGTGCTTAGAGAGACCAAAATTGCTGACTTTTTTGGCATTCCCAAAATAAGTGCTCGTTTGTTTCTGGTGCCATACTGCATAAATCGCATAAATTAGAATTTACAATTCTGCATTTATATAAATAATCGTTCGTGGCAATAATTTTCATCAAGCATTTGTACTGGAAATTCCTAAGTTTTGAACATATAGTGCTTCTAAAATACTGTTTATTTACAATTTTCCAATTAATAGTTGTTTCTGAAAACTCTACATTCCATTTAGTCTGAGCTTTGAAAACAACGTTATTAATTTTGCTAAGGAAAATTGTATATAACATTTTATTACATTGTTTGGAAGATTGCACTTTTCTTAAAAGGGGTGACTTAATATTTTGGATGTTTATTGTCTCATTCTTTAGTCGTGCACGCCAAGCTTGTGGTATACTGGATATCATTTTAAAATATTTTAGCTCTTTCTGCACTTCGTGCAGGCGAGCTAAAAAAAAAAAATTAGTACCCAGTTTGAGCAGTACATCACAATATCTACAATATAACAAACAGTGGTTAAGGACAGACTTTATAGAATATGACCTTTTGTTTCAAATGTAGTAGAATCATACATATGACTGACTATCTATATAAATTATATCTGACCCTGTTCTTCTTAGAGTGCACTATACAGAGCATCGAGTTGCCATCTCTGGCCATTTTAGTCTGTACATGTTATCGGACACCTAGAACAAATAGTATGGCAGAAAATCTAATACAATTTGGTGCAATACGTCCCACATAATTAGGATGACAACGTCCTATAAATATTATTTCAGCAGACTACACAAAAATACTAGATATATGAGCATTTTTACCATCACTCACGAAATATACCATGGACACTTGTTCAATGTGTAAAATGTCAAACTGATGCACAGTCTATTATTAGAAGTGGATTTGTCACAGGTAAAAAAACGTATTTACTCACATAACAGGCAAGTATACAGTAGTAACAATACACTCAGATAACTGCTTACACGTAACTGGATTCGACATAGTATTTATGGTAATACAGGTATATATCTACAGCACTGTGTATTGTTCTTACTGTTACCTTCAGATATCAGACTTTGTATATAAATTTGATGAACACAAGGCATAGCTAGCTGTAGTCACATGTCTCCCCATCATGTTGCACATTTTATTCATATGTTTGTCATATTATTAGTGAGATGTGTCAAACGCAATAAGAGGTAAAACTCGCTGATGGCTTGTACACACTAAGATGGCCGACATGGCAACTCCATGCACTGTGTAGGATATAGTAAGAAGAGAATGTTCACATGTATGTTATGCATATATCCTATCACATTTACGAAGCAATTATGCATGAATAATTAGAATATCAGGGGCCCCACGAGCCCTTAAGCAGGATAATTATAATACAATACTATATATAGATAATTAGTCGGAGTGCTCTACATTATACAAAGTCCATATAATACACATAAGTAATTTGGATCAGGATCAACGTTGTTCACTGTACCATGTACGCTCATGATGCCCAGACGGCATTATTGAACGTGTCCCAAGTCGATATGTAACCGATTTCATTACAATTGCAAAGTATACTTATCTTGCTAAGTACACTTTGAGGGAGAAATTTTCAAAGCATAAATTTATTCATTTTTATTATACTGAATTTATTACATTTTCACAACCAAAATGGCCAAATTATAATTATTTCAAAGTTACAATGAGGTTAACCTATTTCTAAAGCACTGTTTTGCAAACTTTATCGAGTCTAGTTGGGAAATCGTACTGGATTGCAAGCTGGTTGAGCAGGTCATACCGGACCGATCACACAATATATTTTTTATGAAGAAAATAGTTCCAACACAATTACAAGATATTAGCAATTTTTGCATGAATGTATATACGTTTAATACACATTGTTTTAAAGTCACTCTTTTTATTAAATTTTCGACCACATAGTCTTCATGATAAAGACCATGTGGTCGAAAATTTAATAAAAATAGTGACACTATAACAATGTGTATTAAATGTGCTTCCCTTCGGAGGTTATTGGAAATTACTATATACGTTTATGTTGCTGATTTCAATATTTTTCAATAACAAAACCAAAAAATTTGAATTATAATTGCCTTATTTACCCCTTTGCGCTTTTAAGTCACTCCAGTGCGATCTCTTACCAACAATATTTCAATAGCGGCTGCCTGTCAAACTTTCTGATGTTGATAAATATTTTGATAACTTGTCTAATCATTCGTGATATACTACCATTTGAGATGCAATATTACACAGGATACATATTTTCTGTTTGTGTGAACGATCGATTACTGCCAAAACATATGAAATGTGATAAACGGTGAGATATTTGCAATATTTTTTCGCCGTACGCTTCGGACCATGCAACTTTTGGACCAGGTCACCAGGACGTTTCGGACTAGGACGTTTCAGATGCAAGACAGCTGTGTCTTTGACAATAAAAACCAGAATACCACTTGGGAGATTTTATGTCAGTTACCCATGTTTCTGTCGGTCATTATGTGGCAGAGTAAAGACTGACCTCAAACTTAGTATTGGCGTAGGAATACATATTGAAATAATTTGCAAACCGTTCATCAACAATGATATACCTGTAATTTATGACCAACAGCCAATCAGATTGCGTGATATTTATAGAGTGCATTATGAAAATGTAATAAATTAGAATGCTACAGGACGAGAAATCCAAGATGGCCGCGTCAGCTGATGGGAAAAATATATTTTTTGGTTTTGATAGTATATATATATGTGCAATACCTCTACTCCAATGATTTTTATAACTATAATTCATTTCTGATATTGTTTTGACCAGTCATTGTCATATTGATCTTATTTTATTTTTTTAAGCAAGTTATTGAAGAAATAATACCCCACCCACCCACCCACACAATTACCTGTGATGTTAGCCATACATAGCGCTTGCCTATAACTCGACTTGTGATGTATCTACTAGCTTCATTCTGGTGGCTATACCGATATTATCATTGTCAATTAATTCAATAAGATAAATAATAATAAAAATGGCTCATTTGGTGGAGGTAGCCATTTTTATTTTCAAAATGGCCGCCAATAAAGTATGTAGTTTACAAAATCTCGATAAATTTGACTAATACCGGCTGCATACAAGTGAATATAATGTATGTAAGTATGTTTTCCATGTCAAAAATATGATAGCTAAACAGCATCAGTTATAGGACTGGATTATTCGGCTGACGTAGTCATATTGAATTCGAAACACAACCGGTAATAATAGAATCATCAATCGTTTGCCATCTAACTAAAACTTAAACATATGAAGCATAAACACTTTCCGTTTTTGGCAATCTGACAGTTTATGAGTTCTGAAAACGAATGGTCTGTGTTTTCCATATTACCCATATAAGCCACCATACCCTTTTTATTACATGTTGCAAACAGTTTTGACGACAACAACAACAAAACAAACGTGCAAATAATTCAAATTAAATTGACCCAGAGAACAGGTGAAAGGTGAAGTGCTGGATCAGAAATGGGTGAGACACGTTTTATTTATCATATTGCTACCAGTACAAATGGGGAGCGCATGCGGCGTACTGACTCAACAACAACAAATTGACAAGCTCTGGGCATCAGAGGAAAACAAGCGGAATCTCCAGCTACTGGTTCGAGATATGGCCCTAAATCAAACATGTAGCAATGATACCATCATCGTCAGCTCTGTTGTCTCCGATGATGAAGTGCTTCCAGCAAATGCGGGTGTTGAAGAGATCCCAGACCTGTTGAACTGGATCGAGGAAGTAGAGGCTAGGCTGGTGGTATAGGAGTGGGCTGTTCGTGTGAAACAGTGCAAGCGAGTTGTCGTAGTTTCTAAACGACACAGACACCTTTGCATTACTGCTGCATTACACCATCAAGCACTGGGGTGGAATGAAATTTGGCAGCAATATGGCACTGGCGAAAAACGGCGCATGCTTCCACTGCATCAAGCGGTTATGCAGCTTGGATCAGCACTGGCCAGGACAGTGATCAAGGCGCATATATTGACTATTGACTGGAGATGACTGCATGAGCAAGGTGAGGACCAAACACGCAGCTATGACCTCTGACCCAGTACAGTATCTAACAAACTTTGGAGAGGAAGACACCTTGTCAGAGCAAGATGCGGCACTAGCTGAGAAGTACTTGGTACGAGTCTGGGCAGGGGTTAGGTCAACTATAACTGCTGATACGTTCGACCAGCTGAGGGTAGAAAACTATACAAGTGCCATTGCTGGAATTGACGCCCTCCCTCATACAAGCAGCGTGATCAAAGGCCACATCCACCGAGCAGTATATCTGGTGCACAGGGCATGCCAACTGCTTGCGACAACCGACCAATGCGAGGCAATACTAGAACCGAGTGGACATGGATGGGAGGACCACTTCGGGACATTGTTGCCATACAAATGTTTGAACCCCTTGCCATCGAAACAGATCATAATATGCAAGTGCAAAGGCAAGTGTGACACTCGACGCTGTGTGTGCCGTTCTGTTGGAAGTATGTGCCTCATATTCTGTCATGGAAAGACGGATAACTCACCCTGTAAAAACCTTCACGAAATGACTCATTTTCATGCAACAACACGTGATATGGCGCACTTTGTGTGAATGTGTTATTTGATTTGGTTTCATGCTTTCATTTGTATTTCATAGTGAGCTTCATCTAACAGATATATGTACATGCTTGTATAGTGGTTAAATTGTATTAAGACTCGGGACCTGAGCTAGGGGTGTCATTTGGTACTCTTATGCCATCTCTAGGCCAGGTATTACAGTAATATTTGTATTTGAACTGTATTTTTCAAGTCGTTTCAATGTCATTTTTACATCTGGACATGATATGGTGTATGTGTCATGCTAAAAGGCAGAGCTATGAGGTGATATCCACTGATATACAATGATATTGTGATATTATGACATATATGTGTATGATATTGTCATTGGATGCGATGTTTCGTCTAGCCGGGCCCAGGGTGGTGATAGGTTGTAGTTTGTGTGGCACCACTAGGCTGCTTATTGGAGTAACATTTATGCATGTATTCATATAGGCGTCTGTCCTTGCGCGACAAATTTTCTTCTGAATTTGAAATTATGTACACTGGTAAATGAGAGCGGTGTGTGTGTTATAATATCTGATCATACGTGTAGCAGGTTTCTACCCATAATGTGCTTAATATGTATGCCACTCATATGCCCAGAATGTGCTTAATATGTATGCCACTCATATGCAAATGATGTTACATGTATGCCCTACTAGGCCAGGTCAATAGTAATGTATTAAATTGCTTTGTTGTCGATTCCACATATTTATAATTATGCATCACATAGCGACTGATTTTCATCCGATTGATACTAAGAATCACGGGAGGAGGATGGGTAAGTAGATGGAAAATTAACCCCATTATTGCAAATATTCATACAGGCGAAACCTGGGACTCGACCCCATTGACCCGGCCTAACTGACCTTAGTTGTTGGCAGGCCTCAAACACTAAGCAAACAATATGAATCAGTTGAGTTGAGTTTTAGTGCCATAATTGTGTATATGTCACCTATCGGCCAGTCCCAGCAAAAACGTCTGTATTACGTATGTATTTGTCTATACACGTGTATTCCATCGGCAATGGTTTTTATTCTTTCATTACATGTTGTTCCTTACATTGTCTTATCTGATGTTTTCAACACCCAGGTACTGCTGAAAATGTGCAGTGTACGCTAATGCCATCGGTGTAAAAGATGACATTGACCAGGGCATGTCTTGGTGTAGCATGCTCTGTTGTTTAAATGGCTGTCGCCGCTGAGCAGTACGTCATGTAGTATGTGAAATGCAGATGTGACTATACGTCTAAATGTTTGGCAAAACATCAAGTGCAAAAAAATGCATGTAATGTTGGGTGGGTGGGGTAATATTATGATTTTCATCAGCATATTGGCAAAATCAAGGCCAATATGACCTTGATTCGCTACAACAATATCAGAAATTAATTCAGTACATCTATATGAGTGAAATTAGACATATTACACATGTATACACTCCAAAAAACTAAAAAGTTATATTTCGTCATCTGCAATGGCGGCCATCTTGGATTTCTCGTCCTGTAGCATTCGTGCACCCTCTGACGGACAAGCACCTCGGTGATTTTTCATGTCTAGGGACCCATTAACTCAGTTCAAGTGAGAACTGCTGTCACCCTAATTTTGCGAACAGGTCTTAAGGCCAGCTCCAGGATCAATAATGCATTTTTGGAAAAATAAATGATTGCTCCCTCAAATTATACTTAGCTAGATAAGTATTCTTAGCAATTTTGGTGAAATCGGCTAGTGGAGCAGCAGTAATCAGCATCTCGGTTAGGCCCTGCTTGTATGTATAATTATAGAGACCCACTGACCAATGGTCCAATGTTTTAAATATAGAAACAAACTGTTAAACTACTAAACTGATTGGACATGCAATACATATTTAAAAAGCAGTATACAGTTATTTTATGGTCATTCGGGGAATAGTCAAAACTATTGACCCGAGGTGCAGTGGCCGAGGGCAATAGTGCATCGGGTCGTCCAGAGTACCAAGGGCAATATCTTTTGACTGTCCCCCGAAATGACCATGAAATAACTTTTATTATTCAACCTGTAAACAGTGTATGTGACACAATGAACGTAACTTTGGCGTGGGGCGCATCGACAGAGCAATCTAAATTACGTTCAATTTTATGACATAATCATCGACAAAAAAATCATGACATCATGATTTTCAGGGTTGATGCTTGTTTGTTTGTTTGTTTGTTGGGGTTTAACGGCCTATCAACAGCAAAAGGTCATGTAAGACCAGGTCAATGGGTTTAGTACTATCCCCATATTACCGGGTACAAGTCATGTACAGGTTCAAGTACATGTACAATGAATCACATCCCAAAATCAGAACTGAATATTTACAATAAAAAAACAACAACTATATACATGTAGTCAGCCCTGAAATCTGATTACTCCTGATCTGATGCCAGGTCCTCGCCACACCAGAATCGCTTGGCCCCCTCCCAAAATCAGCAGGATCAGTAATAATCTTACTACTTTTATAATGGGCAATAACCCAATGCAACTCCCAGGTAACAAAAGAGCCAAAGATAAAAACATACCTGAGGGCCAAACCAGGCAAATCGTGATTCCCATAAGGAGGAACCCCTACCGTTAATTTAATTACGCCCGACCACCACCCACTTCAGGGTTGAAATAGTATAGTTATTTCATGGTCATTCGGGGAATAGTAAAAACTATTGCCCCGAGGTGCTGTGGAAGACCCAAGGCACTATTGTCCTCAGGTCAAAGTCCACAGCATCGAGGGGCAATATAACTGTTTTATTACTCAACCTATAAACAGTGTATACAACACAATGAACGTCTATTTGGTGCGGGTCGCGTCAACAGACCGATCTACGTTGAATTTTCATAACGTAATCTTCGACAAAAATCATGATGTCATGATTTTCAGGGGTTAACTAGTTTTTACTATTGATTGACCGCCACACAAAACTATTGACCAGACACGCAGTACTATTGACCGGGCATGCGGAACTATTGCCCAGGCACGTCAAAACGCAATGAATTATTCAAAACTATTTAATATCAACTTATATAGGTAGTTGAGTAATACTATACAGTTATTGCATGGAATATCAACTTGTATAGGGAGTTGGGTAATAATACTTCTTATTATATCTTATTAAACACAATTGTTGATTTAACCTTCCACACCTAAGTAACTGGAATAGACACTTTCATTTGCAGACTATTCCATTTATTGAACAAGAGACGAGGCAAAGCCACGAAGACCGGGTTTTCTTCAAGGCATAGACAATTGGATAATATATAAGTATGCAATTACATGTATGATGGTTCTACATGTATGTAGAAAGTGAGAAACAGATTTAAACACGAAAACTGAACGTTGAAAAAGTTGATTATGCAGAAAAATAGGTAAAGGTAAAAAATAAGGTCATATGTTGGATAGTGGTATGTGGTGGGCACCTGTTGGTTATGTATGTAGTTGTGCAAGTATGGTGATACTAGGTGGTACAGTAAGTTAACAAGAGTTGTCAGAAGACAACGAAGCTCGCCTGTTGGCAGCCTTCACTCAAACTTGGCACAGTTACATAAAAAAACATGAATATTATATAACTTGACCTTGGGTTAAGGGGCGTGCGGTGGACCTTGAAATTGGGGTCAGTGGTGCAAGGTGGGTCGTGGGTTTGCTATAGCATAATATAGCATATTAAGATGAATGCATGTATGAAATATCAATGCGCTCCCTGAAAACAGAAGTAAAACAAAATTTAACCCAATGTTAAGTTTATGAACGCACTAAGTTGGTGATTTTCTACAGCATGATAGCTATTCACATGAGGAATGCATGTATGAATGTGCTAAGTTTGTGACCTTGACCTTGAGGAAAGGGGTGGGGGTGGGTCATGGATTTTCTGTAGCACAATAGAGGATCATCAGATGAATGCATGTATGAAATATCAAAGTGTTCCCTGTAACGAAACAGAAGTTACACAACATTTACTCCAACGTTAGGTTTATAAACATGCTAAGTTTGTGACTTTGACCTTAGGGTAAGGGTTGGGTGGTGGGTTGTGGATTTGCTACAGCATGATAGAGGGTCATCTGAGGAATGTATGTATGAAATATCAAGGCGTTCCATGAAAGGAAACAGATGTTATAACACATACCCCAACGTTAAGTTTATGAATGTGCTAAGTTTGTGACCTTGACCCTGGGGTAAGGGGTTGGGTGGTTGGGTCATGGATTTGCTATAGCACGATAGAGTATCATCCGATGAATGTATGTATGAAATATCAAGGCGTTCCACGAATGTAAACAGATGTTATAAGACATTTACCCCAACGTTAAGTTTATGAATGTGCTATGTTTGTGACCTTGACCTTGGGGAAAGGGGTGGGGGGTGGTCGTGGATTTTCTATAGCACGATAGAGTATCATCAGATGAATACATGTATGAAATATCAAGGCGTTCCCTGTAAAGAAACAGAAGTTATAAAAAGACATTTACTCCAACATTAGGTTTATGATGTTGATCTTGGGATGGGGGGGGGGGGGGGGGGTTCATGTATATTTGATGTAGCACAATAGAGGATCATCAGATGAATGCATACATGAAATATCAAAGACCTCCCTGTAAAGAAACAGAATTTACACAACATTTACCCCAACGTTAAGTTTATGAACATGCTAAGTTTGTGACCTTGACCTTGGGGTAAGGGTTGGGTTGTTTGGTTTGGTTGGTTGTGGATTTGCTACTGCATGATAGAGGGTCATCTGAGGAATGCATGTATGCAATATCAAGGCGTTCCATGAAAGGAAACAGATGTTATAAGACAATTACCACAAATTTAAGTTTATGAATGTGCTAAGTTTGTGACCTTGATCTTGGGGTAAGGGGTGGGCGGTAGGTCATGGATTTGCGATAGCACGATAGGGTATAATCAGATGAATGCATGTATGAAATATCAAGGTGTTCCATGAAAGGAAACATATGTTATAAGACATTTACCCCAACGTTAAGTTTATGAATGTGCTAAGTTTGTGACCTTGACTTTGGGGTAAGGGGTGGGTCATGGATTTCTATACCACAATAGAGTATCATCAGATGAATGCATGTATGAAATATCAAGGCGTTCCATAAAAGGAAACAGATGTTATAAGACATTTACCCCAACGTTAAGTTTATGAATGTGCTAAGTTTGTGACCTTGATCTTGGGGTAAGGGGTGGGCGGTGGGTCATGGATTTGCGATAGCACGATAGGGTATAATCAGATGAATGCATGTATGAAATATCAAGGTGTTCCATGAAAGGAAACAGATGTTATAAGACATTTACCCCAACGTTAGTTTATGATGTGCTAAGTTTGTGACCTTGATCTTGGGGTAAGGGGTGGGCGGTGGGTCATGGATTTGCGATAGCACGATAGGGTATAATCAGATGAATGCATGTATGAAATATCAAGGTGTTCCATGAAAGGAAACAGATGTTATAAGACATTTACCCCAACGTTAAGTTTATGAATGTGCTAAGTTTGTGACCTTGGGGTAAGGGGTGGATCATGGATTTATATACCACAATAGAGTATCATCAGATGAATGCATGTTTGAAATATCAAGGCGTTCCATAACAGGAAACAGATGTTATAAGACATTTACACCAACGTTAAGTTTATGAATGTGCTAAGTTTGTGACTTTGACCTTGGGGAAAGGGGTGGGAGGTGGGTCATGGACTATAGTACGATAGAGTATCATCAGATGAATGCATGTATGCAATATGAAGGTATTCCCTGTAAATAAACAGAAGTTACACAACATTAACCCCAAAGTTAAGTTCATGAATGTGCTATGTTTGTGACCTTGACCTTGGGGTAAGGGTTGGGTGGTGAGTCGTGGATTTGCTACAGCATGATAGAGGGTCATCTGTGGAATGCATGTATGAAATATTAAGGGGTTCCATGATACAAAACTCATGTTATAAGACATTTACCCCAACGTTAAGTGTATGAATGTGCTAAGTTTGTGACCTTGATCTTGGGGAAAGGGGTGGGAGGTGGGTCATGCATTTTTGCTATTTGTTAGTTACGATAGAGTTACATCAGATGAATGCATGTATGAAAATATGAAGGGATTCACTGTAAATAAACAGAAGTTACACAACATTTACCCCAACATTAAGTTTATGAACATGCTAGGTTTGTGACCTTGACCTTGGGGTAAGGGTTAGGTGGTGGGTCGTGGATTTGCTACATCATGATAGAGGGTCATCTGAGGAATGCATGTATGCAAAGGAAACAGATGTTATAAGAAATTTACCCCAACGTTAAGTTTATGAATGTGCTAAGTTTGTGACCTTGACCTTGGGGTAATGGTTGGGTGGTGGGTCATGAATTTGCTACAGCATGATAGAGGGTCATCTGAGGAATGCATGTATGAAATAACAAGGTGATCCATGAAAGGAAACAGAAGTTATAAGACATTTACCCCAACGTTAAGTTTGTGGACGCCGACGATGCCGGGGGTATGCCATAAGCTCTTCTGCACTTCCTGCAGGCGAGCTAAAAATGGACATAAACACGAAAACTTAACATTGAAAATGGCCAAGTCGATTACACAGAAAAAATAGGTGAAGGTAAAATAAGTCACATGATGGATAGTGGTATGTGGTGGGCACCCGTTGGTTATGAAGTAGTGCAATTATAGTGGCATTTGGTGGTACAGCAAGTGAGAAGCGGATCAACATCCGAAAACGTTGAAAATTGCTAAGTTAATTATGTGGGAAAATTTGGGTGACAAATACAGGTGGTATAGTATGTGATATATAGTTTAAACACGAAAACTTAACATCGAAAATGGCTAAGTCGATTACGCAGCAAAAATAGGTCAAGGTAAAAAAATGTCACATGTTGGATAGTGGTATGTGGTGGGCACCCATTGGTTACGAAGTAGTGCATGTATGGTGTTTCTAGGTGGCACAGTAACAGAGAAATGGACAAAACATGAAAACTTAACATTGACGCTGCCCGCCGCCCACCGAAACCCGGCTTTCGCCAATCCAATAGTCGGGATTTTTTTTCGAAAACCCAGCTAAAAATGAAATTGTTTTTAGAAATAAGAAAATATCTGCAAATGGTGCAGATTATGATGAGCCGGCTCATCTGGATCTACACTGTTTGCAAAACAGCATAATAGAGGTAAAGGTCTGTAGTGTAGAAAGCATTAAAATACGAGACACGCCATGTGATTTTGTACCTTCGGACATCTGCGTAATTTCAGTAGTTTCCGTAAATGGCGTCAAAAGTTGACAAAATGTTCAGAGTACGTACTCAACTTTTGACTTTATTTATGAGAAATATTGTAAATTGTGTAAACGTATTTAATGAAATTAGTCCACAGATGTCTGAAGGTACAAAATCACATGGCGTGTTTCATATTTATTAAACAAAATAACAATTTTTATTACACCATCTTATTACACTATCAAAGTCTATTTACTGCAATAAACACAGTTATTTTAGCTGAATATACATCGATTTTTTTGCAGCTCAAATAAGTGCATTTTCAACTTTGTTTATCGTTTGCTCGTTTATTCCCTATTTTCCGGAGAACATGTGATAAATTAAATATATAATCATCATAATACCTGTCAGGGTTCCAAAATGGACCTGTCCCCAAATGATGTCTTAATCAGTGAACACTTCAACTTTATGAAAATATATCATGTGCCAAAGAGTGATATTTTGGATCTTGCATCGCCTCCCTCAATGATCTTATTTTTGTACCCATTTCTATCCTGTATTCTTTAGGGAACAAAGACTTTTCAATTGCCGGAAGATCCCAGTAGCAAACTGGGGAGCCGTTGGTTAGCACAGAGACGACTTCTGTCTGCTGCGTGTGTAGATTGAGAATAATGCCTGGTGCACCAGATGCACCTTTCTCCATGAAGCAATGAAACAGATCCTTGTCTGGATTGTCGTAACCTTGGTCAAATAGATTGGATTGTGTTTTTAATGTAGCAATGACGTCCTTATGTTCGTCCAGATAATCAAGGGCATCCATTATATCTGTAGACGTTGGCGATAGAACAGGACATCGTGGGTCCAAGTGTTTCTTGTATGAATCCGGGTAGCCATAGCCTATGAATGAAATATGGGTCGGTCCTGTTTGTATCGTGCATAGTGGCAGTGGCGGAGGGGCATTTGTTGTGTCTACCAATTCTAATACCGCTACATCAAGATTCTCATCTCTGAAACAGCAGTCTTTCTTTACACGGAACAGATTATCACAGGGCTGCATTGGATCTTCTTTAAAGTTGACGAAGACAGAATCTGCAAAGACGTTGTGACGAGAACCATTGGTGGTATCTAAAATACATGAAATGTGGCTGTGACTGGAGAAATGGGGCTTATTGGATTTGTGACCAGTGTAGATCCTGATTAAACTAGAAAATGATGCTTTTCCACACGCGCATGCGTATCCCCTCCCCGCCTTCAATAAAAAATAAAAGTATGCAAGTGTGAAATATCATGAACATATTTCAAAGAGTAATCAAGTTTTGGATTGACAGAAAATCAAAAAGAGAGAACTAAACATTAGTGAGGAAATGATGGTCTCTCTTGCATGCAACACACCATGGGTTGATCTATGCATGTGTGAAGTTTCATGACAATATTCGAAAGGGTATTCGAGTTATGCTCCAGACAGAAAATCACTGTGCGAAAAAAACAAAGGGATATAACTAAAACAATTGCGAGGCAAAAGTTTGCATTCTAGTGCACCGGTGGGTTGTGGTCTATGTGTCAAGTTCCATGAAAATATTCCACAGAGTATTTGAGTTATGCTCTGGACAAGAAATCAGTGCGTGAAAAAAAACAAAGGGAGATAACTCGAAAATAAGTGAGGCAAGAGTTGTCATTCTTGCATGAAACACTCCATTGGGTCGTGGTCTATGCATGTGGGAAGTTTCAAGAAATCTTCCAAAGTGTATTCGAGTTATGTTCCTGATAAGAAGTTTCTGCGGCGGACGCGGGCTTTCGTCCGGGGGATACAATAACACACTCCTGTAGCATTATAATGATATATATTGCTTGCTAGAAGCATGGCTGGTTATCAATGATGGAATGGCAATCAGTGGAGATCCTGATCAGACTGTATAAGTGCATAAGCTGATCTGTATATTCACAGGTCGCAAAACCCTCAGGCCCCATTTCTCCAGTCACGGCCATAAATGAGGAACCAACACTTAAAGCGACTAGTCTCAGATGGTACCTCTGAAGTTGCATTATTCACAAAAATTTATTTGAAATGCTTCAAAATCTTTATTACAAGATATGGTTAGCATTGCACACTTCTATCACCATACACACAGTAACTCATAAACACTTGATGTACTTGCACGATCATAATTATTTTTTTTAAAAAGCGAGAACTGAATGTTACCGGTGACATAGTCAATGATGTAGTGTCTAGTTCAAGCAAAGCACATGGCTATTAACATGATTAAGTGCGAGCACATCAGCAGGAAACATGAATGTTATATGATAGTGTTTGAAAAGCTAGTTTTTTTTCTCTTTATTTTCAGGTCACAAATAGGGTCACATATGTTCAGAATAAATGATACAAATCTATCTTTTACCAACTTATTTCCTCACATTTCATCGACATCAGAGACACAGTGCCTTTAAAGCGAGAGTATTAAGATTGTGACGTATGGTCTCCCAGAAATATGAGGGCAATAATGATGATAACTGCAATTGTTTGTTCTTTTGGACAACGGGCAAGCCAGCATGCGGTCTCACATGAGGAATACACAAGATTTTTGGAGAATTTGTCTGGATATAAACTATAAACAGTCCAACAATACCTTCCAGCCTTCAATCAGTAATTTATTACAGAGCTCCAGATAAGGTGCGTATTGGCGTATTTTACGCACTTATTTTAGCAGAATACGCATTGATTATTAAAAGTGGGAGTGAAAATACGCATTGATTTTCAAATTGAATAGTGAAAATACTGTTGTAAAGTTGAAAATTTACTTAGTTGAGCTGCATAAAGCAAACAGTGTTTGCAGCTCAAATAAGTGAATTTTTAAATTTCTTTCATTTTTTATCATTTGTTCCCCAAGTTAATAAACAAATAAATAATACATTTGTAAAATTAAAAATTGCATTGAATTTGAAATATGGGGGTATAATACTCTTTGGATACAAAACTTATCTGGAGCGCTGTTATTATTTTGTTAGAATTACATGGTTATTTTACAAGCATAACTGAATCTGTATAATTCAATGAACAGTTAGATATGACCTTGAGTGAGTAATAATTGATTAATAAAGGCTTATAAAGTGTCCTCTCCATTTACCATTGTGTGTAAACAGCTATGGTTAAACTTACCGTCAAACATGACAATAGCTTGGACAACATGCCAAGCTGTCATGATGTATTTTGTTCCAACCCTAAAGCAAGTTCCGTACCCATTTGAATGTATTAGTATTCCCACAGATTTCATATTCTTATGCAACTTTTCCACATCGGATTCTGTCAGGGTATCGTCAGTTCTTTTCGTCAGTTCGCCGGCATGTGAAGACCTGATGGATGAAGTTGCCATAGTGTTTAACTCAGTCACTCTGCCATCTGTCTCATCTGTTCTCTCAGCTGTCGAAAATACTTGACAATGTTTAACCCCTTCAACACTACTGTTCAACGATTTTCTGACGACCTATGTTTTGCATATTAAACACATTAAATCTGGCCAAAAATTGGTGTCACTGTTTTACTATTCACGAAAAGGTATCTACTGTCTGTTCCACGTTTTGCTGCAGACGAACTTTTGGCTATTAAACACATTAAATCTAAAAAAGTACTTTTTTTTATCAATAACAAAAAGTCACCCTCCCCAAAAAATGTTATTTGATGAAATTCCATTAAATATTGATTTTATTGTGAAAAAAAGATTTTCCTATGGGAATTTAACATGGGGGCTAAAAATAGATTTTTTAAAATTGTGGACCGATTTTCAAAAAAATAACTTGTTTTCTTAGTTACATCATTTTCAAGCTACCTCGCCAGGTTTCGGAGTCAATTTCCAAAATGTTTCGCTTTTTGATCCATCACAAAAAGTTTTGGAAATTGACTCCCCATGTTAAAATTCCCATAGGAAAATCGTTTTTTCGCAATAAAATCAATAGTTGATGGAATTTCATCAACTAAATTTTTTGGGGGAGGGTGACTTTTTTGTTATTGATGAAAAAGTACATATTTTCAAATATTTTTTAGATTTAATGTATTTAATGGCCAAATGTTCGTCGGCAGCAAAACGTGGAACAGACAGTAAACTTAGATAAGCGTTGGGATTTAATGTGTTTAATGACCAAACATAGGTTGGCAGGAAAATGTACAACAAACATTGGAGCCCAATTTCCTAATATTTGCAAACGGTGTAGATCCTGATAAGCCAGCAGTATGTGCAGCAGACATGTGTAAAGTTTCAGATTGATTGACAGAAAGCTGTGAGGAGTTGACTACACAAACTGTATATAGTAGAGCAGCAGCTCCCGGCAAATATTGAGAGGGGTCAACCGGAAGTACCACATTACATGTTATATACCAAATTGTTCGTCTTGATGTCAGGAATTAGTAAACCAATGTTGCCATTGTGGCAACTTTGTGCCGGCTGAGATTATTTTTGGGTCAAAAGATTACTTTTTTGGGAAAAAAATGCTGAAAGCTGCAATCCGCAATATTTGAGAATAAATGACACTTATATAATGCACACAGGGTTCTAACATGTATAACTGACATACAGAAATTAAATTACAACCTTCTGTAACATATAAACCATAATTGGCAACTGACCGTTCCAAGATAGCACCAATTTCTTTGCATGTAAGTGTACTTCAAATTAACAGGTTATTTGACGCACACATATATAACATTCATGTATAACATTCAAGTTACTGTACGATATTTGTATATATACATGTTGTTCGTATTGCAATATACTATATTGGATGCAAACTTAAAAGTTTCATCATTGGGAGATGAAATCACCACACCAGGCGCGGATCCAGATGGGGGTGTCCAGACTACTGCCCTGCCCTAAACAAGCAAATCACAAATGTTCATAAACCGTATCCCAAATTTTATTCTGTGCTGCAATAAATAAGAGCGGCCATTGCACCAGCAGATAATGAGGATAGTCCGATAAATGCACTTGAACCAGGGCACGGCCCGCATGTCGAGCCCGCCGAGGCGTTTGATGGTCTCGGAGTGTATTTATATTGAAGTTTGAATTAAGGGTTGTGGAGATATAAGGTATGTAAAAGTGTTAACGCAAATTTGAAAGTCATTTGACCTTGATCTTGGGCATGTAGTGGAGGGGCACTTTGAAGAGAAGTGGCTTAGAAACGACTTCTGTTCAACCCAAGAGAGCAAAAGCAACGACTATGCTAGATTGATACATCATACCTTCCTGAACATGAATCCGGTGTCGGTCAATCAAATTAGGTGGGACAAGGTCACTTTTGGGGTCATTAAGTGCAAAGAGGTCAAACGAGTTAAAAACACATTTTATATCAGTAGATGTACATGTACGTGCATATCATGCTTGAAATATCAGATAAAGTTGTTTAAGTTGTTGAGTACTCTTTCTTAGGACATATATGAAACAATTCGGTTTTATGGTGGTTCAAATCGTTGTGTATTTTGCGATTTTCAAGATGGCCGCCATGTATCAACATTTTGTCGGCGTTTAGCACATACATTATGCATTTACATACATAGAAATACGTTTAGATAACTTATAAAATAACTTATAAAAACAATTCCCCACTGACAAATTCATATAAATACAAGATGGCCGTCAAATATTCACCCAGACGTGCAGTAAATGTGTGTGGAATAACAAAAATAAATAGCTACACTTTCATGAAATTTTATATTTCAGTTGTTTACCTTTTTTTCATTATTATTTCATGTGTTCTTTACAACACTGAATGCGTCCATGTAATATACCTATTATTTGACCATGTTGGGATATTCAAGATGGCCGCTAAGTATCGTTTAATCTCTTAGGCACTGTTGGTCGACATGATAGTAAAGAAATGGAACATAACTGAAAATGATATTTTTAATATTTTAAAAATGCGAGGCTTGTGTTCCAAACTGTACCGAATGATCTTTCGCCATACACAAATGTAAATCAAAGATGGCCGCCCACATTGATACAATTCGGACATATTAAGTAGGGTAGTCATCAACGACATAGCATATGCTACACCCTAAAATCAATGTTTCAGTGTGAATGGTAATTTAACGATGGGGTTAATTCTTGCCGGGGAGCGCGATATCCCTGGCTTGACCCTTATTCGCATGTTTAGCTTTCTTGTAGGCGAGAGTTGAATCTGGCTAATCCCGTTATAAGAGTAATACGATCAGTGCTGATCCTACTACGTCTATGGGGATGTGGGGAGGGGGGCTAAGTAACTTTAGCGTGGTGTATACCTGACAGTAGATACGGATTGTCTAATGTCAGGGCTGGATAGAAACTGTGTGCAAATATTCAGTTATCCGCCCCCATCCATGTAGATGAAATGAGCTGTTGATAGTCCGTTTAAAGCCATTAAACATTAAACCGTTTGGAAATCTATAATTTTATTTTTAACCCGACCATGATTTATTACCAGATCCGATTAAACCAGGGGGTCGGTGCAGTAGGAAGACCCCATCCCCCATCTCCCTCGTCTTGCCTTGATGTCCACTGTTTCATTCACTAAAATAAGAATTATTGTCAATACGTAGTCATTTTATTATATTGATGCAAGCAGTCGTATTATCTGCGCCGGACCCCCTAGCTGCCTCGGGCCATTCAAGCCCTCGAAAAGACTCCCTGCTTCAAAAGGTCTGGATATGGGATTGTTGCATACATCGAAACCATCAGATACCGGTACATGCAATGCGGATATTGTGTCATTTTCCATTATAGCGAAACCTACTATATATATATGAACAACGATAATCAATTTATTAATGCGGTACACGAAATAGTAGGCACAGCGATTGACATATCAAAGGGAAGTTGACAAATTCTGAACTTGACTGGCTACGTAACAACTACCGTTATTCACTTCCCACATAATGAAAGCAGCGTTTTTTCATAGCGAAGAAGTATGCTTAGCTTTTTGGATATGAATAAAAACCACGCCATTGCATCTTGAGATAAAAATAAGTATTATGCTAATGTCCAATGATATGGGAATATCCATTCTACTGCGTTTGCATACGTTATATTCCCACCATTTATACATCGACACATTTATTATTATAACAAAGTTGTCATATTGAAGAAATTAGCATGAACATGGAATACCAATAACTTGGAAACACTACACATGAACAGTGCGAGTGTGCTTGTCGGTGTAGCAAGAGACAAAATCAATTACCATACTTGAAAATTGGGGAATGATATAACATATACATATCGTATATTTGTAGAGTCAATGGTGTGATCATGGTCATCGAATCCGTTTATATACGACATATGATGTTGTTATTGCCGAAAATAAAATAACATTTGGATGACGTATCATTTAAGTAGTCATATGCCGGTAACCATGTACTAGGACATGTAAGTACATGTAAGAATAAGTTAATAACCGGTAATTTGTGAGCCATATTCACTTTACTCTTTATATCTACGCATTCAATACATGGTGTCATCCAGGCCATTACATCTCAGTTCATAAACGGCCTATGCTGTGTTTATTTACAACAAGAAACGAGGCAAAGCCACGAAGGCCAGGTTTTTTCCAAGCATAGACACTTGGATAACATAATTATACCCACTTTTTGTAGACTAGATGGCCGTGGCCTGCATGTCGCACCTTGGGGCGAGGCATGGACACTAAAAAAATAGATATAGTAGATGGAAAAACTTTAACCAAACTAGATTGGTCAGTAAGCGAGGCTTACGGAATACCCCCCGCGTGGGCCCAGGTGCCCCTAAAATATGTACAAATTTCCAAGTGTGTGGGCTTGTGACCTTGACTCTGGGATTAGCACGAGCGGCATGAACGTGAATTTGTGTCACAGGGTGGTAGAGGTCCATTGGAGCAATGAGTGTGTGAAATGTGAAGCAAATCCGAGCAAGGAAATAGAAGTTATAACCGATTTCTCTGATGTTAAGTTTTGTAAAGAGACTACCGTATAACCTCGAATTAACGCCCCGGAGGCGTTACATTTTACAAAAAGGGGGGGGGGGGCGTTTATTTGTCACAGGGTGGTAGAGGTCCATTGGACAAGAGTTGTGAAATGTGAAGCAGATCCAGCAAGAAATAAGTAACCGATTTCTCTGATGTTAAGTTTTGTAAAGACTACCGAATAACTCGAATTAACGCCCCCGGAGGCGTTACATTTTACAAAAGGGGGGGGGGCGTTTATTAGCCAGTAATAAAAAAAAAAAAAAAAAATTACCAAGGGCCGCCATTTCAAACACAAATAAGGATTATTTGTGTTTGAAATTGGCGGTCAATGGTAATATATTTTATTTTTTTATTTGGGGGGTAGGGGGTGGGGGGGGGTGGGGGGGGGGGGGGGGGGGGCGTTTATTAGCCAGTAAATAAAAAAAAAAAAAAAAGGGGGATGGGGGGGGGGGGGTGTTTATTAGGAGGGGCTGCGTTAATTCGAGGTTATACGGTATGTATGTGACGTTGACCTCGAGATCGAGCGGGATTTGTCACAGCATAATAAAATTATTATTTTTCAATCAATGAAAGAAATAGAAGTTATAAACATATTTCTCTGATGTTAAGTTTTGTAAAGAGACTAAGTAAGTGACCTTGACCTTGGCATCAGCGGGGGTTGGACAGTCGTAGATTTGTCACAGCATGATAGTACAACCTTAGAGGAATGCACAAGTGAAATAATAAGAATTATTTTCAATGAAGGAAATAGAGTTATAACTTATTTCTCTGATGTTAAGTTTTGTAAAGAGACTAAGTATTTGACCTTGACATTGGGATCAGCGGGGGTTGGACGGTCATGGATTTTGGCACAGCATGGTATTAGAGCCTTACAGGAATGCATGTGTGAAATATTAAGAATTTTAGATGAAGGAAATAGAAGTTATAACTTATTTCTCTGATGTTAAGTTTTGTAAAGAGACTAAGTATTTGACCTTGACCTTGGGATCTCAGCAGGGGTTGGACGGTCGTGGATTTGGCACAGCATGGTAGTAGAGCCTACAGGAATGCATGTGTGAAATATTAAGAACATTTAGATGAGAAGGAAATAGAAGTTATAACAATATTTCTCTGATGTTAAGCCTGACTTTAGGACGACGTATAGGTATTGAGACCTTGAACAATATCTGATTGTTATACGGACTAAGATTTACTTGACCTTGGGATCTGGGGGTTGGACGGTCGTGGATTTGGCACAGCATGGTAGTAGAGCCTTACAGGAATGCATGTGTGAAATATCAAGCATTTTAGATGAAGGAAATAGAAGTTATAACACTATTTCTCTGATGTTAAGTTTACTACGGACGGACGGACGGACTGACGGACGGACATTCTTACAGTACTATACTTATATGGCTTATCACATGTTAAATATTAACCACATAAAACGATTTTTAGCCACATAAAACGATTTTTTAGGTGGCTAATTGTAACCATTTACCCTATCCTTTACCAAGTCCATAACCCTGTGGGGCTAGCCACATAAGTTACCCTAATGTGTGCCCGGACGGACGGACGGACGGACGGACAACCTGACTCCAGTATACCCCCCCACAACTCGTTGCGGGGGGGGGGGGTATAAATAGAAGTTATAACAATATTTCTCTGATGTTAAGTTTACGGACTAAGTATTTGACCTTGACCTTGGGATCTGCGGGGGTTGGACGGTCGTGGATTTGGTACAGCATGGTAGTAGAGCCTTACAAGAATGCATGTGTGAAATATCAAGCATTTTAGATGAAGGAAATAGAAGTTATAACAATATTTCTCTGATGTTAAGTTTACGGACGGACGGACGGACGGACGGACGGGCGGACGGACGGACGGATGGACGGACTCCAGTATACCCCCCCACAACTCGTTGCGGGGGGTATAAAAAAATAATATAACCGGACACACGGACGGACGGACGGACGGACGTATACCAAAATGCCGACGATATCACGCTTTCCGCAAGCGGGCGCGACAATGATGATAAACACCCATGTGTAGTATGAAGGTAATGGGTGAAGCAATTAAGCAGATATAATACACGAACAAACTTTAACATTCAAAGTAATTTGACTGACATTGGGCACAGTGGCCGCACGTTGGGGGGTAGAATGAAAATATGGATGATGATAAACACCATGTGAAGTTTCAAGGTAATGGGCGAAGCAATTGCAGAGATATAATACACGAACAAACTTTAACAAAAAAATTCAAAGTAATTTGACCTTGACTTGGGCACAGTGGCCGAACGGTTGGGGGGTGTAATGAAAATATGGATGATGATAAAACACCCATGTGAAGTTTCAAGTAATGGGCGAAAGCAGTTGCAGAGTTATAGTATAAACGAAAAAAACTTTTAAAAAAACATTAAACCAGACGTACGTTAAAAAGTTAACGTTGAAAATGGCTAAGTCAATTACGTAGAAATAATAGGTGAAGGTAAAAACAATGGTCACATGTTGGATAGTTGTATGTGGTAGGCACCCCTTGGTTATGAAGCTGTGAAAATTTGGTGGTCCTAGGTGGTACAGTACCAAAGAAATGGACTTAAACACGAAAACTTAACATTGTAAACGCGAAAACTTAACATTGAAAATGGGTAAGTCGACTGCGCGGAAAACCTGGCTAATAAAATCGCGTTTAGATGACTTATAATATCAAGAAGTCATATACAGGTAGGCATGGACCATGTAAATAGGATGGATTTAATGATTCAGTATTTGTGAGTTACATATGTATGGATATTACACTATAATGCGATCGAGATCAATATGTTGTGAGTTCATGATGGAGCATATGTTGAGGTCATTCATGGGATTGTTTGGTATATAGAAAGAATAAAAGTTATAATAATGTACTATGCGGTAATAATGCATATGTATGTATATGTATCACAGTTATGAAGGGCACTGTTTCTGGGGAATACCAAACACTGTAATCCTATATGCTGTAGTCATATAATGTCTTTACATGGTATGTGCATAAGTGTCATAACTGTGTATTATACTTTCACAACCATATGTGTAATATAATATATAATAGTTTGCATGCATTAATATATTACTTTGTTTCAAATGAACATGATTGATTGTTCTATGCTAATTTAGAACTATATCAGAACGTTCCATCGTCCGTATCTATACACACCAACATACGACATAAACATAAGATCGTAGGAGACCAAACAGACACTTATTTCCACATGCACGTATTTGGGTAGTGCTATGTTAAATATATAGAGCATATACTTGTACACATATGTCTTATATGACGAAATTGCGATTAATTGATAACTAAAATACACAAATCAACAAAACAACAATTTTTCTGTGCAAAACCGCAATTCCCGTGACTGGATTTTCAACTAACCGGGTAAAGCGAAACGTGTAAAGCTAAACATTGACACATACCTGATTTCAGGCCTCTAAATCATGAGCATTCGTTACAACATATGTTTTATATATCTGGCACGCATAGACGCTGTCAATATTGATTTCAGTGCGGTTCAGGGGACGGGACTTTTGTCGATGAGAATACATTGTATATGTTAATTGAGAATATATTTCCATTTATCAGCGATGATTAAACATGCAGTCATACGGAAAGTTTTGCTGAAATATATAAAACTGCTGATCTGCCTTATACAGACATATGGTTATAGGGGACAATTATTAAATATTTCAGTGTAATTTAAAGGTGGGTATATCCACTCGTGGATGTATGTATAGTCACGGAAACAGAAACTGTAATAAATATTATTTAATAATTGTTGTATTTTACATTAATTGTTTAATTGCATGTTCTATCTTGGTATAATTAAGTCTAAAGTGATTGAAATGGCACGGTACTTACCCCCACACCAGCATATAACAGTTCAATATCTGCCTGTAATGCTCACAAGGCTGAACTATAGCATAATCGCAATACATAGTGTATTCATATATGGCATTATAGTGTAATTTACAACGTATATGATAACGTAAGACTCAATAAAATACAATATATTTAAAACAAATAGTACATATATTTTAAAATTCTGACTTTACAACGAGTGTAACCTAATTCGATCATCACCACGTGTATTATCAGCGAACTACTCGTATAAACACATGTAAATGTGTCCTATAAAGAAATGTAAAAGTAAATGAAAAGAAACGCACAATTACCATGGAGTACCACAATATATTAAAATAGCCTAAATGAGGCAACCATTTTGAATAAACAAAACTACAAATGACTTCAAAATCAAGTGTGTTCAACTTACCGATTTAACCGCCCAACATAATGAAGAAGTATAACTAAGTAAAGCTAAAGTAAACATTATATCCAATAACTTTCGAGTTTTTGAACAAATATGGCGGCCATCTTGAATTAAACACGCACTTTTGAGAAGTGCGTCAATATTGATCTATATTTTTAATATCATATCTCGGATGAAAATCAAACCAGCTAAGTTCCAAGATATGGTCCACCACAGTGTAGATAATGCTGACTGATATTAATGAATATTGGCGTCCATATTGGATTAATATGGATTTGATAGCCTCCATCTATGTTTAAAATTGATACATGGTACATGCACTGAATGACCCGAAGAATGACCTTGTCCCACCTTATTTGATTGACCGACACCGGATTCGTGTTCAGGATGATATAATGCATTGATTTAAGGTAGTCGTTGCTTTTGATCTCTCGGGTTGAACATAATTAATTTGCATGGGTACTTAACCCAAACCAAAATACTAGCTTGCGGCAAGCTTGCGACAAGGTTGCCGCAAGCTAACAAGCTGATCGCAAGCTAACTGTTAGCTTGCGCAAGCTTGCAACACATGTTTCCGATAGACCGCAAGCTTATAATTAGCTTGCAAGCTTGCGGTGTGAAGATTGCGGCAAGCTTGCAAGATCGCAAGCTTGCAGGAGAAGCTTGCAGTTGGCTCGCAAGCTTGTGGGATGAAGATCGCGACAAGCTTGCAAGCTCACAAGCTTGCAGGAGAAGCTTGCAGTTGGCTCGCAAGCTTGCGGTGTGAAGATTGCGACAAGCTCGCAAGCTCGCAAGCTCGCAAGCTCGCAGTTGGCTCGCAAGCTTGAAGATTGCGACAAGCTTGCAAGCTCGCAAGCTTGCAGAAGGTTGCAGTTGGCTCGAAAGCTTGCAGTGAGAATTGTGTGACAACTATACTATAGGCTTGCGATGCCTGTGAATTAAGACTGCATGTTGATGAACTGGTTTTTTTTTCCTCAAACATATAGTTCCCAAGCTCGCAATGCATGTGAAGTGCGATCATAAATATGTAGATGTACTTAAATGTATACTGTAAGCTTATCGGGAAGTAATTTAAGAAATTTTATTTTGTAGTTTCATTCTATTTATTTAATTGATGGTGTTTAACAGCCTATCAACAGCCAATATAAATGTATGCCGGGTTAACAGGGTAAAATCCCAGACTTCACTTGAAAGTAATATAATAGGATCAGCACTAATCTTACTACTTGTTTAATGGGTATAACCGTAGTCAAGTCTCAGGTAGCAAGAAAGCCAAAAATGTACCCGAGGGCCAAACCACCAGGGACATGTGCTCCCAACAACCCACCCACTGTTACATAATAGTCTTGATACACCACATTTCCACACAGACAAACATAATATCTATCACTATGCTAACATGGAACCAATAAAGTACCAACAGTATGCTATTTGGTACATTGATACAGTACATCGATAGTTCCACATTAGACACTATACTAATGGTGTACTTTCTAGCCGACTGGTCACCGTACACCATGAGTACACCATTGGTACAGTGATGATTCTTTGTTAACCATGGGTACACTAATAGTACAGTATCAGACTTTGTTCCTTTTCACTGATACACTGATAGTGACATTGTTGGACTTCGTTCTGCTCACTTCGTTCTGCGTATGGTACATTAATAGTAAAGTGTTGGACATTCTTTACTGGTACGCTGATAGTACATTGTTGGACTTCGTTCTGTGTCACTGGTACATTAATAGTAAAGTGTTGGACTTCTTTACTGGTACGCCGATAGTACATTGATGGACTTTGTGCATTATGACGGGTACCTTGTACATTAATAGTACAGTGTTGGACTTTGGTCATTTTCTATGGTCCACTGATAGTAAATGGTTATATTTGTTCATTTTCACTAGTACTACAATGCTTTATTATTTTGGTTGGGTCTCTTTTGACCATTAGCCTAATCATGTAAACTAGCTGAAGATATAATATGATGGGAGAAACATTTTGATGCAAACAAAATAGCATGTATTATAGAGTGTTACAGCGACATTCCGAAGGTCAAGGTCATGTCAATGGGGGTGGGGGTGGGAGTGTGTTGCACACATTCAGGTGGAGCATGTACCTAAATATTGAAGCAATTCTTCAAGTAATATTTAAGATATTACATGATGGAGTAACTATTACAAACTTTTTAACAGACACGCATCGTCGAGAATGCTGCGAAAAATATGGTTATGACAAGAACAAATGACAAAGATCATACACAAACAAGTATCCATGGCAACACAGAATTGTGACATTGTGTTATCATACAACATAGATTGCGTTTGGCGTACGCTGCAGCCAGCAATTGCACATATGTACCCAGTATGTAATGCGATGTACATGTATGTAAGATATTATGATGGTGGAACATGGAAATTAGCACGACATACTTGCTCATAATGTACTACATTGTATACGGTATCAAGATTTAACGGCCACTCTAATATAATTGGGAAACATAATTGTAATCAAAATACTGATAACTCGAATTCAAATTATTGGTCACAATTACATGTTTTCCTATACACATGTATAGTATAACTCTCGTCAACTCAAATTTTCGCAAAGTCATACTATTTCCTCAGTCTCTTGAATTTTGAGTAAACAAGTGTAGATTGTATTTGTAATCAAAGCATTTTGATGATTTCTCATAATTATGTGGCTGTAACTGGAGAAATGAGGCTTCTGGCACTTCTGGCTAGTGTAGCTCCTCATCCAATAGCACACTCCTGTAGTCGATAACAATGTACATTGCTTGTTAGAAGCATGACGGGTGTTTCATTCATGGAATGGCGAACAGTGCAGATTCTGATGAGACTCTGATCTGGATAAACACTGGTCAGAAAACCCATAAGCCCCACTTCTCCAGTCACATCCACTTATGAAACACTTGTACAGATGAACTGATTCCACAGCTAACAGTATTTGAAGTCTCAAATAACCTTCCATATTGCATCACAGTTTTTTTCCTGGATAATATATTATTTACGGAACACATTTTAATATTCAATATAAGTTCTGTAAACCACAGGTGTTTGAACAGATGGTCATTATTTTGGTGTCATATTGATATTTGGGTGGATTTTGTTGGTTTGGGGTAATTTACAAATAGTTTTGTGCAACTACTATAATTCTCAAACCTTACATATGATAGAACTCGCCAATTAGATTGTTGTCATCTGCTGATTTTTTTACTTCATTTTTCTAAATATAAAATCATGTTTCAGCAGCACAGTAGAATCTGCTCAGTTTTAGACAATTTTAATGTGCTGCCAAAACATGATTTTAGGAAGAAACAAGAATACAATTCCAAATAAGCAGAGGACAATTTTTTGTTTCCAGCACATTACATACACAATTTTAATACACTTACACATAAAAAACAAGCATAATTAACATACAATAACACACAGTCCACTGGCCAAAAGACTGACAGACAGGCTGACAGACAAATGGACGAGTATGCATGCACATATGGATTGCGTCTGTAGAGAGATGGAGGCCAAAAATAAGCGCCTGAATTACAGACATACAACAACAACAACAACCGCTCGTTTTAAAACAAAGGATCAATTATTTTTATCTAAAAAGTAATTTCTTATGTAAATTATAATCAAAACAACAGTAAGAGATTTCATAAACACATAAACTAAACTTCTAGAAATGATTGAGACTTATTGTTGTCGCTTAAATCAAATAAGGTAAGGATTTCCAAATAATTATGAAAAAATTAACCAATAACCGACTGGATCCATTAAACAACTGTGATATTGGATTTCCAATATTGAAGTTAATACATGTTAGTTATGCATATTAGCTTGATGAGTACATAACTCTTAATTACATTTCATTACACTGCATTGCATACGAGTTATGACCGAGTGGTCTTTCCAAATGTGCGTTTGAAGCATTCTTTGTTTACTTTCTACTTTGTGGGGAGTGTCCGAAGAATTTTGATAATACACACTTTATAAGGTAAGTTTATTGTAATATGTTTGTGTCATTCTGTAGAACTGTCTCTCAATAACAATATAGCAAAGTATGAATGTCAACACCCTGCATGTTTTTATCACGGCCTGCATTTGAGGGTGGCACGATTTACCCAAATCTACCAAAATCTTACCCAACTGCGGCAGCACGATTTACCCAAATCTACCCAAATCTACCCAAATCTTACCCAAATCTTCATTAAAAACAACTTTTATTATTATATTATATACTATTTCTACCATATATCGTTAGTATGTCATATGATATGAAGTTTTTAGAAGAAAAAACGAAGAAGAAAGCACATATTTCCGCGGTAAAGCGACCGATATAGTATTATTAGAAAGGGAGACTACCGTGATCGTGCATCATTAATTATGTGTCAGTTGTCTAACTTTCAATGTATCATCGCTTATAGACTGTGACTGAAGAAATGGAGTTTATGTGCTTTGTGACCAGTGTAGATGAGGCTTGGCTCGCAAATAGTATCTTTATATCAGTGCGGATCCAGGCCGTGCATCGAGCGGTCTACACTGTTCGCCGTTATAAATAATTGTTGAATGTTGCTATTTCCGGTTTAATCACGGTATACACCTTTTGTTTTTCTCCGGTCTACACTGTTCGCCGTTATAAATAATTGTTGAATGTTGCTATTTCCGGTTTAATCAAGGTATACACCGTTTTATCCGGTCTACACTGTTCGCCGTTATAAATAATTGTTGAATGTTGCTATTTCCGGTTTAATCAAGGTATACACCGTTTTATCCGGTCTACACTGTTCGCCGTTATAAATAATTGTTGAATGTTGCTATTTCCGGTTTAATCACGGTATACACCGTTTTATCCGGTCTAACCTAAAATTAGACAATTTGTTTATGCACCACTGCGTGACAAAGCCATACGTAAACTTTGGACAAACAACAATTCGGAGTCTCTAAATAATCGGCTGAAACAGGTTGCGGACTGGAAACAACATGGAGTAATGGAACTCGTAGACATAATTGGAAAAGTTGCAAACATTCAGTTGTTAAACTTACGTAGGGCGTTGTATGGTGCAGGTAATTACAAACTTGTCGACAGCGCCCGTACAATTGTGCCCGACGTATGGCATTCAAAAACACAAGCGGATAAGGACAAACTATTTTACAAATCACTACAAGTTCAGATTACACATAAACAATTACAGCCAGAATCGAATACCATTTCGGCAGGTCTGACAAAATTCCAACTGATAAAACCTAAAGTTACGGTTGGAAAAAAACCTGGACAACGAAGACGACAGAAAGCGGAACGGACCAATGAGCATCGATAGACGTTACCTATGGGACAATGTATATGTACACACGTGCTCATTTATCTGTTGGATGTTACTACATACTAATGCAAAGTGTAAACATGTATTTATTATGATGATGATGATTTAGAATTAGAATACAAATGCTCCCCGAACATTGTTCTGTTATTTATCACAATTTATCCAAGTATAATTATGTTGCGTACATGTGCCTTGAGAAATGGGGTTTATGGGTTTTGCTACCACTGTTTATCTCCTGTTATATACAGTGGTCTCAATACCCATAATTCACATTGATTGATTGATTGATATGGGTTTTATTGATTGATACAAACAATTGAGTAATTGACGGATTGATTGATTGATATGGGTTTTATGTCAGTTCAATATTATGGTCGTACATAGACAAGAATGGAAACATACAATTGAGTAATTGACTTGATTGATTGATTGAAACAAACAATTGAGTAATTGACTGATTGATATGGGTTTTATGTCAGTTGAATATTAATGTCGTACATATGGGACATACAAATGGGACAAACACTGAACTTGAACATGATCATGTCATGTTTAATATTGGAATGACATGTATGGAGTCCTCGGGAACAACAGAATAATGACATCTGGCAGGAACTCACTAGAACTTCCACCACCAGCATTGTTCTGGAATAAATTATACCAGCATTACTGGTAAGAAAACATGCATGTGGCTATGACTGGAGAAATGGGGCTTATGAGGTTTTGCGACCAGCGTGGCTCCAGATCAGCCTGTACATCCTCACAGTCCGATCAGGATCTGCATTGTTCGCCATTCCACCAATGAAACGCCCTTCATGATTCTAACAAGCAATATAATTTATAATCTGGCTACAGGAGTGTGCTATTTCATCTGGTCTACAATGGTCACGAATCCCATAAACTCCATTTCTGCCGTCACAGCTTCAAATATGCATGTTAAATAAGCGAATAATGCAGTGTTTTCCCTGATACAAAATTCGATGGAAATTCTGTACACATATTATTATAAAAACACACACTGTCGCCAAGGATGTCAACATTAGAGAGGTTCTGCTTAATTTGTATTTAATGTTATTTAAATAGAAAATAATCCTTCCCATTTAGCCATTTTAAAGTGGATTATCTTTCTTGGATTCTTAGAAATAGGAAATTACGGTAATCTCCCTTTGTTTCGAAATATTTCAATTTTGCACCAAATCATTAAAATGGGCCATGGTACGAGCAAATTAATGACAGATATTATGTATGTACACTACAAACATCGTTATTATGATGTATATAGCTGTATTTATTAACACATATAGTAATTACGTGAAGATTTGGGTAAGATTTGGGTAGATTTGGGTAGATTTGGGTAAATCGTGCCACCCCCCAAATCTACCCAATTCTTCATATAATTACTATATGTGTTAATAAATAAAGCTATACACATCATAATAACGATGTTTGGACTGTACTTACATGATGTATGTCATTAATTTGCTCATACCAGGGCCCATTTTAATGTTTTGATGCAAAATGAAAATAAATATTTGTATATGAAATAAAGGGAGAGTACCGCGATAAACTTAATACTAGGAAGCCAAGGAAGATAATCCACTTTATAATGGATAAACATGCTAAATGGGAATGATGATGTACATAAATACTTGTTGAGGCTATACCTCTAGGGAAATTTGCAATCACAGTCTGATCAGGGTCTACACTGTTTTCCATCTTGTACATACTGACTGTATACCGTATGTTTATATATAGCTTCCTGTGTGAGTTTTGAAATGTATATCTGTAAATTAAATTGCAATAACTAAACTATATATGTTCAGAAGTCATTTTATGCTAATAAAAACATTTATTCAATGCATTATACTTTGTTTTTAACTATTTCAAAAAGATGTTGGCATATAATTACTCGGCGAAATAAATATTGCAATACTATGGAGGTGACCGGTTAGACAGTTGGACTAGTATATGTGCCATATGAAATCATGATCGATGACAACTTAGCGTTAGACAACTGAGACATAATTAATGAGTCTCGATCACGGTAGTCTCCCTTTATAATAATGCTATATGTATATTAAAATCGGTTTCCCGCGGAAATATGTGCTTTATTCTTCCCTTTTTTCGGTCAAAATGTGCTTATTGAATGATATACTAATGATATATTTTTGAAAACGTATATAGTATAATCATAAATGTTATTTTTAATGAAGATTTGGGTAGATTTGGGTAGATTTGGGTAAGATTTGGGTAGATTTGGGTAAATCGTGCTGCCGTGCTTTTGACGTGCGTCCAGCATTTGTGTAAGTATTTCATGTACCAAATATCTCAACCCTAAGTCTGACAAACTTGAAACTTCACATACCTTATTATCATCATCCTTATTTTAATTCTATAGCCCACCAATGCAGATCCCATGCCCAAGTTCAATGTCAAATTGGTTAGAAATGTGCGTTATGAGTTTTTTTGTAAAATCTGGATGAATATCTCCACAACCCGAAGTCTTGATTGACTTGAAACTTCACATACCTCGTCATCATCCATATTTTCATCCAATAGCCCAGCCGTGGCTACCATGCCCAAGGTCAATGTCAAATTACTTCGATACAAGTTTTTAACTACCCAATATCAATACTTCTTTATCACCATCCATATTTTCATCCTATAGCCCACCCATGCAGACCCCATGCCCAAGGTCAAATTACTCTGAAATTTGTGTTAAAGTCTGCTTTTTAATTGCGTACCCAATACATGCGTATCTCCCCAATCCGATTGCTCTAACCAGATACATATTCATATGTACTGGACCATCAAATACCTAGAAAAGAGGTATTATACAAGCATATTTGTTTTCTCCTCAATCCTCCAATACTATGTGTATATATGACATGTGTTTATCCAAATGAAATAAACTACCGTACATGTATATACTGTTTAAACTATAAATACCCCGGCGGGCGTGATATGCTGGCTGTTGCCATCTAGTTTCTATTTTATTTTATGTGCGAACTGTAAATGCTATTACGCACATTTTTACTGTGTAATGTGGTGTTGCGATATAGTGCAACCTGTTGCCAATAAAGCGGAAAACGTGCAGCTAAATATATGTTGTCAAATTCAATGATTTCTTGATCTCACTGAAATGACCATTGAGCTAATAAATAATGTTAATAATTGATAGAAATATGTGCATACTGGTGAATGTATGCAAAAACTTTTATTAAATTGATTAATTGGCATTTGTAAATAATTGATAACTCACCTGTACCAAATTATAATAAAATGTTTGTAATTTTCAACATGTTGCAGAGTCCTCACAATATGTACCGGCTGGCCAGGCGCAAGAATGTTGGAGTCATGAGAGGAGATTCAGTGATCGTGAGTTTCAACATTATATAATTTTATGTATGCTGACCAATCAAATAAAGGAAAACATTACCCTTCAACATGTTCAACATACTACATAATTATGCCCATGGTATAATAACGGAGTATGTCTGTAGAACTATTTACAGGTTTAAGAATGTTTGCACGCATTCCAGAATTGCAATATTACATATAAATAGGCGTAAAATTACTAGACATACTGTAGTCAAAAGAACCTTTTGTACATTATTGACAGCTGCATATTTTATATAAAACAGTCTTCCACAAAGTAGCGACAAAACAGAATAATGACATTATCATATATAAATAGACAAGTGGACTATCCTTTATTTATTAGCCATTTTGTTGCGTCAAAAAGTTTGTAAGAGTTTCTCCAGTTACAGTCCAGTATGCCACGGGGGCATATCCATGCTTTACAAACATAATGTCTAGCTTTTGCTTAAATTTGGGTAAAACATTAACACTTAAGTACTATAATATATTTCAGGAACGTGAACATTTTGCTGACAGTGCCAGTGGGTCACAAGAATGGGAGAAGCGGAGACCGTGAGTACTTCTATTACAAAATCCACAATGATTCGGTGCATTCAGAGGGATGGGTTGTGGCCTAGGGGTTAGAACGCCTTAACTTCCAATCCGGAGGTTGTGCGTTCAAACCTCGCCTAGGGCATAAAAAAATACTTCCATAGTTTTTCCATCCCACTCGTATGTCGGACTGTGATCCCATTTCTATATGACCTTAGCTGTTGCTGGTACGTCACTTTCATTGTAATACCGCTATTAAAGATAAAATGTATTGCAAAATCCCTGATACAATATATCATATTGTCTGCTGCGTAATGTGACCTTGCTGTTGAACGGATGTGAAAACTAATAAACAAATGTACAACACAGTAGCCACGCTTTTTTTTTCGAAATTATTCAATTACTACTTAAATGAACCTACATGTACGAACAAATACGACATGTGAACAAAGGCCAGATTTTTCTCTTCCCATGGCTGGTCTTTGTTCACAGGTGTGACTGTATATATTTGTATGACCTGTATGTGTATGTCAATATTTCAGAGCGGTGGAGTGAAGAATGTTCAGCTATTGACAGAATTTCCAGTGTACTTGACACCAACGCAACTGTCCGTAGCTAACCACAAGGCAGGAGGAAATCCAAGAATCCAGTATTAGCAGAGTTATGGTCCTTGACTTAGAGAAACGTGACGATTTTCAACTTGTGTCGCAGAGTTATGGTCCTTGACTTATTGAAAAGTGGCGATTTTCAACTCGTGTCCCGCATAAACTGAAAAAACTATTTGAGCTACAGTCATGAAAACCTTTTAGGAATACATGTATTTGTTATCATTTCAAGCTGCGCACCTGGGGTTTTAGCTGCGGTTTCATACAGAATTCAGAGTTATGGCTCTTAATTCAGTGAAAAGTGGCGATTTTCAACTTGTGCCGCACATAACTGAAAAACTATTTGAGCTACAGTCATGAAACATTATAGGAATGTTTATCAACATGTGGAGTTCTGCATCATGCAAGTTTGATGTGGATTCATAGAGTGTGCGTGGAGTTATGGCCCTTGACTTCGTGAAAATTGCTGATTTTTTTTAACTTGTGTTGCCGGTAACTGAAGCATGAAACTATATAGGAATGTTAATCAACATGTATAGTTGTGCACGTGCGATTTTGTTTGCGGAATCATCCAGTAAGGATGGAGTTATGACCCTTGACTTAGAGAAAAATTGGCTATTTTGTCCACCACAAATTTTGTGTCGCGCATGTTAGTTAAGAGTTGCGAAATTTTACAGGAATGTTTGTCATTATGTGCAGTTGTGCACCTGGGTTTTTTTATGCGGATACGTGTAGTATTGGCCGAGTTATTGCCATTGGTCACTTTGTGTCAAGCCCGCTTTGCGGAAAGTGAGACATAGTGATCACAATGACGTAGGGCGTTCCGTCCGTCCGAAATCGTGTGTTAAAGTTTTTAAATACCTTATATCTCTGCAGTCATAAGTCACATTGACTTGAAACTTCATATGCTTATCAGTCATGATCCATATATTCATGCTGTATCCCACTCATGCGGACCCTGTGCCCCTATGTCAAGGTCAAATGACTTGAAGTTTGCGTTAAAGTTTCTGTCAAAATTTGCGTTAAAGTTTTCACACACCTACTATCTCTGTAACCGTAAGTCAGATTTGCTTGAAACTTTGTATGCTTATTGGGCATCAAACACTTCAAATAAATACACTCTTGAGACCATCAAATGCCTCGGCGGGCTCGACATGCGGGCCGCGGCCATCTGGTTTATTTTGTTACCTTGCGCAGAAAAACAAGGTACAATGTAGCTACATATATGCTGTTTTTGCCTTAAATTAAATTCAATTTTACAAGGCCCGATAACATGCAGTGTTTGTGTGGGCATATGTTTTTCTCTGAAAAACAACAATTTAGCTCTCCATTTGTTAAGTATACACCGATGACTTAAATATATTACATCTGAAGACATTAATACATCACATGCAATATTGTATTGTTTTAGTTATTAATTATTCCATCTTCCCAGTAACAGCTTTGTACATTACCTCATTATCTAATGGATTTTCTACCCCTATTCTTAAATGACTGATGTGGAATGGACCTGGCACCAGGTCAGGATATTCCAATTTCAGGGCTGATATATTTTGTGTAAATATTCAGTTCTGATTTTGGGAATTTCCCTCATTATGAACAGGTTAAATACGGGATAGTCTAACCCGTCCAATAAAATCAAGCAATCCCGATTCATTCCATATAACCCCGATTCATGCCATATAAGGCAAGCTTGCGACTAGCTTGCGGCAAGCTTGCGACTAGCTTGCGGCAAGCTTGCGACTAGCTTGTGCGGCAAGCTTGCGGCAAGCTAGCGGCAAGCTTGCGGCTAGCTTGTGCGGCAAGCTTGCGGCAAGCTAGCAGCAAGCTTGCAGCTAGCTTGCGGCAAGCTTGCGGCTAGCTTGCGGCAAGCTTGCGGCTAGCTTGCGGCAAGCTTGCGGCAAGCTTGCGACTAGCTTGCGGCAAGCTTGCGACTAGCTTGCGGCAAGCTTGCGACTAGCTTGCGGCAAGCTTGCGGCAAGCTTGCGGCAAGCTTGCGACTAGCTTGCTGCGCGTTTCAATTGCGTGCTTGCAGCAAGCTTGCGGTAACCTAACCGCAAGCTTGCATTCTTAGCTTGCCGCAAGCTAGTCGCAAGCTTGCAGAATAAGATTGCGATTTTTGTTTGGGAATTGCCCCCCTACTAATGTGGGCTGCATGGGTGGGCTATAGAATGAAAATATGGATGATAATAAAGAATTATTTGAAGTTTCAAGTAAATCGGAGTAATTAAAGTGTTGTGGAGGGAGATATAAGGTATGTAAAAACTTTAACAGAAATTTCAAAGTCATTTGCCCTTGACCCTGGGCATGTGGACCACATGGGCAGGCTGTAGAATAAAAATATGGATGATGAAAATGAAGTATTGGATGTTGGAAGTAAATCGGAGTAAATGTTGTGGAGATATAAGGTATGTAAAAACTTGAACACAAATTTCAAAGTCATTTGACCTTAACCTTGGGCATATGGACCACATGGGCAGGCTATGGAATGAAAATATAGATGATGAAAAAGAAGTATTGGAAGTAAATTGGAGTAACAATTGTGGAGATTTAAGGTATGTAAAAACTTTAACGGAGATTTTATAATAATACAAATTTCTAAGTCATTTGACCTGGAACTTGGGACAAAGGGGCCGCATGAGTGGGACACAGAATGAATATATGGATGATGCCCAATAAGCATACAAAGCTTCAAGCAAATGTGACATCCGGTTACAGAGATAGTAGATATGTGAAAACTTTAACGCAAATTATTACAGAAACTTTAACGCAAATTCTGACAGAAACTTTAACGCAAACTTCCAAGTCATTTTACCTTGACCTTGGGGGCACAGGGGCCGTATGAATGGGACACAGCATGAATATATGGATGATGACTAATAAGTTTATGCAGTTTCAAGTCACTGTGCCTTAGGACTGCAGAGATATAAGGTATTTAAAAACTTTAACGCAGATTTCGGACTGACGGACGCACGCACGGACGTCATTGTGATCATTATGTCTCACTTTCCGCAAGCGGGCTCGACAAAAATGGATCAAGATGTTAACAAAGTTTGCGGAAGAGAGGCTTGTTGACCAAGACGATGGAAAAAATCGAAAAAGCCTGTATGACACATTAGTGCGGTCAGTTCGGAAAGCAATGTCTGAAATCAGAAAGTCAGTTAAAGTTAGTAAAGAAGAATAATGTGAGTATGGACTAAAAACTAATGTATTTTGGCTGTCACAGCCAAGACAAAAAGTTACATTAGCAAGAAACATGTCTTTTGAAATGCGCCAGTTCCATTCCATGTTTACTGAGGATGGTGCATTAAATGGACAGTAAAATCACAGCCTTTCTCATGGCTGGAAGGAATATAAACATCTGAAACAGTGAATACTGTAACAGCATGTGATGCCATCGTATTTGATGGGCATGCCTGCATCCAGATGAATAAATGGCGATGGTGCTCTTCAATTTTATTTTGAATCGCAGTAGTCTCTAACAATGACATTCCTGTTCAGAAAATTAATGCAGTGTTCGAAAATATTTTGACGACAGCATCAAGGACCAAACGCGTGAGAAACGAACATGGGGCGAGCAAGGAAGTGCTATAAACGAGCGACCAGAAATCCGGATCCCACCAAACTGAACACAAATTCTCAGTAATTGCATGAATAAGTCTGCACTTGTACAGTATTACACAAGGTACAATTGTACCTTGCTGGCTGAAAATCAAGTTCTGTTTATCAGCGGAGGTCAGGAATATATAAGGTCGTTAAAGTAACGCCGTCAAGTGTTAGTGGGGTCCCAGAGGTACATGTACTGTCCATTCAAGAAGAAGCCGACACGAGAATGATACTACACTGTGTCAAAGCGTCTGATGGGTTCAGAAACAATTGTAGTATGCAGTCCAGATACTGACGTTCTTGTCCTCATTCACCATCGTCCAGAATTAGCTGCAAGCAGACTCGTCTTCTTAACAGGTCGTACTGGGAAGCACGCACATTTAGTGTTGTATATTCCTGTACATGAAATATATGACAACATGCCTCCTCCACAGCGAAACATACTTCTGCCAATGTATTGTCTAACACTACTCGGATGTGACACTACTAGCTCATTCTTTGGTCATGGAAAGAAATCGGCCTTCTGCATGCTGAAACAAGCCAGCTGAATAGGATTCATTCGCAACATTAAGAACTACCGAGGAAGTGTCCAAATATCAACTTGTTCACAGTATGATGTTTGTCGGTGATATGTATGGGAAAACAGACTGTATGTCACTGAATATGTTGCGTGAGAAAACAGAAAAGAATGTCACTGGAAAAATGCTGCCTCCGACCGAAACAAGCTTTGGTCTCCTTGTCCACATGTGGTCATATCAACTTATGATATGGCGCAAGGCTAACATTCCAAATATTGCCGTGCAAGACCATGTTGGATTGGGTTATAAACGAACAGAAAGGGACACACCTCAGCCTTAGTTTGTGAATGTACAAACTCCAGCACAGAAAGATGCACGTGCGTACACAGTGATCAGGTGCATAAGGTGTTGAAGTGGACGATCCAGAAGATATTGTGTGTTCGAATCCGTTGACAACAGAACAGTTTTAACTGCTAAATGTGCGGATTCACGACATGGATAGTGAGTACCGGTATCTGCAATGTAATGACTAGACAGAAAAACATGCATACTGGCTACTGAATTCGTATCTCGTGAATGACATGTGTAGATAGTATCTATTATCTAACGTGATGAACATTATTGCACGAGATTATAGTCACAAAATATTTACGCTGCTCCTAAAATGAATGTGTCTGCTCATGATCTGACAAGACCGAGTTTATCTCACCTTTCAATAGTGTATGCCTTCACCAGCATGTGTATTAATGTACCGGTATTGTGTCATGTCATGGCAAATGTAAGTATTGCACTGGTCTAAAATATAATTAGCTCCGTTTATCATGATGCATACGTGTAATAAGATGTAATCGAATATGGCTTCAAAACGCTTCTGTGGCAACACAATGGTAAGGTTTGAACAATCACGTACACTAAATTCATTCAGTGTTTCTATTAACACTATAAATCGCTTGGTAGAACATATGACGCCATGATGTTTGCTGTGTTGATGGTTGTATCTGGCAACGTCGCAGATGACGTCCCGTCAAACGTACATTAATACCATTTAATTGGACCAATTTAGTCACCCGACTCACGAATATTGATGAGGTCTCATGCATATTCATGAATTAGTTAGCAGGAGAATTTGAATTTGTTTCTTGGTTTCATGAATTTCACTGATTTTCAGATCACTAAACCATATTAGATAAGAAGTAAATATTCCATGGTGGTATGTATTGTCCCAGATAAATACCTCGTAGATGGAGCTTGAACTTAAAACTTTACTACTGTCACTTTTTTTCAACCAACACCAGGTAATTATCTGGGACAGATAACATGGATAAGGAGGCATTTATTCATTAAATATACAGAACAATCATTTATATTTTAATACAGTTGGTTAGAGGAATTACGTCAAGGTTAATTAAGAATAGGTGGTACCCTATATGTTTTGCCTTGTCCGTCCGTCCGTCCGTCCGGGCACACATTAGGGTACTTATGTGGCTAGCCCCACAGGGTTATGGACTTGTTAAAGGATAGGGTTGGTTACAATTAGCCACCTAAAAAATCGTTTTATGTGGCTAAAAATCGTTTTATGTGGCTAATATTTAACATGTGATAAGCCACATAAGTACCCTAATGTAAGAACGTCCGTCCGTCCGTCCGTCCGTCCGTCTCTCTGTTCAATTTTGTAAGAGTTTCTTAAATCACCAATAATTTCTGTTTGCCTTCAGCTAATATCTTCATATTGCACACATGCATTACTTTGTAACTGTACATCATTCCACATTAATACAATTACCCTCGTTACTGATCATACTTATGTCCGTCTGTCTCGTTATATATTTGAAGTTTTTGTAAGAGTTTCTCAAATCACGTATAATTTCTGTTTGCCTTCAGCTAATTTCTTCATATTGCCCACATGCATTACTAAGTAACTATACATCATTCCACATTAACATATGACCCTCGCTACTGATCGTAGGTCCGTCCGTCTGTCTGTTTATTTATTTGAAAGTTTTGTAATAGTTTCTCAAATCACGTATAATTTCTGTTTGTGTTCAGCTAATATCTTGATATTGCCCACATGTATTACTTAGTAACGATACATCCTATCACATTTATACAATTACCCTCGCTACTGATCGTATGTTTGTCTGTCTGTCTGTTTTTTTATGCTCGTGAGAGATCATAGAGTTACCGCTTTGCCCGGCGTCTGGCATCTGCCGTCCGAGTTTTACTTTATAAAGTTTTTCAAATTGCTATATATATCTCTGTGACTGCTTGGGTTATCAGCTTGAGTACTACACTAATACCCAGGGTGAAGGACTATGAATTTCAATCCAGGCATCATCTTTAGAATAATTGTACAAAATATTAGTCAATAATTATAACTTGTTGTACATCCAGAAAGGTCCGAGTTTTAATACAACATTTGTTAATCGAGTTGATCTGTTGGAGACATCTACTGTTTGTATTGCAAAAAAACACGGCTGCTACCTATGTATTGTAATGTTTAATATTTAAAATATGTGACCAGCCATTGTGTTGTCACAAGTACGCTATGTACGTAGATATGTGTAGACTAATGGTGCTTATATGGAGACCGACCCACACATTCGGATATTAATATTTTGCCGAAAAGAAATTTAATGCAAATTTCATGGAATCAGTATCTGCTATATATGCATGCACAATGGTCACCTGAGTTTGGTGGTCAAAGTAGTCAGACATGCTCTTGGAGCTCTGACAAATTTGCAACGTTAAGTTTATGAATGTGCTAAGTTTGTGACCTTGACCATAGTTGGTCAAATGTGAAATTTGACCTCTACTTGACCCCCCAGGCCTAGCCCATTATTGATCCCCGGGTCATCATGTTAACAAATCTGAAAGAGCAATGACTATCGATCATTTCTGACATGTTTCGTCGAAATCAGTCTTGTGGTTAGTGAGAATTGTTTTTAAGAATTTGACCTACCTTTCTACTGCAGCCATCTTGGATATGCCACGACGTCCATTTTAAACAAATCTGAAAAGCAGTAATGCATGGACCATACCCGTGAAGTTTGGTCAACCTCGGCCCAGCGGTTCAGAAGAAGATGTAGGAAGTGTTGACGGACGGACATATGCATGACGGACGGAAGATGGACAGACGAAGAGTGGTAACAATATAAAAAATATCAGGACTATCAAGCTATTGCTAACACATCTCATCTATTATTACTTAGATATCAATTTTTGCCTAGAAATTGCCTTATGTGCCTACAGCAATAACATACACAGTCCAGGCTGATACGGCGTGTTTTCCAGTCTGATACTGAAACTTCTGGTCTGATACTGCCATTTTTAGTCTGATACCATCGTTACTAGTCTGATACTGCCGTTTCCTGTCCGATACCATGTCTCGCGCGCGTAATAAACCAGTTCCTTTGGGCATGCGCATTCCGTATGTTTACTTTATCGGCTGCGTAAATTTTGACAGATGCCGGGAATTTAAATTTGTAGGCTCTGTATTTCATCATTCAATCATGGATAACGGTATATATTTTAATATAGGATTATCAAAACTGCCGGATGATTGATATTGAAATTGATATATAAGTAATCTAAGTAATAAAGACGTTAATACGTGTCTTGTTTGATATCGGCCTAGGTATCGTCCCTCGGTAACTTGCTATCAGCCTTCGACCTTCGTTCTCAGGCTGATACCAAGTTACCTCGAGCCGATACCGAGGCTGATATCAAACACGCCAAGTATTAACCTCTAAGTAACTAGTACTAGACAAAAATGTGTTAATGCAATATATTTTGCATGTAGATGAATGGGAATTTTTCAGGAATCTGGAACCTATTCCAATGGGAAACATTTTACACTGGCGCGGAGTGCAACAATAGTGAGTACTGTCTTACTGTTTTGTGCTTGCATCAACTTGTCCACGTCTGCTCTGATGCCACACATGTCTGCTCTGATGTCACTCACAACCGTCAGAATCTGCGTCAACTTGTCCTCAGAATGGGCCCATCCTCTCACTTGTGGACAAGATCTTTTGATGTCATTAACAGAATATATCGCAAATATTTTTCACGAGATATCGTACATGTTCTTAGGTATAAAATTGCATGGCGTATCTCATATGATTCAATGGCTGACAAAGACGTGAGCAAACGGCTGCCTGTGTATATATTTTGGGAAAAAAGAGGAAACAAGGATGTAGTAAAAACATGAACACCAGAGGAGAATGTGACATTGAGTTCATGTGTTTTAAAAAAATTGTGCTATTTTTAGATGGCGGTCATCTTGGATTAAGCGATGACTCTCATTTTACCAAATCTGAAAATGCTTCACCCAAGGATCTTAACTTCCTATGAAGTTTGGCCAGCATCGGCCATGTGGTTCCTGAGAAAATGACGTTCAAAATCTCGAATAAATGGACCTTTTTGTGGCCATCATAGATGACATAATCATCCGATTCCGAGAAATATTCCACCAGAGCAATCGCCTCATCGATACCTTCAATTTGATATATGACATGAGCAGATTCGGTCAAAAATAGAATTTGACCCCAATTTGACCCCACGGGCCATGTGGTTCCTGAGAAGATGACGTTCAAAATCTCGAATAAATGGACCTTTTTGTGGCCATCATAGATGACATAATCATCCGATTCCGACAAATATTCCACCAGAGCAATCGCCTCATCGATACCTTCAATTTGATATATGACATGAGCTTATTCGGTCAAAAATAGAATTTGACCCCAATTTGACCATACGGGCCACGCCCATTTTTGACCCCGGAGTCACCATTTTAACAACTTTGAAAGAGCATTGTAAATCGATCATTCCTACCAAGTTTAGTCGAAATCCGGCCAGCGGTTCATGGGAAGAAGATTTTTTAAGAATTTATGCTAGTTTTAGACGGCGGCCATCTTGGATTAGCGATCACCTCCATTTTAACAATCTGAAAAGGCTTCACCCATGGACCATAACTTTGAAGTTTGGCTACCATGGGCCAAGCGGTTCATGTGAAGAAGAATTTTAAAATCTCTAATAAAAGAACAACTTTTTGACATTTCGGCGGCCATCTTGGATGACATAACCATCCGATTTCGGCAAAAAATGCACCAGCGTGATCGCCTCATTGATATTCAATTTGATATATGACATGACCATATTCGGTCAAAAATAAAATTTGACCCCGGGGTCACCATTTTAACAACTTTGAAAGAGCATTGTACATCGATCATTCCTACCAAGTTATGTCGAAATCTGGTTGGCGGTTCTTGAGAAGAAGATTTCTTAATAATTTGTGCTATTTTTAGACGGCGGCCATCTTGTATTACGTAATGACGTCATTTTAACAATTTTGCAATCCCCCTACCTAAGGACCATGACCATGAAGTTTGGTTACCAAGGAGAAGACGTTTGAAAATTTTCACGGACGACGACGGACGACGACGGACGACAACGGACGACGGACACATTGCGGTAACAATAGCTCACATGAGCTTCGCTCAGCTGAGCTAAAAAAGAGATATAGTAGATGGAAAAACTTTAACTGGACACACGGACGGACAGACGGATGTATGCCAAAATGCCGACTATATCGCGCTTTCCGCAAGCGAGCGCGACAATGATGATAAACACCCATGTGAAGTATCAAGGTAATGGGTGAAGCAGTTGCAGAGATATAGTACACAAACAAGAAACGAGGCAAAGCCACGAAGGCCAGGTTTTTTCCAAGCATAGACACTTGGATAACATAATTATACCCACTTTTTGTAGACTAGATGGCCGTGGCCTGCATGTCGCGCCTTGGGGCGAGGCATGGACACTAAAAAAATAGATATAATAGATGGAAAAACTTTAACCTAAAAACTTTAACCGGACACACGCACGTACGGACGGACGGACGTATGCCCAAATGGCGACGATATCACGCTTTCCACAAGCGGGCGCGACAATGATGATAAACACTCATGTGAAGTATCAAGGTATTGGGTGAAGCAGTTGCAGAGATATAGTACACAAAAAAACTTTAACAAAAAAATTAAAAGTAATTTGACCTTGACAATTGGGCACAGGGGCCGCACGTTGGGGGGGTAGAATGAAAATATGGATGATGATAAACATGTGAAGTTTCAAGGTAATGGGTGAAGCAGTTGCAGAGATATAGTATAACGAAAAACTTTTAACCAAAAAACTTACCAGACGTACGTTAAAAAGTTAACGTTGAAAATGACTAAGTCAATTACGTAGAAATAATAGGTGAAGGTAAAAAAAATGGTCACATGTTGGATAGTTTGTATGTGGTAGGCACCCCTTGGTTATGAAGCTGTGAAAGTTGGTGGTCCTATGTGGTACAGTACCAAAGAAATGGACTTAAACACGAAAACTTAACATTGTAAACGCGAAAACTTAACATTGAAAATGGCTAAGTCGACTGCGCGGAAAAAATGGGTGAAGTTAAAAAAAAAAGTAACATGTTGGATAGTGATATGTGGTGGGTACCCCTTGATTATGAAGCTGTGAAAGGTTTGGTGGTCCTAGGTGGTACAGTACCAAAGAAATGGACTTAAACACAAAAACTTAACATTGTAAACGCGAAAACTTAACATTGAAAATGGCTAAGTCGACTACGCGGAAAAAATGGGTCAAATTAAAAAAAAAGTAACATGTTGGATAGTGATATGTGGTGGGCACCCCTTGATTATGAAGCTGTGTAAAGTTTGGTGGTCCTAGGTGGTACAGTAACAAAGAAATGGACTCAAACACGAAAACTTAACATTGATTGTGGACGCCGCCCGCCGCCCGCCCGCCGCCCGCCCGCCGCCCGCCCGCCGCCCGCCCGGATTTCGCCAATCCAATAGCCTGGATTTTTTTTTTAAAAACCTGGCTAAAAACCAAAGTAATTTGACCTTGACATTGGGCACAGGGGCCGCATGGTTGGGGGGGGGGTGTAGAATGAAAATATGGATGATGATAAACACCCATGTAAAGTTTCAAGGTAATGGGCGAAGCAGTTACAGAGATGTAGTATAACGAAAAACTTCACCCAAAACGAAAACTTAACATTGAAACGCGAAAAGTTAACATTGACTGCGCGGAAAAAATGGGTCAAGTTCAAAAAAAGGTAACATGTTGGATAGTGATATGTGGTGGGCACCCCTTGGTTATGAAGCTGTGAAAGTTTGTTGGTCCTATGTGTTACAGTAACAAAGAAATGGACTCAAACACGAAAACTTAACATTGATTGTGGACGGCGCCCGCCCGCCTGGCTTTCGCCAATCCAATAGCCTGGATTTTTTTCTCCAAAAAAAACCTGGCTAAAAATGGAAAATCGAAACCCGGTGGCATAAAAATAATGCTGGCTACTGGAGCCCAGAATTTTTATAATAGTCCTATATTTATCTACATATCATATCTGCACAGGTCCACATATTGCCACAATATTGTCAACACAGTTTACGGAAATGTAATACCCATGTATAATAATTTACCTGTATAAATTACCTGTAATAATTTAGCTGGACATTTAGTGGTCAATCTGGAAATTTGCACATGCTTGCACATGCACAAGTGTATGGCAAGCCAAATGCACAATAATTCCTTAAACCTTGGTTTGGAGCTCAAACCCTAGTTTAGGCTCCTCAAACCCTAGTTTGGGCTCGCCAAATGCACAATAATTCCCTAAACCCCAGTTTGAGAGTCTAAACCAGGGTTTAGGCTCTCAAACCCCAGTTTGAGCAATTATTGTGCATTTGGCCAGAAACTGCCGTTTGAGGTCGTAATCGAATAAAAAGCCTAAACCCTAGTTTGGACCCAAACCACAGTTTAAGAAAAAAACTGCCAATCGTGATCCCAAACGGTAGTTTTCTTAAACCCTGGTTTGAGCAATTATTGTGCACTTGGCGGTAGAAACCACCGTTTGGACGCTCAAACTAGGGTTTCTGATAGCTTAAAACCATGGTTTGAGCTCAAACCCAGTTTAGACTGCCCAAACCCTAGTTTAGGCTCGCCAAATGCACAATAATTCCCTAAACCCCAGTTTGAGAGTCTAAACCAGGGTTTAGGCTCTCAAACCCCAGTTTGAGCAATTATTGTGCATTTGGCCAGAAACTGCCGTTTGAGGTCGTAATCGAATAAAAAGCCTAAACCCTAGTTTGGACCCAAACCACAGCTAAAGAAAAAAACTGCCAATCGTGATCCCAAACGGTAGTTTTCTTAAACCCTGGTTTGAGCAATTATTGTGCACTTGGCGGTAGAAACCACCGTTTGGACGCTCAAACTAGGGTTTCTGATAGCTTAAACCACGGTTTGAGCTCAAACCCCAGTTTAGACTGCCCAAACCCTAGTTTAGGCTCGCCAAATGCACAATAATTCCTTAAACCCAGTTTGAGAGTCTAAACCAGGGTTTAGGCTCTCAAACCCCAGTTTGAGCAATTATTGTGCATTTGGCCAGAAACTGCCGTTTGAGGTCGTAATCGAATAAAAAGCCTAAACCCTAGTTTGGACCCAAACCACAGTTTAAGAAAAAACTGCCAATCGTGATCCCAAACGGTAGTTTTCTAAACCCTGGTTTGAGCAATTATTGTGCACTTGGCGTAGAAACCACCGTTTGGACGCTCAAACTAGGGTTTCTGATAGCTTAAACCACGGTTTGAGCTCAAAAACCCCAGTTTAGACTGCCCAAACCCTAGTTTAGGCTCGCCAAATGCACAATAATTCCTTAAACCCCAGTTTGAGAGTCTAAACCAGGGTTTAGGCTCTCAAACCCCATTTGAGCAATTATTGTGCATTTGGCCAGAAACTGCCGTTTGAGGTCGTAATCGAATAAAAAGCCTAAACCCTAGTTTGGACCCAAACCACACTTAAGAAAAAAACTGCCAATCGTGATCCCAAACGGTAGTTTTCTTAAACCCTGGTTTGAGCAATTATTGTGCACTTGGCGGTAGAAACCACCGTTTGGACGCTCTAAACTAGGGTTTCTGATAGCTTAAAACCACGGTTTGAGCTCAAACCCCAGTTTAGACTGCCCAAACCCTAGTTTAGGCTCGCCAAATGCACAATAATTCCTTAAACCCCAGTTTGAGAGTCTAAACCAGGGTTTAGGCTCTCAAACCCCAGTTTGAGCAATTATTGTGCATTTGGCCAGAAACTGCCGTTTGAGGTCGTAATCGAATAAAAAGCCTAAACCCTAGTTTGGACCCAAACCACAGTTTAAGAAAAAAACTGCCAATCGTGATCCCAAACAGTAGTATATAGGGTATCACTTCATTACCGCGACCCAAGGGAAGAGAATTAGCCCAAGCCTGGAACCCCAAGAGGGTAAAATTGGGTCATAATTTTCCATAATTAAGCAAGATAAAACTACCTCCCACCTATGGCAGAGGTTGTCATAAATTTATAGGAGTGTAATATACGTCCCCAAATGGAGGAGGTTTTCGGCTACCTTTTTCAGTGACTTTCAACTACCACAGAGAATAGGGGTCCAACATCCAATACAAGAGCACCACCACCACACGTTTTTCTAAACGTTTATAGGAGTGTAAAAATCGCTCCGACAACAACGGTTTTCGGCAACCATTGATACCGCGACCAGGGGTAAGAGAATTACCCCAAGTCTGGGATACCAAGAGGGTAAAATTTTATCATAAATTTATGATAAAATTATGAGAATATATTTGAATTCCTGTTAAACAAATAAAATATAATATTTAAATATAATTAAAATTTCCAACCTTGGGAAAGTATATTTTACTAATACATGTATATAAGAAGTAAAAAATGTCACAACCAAAACAAAAATTATCTCAAAAAGTTATGAAAACGGCACACCCTAAATTAACTCACACAATGATTGGTGAAAATGGGGGTATAAATGCCACGAAAATTCTTCTCCTAGGATTAGGGAATTAAGGGCTGAATTAAAATCCTTTGGGGTAGCGTTTTCATTAAGATTACGAGAAACGGGTTTAAAGAAGCTTATAAATGAAGCAAAAACAGCTCTCAGATGAGGCGTTATTATCGCTTAAAAGTAAAAATATTGGCGAACCTAAAAACCGGGTACCCAAAACAGATTTACTAAAACGTGTGATAGAGGAAGGGGATGAACTATTAGATGGGTATAAGGAAAATAAAGAAACCACAGTGAAAGGACGCCGGTTAACTACACTAACCATAAAAACCAAACTTCAGGTAGATAATACACAAAAATTGATGACCTCATTGCAACCTCTGCTGACTGGTAGCTTCAATCTGAGATATTCATTTTCTTACAGATTAGTCCACCAAGATGAGAAAGATTTTCGAGGAAGGCCTAAAAGTTTGATATTTTATAAAAACCTTTTCGGTAGTCCCTGGTTCAGAGAATACACACAAGTACACAATTGGATTAAAAAGCAAGAAGAAGAACGATTAAATATAGATAAAATAGATCGTCCAAACACGAAATGGAGGTTTGTACGGTGGGTAACCACTAGTGTTAAAATAATTTACGGAACGGCAACAAGAGATGTCGGAAGGGCGTCAGATCAAGTGGCCGGAGGACACTTGCCTGAATGGTTGCGACACAAAAAAGGACTGAAACCACTAGATAGTTTTAATGATGATCTCTGTTTATTCCGGTGTTTAGCACTTCATACGACAGAATTACGCACTGACCGCTGTTTATCCTTAACAAAAGATCTATCATTACAATATTTAAAATATTGTTCCTCAAAAAAGTTGGATATATCAAGCGGACCGGTTTTATTCAACGATCTTAACAAAATAGAAGAATGTTTTAAAATAGGTATTGATGCGTACGAACCCGCAGAAGATGGAACATGGTTTTTACGAAAAGTTGCCGCGAACTACGAAGAACTTGGTACCAAGAAGATGAAAATAGGTATTTTTAATGATCATGCATTCCTTATTACAGATATGAATAAAGTTTGTAAAACGTATTGTTGTTCTGAGTGTAATCAACGATTTACACAATCGCACTGCTTGACAAGACACGCAAAAACGTGTATGAGAGGAGAAACAAATGTATTGTGCAAAGCAGATAAAATAGATAGACCAACGTCTGCGTTTGAAAAAGCGTTTTATCCAATACCTAAATGTAGTAAAAAAACAATTACGTGGATAAACTCTTTTGAAGGACCACATATCCACACAGCTGTATGTGGTCACGGTGGAGAAAGAATGGTAGCCGGTGCTCCTGTAGATGGATTTTGTTCAGAAACGGAAACCGTTTATCAATTTCACGGGTGCTATTGGCACGGATGTCCAAAACACTGTTTTAAAAACGCCAAAGAAAAGTTTAAAAAATCTATGTTGCGAGATGAATTGATCAGAGCAGAGTTTGAGTTAGTAGTTATTTGGGAATGTGAATATGATAGTAATTTTAAGAATTTGGAAGAAAATAATTCAAAAGAATTAAAAAACCCTCCAACAACAATTTATCCATACCACATTGTATACGATTTTGAAGCGTATTTGGATCCTTCATCCAAAACCCCTGTTACTAAAGATTTAGAATATATAAATGAACACGTTCCAATAAGTGTAAGTGTTGGAGATACACTGTCTAAAGTTATTACACACATATGTGATACTTCACCTAAAAAATTAGTACAACTTTTTCTTGAAGATATTAGTAGCCGAGCGCAAGCAATTCGTAATGTTGTTGGTGCAGATAAGACATACGGATTTCCTACCGATATGGACCGACTTCTCTCTTCACAGAGTGGTGAGATAAAGCGGTGGATAAATCAAGTTCCAGTAATTGGATTTAATTCCAGCAACTATATTAATTTGATAAAGAAACACTTAGTAGAAGCATTAACGGATACAGTTAAAAAAGTGTTAGTAGGAAAGAAAGCAAATACGACAATCTTTTTATTTACCCCAGAATTTAGGTTTTTGGACGTAAAATTATATCTTGCTCCTGGTATTGATTATGACCGGTGGGTAAGAGCGTACGGATGTGAAGCAACAAAGTCTTTCTTTCCATACGAATGGTTTGATTCCCCGGATAAACTTAATTACGAGGGATTACCACACTTAAAAAAAACTTGGGGAAATAAATTAAATCCCAGTAAAATTCTAACCCAAAAACAACTAGATGAGTGCAACAGCATTTATAAAAACATGAAAATGAAGAGTTTCAAAGATTGGTTAGAATATTATAACAACTTGGATGTTGAACCTTTCCTAGAAGCTATTAGTAAAATGACTACATTTTATAAAACAAAAGATGTAGATATATTTAAGGACGCGGTTACCCTTCCGGGTGTTGCGTTGCAATATATTCTAAAAGGAACTATAAAACATCACATAAAAAGTTATAAAACTAAAGAGAGTACAGAGGCAGACGCGCTCTGTCCACCACTTTACGCTCCAGACGAAGAAAGTTATGAAATGTTAAAAGGAGCACTAGTTGGAGGTCCATCAATTGTGTTTACAAGATATGCGGAAGCCGGAGTTTCTAGAACTAGAAATGGACGCTTGTCGACAAGCGCATGTGTATCCCCCTCCCCAGATACACAAGTAGTTTGAAAAAAGGGTGTTCGAGTTATGCTCCGGAGACAAAATCAGTGACGGAAAAACAAAGGGAGATAACTAAAGAATTAGTGATGCAAGAGTTGTCATTCTTGCGGGACACACCTTTAGGGTCGTGGTCTATGCATGTGTGAAGTTTCATGAAAATATTCCAAAGGGTGTTCGAGTTATGCTCCAGACACGAAATCAGTGCACGAAACAACAAAGGGAGATAACTAAGAAATTAACGACGCAAGAGTTGTCATTCTTACGTGCGACACACCTTTGGGTCGTGCCTTCTATGCATGTGTGAAGTTTAATAAACTAGAAAATGTGTTCATAGAACACGGATGTCCCACATATCGCTTTGATAATAAATGAGGCCAAATTGCAAGTCAAAATTTTCTTTTACATGAGCGTTAAGTTTTTGAAGCACCAAGTATGTGACCTTGACCCTGGGCTTGGCGGGGGCAGGACAAACGTGGATTTGGCACAGGGCGGTAGAGGACCATTAGAGCAATGCCATTATGAAATATGAAGCTGATCCGTGAAAGAAAACAGAAATTATAAGATATTTACCTGAGCGTTAAAGTTTTTGAAGCACTAGTATATGATGTTAAACCCTGGGCTTGGCGGCTGGCGGGACGAACGTGGATTTGGCACAGGGCGGTAGAGGACCATTAGAGCAACGCATATATGAAATATGAAGTTGATCCGTGAATGGAAAGAAAAATTATAAGATATTTACCTGAGCATTTTAAGTTTTTGAAGCACCAATGTATCGTGCCTTGACCCTGGGATTGGCGGGGGCAGGACGAACGTGGATTTGGCACAGGGCGGTAGAGGACCATTAGAGCAATGCGTATATGAAATATGAAGATGATCCATGAAAGAAAAACAGAAATTATAAGATATTTACCCGAGCGTTAAAGTTTTTGAAGCACTAGTATGTGACCTTGACCCTGGGCTTGGCGGCTGGGGGCAGGACGAACGTGGATTTGGCACAGGGCGGTAGACGACCATTAGAGCAACGCGTATATGAAATATGAAGTTGATCCGTGAATGGAAATAAAAATTATAAGATATTTACCTGAGCGTTAAAGTTTTTGAAGCACCAAGTATGTGACTTGACCCTGGGATTGGTGGGGCAGGACGAACGTGGATTTGGCACAGGGCGGTAGAGGACCATTAGAGCAATGCGTATATGAAATATGAAGATGATCCATGATCCATGAAAGAAAACAGAAAGTATAAGATATTTACCCAAGCGTTAATGTTTTTGAAGCACTAAGTATGTGACCTTGACCCTGGGCTTGACGGGGGCAGAACGAACGTGGATTTGGCACAGGGCGGTAGAGGACCATTAGAGCAATGCGTATATGCGTGTTTGAGTTATGCTTTGGATACAAAATCAGAGCACGAAACAACAAAGGGAGATAAGTAAACAAGAATTCCGCGGAATCAGATGCCTCGCCTTGTCCCGCCTTGACCTCGAGCCTGGGCCCGAAAGCAATTTTCACTGGCCCGAACTATTATACAATTATTGACTAGTGAACCATAGAATATCAGATTATATTCTATGGCTCACTAGTCAATAATTGTTTTATTATATGATAATAGTCTGTATATAGCACTTACGACCTTATGCTACTAGACAAAAATTGAAAAAGAATTTGAAAAAAAAAATGAAAAAAAAAAATGGAAAAAAAGTTTAAAAATTAAAAATAAAAATTCTTGCTACTGGAGCCCAGAATTTTTTTTAATATTCCTATATTTATCTACATATATCTGCACAGGTCCACATAATGCCACAATATTTTCAACACAGTTTACGGAAATGTAATATAATCATTTACCTGTATAAATTACCTGTAAGTGGTCAGTGGTCAGTTGCACATGCTAGCACATGCACAGGTGAATAGTCTGTGTATAGCACTTACGACCTTCTGCTACTGGACAAAAATTGAAAAATAATTTGAAAAAAAAAATGAAAAAAAAAAAAATAAAAAAAAAAAATGAAAAAAAAAGTTTAAAAATAATAATGCTTGCTACTGGAACCCAGATTTTTTTTCCAGTCAAATTGAAAAATAATTTGAAAAAAAAAATGAAAAAAAATAATGAAAAAAAAAAAAAAAAAAAAAAGACAAAAAAAAAGTTTAAAAATAATAATGCTTGCTATTGGAGACCAGATTTTTTTTTAATAGTCCTATTTATCTACATATATCTGCAGAGGTCCACATAATGCCACAATATTTTCAACACAGTACCCAATGTAGTGATTTACCTGTATAAATTACCTGGTCAGCAGTGGTCAAGCAGTGGTCAAGCAGTGGACATCTGCACATGCTAGCCCATGCTTAGCACATGGTTCTCCCAGTTTCTATTGTTCTCTCTACAGGTAAGGTGTACAGAGCACATGAGAAAAGGTATACAGAGCAGACGAGAAACAGGTCTTCATGCATTATTGTCCAGTTTGTAGAGTGCGCAAAACAAAAAAGGGAGATAACTGAAAAATTAGCTAAGCAAGAGTTGTCATTCTTGAGCGCTACACACCTCCGGGTCGTGGTCTATGCATGTGTGAAGTTTCATGAAAATATTCCAAAGGGTGGTCGAGTATGCTCCGGACAGGAATCAATGAGCGACAAAACAAAAAAGGGAGATAACTAAAAAATTAGCTATGCAAGAGTTGTCATTCTTGTGCACGACACACCTTCGGTTCGTGGTCTAATTGAATGTGTTAAGTTTCATTAAAAATATTCCAAAGGGTGGTCGAGTTATGGTCAATCAGTGCGCGAAACAAAAAAGGGAGATAACTAAAAAATTAGCTATGCAAGAGTTGTCATTCTTGTGCGCGACACACCTTCGGGTCGTGGTCTATGCATGTGTGAAGTTTCATGAAAATATTCGAAAGGGTGGTGGAGTTATGCTCCGGACACGAAATCAGTGCGAGAAACAAAAAAAGGGAGATAACTCAAAAATTAGCTATGCAAGAGTTGTCATTCTTGTGCGCGACACACCTTCGGGTCGTGGTCTATGCATGTGTGAAGTTTCATGAAAATATTCCAAAGGGTGTTCGAGTTATGCTCCGGACAAGAAGTGTCTGCGGCGGACGCGGACGCGGCGCGCTGTCAAATCCATAGTATCCCCCGACGGAGTCCGGGGGATACAATTAGATCAACTCCTGATGGAAACGGAAAACTCTGCAAAGCGGTGTTAGGATTTGATGCGAACGCTTTGTATTTGTCCACACTTGCAAAAACAATGCCCTGCGGAAAGGGAAAATTATACAACGTATTTGCACCAAATAATCCGAAAAAACTTGCAGCTTTTTCAAAAACAGTATTATCCAACGATTGGTTTGGGTTTGCTGAGGTTGATATAGAAGTTCCACAGAAATTAAAAGAAAAGTTTTCAGAAATGTCCCCTATATTTATAAATAGAGTTGTAGAAGAGGAAGAAGTTCCGGACCATATGCTCAGTTATTTGAAACAAACCAACCGGGAAAAAGGAAAATGTAAGAAGTTGGTAGGAGCAATGTCTGGTAAAAAAGTTTTATTATTCACACCATTATTAAAATGGTATTTACAACATGGATTACAAATAACAGGTCTATGCAGGATTATAGATTATGAACCAGGAAAACCTTTTGAGTGGTTTGTTAAGGAAGTTACTGCCGCTAGAAGAGCCGGAGATGTTGATATATCAAAGTCCCCAATTGCCGATATTATGAAATTATTAGGAAATTCGTGTTGTGGAAAAATGATAGAATCTCCAGAAAAACATCTTAACACAACCATACAAAAGATGAAAAATGTGTAGAGAGCATTAAGATCCGCGTATTTTAGCGATTTGGAAGAGATTGGAGATGCGTACGAAATATCCTCAAGAAAAGTAAACGCTCGCATGACGCGTCCATTTCATTGTGGGATTGCTGTATACCAATATGCAAAACTAAGAATGTTAGAGTTTTATTATGACTTTATGGATAAATACGTAGATCGGTCTGATTTTGAGTTGATACAGATGGACACTGACAGCTTATATATGGCAGTTAGTAAAAAACAGGAGGATTAGATGGAATGATAAAACCCCACTTACTTCATGATTTCAACAAACATAAAAATAAATGGTTGGCGTGGGATAAATGGAGTAATAGAGAGCCAGGGTTATTCAAAACAGAGTTTCAGGGAGATCGTGCAATAGCTCTATCCAGCAAGTGTTATTTAGTTGAGAAAATTGAAAATGCAGAATTAAAACATTCAGCAAAGGGTTTATCCGCCCGCCAAAACAATCTTTCATGGTTAAGATACAAAGAAGCACTTCATCCAACTGATATTGATAGGGGTGTAAACAGAGGTTTTAGAATGAATTCCGGTGTTATGAAAACTTATACACAGAGTAAATTAGGTCTTTCCGCTTACTATGATAAAAGAAGAGTTTTATCAGACGGAATCCATACAGAACCTCTATAGTTAATTATTTTGGAACAAAATTACAAATTATAAGAAAAAAAAGAAAAAACGTAATTAACTACCCACTTAATCAGATGCAGTCACCGTTTGAATCTTTCTTGGTCTTCCAATTGGTCCTTTTACGGGGCGTTCCGGTTTTTTTTTCCAATCTTCTCTAGATAATCCACTTATAAATTGGTCATTTTCCCACAAATCTGTAAGGCGTTTTGTCCCAATATGATATTTTTTCTTGATTTCCGTAGCAGGAACATGTCCCCTAGATCGAAGAATATCCAACAGAGCGTCTCGATTAAGAACAGACTTCATAAATCTTCTTTATATATATAAAACACCACATATTAATGTTTAACATAAACTCATAATTGGAAAAATTTTAGTAATTAATTTTTAACCAAGAAGTTAAGACAGAAACCCGTTTCACGCACCCTTTTTGTAGAGATAGAATGCTTGTCGAAAACATGGTTGTCGGCGGGATTTTGCGCTCCTATAAACATAAAAAAAAAGGTAGTTGAAAACCTCCTCCATTTGGGGACGGATATTAACGTTAGCTTAACCAACTTTGATCAATCGGTTTGGTGGTCTTCCTAAACGCTTTCCACTTACCGACTTTCCCCATTCATCTGGTTTAATATTTTGCATACGGTCAACGTGTTGCCATATTGTACGAAGTCTCTTCGCCCCAATACCATATTTAATCAGAATTTTAGAAGCAGGGATTGCATCCTTTGCTTTCATGATTTCTACCAACTCAACTTCGGTTATAAATTTCTTAACCATAACTATTATAATAAATAGTAATATATTTATGTTCAATATTAAACATTTATTCATCCTTCTTTAACTCTCACGGATTTTATATTGTTATTCAAAAGTTATTTAAAACATAGCTCGCCGCCCCAATAATCCTGCCGTTTATTTTTGCAAATCGGAGGATTAACGTAATTATAATACAGAGGTATTATAGTGATGGACAAAACCGCCAAAGCCGCCGCTGAATAAGACCAAGAAGAATCTTCCTCTTCTTGTTTTAACGTTTGTGCGAATCCAGAAACCTCATATTGGAGAGTTTCTTTTTTTTTATATCAATAATTTTTTCCTTTTTTTAAATTTTTAACGAATTTATCATTGACAGCCACCCCCTTGTTTAAGTTTTTAAGCTCATTTGTCCCCCCACCGGTTACCCGCGTAATCGTTTTTTCTTTCGCAGGTAAATACGTAGGAGGTAAATACAATCCAGGGGATGGGTTATTATCCCACAGTTTTTTAAGTCGCGCACTACCGATTCCAAACTTCTTCTTAAGTTGATCCGCGGTTACCTTTCCGCGGGATGAAACTATTTCTTTGATACTTTCGTTAGATAAGTACGATTTTGGCATTATTAATAGTTTATAATAAGGCGCAGAATTTTTTTTCAAAATGCTCAAAATATTTTATAAAATGGAGATAACTATTAGAAAGTGTTTAAAAAGACATATTTGAAAAACCTTATTAATAATAAAATGGATAAAGTAATAGAATGGGAAGGGGGGTTTTGTAATGGTCTTGTTGAGGAATATTACTATAAAATGAAATCATTAGGTAAAATAGAGTACATGAAATATCAGCGCAACCTATTACGCACCGATAAAAGAGTCACATTTACAATATATATCGAAAATTATGTAGGTTTTTTAAGAAACAAATTAGAGAAATGAAGGTTTAATCAAGGTTGACAAACGATTAGTTGAAGAGAATGGAGTTAATTTTATAAAACTATTTCAAATCAACGATTCGTTTACGGATATGGCTTTCTACGAAGAAACGGAAGAAATTAGCTTTTTGTTTGAAACAGTTATAATTAAGGGTTACTAAGTAATGTCTGAGTAATGCTGAACAATTGCTGACTAATGTTTAGTAATTGCTAACTAATGCTGAGTAACTGATGAGTAAACAATGTCCATAATGGCCATAATGCCCAAAATTGTAAACAATGTCCATAATGGCCATAATGCCCAAAATTGTGAACAAACATTTAAAACAGTTTATAAATTAGTGAAAAAACACGTCTTTTGTCCAAGTGGATATAGTTACTAAGAGAGTGTACCAATAGATTACTTTTGTTGTACGGACGTGTTTTTTCACTAATTTATAAACTGTTTTAAATGTTTGTTCACAATTTTGGGCATTATGGCCATTATGGACATTGTTTACTCATCAGTTACTCAGCATTAGTTAGCAATTACTCAACATTAGTCAGCAATTGTCAGCATTACTCAGAAATTACTTAGTAACCCTTAATTATAACTGTTTTCAAACAAAAAGCTAATTTCTTCCGTTTCTTCGTAGAAAAGCCATATCCGTAAACGAATCGTTGATTTGAAATAGTTTTATAAAATTAACTCCATTCTCTTCAACTAATCGTTTGTCAACCTTGATTAAACCCTTCATTTCTCTAATTTGTTTCTTAAAAAACCTACATAATTTTCGATATAATATTGTAAATGTGACTCTTTTATCGGTGCGTAATAGGTTGCGCTGATATTTCATGTACTCTATTTTACCTAATGATTTCATTTTATAGTAATATTCCTCAACAAGACCATTACAAAACCCCCCTTCCCATTCTATTACTTTATCCATTTTATTATTAATAAGGTTTTTCAAATATGTCTTTTTAAACACTTTCTAATAGTTATCTCCATTTTATAAAATATTTTGAGCATTTTGAAAAAAAATTCTGCGCCTTATTATAAACTATTAATAATGCCAAAAATCGTACTTATCTAACGAAAGTATCAAAGAAATAGTTTCATCCCGCGGAAAGGTAAACCGCGGATCAACTTAAGAAGAAGTTTGGAATCGGTAGTGCGCGACTTAAAAAACTGTGGGATAATAACCCATCCCTGGATTGTATTTACCTCCTACGTATTTACCTGCGAAAGAAAAAACGATTACGTGTAACCGGTGGGGGGACAAATGAGCTTAAAAACTTAAACAAGGGGGTGGCTGTCAATGATAAATTCGTTAAAAATTTGGAAAAAATTATTGATAATAAAAAAGAAACTCTCCAATATGAGGTTTCTGGATTCGCACAAACGTTAAAACAAGAAGAGGAAGATTCTTCTTGGTCTATTATTCAGCGCGGCTTTGGCGGTTTTGTCCATCACTATAATACCTCTGTATTATAATTACGTTAATCCTCCGATTTGCAAAAATAAACGGCAGGATTATTGGGGCGGCGACTATGTTTTAAATAACTTTTTGAATAACAATATAAAATCCGTGAGAGTTAAAGAAGGATGAATAAATGTTTAATATTGAACATAAATATATTACTATTTATTATAATAGTTATGGTTAAGAAATTTATAACCGAAGTTGAGTTGGTAGAAATCATGAAAGCAAAGGATGCAATCCCTGCTTCTAAAATTCTGATTAAATATGGTATTGGGGCGAAGAGACTTCGTACAATATGGCAACACGTTGACCGTATGCAAAATATTAAACCAGATGAATGGGGAAAGTCGGTAAGTGGAAAGCGTTTAGGAAGACCACCAAACCGATTGATCAAAGTTGGTTAAGCTAACGTTAATATCCGTCCCCAAATGGAGGAGGTTTTCAACTACCTTTTTTTTTATGTTTATAGGAGCGCAAAATCCCGCCGACAACCATGTTTTCGACAAGCATTCTATCTCTACAAAAAGGGTGCGTGAAACGGGTTTCTGTCTTAACTTCTTGGTTAAAAATTAATTATAAAACTAATTTTTTCCAATTATGAGTGTTAAACATTAATATGTGGTGTTTTATATATATAAAGAAGATTTATGAAGTCTGTTCTTAATCGAGACGCTCTGTTGGATATTCTTCGATCTAGGGGACATGTTCCTGCTACGGAAATCAAGAAAAAAATATCATATTGGGACAAAACGCCTTACAGATTTGTGGGAAAATGACCAATTTATAAGTGGATTATCTAGAGAAGATTGGAAAAAAAACCGGAACGCCCGTAAAAGGACCAATTGGAAGACCAAGAAAAGATTCAAACGGTGA
>CM055271.1:52200202-52240508 GCA_029237695.1 Conchocele bisecta | reverse complement strand
ATACGTTCCTAAACAATATACTAACATCTTGGTGCAAAGTCAATTTTAATCATTCATGTGCTAACATATCACATGCAATTTTGTGGCATAACTCAAATATAAAAAATGAAAGAAATATAACTATATTCTATAGAATGGTATGATAAAGGTATTATGTATTTAAAACACATATATGATTTTAGAATAAAAGACTTTTATAGCTTCGACGATATGACCTTTTCTATGTCGGTGTTTATAATGTTCATATATTTATTGTTTGCCATAGTTTCTTGACCAATGAAAGCACATCATTTCGTCTCAATTAATCGCATATTGCGACGCGTTCGCCAATATCTATTAAATTAATCATTACATGTTTCAATACGTGGAAAACTATATTTATCACCAGAGGCTCCACCTTGTTGACGTAATTTCCCGTGACACGAACCAAGTCACCGCGCGTGCTCGATCGATTCATTTTCAAACGGCCAATAACGGCGTTGTATCGCAATTCAAAAGCACGTTTATGGGCGGGGCTTCATCACAACAGACATGTGCACGCGAAGAGGCTGGGCCAACAATAAGATAGTTATAGTTCACATATTGAATTTTTAATAAACTAATTTCTTCGCTAGCTACGCTCTCTCTCTGAATTAATTTATTAAAAATACAATATATGAACCGAAGTGAAACCTCTCTAAACCGAATACCATGGGAGGTCCCCTGGATGTCCGGTTTCACTGTAAATAAGGCATTTGATCATTCTGAGCCATAGTTGTGTGAACAGGCATTGTCACCTGAGATAAATTACCAAGAAACCCATCAAAAATACGATCACAGATGTTTCATTGGTGTCCGGTTTAGAGAGGTGCCACTGTATAACTAGTACATATATAAAACTTACTGTTTCCATATCGTTGAGGTATGTAATAGATCGCTTGCTCATGATGTACACCCCCACCACGACCGGGTGGACGAGGTAGGCACAGTAGGACAGGCGGCTCAGGGGCACAAACGCCGACCAGGACAGGAATCGGTTCACGGGACCTGTACCAATATATATGTACATTGTTGTATGCGTACTTTAGTTTTACATTGAAACACAATAGAACGCAAGCCGTAAATATGTCCCCATATTGATGTCTCGCAGTTCATGTTGGTCAGTGCCGGAACCACGCTTCACCTCGCAAAATTGTTCCTTCTATATCACCACTAATTTATTATTAGCCGATCAATTTATAGATCGGCTATATATTGGTTATCCATTGGTTTGTGAAAAAAAAAGTTTGTAACCACCCTTTTCTCCTGTATTCGGTAATCTACAAACGCGAAATTTGTTGTATCACTTCCAAATTACATCAACCGGATAATTTTTAATTTTTGGCCATTATCTCTGTTTAAAACTTTAAATATAGATAACACAATTTGGCTATAAATACACGTTTTAACTACAAGAGTTCGGTAAACTGGCTATAAATAAACGTTTTAAAAATAACTACAAGAGTTCAGTAAACTAAAGTTAGGCGGTTTGCCTTCTAGTCCCGGGGCAATTTGTACGAATAGGAGATTGTGTCCATTTTTAGATGGCACTGTAACCGGTAGCTCCGGTAGCTCCGCCCACTCGCGTGCTGCAACAGAATTCGGACAAACACACAGTGACTACAACTTTGTGTATTGCGGAGTGTAATCTGTAGATAAATAGAGCATACAGTACAGGTTTTACGCTGGAATATTTCGCAACATAATGGTGACAACAAAACATTGCTGCTATGGCGATTCACGAACCCTGAAACCCGGTGAAGACAAATAATTTATTGGATGGAATTGGGAACGGGTTTCCAAAACCTGCAGAAAATCGAGAAAAATGTCAACGCTGTTTACAGAACTGTGGTCGAAAATATTTTACCATTGACAATGTTACAATGAGACACCTACATATGTTCGATGCACTTTGTGGGTGGACGAGGCATGACAGCTGAATATCCCGACCCCATAAAATGCGGAACACAGGTACATTGGGCCTATTAATTATTGACATACATGTACATGCACATTATGACCTACACAACTTGTATAAGTTGTAATGACGGAGGTGTGTCCGGACAGTGCAAATAACCGGATTATAATATTGGTCTGAACTGGCCACTCAAGAGTCAGCCTGTGCATTTTGTTGAGTAATAATCATGAATGTTGACCCTGATCTGAGTGATCAGACTGTATTGATGCACATGCTGGTTTGGCTAACACATGTCACAAAGGTCCGTATGTCCGTCTGTGTGTGGGGAGTGTTTGTATCCGTTTTTCAGTTTTTCAACTTAAATAATTGTAAAATGGGCCATACTGTTTTACTTTTCATACGATCCAGTTCATATTATGCCATGCCCCTAGCCCTAAGGTCAGTCAGTCATAATCGCACATCAGTTTCATTTGCAAGAAGATACAACCATTAGATACAGGTAATTTGTTTTGCAAAGTACATTTGATTGTAAATACCGCCGAGAATATACGCTACAAACTATTAATTAACAATATACGAGTGGGGATTGTCCCTGCAGTATATGTATACTGTACCGAGAGAAAAGTGGAGCCATTACGGCCCTTAGATGCCAGATGTTTTGGGGAAAAAACATCAACATTAATTTATGTAATGTTGGCTTATATTTAGCGTTTTTACGTTTAATATAAAATATCCATTCAACACTGAAACTACCATTTGCTGATATGGTGGCAGGTTCCCTTACCACACCAACATCACTTGGCCCAATTTATATAGCGGAATCTACTTTTATTGCTCAAATATACCAGCATATAGAGAAATGATTAACACAATAGAATATTTTATAAACTTGTGGCTAGTTCATTTACATTTGACAACCATAAGTATTGCTATGATCAGATATTAATGATAGCTAAATATAACTTGTACAACATGGGATAGGAATCAGTTCACGGGACCTGTACTAATACACATGTACAACATGGGATAGGAATCAGTTCACGGGACCAGTAGTATATAGGGAGTCAAAATGATACCACCTACGGTGGCATCATTTCCAACCCCATATACTACTCCCACCACCCCCTAAAAATCAAAAATTGGTTAACGAGGAAATTATCTCCCACCACCCCGAAAAATTCAAAATTGGTGTCATAAATACATCATGTTGTTTTCACGTCCAATTGAACATATAAAACTATAGTCTTAAAAAGGATTTATTTTTATCTCGTTGTCATAAATACATCATGTATTTCCGACAGCAAATTTATGAATTTATTCTAATAAGTTTCCGATTTAAATGCGTCCTCACGCAATAGTCTATATTCCAACTCCATATTTTCCTCCTCCGATATAGCTAATTGATTCCGTAGATCAGCAACTAATTCTACCAGCTCTAGTCTATCACGTTCCACTATAGTTAATTTATTCCGTAGATCAGTAACTAATTCTACCAACTCTAGTCTACCACGTTCACCTGTAGCCACCTGACAGCGTAGTTGCTTATGTCTACAAAGAGTTTGGGCACTAACGAATTTACAAGGGCATCTGGGGCATTGAAATTGTGGGGGGTGCACAAGGAAACTTTCTACGTCTCGCTAGATGCCTTCGTAGATAGTCTTTACGCGTAAACGTTTTACAACAAGTCTCACACTCCATTATATATGTATATGTATATGTTTATATTCAATTGGTCTTGAAAAAAACATAATGTTTTCAAGACCAATTGAATAGATAAATTTCATAGGTTATATTACAGAAAATATGATAACGTCAGAAATAGAAAGTTTGAGAAGAGAAGCCGAATCTCTAGGGATTACTTATAGTACACGGTTGAGAGTTAGGGGGTTGACAAAGCTGATAAATGCCACAAAGAATGAGGCGTTTATGAAGAGGTTTACCCGCGCCTATAAAAGAGGGGCATTTAAAGACCTCTCACTAGCGGAGGAAGTTGGTAACAGAATTCAAAAAGAAAGTATTGCGGAGCTAAGGGCTAGTGTAATTAATTCTAAAGAATTACCTTCAAGCACAAATAATTTGAGACACACAGGTGACCAAATACCAAATAAAAGATCTATAGTTCGCGCGATAGTGGAAAAAGGTGAAGAAATATTGGGGGCTCATGATGAAACATTGGAAAAGGTAGAAAATGGAAGACGGGTAGTTACATTATCCTTTCGTAAAAACATTAACATCAACGAGTCTGAACGCATGTCCAATAAACTCGCTCCGTATCTAACAACACATTTTTATTTGAGATATTCATATTCTTACAAGCTAGAACATATGGAGGAAACTAAAAATGGAAAACCTAAAACTATAATATTTCATAAAAATCTCGGTGGTAGTGAACCACTATCATCAATGAAAACCGTTAAAAAATGGCTGTCAGATAATGAGCAAACACGAATAATGTCCGATAAAATAGACAGACCAAATACAAAGTGGAAGTTTGTAAGATGGGTAGAGGTTTTTGTAAAGCTAATACAGGGTAGTAGTGGAATAGATTTGGGACTACAATCCAAAGAAGCAGCAGGAGGAGAACTTCCAGAATGGTTGAGGAATAGAAAAGGTATGTATTCTTTAGATAAGTATAATGACGATCTTTGTCTGTTCAGGTGTCTAGCTATGCACCTTGATAAAAAGATCAGACCTGACAGATGTACAGAAAAAGCGGAAGAACTTAGTAAGCAATATTTCGGTAGTAATGTTGCTTCACCAATTCCTTTTTCAGATCTTAAAAAGGTTGAAGAGGTTTTTAAGGTAGGTATAGAAGTATATCAACCGACCAAATATGACGTGTGGTGGTTGAAAAAGGTACCAGCACACTATAATGAAATAGGTAATAAACCAATGACAATAGGACTGTTTAATAATCACGCATTTCTGATAAAAAACCTTAAAAACCTATCTAAAACTTACGCCTGCCAGAATTGTAAACAGAGATTCACAAAAGCGAGTAATATGAAGAGACACGGACCGACATGTATGAGAGGTGAGACAAAAGTAATATGTGATGGTAATTATTTAGAGCGCCCGCGTTCGTCGTTCGAGAAAGCGTTCTACCCAAAAAGTTCTAACAGTTATGGGGCGATCGATTGGATGTACTCTGTGGAAAAGCGGGAGGGAATTCACATTCATCACGAACAGTGTGGACACGGGGGTGAAAGATGGATTTTAGGAGCTCCAGTAGATGGATAATGTCCAGAAACCAATACCGTATATCAATATCACGGCTGTTACTGGCACGGGTGTGAGATTCATGCAAAGCATAGAAAAGAAGAACGCGCATCCACTATGAGAAGAGATAAAGTTATTAGAAAAAGCAAAGAATTCAACCTAGTAGTTATGTGGGAATGCGAATTTCAAAGAACGGGTAAAGACATAAAGATCGGTTGCGACACTACTCTTTATCCATATCAGATAGTATACGATTTTGAGGCGTATCTCCAGCCAGAAGTTGAAACTAACGGTAATAGTTTAGAGTACGAAGCCGAGCACGTTCCGGTAAGCGTTAGTATAGGAGATAATTTCTCAGGAACAGTAACTCATATTTGTGATAAAGATCCCGCAAAACTTATAGAAAAATTCGTAGAAGATTTGAAAGTCAGGGAAAAAGCTATAAGAGAAGAAGTGTGGTCAAGATATAGGTTTAATACAGAACATTTACGTAAAAAACCAAATCGCCAAGATCGAACAGTGGATAGAGCAAGGTACCGGTTATAGGTTTTTAACAGCAGTAAGTACGATATAAACTTAATAAAGAAATACCTAGTAGGCGAACTGGCATCAACAACAAAGAAAGTAATGGTCGGAAAACGGGCAAACGCAACAATATTTCTATTTACTCCAGAGTTTAGATTTCTTGATGTAATACTTTATCTAGGACCTGGTGTAAGTTATGATAGTTGGATAAAAGCCTACGAATGCAAAGGACAGAAATCTTTCTTTCCTTACGAGTGGTTCGATTCTCCAGACAAACTGGATACCCAGGACTACCGGATATAGAGAATTGGTATTCCAAACTATCTGGGAAAATGTTAATAGATGAAACAGAATTAAGTAAATGTCGTAGAATTTTCGAAGAAAATAATATGAAAACTTTCAGAGATTGGTTGAAATATTATAACGATTTAGATGTAGCACCGTTCCTAGAAGCGGTGGAAAAAATGTGTGAATTTTATAAACACAGAGGTGTGGATATTTTCAAAGATGCGGTAACACTACCTGGAGTAGCTATACAATATTTATTGAGAGGAACCATTAAAGAACAAAAATCTTCAAAGACGATTATACCGGAGGATGCTCTATATGCACCAAAAGAAGAACATACGAAATGATGAAGGACGCTCTAGTGGCGGTCCATCAATAGTATTTACACGATATGCAGAAGCTGGTGTTTCAAATATTAGATCATTTGGATCAAATGAAATTAACAAACCTTGCAAGGCTGTTTTGGGGTACGATGCAAACGCGTTATATTTATCTACGTTTAAATAAAAGAGATGCCGTGTGGGAGAGAAACTATACACCATATAGATACCCCACATAACCCTAAATTTATTAAAAAGTTTTGTAAAAGAGTTTTATCTGGAGACTGGTTTGGGTTTGCGGAGGTGGATATAGAAGTTCCACACAACTTAAAACATAAGTTTTCTGAAATGTCCCCAATATTTATAAACAGAGAAGTAGAGGTTGATGAAGTTCCCACACACATGTTAAAATATTTAAACGATACTGGCCGAACAAGAGGAGATGGAAAAAAATTGGTGGGATCTATGACCGCCACTAAAGTATTGCTGTACGCGCCACTGTTGAAATGGTATTTAAAACACGGCCTAGAAATAACTGGAGTTCATCGTGTTATAGATTTATATTAGCGGAAAAACCATTCGAACGGTTCGCAAAAGAAGTTACAGCCGCAAGACGAACAGGCGATGTAGAACCAAATAAGCAACCAGTAGCCGACATAATGAAATTATTAGGAAACTCGTGTTGTGGAAAAATGATAGAGGCAACGGACAGACATTTAAATACGACATATACACAAAACGAAACCTGTGTTGACAAAGCATTAAGATCTGCATTCTTTGACGATTTGGAAGAGATAGGAGATGCGTACGAAATATCTTCAAGAAAACCCAGGTGTGCGGTAAAGAGACCATTCCATTGTGGAATAGCGGTTTATCAACTAGCTAAATTGAGAATGTTGGAATTTTACTACGAATTTCTAGATAAATACATAAAAAGAGAAGACTTTGAATTAATACAGATGGATACAGATAGTATGTATATAGGAGTTAGTGGAAAAACGATAGAGGAATTGATTAGACCTAACTTACTAGACGAGTTTGAAAAAGAAAAAAATAAATGGTTGGCTTGGGATAAATGGAGCGAAAGAGAGCCCGGACTTTTCAAAATGGAATTTAGCGGGGATAGGGCGATAGCGTTATCTAGTAAGTGTTATTTCGTAGAAAAAATTAATTTCACTAAAGATAAGTCATTTGAATCAAATGTGGAACAAATTAAAATTAATAAAAACTCTGTGAAAGGAATGTCCAAGAGAACTAACAATTTAAATTGGGATAGATATAAACGAGTACTAAGTGAAACTACAGAAGATGGAAAACACATTATAGATGTAGCACAAAATAGAGGATTTAAAATGAAAGACGGCGTTATGAAAACGTACTGTCAACAAAAATTAGGACTCTCGGCATACTACGATAAAAGACGCGTGTTACCAGACGGAATACATACAGAACCTCTATTGATTTAAGTAATCGGGGGTAGCTGGGTGTCAGAAGGCACTATAAGAAGTTCTTCGCGAACAAACCCGCGAGATGGACCATCAGTCAAATAATAGAGCACGGGCTCATCAGGTTTGGTAATAGATCTATCTAGATGATATACATTCAGAGACCACACGGGATCAGTCGCGCGGCGGCTGCCACCTTCGAGCTCTCCCGGTTGATAGAGGTACCGGACGTCAATATCTGAAGGAAGCCGTTGCTCCTCTAAACCAACGGGTCGCCCGCGCGAGACGGCAGAGGGCTTGCTCGTCACCCTTTTAAACTTGATAGCATCTACAGGCTTCTTACCTATCAATCTGGTCACCTCTCCGTTCAGTGCGGAGACCACGGCGGGCAGTCTGGCCACCCACTCGGTCGATCGTGAATGGGGTCTACAAGTTCTTTGGCGTATTGGTGTCCGAACAGTCTCTCAGCCAGGGTTCGATTGAAGCGTTCCACGATCCCCTGGTCCCGGTGGATGTTGACGCGGCCGCGTCTGATAGAAACTTTATGCTTAGACAATAGATGAGAGACCGCGCCCATGAACTCGCGGCCGGGATCGACCTGGAGAAGATTCGGCCATTTGAGAGGACTCCTCTTATATATTCGGGAAAGAGCCTCGGCCACTTCCTTAGACTCTTTAGTGGCCAACGGCTCAGCCCCCTTATAACGACTCACTACGTCAACGATTGTCAGTGCGTACTTGTACGTTTTGCGACCGACGCGATCGTGAGGGAGAAACAGAAGATCCGCTTGGTGAACTTGGTTCGGCACCGGCACGTCGAATTTCGGGCGCGGAATATTGTGAGGCGCGGGTAAATAGATCTGCCAGATGGCCTGCTTCTTGAGCCATTCCTTGACAGCGTTTTCTGAAACCTTGGTCGCCGCCGCGAGGTTCTTGATGGCCGCGAGTCCCTTCCAGTAGCCGCGTGGGCTATAGTATGTATTCGAACAGCTTGCGCGTTAGTTTGGTATCAAGTTTGCGCGTGTTCATCGTATGCGAAGTATTCTAATATATCGGACAATCTCCAACATGCCCTCGCCAGTTCGTCCGGTAACTGCGTCGTTAATAATAAACCTTTGTTGGACGTTTCGCTGCAGCCCCAATCGCGTTTGGGTTGGAACAGGAGAGGGGAATCTAATTCATCCAATCTCGATTGGGAGTCCAATCCCCCAGGATTGGTGGAGGAATCTAACAGCCGCTTTGCGAAAAGGGTGGCCGCTTTTTCGTCCTCGCGTCTCGAGACAATCTCGGGCCAGACGAATCATACTCTTTGCACCAGGTAAACGATGTTTTTGGGCAGTGTAGCCTACATCGATCATAGCGTCATAAAGTTCGTCAACTAACATCGTTCTATATATATTTTTATAAAAAAAAATTGTTTTAATTAATTAATTTAAAATCTCGATTGAATATAATAGCCGACGAGACCCACCACACCCATTCCCACGATGATGAACGCGATCTCGCGGTCTTTTTGGGCCTCTGACGGTACATAGAAATCTGAAAGTTGGGGCTCGGGATCCATTGGATCGAGACTTTTGTGTGGATATGCCAGCGCGTACTCGCGGTTGGCTTCTTCAACGTTCTGAAAAGTTTGCGCGGCGTGATTTTCGCGGCGAAGCTCTTCATTGACCCAGTCCAGATGGGCGGTTCGTTTTTTCGACCACGCTTCCTTTGCGCTATTGAGTTGTTCTACAGCTAAATCGTGACGCTTACGCTCCTCATCCACGTTCGAGCTTTTCATTTTAGAGAATATAAAGTTGCTACCGCTGAACGCCAATGCGTTTACAAGCGCACCACCTACTATTACTGCGATTGAAGCCATTTATTTCCATATATTAACTGGTAGAATTCCAGCTTTAACTAGATAATCTCGGGTCCAAACTGCGGCCGCTACATCTAAGGTCGCGAGCCCTACGTCTCTCACAGTAAAGTCCAATTTGGGAGCGGTTCCTCCTAGGGCCATCTTTGATAGTCGAGCATACCCGATACTGAAACCCGATATCACCACGGCGTGATAAAGCGCATTCACTAACATTTTACCATCTTGTTCAGCCATTGTTATAATTATTGCATATAAAAGGGGTCGCGATCAATGTTTAAATGGGGCGCATCCAAATTCAACATTGTTGATGATTGGTGTTTCTTCTTAACACTGGCTGGTTGTTTTTTCTGGTATTTCCACACGCACAGGGCACCAACAACTGCCAGACTACCACCAACAAACCAACTCCAATTCGTGAATTGGGGTTCAGTCAAACTCCAACGGGAGTTGGTATTGGGTGACAAATTCAAAGAATTTGGGTGTGCTTCTAATTCGTGAATTTGGGGTGAAGTTGAACCCGATTGCTCTGTCTTCAGATGTTTTGCTGTCTCCGTCCCCGATTGCAACCCCAATCTCGATTGGAGTTTAGCCTCTCGAAGCTCGGCGAGTATTTTATCTTGTTTAACTTTTCGGGTGGCAGCCGCCGCCCTCCCAGCTGCCTGTCTTTTGGGATTTTTTATATGCGGTATGTCATCCAGTGGTGGAGTAACACTCTGGTTCGATTGTGTTGGAGCAATCTGGTTCAACTCCGTCACTCTCGTGGGTGTGTCTTGTGTCATCATTTTCAGGGCTTATAGTTCGTGGGCATATATGTCCAAATTGACAGTGTTTACCCGTGGTCAACGCGGTTGTCAGCGGAGCTAAGTACATTCCAAACTTGTGATAAATTGAGCAGCAGCTGTTCTAACGAGTGTGTCCTATAAAAGGGTCAGTCTCTAGATCGTGAATCAACCCTTCGGTGTTGGTATAGGGAGAAGTATACTAACGGTGGTAGCGTACAAATGAATAGCCGCCGATCCAAGAGTTTTTGTCATCTCCGCTCCCAATTTGGATTCGTATCGCGCATACATTTTATCGATCTCCGCATCTGACATCTTATCCACCTGAAAAACTGAGAGACGCCTACCGAGATAATGCTCCGATTGTCCCCCAGCAACCAGCGCAGCTAGCCGCTCTCGTCGCGCCGCATTTTCATTTTTCATTTATTGGAGTCGTTGCACTCAACCCAATACCAACCCCCGATTCCGATTGCTCTGTCGGATCATTATTGTTGGCAGTCGGAGTTGAGGTTTTTTCCATTAGCTGATCGAGAAGTTCGTCGCAGTTCATTTTTTTCAAAATTATTAATTTAACTATTCTAACAAGTCTCATCACTTTAACATATTGCCAAGCGCACCACCCGATACTTATGATCACCATTATGCTCGCAACAAAGCTCGCAGCGGAGCAGAAAATTGTTAACATTGTTAACCATTGTTCAGTATTTGTTCAGCATTGTTCGGCAATTGCTAAGCATTGTTCAGCAATTGCTAAGCATTGCAAATAGCTTATTACTTTGTAATTTTTCTAATTTTATAATTTTCTTAAAATTAATTATTAATTAATTGATAACTTTATAAGCAGTTGGTTGATCAGCCTTTAGCAGAAGCTTGGCGTGCTTAGTTTCGGAAAGCATCTGTCGAACCTCCAGGCGCTCCTCGCGCGTTGGGATAACGTCATTCTCCCGAAGACAGTCATCGAATGAGTCTCGGTCCTTGCAGTGAAAGAGGGCGACCCATTTCGTTTGCTCGCGCAGATCCTTGAGGACGGCGTTGCATTTTTGAGTGGATATCCATACGCTTTGTCTAGCATGGCGGCCAGAAAATGCGAGCTCGGAGAGCATGTCCTTCTTTTTGGTCATCGCCGCCTTGGCCGAGCAATCGTCAATCACGTATAGGGTGGGCTCACCCTGGAATCTTTGGTATAAACCACGCAACCAATCGTGAAGCCTATCACCCGGGTCAATAACGTATACCTCAGGATCGGACCATATCCACGGGCGCCGCTGATAAGTATCGTTGTGCCGCACAGTGGGACACAGGATCACAATGTGACGAAAGGTATCGCGGTAGGACTCCTCGAGCAAGTCGAGGATGAAAACCGTTTTTCCACATCCTGTCTGCCCACATATTATGGCAGAGTGAGCATCTCCAATTGTGAATTGGTATTGATTGTTAGCAATAGATTTCTTAATTTTTTCTTTAGAATTATGTATTAATAAATCGTTAGATGATTTTTTTATTAATAAATCGTTAGATTTAGTAGATCGCTGATACGTATCGACCATCTTCGATGTTGAGTTGTGCGTCTGTAATTATATATAAGTACACGTTCAATGGCCCGTCTCCGTCCGCCTCTTTGGTTATCTGGATCGTCACACCCTCACTAGCGTTCTCAACTTGGCGTCCGCTACCGTGTATTTGGTCATCGTCGCTGGCTCTCATGTCTAGCCATAACGCGTATTTGGTATTCAGGAACTCTGCGAGGGAGACGGCCGAGAGCTGCAGGTCTTTAGCAACTGCTGCAACCTCCGGAGAGCGCTTAGATCCGGCAGCAAACTGCTTTCTTACTTCATCCCACTGCTGGTGCGCGCGAAAACCCGCGCTGTAGAGTTGATTGGGGACTCCCTCGATCGTCACCTCTACCTTCGTGATTTTGGGGTTATAGAATTTGTCGGTTTTTCTAGCACCGAACGCGAACCGAGCATCCTCGAACAACATCAGTATACCTTTCATCGAGCGGGCGGGTACGTTGACATTAATATTCCACAATGTGTCGCTTTTGTCTTTCGGCATCTTGCGTGGCGTAAGAACTCGGTCGTAAAGTATGGCAACGCGCCCGGCGTACTGGGTTCTGATCAATCGCGCGAGTTCGGGCATCGTGACCATGTCGTACTCCAGGGAAACATTATCGATCGCATACGTCGATAACATGTCGGTGGCTATGAGAACTCGGCCGTAGTCGTTGAACGTTAGTTCGTATTCGAGGCGGTCAGCCAAAGCACTCTGATAGTAGGGCATGTGACTCTCTAGCAACTCAAAGTCGAGCGGGATGTAGAAGCGGTTGCCGTAAGCGCCCGCGACCGCGTTGTCACTCGCGTTGTTATCTGCCTTGTTAGCAGCCCCGATTCTAAGTTTGGTTACATTCTTATTTTTGCTGGTGTCAATACCCTGATAGACAGCGTTTTCACGCTCTTGTGCCGTCTTCCACAGGTCCTGGTAGCAATGGTAGACGTCGCTGTCATCGATCGACATCACCTCATTACCAGAAATCTTTATCATGGTCTTCTTGACTATGGCGCGACCCAAGTTCTGAACGACGGTTCGGTCCGCGTCCGTCGACGTTAGCGAAATAGTGAAAGCGAGGCGAACAGTACCCGGAACAATGACGTCGTTAGCTCCGAGGTTGGGGAAGCGGACTAAGAGCTGCTGGTTCTGGTCGATCGTCGATGGGTTGTTCGTAATAACGACACTCTGTCTCACGCCTTTTGCCCGAGGGGCTCACGCAGTCTGCGGTATGGATTGAGTTTGCGACCGTATTGACTCGAAGACATAATTAATTTTATTGAAACTATTAAACCTGTATTGTTTTGTCTTTAATATAATAATAATTATTAAAGATGGCTGGTCTCGATATTGGCATGGACGAATTCGATCGCACTACGGGCGACCGAAGAATGATTACCTCGATGATGATGATTATGTTGATGATCTCTATCCATATAGCCGCGGAGAGGGCGTGGACGTTGATGACTACCTCGATGATGATGATTATGTTGATGATACCTATCCATTTAGCCGCGGAGAGGACTTGGACGCTGATAATGAGGACGAAACGTCCTTCATAGAGTACCCGCCCGATGCGAGTACACATTTCGAAACGTGGGAGGCCAAATCCAAAACTCCGGCATGGGCGGCCGGTGCCAAGATTCCTGAGGGGATCTCCAAGAATGAGCTGGCGTCTACCAAGGAAACGGAAACTCTGGTGAAACGGTGGGAGCGTATAGTGTCTAAACGCGGCATCTCCGCCACGTTGGAGTTTCGCAGCACTAAAAGAGGAGACCTGTGGGTTAAATGGGGCAATACCTGGAAGTTGCTGACGTACAAGAACAACCCAAACAAGTTCCTCAGCCCCTCTTCATTGAAGCGATATGGAGTAATCTTCGCTCGAGCTCTCGGAGTGCTCGACGACATTCAGGCGCCGCTGCCTACAAAAATGGTAAAAACCCTACAGTCTACCGACGAAACGCTGGAGAAGACGACCGCCACTATAGAAACGATCGAGCTCAGCGAGATCCCTCGCGTAGCCACCGACGTTATTACACGATTGAAAACCACGGTCAACGAAATAAACGGCACGAATTTTGACCCACCGTTACCTCTTCGCGAACTCCGGGGACTCGATAAGGTTCTGCAAACAACTCGGGGCGAACTAGTCAATAACCTCTCCAAACTCTCAGCGCTGGACAAACATATCGCTCTAGAAGAAAGAAAAATAAAGCAAGCACGGGGCGATAGAGAATCTACCGAGCGGATCAACAAACTCCTGCGGTCGTTGCGGGACGAAAGAGAAGCTCGATTGGAGGCTGCCTCGACTAACCGTGAGACGCTTTCCGGTCAATTAAGTCGTAGCCGCGAAACAATCTCGAGGGTCCTGCACGAGGACACTACACTCGGTGCGCGTATTCGCACTCTGTTCAGAGAGAAGGGCGTCACGATAATAACCGTCATCGCGGCTTTCAGCATGATTATATCTATCTATATCGTCTCTATTTGTAGCTGTCAATGCTGGTGCTGCACGAGCTCCAGCACCATCTCCAGCACCAGCACCAGCACCAGATCCATCCGGTGGGGTAAAAGAATGGATAAAAAAACAACTAAAAGCCCTCGCCAATCTCCTGGCTAAATTAGCTGGAAAGGCGGCTGCCGCACTACCTGGACTGATCGGAAGTATCGTTTCTTACTTGCTATCTATATTATCAAAAACGGCCGGATGGCTAGCCAAAAATACCTGGGCTTTAATCGTGACAATCGCCGGTCTCCTACTATTCTTCGCCAAGGAGTTCCTACAACCAAAGCGTAAATAATCCGATCGCCACGAGGGCGACGACGAGCCCTAATTTCTCCTCCTCGCGTGTTGTGCTTCCAATTTCACCCAATTTGTAATTGATTGGTGTTTCTCCAATCGCGATTGGTCTGTTGATGGAACTCGATGGTGCATCTAATTTACGAATTGGGGGTACTGGGTTCGATTTACGAATTGGGGGAGGTGTATCCATTTTGTGTTTTATGAAATCGGTTCCACTGTTGAACCCGATCATGTTGGGGGTGTGCTTGATGAGATATCCGTGTTCACGTTACCGTTGTGGCCGATTTTTTGATTGGCGGTGGCGATTACGATCTGATTATTGTAACCGTCAATCGGGTCGTCTCGTAGTATCATATTGCTCGGCGCCATATAAAGACCTATTCCAAATACATAGTCTACTGGGGTGCTGGCATTCTGCAAAACGTCTTGATAATTCTGGATCGCCTTCTCCAAGTCCACCTAGCTGAGATGGCGTCCTCTACAAGTGCCAAGAATTGTTTTTGTGCATCAAACGCTGTTCCCATGCCCAGTATAGAACTGCGAGTTTGCTTCTGTGCGCCGAGGATGGCCCAGACGTACGTGCGAATGGAGTCGTTGACGCGAGTAACCCCGGCCTGCGTGAACCCTAGACCCGTATCTAACATAAATGTACCCCACGCGTTCTGAAACCTCAGCAGCCTGCTGTATGTAATCGACGTGAGCCAGTTTCGGATGGTAACATTTTACAAGAAAACACGCCACAGTGCCGACCTCCAGAAACTTCCGGCCCCGAAAGTCATAGTCGCGGGGTCAAAATTCCCGGCGTTCCGACTGACGATGTGGTCACCGGAGTGATCGTGTCTAAAATCAGTCTGCGTCCAATTCCTGGACTGGCCCCGAATGAGAACGTCCCCGAGGCCGGTGCTGTAGGAAATGCTTTCTGTCTCCAGTCCGCGTCTTTTGAAACGTTAAATTCGTTACACAGTTTTTCAAACGCCATACGGTCGTATGCGTTGGAAATTGGATCCCAGGCGTCGTCTTGAGGTAGTGAAATACCTAGTTCTTTGATAATCCTCCTAATAGTATAATGCACGTGAAAGTTGTAGACACTTCGGAGCATGACATTCTTGGATGTCAGATGGTCTTTATGTGAAACTCCACACCCGGCTGTTGCGCACCATACAGTGAAATTTATTTGGTTCTGCCAAAACTGCATCGGTGTTGCTTTCCACCCGTTTACCACCTCCATCGTAGTAATCTTGGGCAGCCTATATTGTTCAAAGATGTTAGGGAATTTGGTGGTAAAGCCACTGTCCGGTCTAACCGTTACGGTTGGGTGTACAAGACGGTTAACAACGTCTTTTTGTGTGTATTTACCTCCGACCGCGTACTTTACATTAGAGTTAAAGCTAAATGCTTTGGTATCCATTGAAAGATATTATTATGTTTGCTACTATAACTAATGTTCAAAAAGGGAGTTGTGAACTTCAAAAAGTAATAGACAACTGCTGCGGAAAACGCCGTGTAGGCCTTAGATCAATCACCTTCACGGTTGGGTGGAAAAACATTGAAACGATTAAGGAGATCAACTCAGTCGGGCAGGTAATAGAACGGCCAGAGGCTATCTATTCCGAAGATGGTCTAGATCTAGAGACCGCCGATAGTCCTACAGAAGTAGAGAAACGCATTCGGGAAGTAGCTGTCGCATTACGTCCTGGCCTTTGGGGTGTCAGAGATGTCCAAGCTTTAATCGCAAGGAATATGCCTGATAATGTCACTCTCACAGTCTCAAAAGCCACGGGGATTGCGACATTGGACGTTGATAAAAAAATAAAGATCACCGAAGTGTTGGCCTCAATGTTAGGATTTAAATATCAACCCCCTTACAACGAGGATGAAGGGCGAGTGTTCCCGTTGCACTTTTTCTTCCCCGTGGGTTATTACCACGGCTATACCCCAGTAAACTTCGCCTTCACGAAAACACTCGGGGTGCACCTTGATCGGGTGAACACATCGTACAACACGGTAGACGGATCCCCCAGCACATTACTGAAAACTGTGCCCGCCAGCGACTGTTTCTATGGCGAGACTGTAACCTTAGACTTCCCACACCCAGAGATGAAAGTTTTGGAATCGGGACACATCCACGAGTTGAAGATTTATATTATTGATGATAAAGGGCGAGAGTTGAAGAACGATTACCCGATTTCGGTCGTCCTAGAAATTTCAAATTAATTATTTAGAATTAAACGCATGTTCGTAATATATATTATCAACATTATGAGTATATACGGACCAGGTAGTTCTTCCGATTGGTGACAAATTCAAATAATTTGGAACCGGCAGAAGGGGGGTTCATCCGACAGAGGGCGACTTTTTAACTACCCAAAAAACAAAGGCCTTGATCAATAGAACTATACGAGGGCCACGGACGAGATTCACAAGAGTCTACTATCACAACTTAGAGAATATGCCCTGGCTGTGAATGAATACACAAAGTCGTGAAGAAACGCATACGGAACTAAACGAACTAGGTAAAAAAAATAACCAAATTTAGAAAAGAGGCCCGGTTGGGGATTGATAAAGAGCCCGAGAAGACCGCCAGGCTGACATTACGGAGGTTTATGATGCGTTGCGCTTAGAAGACTCTCTCAGTAAAGAAGCTACACTTGCTGAATTAGACGGGAAAATAATCTATTTTCGAAATGAGGCCACGTCGGGTATTGAGAAAGCCCGAGAAGACCACCAGGCGGACCTTACGAAGGCTTATGAGGTGTTGCGCTCAGAGGACTCTCTCATCAGAGAAGCGACACTTACTGAACTAGATAAAAAAATAACCAAATTTCGAAAAGAGACCCGGTCGGGTATTGATAAAGTCCGAGAAGACCACCAGTCGAACCTTGCGGAGGCCATTGCGGAGGCTTATGATGCGTTGCGCTTAGAGGGCTCTCTCAGCAAAGAATCGACACATACCGAACTAGACAAAAAAATAGCCGAATTTCTAAAAGAGACCAGGTCGGGGGTTGAGGGGGTCCGAGAAGACCACAAAGAGGCCATTGCGGAGGCTTATGGGGCGTTACGCTCAGAGGACTCTATCAACAGAGAAGCGGCACTTGCTGACCTATACGAAAAAATAACCAAATTTCAAAAAGAGACCCGGTTGGATCTTGATGGAGTCCGAACGGGTATTGATAAAGCCATAGAAGACCACCAGGCTGATATTACGGAGGCTTATAGGGTGTTGCTCTTAGAGGACTCTATCAACAGAGAAGCGACACTTACCGAACTAGATGGGAAAATAACCGAATTTCAAAAAGAGGCCCGGTCGGGGGTTGAGAAAGCCCGAGAAGACCACAAGGTAGCCATTGCGAAGGCTTATGAGGTGTTGCGCTCAGAGGACTCTCTCATCAGAGAAGCGGCGGTTGCTGAACTAGATGGAAAAATAACCGAATTTCAAAAAGAGACCCGGTCGGGTATTGATAAAGCCTTAGAAGGCCACCAGGCTACCATTACGGAGGCTTATGATGCGTTGCACTTAGAGGACTCTCTCAGCAGAGAAGCGACACTTACCGAACTAGACAAAAAGATAACCGATAAACTGAAACATGATCGTATAGCCGCGACCAAAGCTCTTGAGGAGGCCTCTTATGAGATTCGTACTGAGGCATATAACGCAAACAGGGCGCTTGCCGGAATAGTGAAAACAATGAAAACGCCAAAACGTGTCATAACAGTTTGGGCTGAGAAGCGGGGCCCGTTGGTTGAGGGGCACTAAATGATATTCGTTCGGTGCCAAAGCGAGTAGTAATAAATGGGGGATACACTATGACAGCTGCAGGTGAAGTTGTCCGAATGGCGGTCTGCTCGGTTAATGCTAATGGTAAACCTGTGGGGCGCGGTCGCGATAAATATTGTAGTAGATGGGGAAGAACGGGGGGGGGTTGGAGTCACTAAAATCTCTGGAGATAGTTCGACGGTGGTTTCGTTTGCCGGTGATGATCGAATTAGACTTTCCCAAGGTAGTGTTATTAACTTTGTTACGAAAATCGGTGAACCAGAGAGTTCTTCCACTATTGTCTCATTGTTAATTGAACTTATTGTGTAAATACTAATATATTGAACTAAAATTTTTTATGAACGAATCACCGCTTCCAATTGTCAATACCGATCCATCAACACTGTATCCAACTCTCAATACCACTCCACCAACACTGTATCCAATTAACGAAAGAAGTTCAGATTTTAGGTTGAATAATATCGTCGCTATGCAGGATATTTTAGTTAGAGAATGTGCAAATAGAAAAAGACACGCTAAAAAATATAAGCGCGCGGTGAACATAGCTGAAGCATCTAGTACGGTTCTGGCAAGTGTTTCTGTGTTGTGTGGGGCGGGAACAGCTGCAACTATATCCACCATTATAACGGTTCCTGTAGCGGGGATTTTATGTGCGGTGTCGGCCGTTCTGGTTGCTGTGTATGGTAATTAGGGCGTCGGGTGGAAAACTCGAGAAAAAAAGTAGAAAACATGATAGAATATCCGTTCTCGCTAGGTCTAAGAAAAATAGCATCGACGTTATGGTGTCCAAAGCGTTGGCCGATAAGAAAATATCAAATTTAGAGTTTGAATCCGTGGTGGAAGAAATGGGGAGATATGAAGAATTAAAAAATGATATAAGAATCAAGGAGCGCACCACCATGCCCAAAATTGAGTGTACTGATTGGGATAAATTTAGGGTAAAACTTGGAAATAAAGTCGGAGGAAATGTTACAGCACCATTGTGATATTTTATAAAATAATTTAAAAAAAAAAAATTAATTTTCTAATTTTCTTAATTTTCTATTTTTTTCAAAATTATTAATTATTAATTATATTAGTGCAGTAAACAAATTTACATACCTATACAACATGTGTTTTTCACTGAGAATTACAAATTCAGTCGAGGATTACACTGTACACACCGTCTGTGTAATTGATACACTCGGCTCTGTTTACCTCGGCTATCAATTTACGCATGGTTCATAACCCGTGTAATTGAAACATTGTCGTAATTGATAATTGTACAACACTAGGTAATGTTTATCATAACAGCCTACATGGTCGTGTGGGTTAAGGAGATACTCTATAGAGACGAGGGTCGTGGGTTCGCGCCGCGGTTGGAGCTAAACATTTTTATTTATTTATTTCTATCCCTATAAATGTGGTCGCTATGGTAAACAACTGCTTGACAACGGCGTTCGGAGTCCGACCGCTTGAGGTTGATGAAAAATAAAAAATTGCCAGTTTACAAAAAAAAAATGGGCAGACAACTCCGGCCTCTTGAGGTTGATGAAAAATAAATTACCAGTTTACAAAAAAAATGAGCAGACAACTCCGACCGTTTTCATGATGTTATTTGTCTTAGCATCAACATTGCTGTTCAATAATAATTTTTTCAATTTCTTTATAAGCGATATCGTAGAAATGTATAATCGTAAACGAATCGTTGGGTTTTAACAATTTTATATAATACACCTTAGTTTCATATCCGATACGCACTATCCGTCTTAATGTTTGTATTTGCCTCTTGTATAGTTGACATAATTGTCGGTATAATATTGTAAATGCAACGTTTTTATCGGAGCGTAATAAATTACGCTGATATTTCATGTATTCGATATCGCCTAGTGTTCTCATTTTATAGAATTTATATATAGGACTATAACCCCCGTATTCTTCGTAAAGTTCTTCAACACAGTTATTAAAAATGTTCAATTCCAATTGTATTGTATTATCCATTTTCTCTAATAGTTGTTTTTTTTCTGTTCAATAATTTCCAATTTCTTCTAATAATTTTCCAATTTCTTCGTTAAAAGCGATATCGTAGAAACGCATATCCGTCAACGAATCTTTGATTTTAAACTGTTTTATAAAATTAGTTTGATAATATTTCGGTAGTGTTTCTCCGACCCTATTTAGTCGCTTCATTACACAAATTTGATCCTTATACCGGCGACATAATTGCCGGTTTAATATTGTAAATGCAACGTTTTTATCGCAGCGTAATAAATTACGCTGATATTTCATGTATTCGATACAACATAGTATTGTCATTTTACCGTGTTTTAATACTGTAGAAACAGCGTAAAATTCTCTATAAAAGTCATTACAAAATTCCAATTCGTTGTGTATTTTATTATCCATTTTGTTATAATATTTCATTATAACCTATGGGATTTATATGTTCAATTGGACGTGAAAAATACATGATGTATTTATGACAACGAGATAAAAATAAATCCTTTTTAAGACTATAGTTTTATATGTTCAATTGGACGTGAAAACAACATGATGTATTTATGACACCAATTTTGAATTTTTCGGGGTGGTGGGAGATAATTTCCTCGTTAACCAATTTTTGATTTTTAGGGGGTGGTGGGAGTAGTATATGGGGGTGGAAATGATACCACCGTAGGTGGTATCATTTTGACTCCCTATATACTACTGGACCTGTACTAATATACATGTACAACATGGGATATGAATCGGTTCACGGGACCTGTACTAATATACATGTACAACATGGGATAGGAATCGGTTCACGAGACCTGTACTAATATACATGTACAACATGGGATAGGAATCGGTTCACGGGACCTGTACTAATATACATGTACAACATGGGATAGGAATCGGTTCACGGGACCTGTACTAATATACATGTACAACATGGGATAGGAATCGGTTCACGGGACCTGTACTAATATACATGTACAACATGGGATATGAATCGGTTCACGGGACCTGTACTAATATACATGTACAACATGGGATAGGAATCGGTTCACGGGACTTGTACTAATATACATGTACAACATGGGATAGGAATCGGTTCACGGGACCTGTACTAATATACATGTACAACATGGGATAAGAATCGGTTCACGGGGCCTGTACTAATATACATGTACAACATGGGATATGAATCGGTTCACGGGACCTGTACTAATATACATGTACAACATGGGATATGAATCGGTTCACGGGACCTGTACTAATATACATGTACAACATGGGATAGGAATCGGTTCACGGGACTTGTACTAATATACATGTACAACATGGGATATGAATCGGTTCACGGGACTTGTACTAATATACATGTACAACATGGGATAGGAATCGGTTCACGGGACCTGTACTAATATACATGTACAACATGGGATATGAATCGGTTCACGGGACCTGTACTAATATACATGTACAACATGGGATAGGAATCGGTTCACGGGACCTGTACTAATATACATGTACAACATGGGATATGAATCGGTTCACGGGACCTGTACTAATATACATGTACAACATGGGATAGGAATCGGTTCACGGGACCTGTACTAATATACATGTACAACATGGGATAGGAATCGGTTCACTGGACCTGTACTAATATACATGTACAACATGGGATAGGAATCGGTTCACTGGACCTGTACTAATATACATGTACAACATGGGATATGAATCGGTTCACGGGACCTGTACTAATATACATGTACAACATGGGATAGGAATCGGTTCACTGGACCTGTACTAATATACATGTATGTGGCTGTGACTGCAGAAAAGGGACCAGAGTAGATCCAGATCAGCATGATTGTGCATCCGCACAGTCTGATCAGGATCAGCACAGTTTGCCATTCCATCAATGAAACACCTTTAATGCTTCTGAAAACGAATATAGATCGTTACCGGCTACAGGAATGTGCTATTTGATAGGAACTACACTGGTCACAATTTCCATAAGACATATATGTCCCATAGTTGTATGTGGCTGCGAGTGGAGAAATGGGGACTATGGGATTTATGACCACTATAGCTATGTATAACTAACTAATGTAGCCTGATAACTACGGAGCCCCACAGGGGACGTACAATTATTTTCTTTATTAATTCGTTCTCACGAAATAACAATTCGTTCCCTCAATTTAACAATTCGCTCACATGAAATAACAATTCGTTCCCACGGGAACGAATTGTTATTTCATGGGAACGAATTGTTAAATTGAGGGAACAAATTTTTATTTCGTGTGAAATAATTATCCGTAGATAACGATATATATATCGCATGACGGCTGTTTAATTCAATTTGGTGAAATGGCGAACAGTGAAGGTCCTGATCAGACTATTCAGCTAGTGAAATACCAAATAGATCAAGCTGGTAGCACACTTTGTCGACGATAATTCACAATGAACTTCTCAGTAAGCTGTCTATGCTATCGGCAATGTTGGAGTTCCTGGGACAATTTCGTATCGCTACAACGTCATCGTTGCCCAGTAGTCACACAAGCGAATCCCAATATAATACACATGTGAAGAGCATATTAATTAAGAATACGCCATTGCCAATAAATGTTCAGAAGTGTTGAAATTAATGACAATTTCTTATCGTTGCAACTTTTCATCGTTGTCACAAGACAATTGAATATATATTTGAACAACATATTAAATAACAATACGCCATTGCCAATATATGTTCAGAAGAGTTGGCAAGACTAACACAGGCGTTTGTGAAGCGCAAACGCAACACAAAAGACAAACCCTACAGCTCACTACTTACGTATTTTGAAATAAAGAAATTGACAAATATTGGCAGGATCAGCGCAGACGGTAGTATAAAACGACAACGCCATCCCCACATGACGTCATCAACACCCCCCCCCCCCCACAGTTCCTGGAGAAAATGACAACATCCAAAGAAACCGACCAACGGCGGCCCAGACCGGACTGTGCGAATGCACAGGCCGGTCTGGGGCTACGTTGGTCGCATACGTCACGCGGCCATTTTTCCTGTCACTCACAAATACGCCCGCACCTACCGCCGTATCCCGTTGCGCAGGCGAAGATAACCCATGCAATACAGAGGCTCCATGCCGTACGTGACGTGGCGTTATAGAAGGCCGTCGCCGCCTGTCCCAATGGTGGAGCCGGGCCATCCGGGTTCCACAGCCCATACAGCACGAGCAGCGCCACCACTGTCGCCGCAGCCCAGCCGCATGCGTTGAGGATCTGTAAATAAACGGACAGACCTCTGACATGAATGATTGTAATTAATTTGGTAAAAATCACAAGTTGGGGAGGATTCTGTTGGGCGATCATATGCGTCAACGCTGAAACCAGACATGCAACCAGCATAGGCTTAGGATTTTTAATATCAAATAGGTCAATGTTAACAATGGTTGTGAAGTTTGTATCAGCACGATTGAAAATGCATCGTCTCGAGCATGCGCATCGTGTGATGCATTAATGTTGTTTTAGTATTGCTCGATATTTCTTCGATGCGGATTCCAACGAAAGAACAACAACACGTCACACTAGATGTGATTGGTCAATTAGCCCGTGAACCATTAATAGTAGATATTTTGGTCTACTAGTATTACTGTCTAGACATTAGTACCTATTAACATATTTGCGAACAGTAACCCTTGCAATCTACTCCCGTACCGTCCGTAGCAGCTACGGATCATACGGGAGTCGGGGTGAAGAGGCAGGTGCGGTAAGGCCCAGAAATGGCATCCACATTTGGAAAAAGATTACTTTGACAACATTTGATAAAGATTACCTGTGTTGTTAAATACAGTGTCTCACCTCTTTAAACATATATGTTTTATCATTCTGCGTAATTTCATGAAATACGGTTACAAAATTTACAATATTTCCCGTAAATGGCGTCAAAAGTTGACAAAATCTTCAGAGTATTCCGCATATACTCTGAAATGTTTGTCAACTTTTGACTTTGTTTATGAAAAATATTGTAAATGTTGTAAACGTATTTAATAAAATTATACAGATGTCCGAAGGTACAAAATCACATGGCGTGTCTCATATGGGCAAGAATAACACAGGCAGTGGTGTATTACCTTGGGCATGCGCACTTTACAGTCGGTGTTATAGAAGAGGTAGCCGGTGAATATTCCGACGACGTACGGACCCACGCGACACCACGGCTTCACATATAGCTGGGCGTACTGGGCCGGCTCCCTGCAAACATGGCAACCGAATTATGACTATTGTTATTTCTGGATTAAAATATATGTCGTGACCACTATTTGAACCGTCTCGTTGAGACGGTTCAAATGAGTGGTCACAACATATACTTTCATCGAGAAATAACAAAAATAAGCATTAAAAAAAAGTCATACCCGCATAGGTGTATTCCGCATGTAATGGGTTGGCAAGGCTTAGGAAATGGGATGGGCGAGGCTCTGTCGAGCACATCCCGTTTCCGTGCCGCGCCAGATATTTTTCCCATTCACGGCACTAACCTACTATTCTATTTATCCTGTCAACACCTACAAATGGCTTTAAAATACCAAAAAAATAACCCCAGCCACCACACATATTCATTCGCAGTGATTAGGTCGTATTGATAGGATATCAAAAATGTTTCACGGCACATACCCACTGTGTTGACGGGATAATAAGTACAAACAATACTACGCCAAATTGGGCCGTAACGTGCCAATGTGTTATTCCATAAGTGGTTCAGCACAACTATCCCTACACTATGATTGCAGGAAACAGACAGCGTTTGTTTGTAGAATCGGATCAACCGCTATGCAAATGCGACATTGATAGCTATATTCATGTTTTGAATATGAAATCGAACTGTTTACAGAAATATAAACAAGTGTATCGACAAAATACCGACGTGCCCAAGAAAGTTAAAATGCGAACACCAGTTACATCTACAACTTTACTCGAACGGGTTACTTTTATAAGGACATGCTATGCTTGGAGATATGGTTACTTTACCAAGTATTTACTACCTATTATGTCATATTCCCTGATATAGTATGAAGTTTGGTGTCAAGGTATCCAGTAGTTTTCGTATAATGTCCTTTCAACTCTAGCCAGTGTCTTGTCTCAATTCGCGCCAAATCGAACATATAGAGAAGTTTTCTATATATACAGTGGGGTCAGCGTGTAAGTGCACACAGGAACGAACACGACAGGTTGGAACCAACCTGTCGTGTTCGTTCGTGTGTTTACTTACACGCTGACCCCACTGTAAATGCATGAACTATTTAATTTCAACATAAATATGTGGTGTTTCAATGTGATGCACAGTCTACATTGTATTGTTTGTGTACGTGCTACCACAGGTACTGTTGATTTCCGATAAAGTGGCAAGGGCACTTACACGCTGACCCCACTGTAATGTCACACATGCTCCACAGTCTGTTATATAACTTGAGGAATTGGCCTACATAAGAGCATGTTGAATATGTATACAGTCACAGCAGCATAATAACCACTAAAAACGTTTTTGTTGGAAAAAGGTCCCACCTTGGAGCGGTCAGTCAGAAAAATGGCTTAATTGCTCTTAAAAGGCCACAAAGCTCGTTTATGCCACTATTACTGTATCAATGCCATTCAATGGTGACCATATGTGTCAAAATAACGCGCGGTTTTAAGACTATATTGTCCAATTTGTGTCACAAGTACATATTTCATGACTTGATCCGGCTTCAAACGGATGTCGATTTTGGCCGAAAACATAAAAAAGAAACATTATATAAAGAAACAATTGGTGAATTTGATTCAAAATCATGTGTCAGCAGTAGACTGTCAGCAAATTCTGTAGTGATAATTTATATTTTTCCAATTTTACGTAGGCGGCACAGAACAAAACTGTCGTCCAGCGAAGCTTAATGAACAAGTTGATTCAATTCCTATTATTATTATTCTCGCTGTATCGACATATTTAAAGGTACATGTACATGCCCACTCAGTACGCACAAAATGTTGTTTATATCAGATACATCATCTGATACAATTTCTGGCATTCGCCACTACCCGACGTATTGATTTGCATTATTTTTTTTTTTTAATTAAATGTTTTTTTATTCTCTTTGCTACATGTACATGTACAAACACAAGATATACAAACAGTTCAATGAACAAAGTACATATATATGTCAGTTCATACGCATGACTACATTTCAATGAACAGTCTGAATAATAACGTATTGGTGCTTGTCTACATGTAACATTGAGTTTTCAAATAAATAATAGGGTTTTTATAGGGCGTTTGGGCAATGAGACTGTTATAGGTCGTGTATTTTTATTAAAAATAAAATAAAAAATAAAAAATACGTGAAAAAAAAAAGGTTATCAAAAAATATTATAACAAAATAAAATATAGGGAATGAACGTTTATTACATGTTTTGTGCTGATATAGGTATATCGATACACATAGCAGGTGAATGTTTACGTATTAATTTCCATAAAGTCACTCCATTTTGAATGGAAAATATCTAGTTTATCCTTGATAGTGGCGATAGTCTCTTCTATTGTTATTGTTTGCTTCAGATATATTTTAAAACGGCCTATCGATGGTTGCGTTTCATCATATTTGCACTTAAAAATAAAATATTTTGCTAGAAGAATAAAAAGCTGATAAGCATTGTTTTATTTTTGCAGTCAACCCTCACGTTACAAAATGATATGTTTTCATATGTTAAATTATCTGTTGTAGTCTAACCTACTTGTTTGCAATAGCAGGTTGATATCCGACCAAAAAGGTTGTATGACGTTGCATTCCCAAAACATATGCTTATTAGAATCCACATTCATATGACAGAATTCACATAAGTTAGATGGTTTTAATTTGCATTTGAATAGAAAGGCATTGTTTGGAATTAGTCTCAACAAATATTTGTACTGAAATGCTACTAGTTTTGTACTTATTGTGCTTTTATATGACAAAGAAAAAATGTATTTCCATTCTATATCTTGTTTATTTTAGTTCGTTTTCCCATTTGATTATATGTTTTTGTTGTGCTAATCTTGATTTTCTAATCTGTATATTATATACTATTTTATTTATATGCTTCGATGACAAACATAAATTTATTGCATATTTGGGCGTTTCATTAGTCAATGGCTCGGTTTTCATTTCTAGTTTCCATTCGGTTTTAATTTTACTTAATAATTTGTAATACTTCAAAAAATCTCCAGTATTTATGTTATACAGTCGAACCTGCTCGGGCGGTCACCTTTAATCAGCGGTCACCGCCGTTAAGCGGCCACTTCAAATTCCTCCCGCGCATTTTTGCTATATAAAACGCTTTCATTCAACGGTCACTCGTCTAACGCGGCCAGCGGTCATTAATTATCGTCCCAAACTAGTGATCTAATTTCATTAAACGGTCACCTCTAATCTCGATTTCAATGTACCCTGCGGCGGTCGTTACCGAAGCGCGAATTAACAATGATGTCAGCAGTCAATGCGGGTCATTAAAACACCTAACACGTCGCCGCGTTTGCGATATTGAGTGGTGCAAATTGTGTTGCCCGAATTGTCGGCGCATTATTGAAAGAACAGCCTATCGCATCCGGGTTCTTGCACCCTTGTCCGTCGATTCGTAATTTCTATAGGTTACCGACACAAATGTTGTAAAAAGGAACAGCCCATTGCCAGTTACCAAATTGACAAAACACGAATAGCTGATATAATTGGTGTGTATTGCCCTGGACCGAGTGTAACCGGGTCAAATATAATTTAAGCAAATGGCCTCATATGTCGAATATGAGCCGAATGTCGCACTTATTGACTGCTTTTGCTGACATCGCCTATGCATTATTTACATACACAATTGGAAATTAATCTAAATTCGACTTGACCAATACCCGACAAAAAAAAATCAAAAAAATCGCACAACTTATCCCACACCATTTCCGATTATACCACATTATGCCCTATTATCTAGTACAATAAATTGTCTACAATATGAATCTTGCAGATCAACAGTTGCAGTAGGCTGTAAAATAACAACAAAAACGTGAACATTGGTGTTTTTATTTGTTGACAGATTTTTTATTTCATTAAATGATATAATCCACTCATTACATGTTCAGGTTCAATTTTGAAAATATTAAATAAATATAAAGATACACATTTATATTGTATTAAAACATACATATTTAATCAATATGGTACTCTAAATTAATCATTAAATTAATCATTAATATTATTTATTACATTTGTATTATCAAGTCAACATACATGTCTATGCTATCTTTACCTTCATTTCAATTTTCAAAATTTACCTGAAATGTACCTGAAAACACGACCCTCTATTAAGAGGTCACCTCTGTTAAGCAGCCAGTTTTGTCACTTCCCTTGGGTGGCTGCTTAAGACAGGTTTGACTGTATATATTTTTCATATCGTCGAAGCTATAAAAGTCTTTTATTCTAAAATCATATATGTGTTTTAAATACATAATACCTTTATCATACCATTCTTTATAGAATATAGTTATATTTCTTTCATTTTTTATGTTTGAGTTATGCCACAAAATTTCATGTGATATGTTAGCACATGAATGATTAAAATTTACTTTGCACCAAGATGTTAGTATATTGTTTAGGAACGTATTTTGTTTTACAAGATGTTTGGTGTCATTTGAATTTAGATTGCTTTTAAATAGTATATCACCACCATATTTATTTAGTTCCTTATTGTATGCAAGTTTTAACTGACTCTGTTTACCCTTTAAACGTTTTATCCATGAACAGTTAAGTGAATTGATAAATGCATGGATATTAATCATTTTCAATCCACAATTTTCATAGCTTTGAATTATAGTTTTTCGTGCTATTTTATCAGGTTTACCGTCCCAGAGAAAGTTATACATCAAATCATTGATGTGTTTGATTGTTTCTTCAGCGGGATTCTCAAACACTGTTAATGGGTATATTAATTTAGGTAACGCGATGGTCTTTAAAACAGTTATTTTGCCAATTAATGTCAAGTTCCATTTTTTCCAGTTTATTAAACAGTTTTGAAATGACTTAATTTTTGGTATTAAGTTTAATTCATGTAGCCGTGTTTTGTTGTGTTTGTGAATATTATTCCAAGGGTTGATGCATGGCCGTTTTTTGACCAAGTATATTGCTTGTTGTTACACCATGGACTTGGGTTATGTCTAAGCCCCCCGATTTTTAGTGGTGTGCATTTTGACTTATTCAGTTTTAGACCAGATATTAGTGCGAAAGTGTCTAGTGTATGTATTAGTTCCTTAAATGATATTTCCGATCCATCCAGCGTAAAGCTTGCATCGTCTGCAAATAATGTTTGTTTTATTTCATTTTCACCTAAAAATAAACCTTTAATCTCTACATTTGCGTTTATTTGTCTAGATAAAAGTTCTATGCAAATAATAAAAATATATGCTGATAGCGGACAACCTTGTCTGACACCTTTTTTAATACTGAAAAACTTTGATAGATTACCATTATTCGAAACACAACTTTTTGCATCTTTATAGAATAGAGATATCCATTGTATTAGTGAATTACCAAAGTTAAGATTGTTGAGACACTTACTTATAAATCTATGGTCTAAGCTGTCAAACGCTTTCTGGAAATCTGCAAAAAATATTAGACCTGGTGTATTGTTTTCATTTGCTTCATTTATTAGTTCCATAAGTGTTCTTACATTTTCTCCTATATATCGACCTTTTATAAAACCAGTTTGATTCATGTTTATTATTGTGTTTAATACCTTTTTTATTCTATTACCTATAACTTTTGTTGCAATTTTTTATAGTCTACATTTAATAGCGAAATGGCCTCCAATTATCGATTGAAAGTGTGTTTTTATCTTTTTTTGGCAGTAACGTAATGATCCTTGTTTTTGCATTTCAGTTAGAGATCCATTTTCGTTACGAGTAATTAATCGATTTTATGTAGTGCTTTTTTATGTCATTCCAGTATAGCTTGTAAAATTCGGCAGTTAGACCATCTGATCCTGGGCTTTTCATGTTTTTCATTTCCTTTATTGCTGTTACACATTCATATTCATTAATGTAACCCTCACAAGTCTGTTTTTCGTTTTCGTTTAGTTTGTGGTCTATGAAGTTTAAAAATGTGTCGTTAGTGTGATTATATTTGCATTATTATACATTTCATATCAGACGTAAATTTCCACTTACTGATCAGGGGCGTTAGCCCCTCTTCCTTGAAATGTTAATACACATTACTATTTATTCTCTGTATTTATTTTTTGATGTACAATTATCATACTTTATAATCTGTCGAAACCATTATTTTTTCAGGTGAAACATTTAATTAATATAAATTATTAAACAATATCATGCCTCATTTGCATATGAAAATAGCCTGATACCACAGCGAGTCACTATCAGTAAAAAAATAATTATTACTAAATAATTAATTATATTTGTAGCGGGGGGGCACTCGTAATGTTTAGAACTGGTGGAATAGTGACCACAATTAATTATACACTTACCTAAATTCTACAAAGAACATTTAGTGCCTTTTAAGGTACATTCCCACTTAGTAAGCACAAACTGTTCTTTATAGAAAGTAAATAAGTGTATAATTGTGTCACTGGTCCACCAGTTCTAACAATTACAAGTTCCTACAAAACAGATATAATCATTTAGTAATTTTTATTGGTGGTATCAGGCTATTTTCATATGCAAATGAGGCATGATATTTTTCACTTATTTATACTAATGAAATGCGTCACCGGAAAAATAATATTTTCGACAGATTATAAAATATAATCATTGCACATCAAGCAATAAATACAGAGAATAAATAGTAATGTCCGTTAACATTCTAAGGAAACACGGTTATCGCCCCTGATATCAGTGTGAAAATTTTTGTATGATATCAAATGCATAATAATGCCAATCAATACGTGGGGTAATGGTGACTGAATGTTTACTTTGCCAGAAAATATCATATGTACAGAATATACAAAATTATCTGTCTCACTATATTATAACCTACTGAGTGGGCATGTACCTTTAAGATATCATATCACTGAACTAATTATTCTCCAGAGGGCTGAATCCACTATTATAATTTATCAAGTCAACACAGCGCGTGTGTGCCGTGAAACACGGTGCCGTGAAACATTTTTGATATCCTGTCAATATGACCTAATTACTGCGTATGAATATGTGCGGTGACTGGGGTTATTTTTTTGCATTTAAAAGCCATTTGTAGGTGTTGACGCGATAAATACAATAGTAGGTTAGTGCGGTGAATGGGAAAACTATCTGGCGCGGCACGGAAACGGGATGTGCTCGGCAGAGCCCGCCCACGGAAACGGGATGTGCTCGGCAGAGCCTCGCCCATCCCGTTTCCTAAGTCTTGCCAGATATGTTTTCCCATTCACGGCACTAACCTACTATTCTCTATATATAATCTGGGCCTTGTTGATGAACAGCGGTTGACAACCACCATTTAATTTTCCTGTGCAATGTATAAGTTAACTAAATACCAGATATTTTGCTATTCTCTGCTACTTTCATTTTTTCGCATGGATGTTGTTGGACCTATTTTCCCATATCGTGCACCCATTCTGCTCTGGATATTCACGAATTAAAATATAGGTTTAATTATTGTTAAGAAAGATAAATTCAATATCCTGTGACCACCCTGGTGAAACTGAAACCACCTCACATGACAATTATCTTCCGACTTACAAAATGATCCCAATCCATATGCTTGAACATGCTGTAAATGATACACCAACGTGCATGTGAAGTAGATTAGCACATCAATTGAACCGTTTTGCAAGCAAAGGGTGTATATGGCATAACACATCTGCGTTATTTTCTTTAACGCACTACACCGCGCATGAATATCTGCTGATTTAGTGTAATTAAACCTTTATACGAAACGATTCCTAGACGAAATTTTACATGCATTTCAGTAACAAATGTGTGCATGTATATGTACATATAACAATAGTTCGTACCGCCCAAAGAAGAGGTTCGCATTGAGGTTATTCTCTGCCGATATAACAGCGTTAGTGACGGTGTTGTTCCAGAATAAACACAGCGCAGCATACGCAGCCCACAGCGAGAGCTGGAACATGTGAATACATATTGTTGTTGTTGTTGTTTCGTTGTGTTGCGGAGCTGACTTATCAACGCAACGTCTCTCGACGTAAAATAATTAAAGCACAGTTTAAAAATAACCATTTTCCACCTAGTATGTACCCCTATATACATGTATAATATTGCTAACGTCATCGGATTTATGTACAGTGGGGTCAGCGTGTAAGTGCACACACGAACGAACACGACAGGTTGGTTCCAACCTGTCGTGTTCGTTCGTGTGTGCACTTACACGCTGACCCCACTGTATGCATACTCTCGATATTCAATAACTGAAATATAGGTTTAATTATTGTTAAGAAGATAAATTCAATCACTTAACAAACGTCAACTGTATTGCTCTTGGTTACGGGCTACATTTTCACAACATACAGTGGGGTCAGCGTGTAAGTGCACACACGAACGAACACGACAGGTTGGAACCAACCTGTCGTGTTCGTTCGTGTGTGCACTTACACGCTGACCTCACCGTACAGTGTACAATACACAGCCGACTGCGTTACATTTGCCATGATGTCAACGTTTCAGAACATCTACCGCCAATCTCAACTCGCAATAAAGCAGTTTGATTGTCTGATTCTGAGCTGTAGCACAGCTCAAGCTCAGTCAAATAATCTGCTTCATTTAAACGTACACGCTGACCCACTGTACTTACTAGTATAGGGGTATCAGCAAGATTGGACTGATAACAAAGAACGCATATCGTTGGCTAAATACCAGCTCCAAGACATGCACTGAAAAACAACAACAGTTATATGCACAACACGGTAAACCACTGTCTGTTCCACGTTTTGCTGCCGACGAACATTTGGCTATTAAACACATTAAATCTAAAAAATATTTAAAAGCAACTACTTTTTTATCAATAACAAAAAAAGTCACCCTCCCAAAAATTCCATCAAATATTGATTTTATTGTCAATCCTGAAAAATCAAAAATGAAATTGTTTGGAAATTGACTCCGAAACATGGCGAGATAGCTTGATAATGATGTAACTAAGAAAAACAAAAGTTATATTTTTGAAAATCGGTCCACAAATAAAAAAAATATTTATAAAACAATATATTTTTAGCCCCCATGTTAAATTCCATAGGAAAATCGTTTTTTCGAAATAAAATCATTATTTGATGGAATTTCATCAAATAATTTTTTTTGGGGAGGGCCACTTTTTCGTCATTGATAAAAAGTACTTACTTCTAAATAAATTTTAGATTTAATGTGTTTAATAGCCAAAAGTTCGTCAAAACGTGAAACAGACAGTATATATTATGCTGTACACTATCGCCTGCGCTAATTTTGCCAATATTTGTCAATTTCATTATTTTAAAATACTTAATATTGTGCTTGAAATCAATCTGCTAGATTGTCTGAGTCTGAGCTGTGATACGGCTGTAACTCAACTCAGGCCCAGCCAATCACGCTGCTTCATTTAATAGACAATACTCTGATATAAGGAAACTGATGGTGGTAAAGATTGGCGCATGCGGTAATGTAAAATATTTCCAAATAACTATAATAATGTTAACTTAAGTTAGAGCTTAAGAGGGCATCTACAGTGGGGTCAGCGTGTAAGTGCACACACGAACGAACGACAGGTTGGAACCAGCCTGTCCTGTTCGTTCGTGTCTGCACTTACACGCTGACCCCACTGTACCATTGATTTTAATTGATTGCAATGAGTGCAACTCGTCGTTGCTGTACATTAAACCACCCTCTAACTACTGCGCACCCTATTGAAATGCTACATTACTCTCTGACTGTATTGGCGTCTGTGTTATGGCGCATTCGTTGCATTCCTTTATAGGTTATCCGTGTACAATGTACAACAAGGTGCATGATCACGTGGTTACTACAACAACAACGTCGCCCACTCCAAAGTAAGTATTATTTGATATTTTCCTTAATATGCAACGGATTTTGATGAAATATGGCGCAACAAATGCGTCTTCATGAGCTGCATTTGATGGTCTAGGGAGTTTGGCACAGACTTATGTCGTTTTTACGAAGAATCGATTTCCGTGTCGGAGACACGAAAATCGATTCTTCGCAAAAACGACAGAAGTTTGGGCGAAAATACAGAGACCACCATATGCATCTTAACAAGACGCGTTTGATGCGCCATATTTCATCAAAATCCGTTACTATAAAATAATACGAACTTTTAATCGGTACTTGTTGTTGTTGTTAGTACCACGTGATCATACACCTTGTATACTGGTTGTCTGATTAGTTATTATGGATCGTACACCGCTAGTCACATATTACGTCTTCAGATCCGCTGCCTGTTGTATACACTGCTGTCATTATCGCTGCTTTGTGTGGTCTTACATTCATGTAAATAGCTACACGTTAGTACAAACTCTGGGGGCCGTTTCACTAAAACTTCGTACGACTAAAATGTTCGTAAGTGGAAATTTAGGATCGTCAGTCAATTTCAAAATTGATGGATTTACATTTATTGAGCATAGGCTGCATATGCAGCCTATGCTCAATAAATGTAAATCCGATAATTGTTTACAAGAAAACACTGTTAACGTAAGATTTACAGACTATCATAATTTTGCACTTACGCACATTAGTTTAGTGAAACGGGCCCCTGCTGTGCGGTCTCAATATACGTATATATACTGTTAAAAATATGTTATGGCGCATTCGTTGTATTTTGATATAGTTGCTATACATGTATTATGTGTGTATTTAGCATTTTTAGAAAGGACAGTACACCGATTGTAGCAGTATCCGTCTAGCTATCTGCACAATAGTATGTCGAGGATTATATTGTACATGTACACGTATGCTTGTCTGTTATTGTGTGGTCTTAAAGGGTGCATATCAAGATATTTGTTTTAAACAATATACAAAACAAAACGTGTTTTCATCATGGCCCTGAGCATAATGATTCAATTGGAGAAAGAATTATGACGATACTAGAACCGCTGAAAATTTGATTTGTTTTTAAAAAATAATTACAAAAAATAAAAACGTGTTTACATCATGGCCCTGTGTAAAGTGATGTAATTGAAAAAAAATGACGATACTAGGACTGCTGGGTTGAACGCAACAAGATTGGAAATCTGATATTTATGTACCTATATGGGTGAAAATAGACGCAACCCAGCGGTCATACATGTTGTATTGTCATAAAAATCTTGATATGCCCCATTAATACTGAAAATTATGTTTACCTCTGATGTTCATTCTCATTTTAGGTGTATTGTCTATACTTGTGGCTGTGACTGGAGAAATGAGGTTGTTGGTTTTGCGACCAGTGTAGATCCAGATCAGCCTGTGCATCCGATCAAGATCAAGATCTTCACTGTTCGCCACTCCATCAATGAAACACCGACCATTCTTCCAACAAGCAACATATATCGTTATCAGGCTACAGGTGTTTGGTCAGGCGCTACACTGGTGACAAATTCCATAAGCCCCATTTCTCCAATCACAGACACATTAGACCACAGCACCAGTATCAATATTCTTTATATCAATATGGTGTAGCAGCCGAACAGTAACTCCTGCAATCTACCCCGTAGACGGTACGGGAGAGTAGATTGCAAGAGTTACTGTTCGCAACTACAACATAGTGACGTTATATTTTTACTCTTCCCGCGAACGTTCACTTACCATCTCGGTGGGTTTAAGAAGATCGCTACGGACGATACGGGAGTGATTGCAAAAATTACTGTTCACAACTACAATATAGTGGCGTCATATTTGTACTCCTCCCGCTGACGTTCACTTACCATCTCGGTGGGTTTGATGAGATTATTAATGTAGAGAATGTTCTTCCACCAGCCCTTACATTCAATGACCTCTTCTCGCCATTGTGGGCCATTTGACCAGTAGCGCACCGTCGTCACATATCATCAGGAACAGCATGTAGGGTGGTGTCAACCTGTACGGTGCAGTGGAGTACAGTGTAGGTTAGATAATATTAAAGTGCCCGAAATCGCCTAGGGGTATGCACAAGTAGTCCGGAATAAAACAAAGTGCGGTCGTTTTGAGGTCACATACACAGTTTGCTAAATACATTACTACAAAGTATCACTTGAGGAATATTTTGGGGCGCTTGTAACACCAGTTTTAAGCATATTTGTAGCATGCAAAAGAAAACACTGAGCCTGTTGGTCATGTGATGTAAACAAACCATATTGGGGGACATGACGAGGTTGGATTATCGTTCTTAGGAGTAAGTGAACATATTGTTTAATTCATGCAGAACCAGTACAGACTCGCTGCAGGTCATGTACACTTATGTCCCACAGCATCCATACGAATAGTGAAAGTAGGATTTGTATCTCGAAACCAGACACAGTTGTGCATTGGAACCTCTATGACGGATACCCTGGGAGGTCCACAGGGTGTCCGGTTTAGAGCGTTTCCACCAAAGTTAGGTGTACAAAAACGTCATGATATATATGTGTACTACATAATGGTGAATCTCCGTACAATAAGACTGGCGCATCTAACAGTATAACTCATTAAACACATTGAAAGACCGAGCAAATCATCGTTCCTGTAATTACCTCCAGAACCTGTGGAAGTAGTACATCCCCCACTTGAATTTCTTCGCTCCTCCCACTTTCTTCATTTCCTTCAGAGATAGATAACCCACGAGCAAGCCACTGAAAGAGAGACAATTCGATAAATACAATATTTGCAGGTATATGTACATGTAAACACGATACCTGGTACATTTACACGCACGTGTGCATATGTGAATGTGAATGGAGAAATTGGGCGCTATGTATTTGACGACCAGTGTAGATTCAGATCAGCCTGGATCTGCACTGTTTGTCATTCCGTCAAATAAATACTCGTCCTGTTTCTATCGAGCAATATAGATACAGGAGTCTGCTATTTTATCAGGATATGGCCTATATCGACAGTCACCGCCACAAATGCCATCCCATCGCCGGGGTGGTTGCTGCAGACTTGGTCAATCCACAATACATAGAAGATATTCATATTTTTGCAACGAATATGACATATATGTTCATCGAGTGGTGTGGAATGTCCATAGTTCACGAGTGCCGTTAGGCATATATGTATAACATATATGTGAACACTGCCTCGTTACTGTATCCTACATGTATACGGAACACGGGGTGGCCAATTCGGTGGGTACGGGAGTAGCTTGCAAGAGTAACTAAGGCGACAGTGTACTATACCTGAGGCAAAAGAAAGTGTCAACGGAAAATGTCGCGTTGCTGATCGCCTGGAATGTGAGACGATCGAACATTCCTCTGTTGACTGTCATCATGTTGATTTCTGTCAATGGACGAGCCAGTAATATTAGATCATATCGCGTTATTAAAGAGTTCGACAGTGTCCAGTCGTGGGTAAACGTTTCCCGCGGCACGAGGGAACTATTTCAAGGTCGTAGGCCGCGGGTTCAAACAGTTCCCGAGTAGTATAGAGGGAGTCAAAATGATACCACCTAACGGTGGCATCATTTCTCCACCCTCTATACTACTCCACCACCCCCAAAAAATCAAAAAAATAGTTAACGATGAAATTGTCTCCCACCAACCACGAAATATTCAAAATTGGTGTCATAAATACATCATGTTTTTTTCACGTCCAATTGACCAGATAAAACAATAGTCTTAAAAAGGATTTATTTTTGACACCAATTTATGAATTTATTCTAATAAGTTTCTGATTTAAATGTGCCCAGATGTGAGTAGTTTATATTCCAACACCCCATTTTTCTCCTCCAATATAGATAATTTATTTCGCAGATCAGCAATTAATTCTACCAGCTCTAGTCTACCACGTTCACCTGTAGCCACCTGACAGTGTAGTTGCTTATGTCTACAAAGAGTTTGGGCACTAATGAATTTACAAGGGCATCTGGGGCATTGAAATTGCGGGGGGACACAAGGAATTTTTCTACGTCTCGCTAGATGCCTTCGTAGATATTCTTTAACGCGTAAACGTCTTACAACAAGTCTCACACTCCATTATATATGTATATGTTTATGTTTATATTCAATTAGAAGTGAAAAAAACATAATGTTTTCAAGACCAATTGAACATATAAATTTTATAGGTTATACAAAAGTATATTACAGAAAATATGATAACGTCAGAAACTAGAGCAGAAATAGAAAGTTTGAGAAGAAAAGCCGAATCTCTAGGGATTACTTATAGTAAACGGTTGAGAGTTAGGGGGTTGACAAAGTTGATAAATGCCACAAAGAATGAGGCGTTTACAGAAAATATGATAACGTCGAAACTAGAGCAGAAATAGAAAGTTTGAGAAGAGAAGCCGAATCTCTAGGGATTACTTATAGTACAACGGTTGAGAGTTAGGGGGTTGACAAAGCTGATAAATGCCACAAAGAATGAGGCGTTTATGAATCGGTTTACCCGCGCCTATAGAGAGGGCATTTAATGACATATCCAAAGCGAGGAAGTTGGTAACAGAATTCAAAAAGAAAGTATTGCGGGGTTAAGGGCTTAAGGGCTAGTGTAATCAAACCTTCAAGCACAAATAATTTGTCCCAAATTAGACGCCAAAATAATAATAAGAAAAAATCTATCGTTAGCGCGATAGTGGAAAAAGGTGAAGAAATATTGGGGCTCACGATGAAACATTGGAAAAGGTAGAAAATGGAAGACGGGTAGTTACATTATCCTTTCGTAAAACAACATTAACATTAACGAGTCTGAACGCATGTCCGATAAACTCGCTCCGTATCTAACAACCAATTTTTATTTGAGATATTCATATTCTTACAAGCTAGAACATATGGAGGAAATTAAAAATGGAAAACCTAAAACTATAATATTTCACAAAAATCTCGGTGGTAGCGAACCACTATCATCAATGAAAACCGTTAAAAAATGGCTGTCAGATAAGGAGCAAACACGAATAATGTCCGATAAAATAGACAGACGAATACAAGTGGAAGTTTGTAAGATGGGTAGAGGTTTTCGTAAAGCTAATACAGGGTAGTAGGGGAATAGATTTGGGACTACAATCCAAAGAAGCGGCAGGAGGAGAACTTCCAGAATGGCTGAAGAATAAAAAAGGTATGTATTCTTTAGATAAGTATAATGACGACCTTTGTCTGTTCAGGTGTCTAGCTATGCATATGACAGATAAAAGACCCGACAGATGTACAGAAAAGGCGAAAGAACTTAGTAAGCAATATTTTGGTAGTAATGTGGTTTCACCAATTCCTTTTTCAGATCTGAAAAGGTTGAAGAGTTTTTTTAAAATCGGTATAGAAGTATATCAACCCACCGAATGTAATGTATGGTGGTTGAAAAAGGTACCAGCACACTATAAGGCAATAGGTAATAAACCAATGACAATAGGACTGTTTAATAATCACGCATTTCTGATAAAAAACCTTAAAAACCTATCTAAAATTTACGCCTGCGATAATTGCAAGCAGAAATTCACGAAAGCGAGTAATATGAAGAGACACGGACCAAAATGTATGAAAGGTGAGACAAAAGTAATATGTGATGGTAATTATTTAGAGCGCCCGCGCGTTCGTCGTTCGAGAAATGCGTTTTACCCAAAAGGTTCTAACAGTTATGGGGCGATCGATTGGATGTATTCTGTGGAAAAGCGGGAGGGAATTCACATTCACCACGAACAGTGCGGACACGGAGGTGAAAGATGGATTTTAGGAGCTCCGGTAGATGGATACTGTCCAG
>CM055271.1:52152569-52199702 GCA_029237695.1 Conchocele bisecta | reverse complement strand
ATTATATCAAAATTAGTGTAACTGCTGAACTAATCGACTTAGGAAGCTGACATTGGTGTCTATCTATAGGTTTTTGGGGTCAGGGAATCTGATTCTGCAGTCAGATTGTTGCTTCAACATAGTACTGTTCCCAAAAATATAAGATGGCCGCCAACATATTAAAATTGGTATAATTGCTGAACTAATCGACTTCGGAAGGAAGCTGACCTTTGTGTCTATCTATAGGGTTATGGGGCCAGGCAATCTGATTATGTAGTTAGATTGCTGCTTCAGCATAGTACTGTTCCCAAAAATCCAAGATGGCCGCCAATTTTCGGCCAAAATCAACATAAAGTGTTCAAACTAAAATCTAACGGAAGCTCTATTAATGCTAGTTAAGTTATGACTTAAATAATCAGTGATGTTGTATTTTTCAGGTCTGTCTAAGCGAGTCTGGTGACTGGACCCAAATGTGAGTGCAGAAACAGAGCCAATCGATGGACAACACAACAGTTACAGTTGCAGCTTAGACCAGGCACACACACGAAACGTTTACTTCGTCCGTAGATTCTACAAACAGTATACAAGTTCTCCTAAACAATTTACTCATCCATCCATCCATCCATCCATCCATCCATCCATCCATCCATCCATCCATCCATCCATCCATCCATCCATCCATCCATCCATGAATCCATCCACCCACCCACCCACCCACCCACCCACCCAACAACCCACCCACCAATAAGCACAACCAATATGACACATGTATACATATCTTTAGAAGCAATGTCAGTTTAACTATACTGACTTTTCTTAAAAAATGTTTTTACTACTGTCTGTTCCACATTATTGTTTTGCAGCACATTAGAATCGTCTCAAACACTTATAACTTATAATAAAACAATTATTGACTAGTGAACCATATAATATGATCTGATAGTCACTGACAGAAAAGTTATATTAACCTCGGTATGTTATCGACAAGCAACAGTGAATATTATCATACCGTGCGTAGGCTGGTTTGGTGTTATCATTAAGCGAGGATGATAATGCCTCTGCGTGTATTTCATCGTTAGTAATTTTATCCCATGCCACGTGCGCTGATGCCTTCTTCACAATAGTGTGATTCATCTCATAATCGAGACACGCCATGGGATTTTGTACTTGCGGAACTTTCACAGAACATGTGATATTCCGAGAATGACGCCAAATGGTGGCGCACATTTCAGAGTACATACGGAATACGCATGTAGTCTGAACTGTATGTCAACTTGTGTCTTTCTTTATGAAACTACGCATGGTATGGTACAAATCATCTGTTTACATAATACATTTCATCAATTTATTTTCAATTTACAGTTTTGCATTAATAACCAGATAAACATTTTCCCTGTGCGCAAAATTCACTAACTGGATCTTTCACCAAGAGACATTTCATTATATATATGCTGTATATGATCCATCGTGGGTCTTATTTCTATTGGTATTTATTTTCCAGAAATATGAATTTATTAAAAATATTTGTCCATGCCAATGTCGACTTGTAAGGTTTTAATTCTCAAACACTGTGGACATACAAATACACCCATGTACATGGGACGCTCTGATATGTAATATCGGGGCATCGTACATGTATATTCATAGCTCTAGTACATGTATCCGTCAACGTAGCAGCCCACGCTATGTGCATATTGTATAACCACATAGTTATGGTATGTATATACAACACAACACAATTTCAAATTCAACTAGAAATGGACGCTTGTCGACAAGCGCATGTGTATCCCCCTCCCCAGATACACCAGTAGTTTGAAAAAAGGGTGTTCGAGTTATGCTCCGGAGACAAAATCAGTGACGGAAAAACAAAGGGAGATAACTAAAGAATTAGTGATGCAAGAGTTGTCATTCTTGCGGGACACACCTTTAGGGTCGTGGTCTATGCATGTGTGAAGTTTCATGAAAATATTCCAAAGGGTGTTCGAGTTATGCACCAGACACGAAATCAGTGCACGAAACAACAAAGGGAGATAACTAAGAAATTAACGACGCAAGAGTTGTCATTCTTACGTGCGACACACCTTTGGGTCGTCTTCTATGCATGTGTGAAGTTTAATAAACTAGAAAATGTGTTCATAGAACACGGATGTCCCACATATCGCTTTGATAATAAATGAGGCCAAATTGCAAGTCAAAATTTTCTTTTACCTGAGCGTTAAAGTTTTTGAAGCACCAAGTATGTGACCTTGACCCTGGGCTTGGCGGGGGCAGGACAAACGTGGATTTGGCACAGGGCGGTAGAGGACCATTAGAGCAATGCATATATGAAATATGAAGCTGATTCGTGAAAGAAAAGAAAAATTATAAGATATTTACCTGAGCATTAAAGTTTTTGAAGCACCAAGTATGTGACCTTGACCCTGGGATTGGCGGGGGCAGGACGAACGTGGATTTGGCACAGGGCGGTAGAGGACCATTAGAGCAACGCATATATGAAATATGAAGTTAATCCGTGAATGGAAAGAAAAATTATAAGATATTTACCTGAGCATTAAAGTTTTTGAAGCACCAAGTATGTGACCTTGACCCTGGGATTGGCGGGGGCAGGACGAACGTGGATTTGGCACAGGGCGGTAGAGGACCATTAGAGCAATGCGTATATGAAATATGAAGATGATCCATGAAAGAAAACAGAAATTATAAGATATTTACCCGAGCGTTAAAGTTTTTGAAGCACTAAGTATGTGACCTTGACCCTGGGCTTGGCGGGGGCGGGGGAGGACGAACGTGGATTTGGCACAGGGCGGTAGACGACCATTAGAGCAAACGCGTATATGAAATATGAAGTTGATCCGTGAATGGAAATAAAAATTATAAGATATTTACCTGAGCGTTAAAGTTTTTGAAGCACCAAGTATGTGACCTTGACCCTGGGATTGGTGGGGCAGGACGAACGTGGATTTGGCACAGGCGGTAAAGGACCATTAGAGCAATGCGTATATGAAATATGAAGATGATCCATGATCCATGAAAGAAAACAGAAAGTATAAGATATTTACCCAAGCGTTAATGTTTTTGAAGCACTAAGTATGTGACCTTTGACCCTGGGCTTGACGGGGGCAGAACGAACGTGGATTTGGCACAGGGCGGTAGAGGACCATTAGAGCAATGCGTATATGCGTGTTCGAGTTATGCTCTGGATACAAAATCAGAGCACGAAACAACAAAGGGAGATAAGTAAACAAGAATTCCGCGGAATCAGATGCCTCGCCTTGTCCCGCCTTGACCTCGAGCCTGGGCCCGAAAGCAATTTTCACTGGCCCGAACATATACAATTATTGACTAGTGAACCATAGAATATCAGATTATATTCTATGGCTCACTAGTCAATAATTGTTTTATTATATGATAATAGTCTGTATATAGCACTTACGACCTTATGCTACTAGACAAAAATTGAAAAAGAATTTGAAAAAAAAAATGAAAAAAAAAAAATGGAAAAAAAAGTTTAAAAATTAAAAATAATAATGCTTGCTACTGGAGCCCAGAATTTTTTTTAATAGTCCTATATTTATCTACATATATCTGCACAGGTCCACATAATGCCACAATATTTTCAACACAGTTTACGGAAATGTAATATAATCATTTACCTGTATTACCATGTGAAGTGGTCAGTGGTCAGTTGCACATGCTAGCACATGCACAGGTGAATAGTCTGTATATAGCACTTACGACCTTCTGCTACTGGACAAAAATTGAAAAATAATTTGAAAAAAAAAATGAAAAAAAAAAAATGGAAAAAAAAAGTTTTAAAATAATAATGCTTGCTACTGGAGCCCAGATTTTTTTTTCCAGTCAAATTGAAAAATAATTTGAGAAAAAAAAATTAAAAAAAATAATAAAAAAAAAAAAAAAAAAATGAAAAAAAAAAAAAAAAATGACAAAAAAAGTTTAAAAATAATAATGCTTGTATTGGAGACCAGATTTTTTTTATAGTCCTATATTTATCTACATATATCTGCAGAGGTCCACATAATGCCACAATATTTTCAACACAGTACCCAATGTAGTGAGTTACCTGTATAAATTACCTGGTCAGCAGTGGTCAAGCAGTGGTCAAGCAGTGGACATCTGCACATGCTAGCCCATGCTTAGCACATGGTTCTCCCAGTTTCTATTGTTCTCTCTACAGGTAAGGTGTACAGAGCACACGAGAAAAGGTATACAGAGCAGACGAGAAAACAGGTCTTCATGCATTATTGTCCAGTTTGTAGAGTGCGCAAAACAAAAAAAGGGAGATAACTGAAAAATTAGCTACGCAAGAGTTGTCATTCTTGTGCGCGACACACCTCCGGGTCGTGGTCTATGCATGTGTGAAGTTTCATGAAAATATTCCAAAGGGTGGTCGAGTTATGCTCCGGACAGGAAATCAGTGAGCGAAAACAAAAAAAGGGAGATAACTCAAAAATTAGCTATGCAAGAGTTGTCATTCTTGTGCACGACACACCTTCGGTTCGTGGTCTAATTGAATGTGTTAAGTTTCATAAAAATATTCCAAAGGGTGGTCGAGTTATGGTCAATCAGTGCGCGAAACAAAAAGGGAGATAACTCAAAAAATTAGCTATGCAAGAGTTGTCATTCTTGTGCGCGACACACCTTCGGGTCGTGGTCTATGCATGTGTGAAGTTTCATGAAAATATTCGAAAGGGTGGTGGAGTTATGCTCCGGACACGAAATCAGTGCGAGAAACAAAAAAGGGAGATAACTAAAAAATTAGCTATGCAAGAGTTGTCATTCTTGTGCGCGACACACCTTCCGGTCGTGGTCTATGCATGTGTGAAGTTTCATGAAAATATTCCAAAGGGTGTTCGAGTTATGCTCCGGACAAGAAGTGTCTGCGGCGGACGCGGACGCGGACGCGGACGCGGCGCGCTGTCAAATCCATAGTATCCCCCGACGGAGTCCGGGGGATACAATAATACACTTATTCTGAAACTCGTGTACACCATGTCTGTTTTTATAACGATTGCGGCAACGTTGCAAGGAAAATACTGTTTTATATTAGACTCTGCCCCTGAACTCTATAATTAAATGTAAATGTTGATGAGAAATTACTGTTTTTGGATTATAGTATGCATTTGCATAACCTATGTGACTATATAACTCGTGCAATTGAGCGAGAAAACGGATGTAAACATCGCCGTGTAACTAAAAACCCGACTACCCCGATAGATTATATACACCGATAGTACATTTACGGACCATATATTGTATATTTAAATTCACGAGTTTGGCACGTTCTATAGTCAGTAATTACTTTACTGGAGTATATAATAGGCTTTCTTATACACTATTTACGTTGATACCATCAATATGTACATGTGCTTGTCGTTTTATTTGTTAAATATATTTTCTTTAAATATATATTATTATGTTCAGGCGATATATGAAACTAGGTAATAATAATAAAAAAATTCGTTGTTTTGACAGCGGAATTTTACTGATACACTTTTTTCAGAATCAGAAAATAGGTTGGAATTAAATATCATGCACAGGTATCAGTCGTATCTGGACCGTGTAGCTAAACGAGTACACACAATTACATAGCGATTATACACGCGCAATAAATTCAGTAGCCACCAGGTCACACCTACTTAGCAAAATCACCTGCTGCGCTACGCCTCTCACAAACCCATTAGTGAGGCACCGGAGAGTACCGGCTGTTCTAAAGTAGGTACCGGCTTTTAGGTATCGCCAAGTCCAACATTTGACTCAACCGGTATCCCTCAAAGCTTTTCAAGATCACAATTAGTAAGTTTTAGATGGTATACACTGGTATACGCTTTGTATAATTATGTAGTGTGAAAATCTAATCTTCATAGTCGATCATGGTATATGACAGGCATTGTATTTGTGGACATAAACCTCATAAAGTATACGATCAGTTCCGTGTTCCGTGTTCTGAAAACGAAAGTAGAATAGCCATTCCACCACAGACTGGCACAGGTGATGCGTGTCTTGGATGGTAAATTATTGTTTGTATATACATGAACCACATTTCTAAACAATGTACAAACAATTCAAAACCGCCCGGGTATGAAGATAATGTAATTTAGAAAGGTACATTCGTCACCATTGAAAGAAAAAGCAACACGAACTAACATGCCATGTCTCTATATCATGTTTAACTTCTATTTTTCATTATCTGACTTTTTTCATTTATTATTTTCTTTGTAACGGTAGTAAAGCCATAGTGCTATGTCTAGTCATGTGAGTGCATGTGATATATGGAGACTCGGGTGTAACAGTGTTATGCTATATGATGATGGTATTTGAGGTTTGGTCAGGGCAAAACATATCGGGCAGGGAATGATCGATATTGGGTTATGCAAAGTATGATGCAGTATGTTTTCGGGCCCAGCTACTGTCGTTTCGCGGCATATCGTTATATAAGAGATGCTATTATTCGAGTTCAGGTACGGCGTTTATCTGTTGTTATTTTGTTAGATGACTATCAGTAGTATATAGGGAGTCAAAATGATACCACCTACTGTGATATTATTTACAACCCTCTATAATACCCCCACCACCCTCGAAAAACCATAAATTGGTTAACGAGGAAATTGTCTCCTGATAGCAAATTCATAAATTTGCAACCCCCTATAATACCCCCACGAGGAAATTTATGAGAAAATAATTATTTTACAAAATTAATTTCAATGAGATAGTTTATATTCCAACACCCCATTTTTCTCCTCCAATATAGCTAATTTATTTCGCAGATCAGCAACTAATTCTACCAGCTCTAGTCTACCACGTTCACCTTTAGCTACCTGACAGCGTAGTTGCTTATGTCTACAAAGAGTTTGGGCACTAACGAATTTACAAGGGCATCTGGGGCATTGAAATTGCGGGGGACATAAGGAATTTTTATTTTTTCTACGTCTCGCTAGATGCCTTCGTAGATAGTCTTTACGCGTAAACGTCTTACAACAAGTCTCACACTCCATTATATATATATATGTATATGTTTATATTCAATTGGACGTGAAAAAAACATAATGTTTTCACGACCAATTGAACAGATAAATTTCATAGGTTATACAAAAGTATATTACAGAAAATATGATAACGTCAGAAATAGAAAGTTTGAGAAGAGAAGCCGAATCTCTAGGGATTACTTATAGTAAACGGTTGAGAGTTAGGGGGTTGACAAAGCTGATAAACTCCACAAAGAATGAGGCGTTTATGAAGCGGTTTACCAGCACCCACAAACGAGGAGCCTTTAAAGACCTCTCACTAGCAGAGGAAGTTGGTAACAGAATTCAAAAGAAGTATTGCGGGGTATTAAGGGCTAGTGTAATTAATTCTAAAGAATTACCTTCAAGCACCAATAATTTTGAGACGCCCAATACAAAATAATAAGAAAAAATCTATCGTTCGCAGCGATAGTGGAAAAAGGTGAAGAAATATTGGGGGCTCACGATGAAAAATTGGAAAAGGTAGAAAATGGATGACGGGTAGTTACATTATCCTTTCGTAAAAACATTGACATCAACGAGTCCGAACGCATCGTCCGATAAACTCGCTCCGTATCTAACAACAAATTTTTATTTGAGATATTCATATTCTTACAAGCTAGAACATATGGAGGAAACTAAAAATAAAAGGAAAACCTAAAACTCTAATATTTCACAAAAATCTCGGTGGTAGCGAACCACTATCATCAATGAAAACCGTTAAAAAATGGCTGTCAGATAAGGAGCAAACACGAATGTCCGATAAAATAGACAGACCAAATACAAAGTGGAAGTTTGTAAGATGGGTAGAGGTTTTTGTAAAGCTAATACAGGGCAGTAGGGGAATAGATTTGGGACTACAATCCAAAGAAGCAGCAGGAGGAGAACTTCCAGAATGGTTGAGGAATAGAAAAGGTATGTATTCTTTAGATAAGTATAATGACGATCTTTGTCTGTTCATGTGTCTAGCTATGCACCTTGATAAAAAGATCAGACCTGACAGATGTACAGAAAAAGCGGAAGAACTTAGTAAGCAATATTTCGGTAGTAATGTTGTTTCACCAATTCCTTTTTCAGATCTGAAAAAGGTTGAAGAGTTTTTTAAAATCGGTATAGAAGTATATCAACCCACCGAATGTAATGTATGGTGGTTGAAAAAGGTACCAGCGCACTATAATGAAATAGGTAATAAACCAATGACAATAGGACTGTTTAATAATCACGCATTTCTGATAAAAAACCTTAAAAACCTATCTAAAACTTACACCTGCAATAATTGTAAACAGAGATTCACAAAAGCGAGTAATATGAAGAGACACGGACCAACATGTATGAAAGGTGAGACAAAAATAGTATGTGATGGTAATTATTTAGAGCGCCCGCGTTCGTCGTTCGAGAAAGCGTTTTACCCAAAAGGTTCTAACAGTTATGGGGCGATCGATTGGATGTATTCTGTGGAAAAGCGGGAGGGAATTCACATTCACCACGAACAGTGCGGACCGGGGGTGAAAGATGGATTTTAGGAGCTCCAGTAGATGGATACTGCCAAGAAGAAAACAATACCGTATATCAATATCACGGCTGTTACTGGCACGGGTGTGAGATTCATGCAAAGCATAGAAAAGAAGAATGCGCATCCACTATGAGAAGAGATACATTTATTAGAAGAAGCAAAGAATTCAACCTAGTAGTTATGTGGGAATGCGAATTCCAAAGAAGCGGGTAAAGATATAAAGATCGGGTTTGCGACACTACTCTTTATCCATATCAGATAGTATATGATTTTGAGGCGTATCTAACCCGGCGTATCTCAACCCAGAATTTAAAACGCTAGGTAATAGTTTAGAGTACGAAGCTGAGCACGTTCCGGTAAGCGTTAGTATAGGAGATAATTTCTCAGGAACAGTAACTCATATTTGTGATAAAGATCCTGCAAAACTTATAGAAAAATTTGTAGAAGATTTGAAAGTCAGGGGAAAAGCTATAAGAGAAGAAGTGTGGTCAAGATATGGGTTTAATACAGAACATTTATGTAAAAACCAAATCGCCAAGATCGAACAGTGGATAGAGCAAGTACCGGTTATAGGTTTTAACAGCAGTAAGTACGATATAAACTTAATAAAGAAATATTTAGGAGGTGAACTATCTGCAACAACAAAGAAAGTAATGGTCGGAAAACGGGCAAACGCGACAATATTTCTATTTATTCCGGAGTTTAGATTTCTTGATGTAATACTTTACCTAGACCATCGGTGTAAGTTACGATAGTTGGATAAAAGCCTACGACTGTAAAGGACAGAAATCTTTCTTTCCTTACGAGTGGTTCGATTCTCCAGACAAATTTGATTACCCAGGACTGCCTGATATAGAGAATTGGTATTCCAAACTATCGGGGAAAATGTTACTAGATGAAACAGAATTAAGTAAATGTCGTAGAATTTTCGAAGAAAAGAATAATGAAAACTTTCAGAGATTGGTTGAAATATTATAACGATTTAGAGTAGCACCGTTCCTAGAAGCGGTAGAAAAAATGTGTGAATTTTATAAACACAGAGGTGTGGATATTTTCAAAGATGCGGTAACACTACCACGGGTGTGGCTATACAATATTTATTGAGAGGAACCATTAAAGAACAAAAATCTATAAAGGTGGTTATACCGGAGGGGGCTCTATATGCACCAAAAGAAGAAACATACGAAATGATGAAAGACGCTCTAGTCGGGGGTCCATCAATCGTATTTACACGCTATGCAGAAGCCGGTGTTTCAAATATTAGATCAAATGGAATTAACAAAACCTTGCAAGGCTATTTTGGGGGTATGATGCAAACGCGTTATATTTATCTACGTTAAATAAAGATATGCCGTGTGGAAAAGAAACAATACATCATATAGATACCCCACATAATCCTAAATTTATTAAAAAGTTTTGTAAAAGAGTTTTATCTGGAGACTGGTTTGGGTTTGCGGAGGTGGATATAGAAGTTCCACACAACTTAAAAGATAAGTTTTCTGAAATGTCTCCACTTTTTATAAACAGAGAAGTAGATGTTGATGAGGTTCCAGCACACATGATAAAATATTTGGAAGATACTGGAAGAACTAGAGGAAATGGAAGAAAATTGGTGGGATCTATGTCGGCCACCAAAGTACTGCTGTACGCGCCACTATTGAAATGGTATTTAAAACACGACCTAGAAATAACGGGAGTTCATCGTGTTATAGATTATATTAGTGGTAAACCCTTCGAATGGTTCGCAAAATAAGTTACTGCCGCAAGACGAACAGGCGATGTAGAACCAAATAAGAAACCAGTAGCGGATATAATGAAATTATTAGGCAATTCGTGTTGTGGAAAAATGATAGAGGCAAAAGAGAGACATTTAAATACGACATATACACAAGACGAAACCTGTGTTGACAAAGCGTTAGATCTGCCATTCTTTGATGATTTGGAAGAGATAGGAGATGCGTACGAAATATCTTCCCGAAAACCCCGGTGTGCAGTAAAGAGCCCCTTCCACTGTGGAATAGCGGTTTATCAACTAGCTAAATTGAGAATGTTGGAATTTTACTACGAATTTCTAGACAAATACGTAAAAAGAGAAGACTTTGAATTAATACAGATGGACACGGATAGTATGTATATAGGAGTTAGTGGAAAAACGATAGAGGAATTGATTAGACCTAACTTACTAGACGAGTTTGAAAAAGAAAAAAAGAAATGGTTGGCTTGGGATAAATGGAGCGAAAGAGAGCCAAGACTTTTCAAAATGGAATTCAGCGGAGATAGGGCGATAGCGTTATCTAGTAAGTGTTATTTCGTAGAAAAATTGAATTCAACTAATAAAAACTCTGCGAAAGGAATGTCCAAGAGAACTAACAATTTAAATTGGGATAGATATAAACGAGTACTAAGTGAAACTACAGAAGATGGAAAACACATTATAGATGTAGCACAAAATAGAGGATTTAAAATGAAAGACGGCGTTATGAAAACGTACTGTCAACAAAAATTAGGACTCTCGGCGTACTACGATAAAAGACGCGTGTTACCAGACGGAATACATACAGAACCTCTCTTGATTTAATTAGCAATCTAAAGACTCTGACGATCCGGGGGTAGCTGGGTGTCAGAAGGCACCATAAGAAGTTCTTCGCGAACAAAACCGCGAGATGGACCATCAGCCAAATAATAGAGCACGGGCTCATCGGGTTTGGTAATAGATCGATCTAGATGATATACATTGAGAGACCACACGGGATCAGTCGCGCGGCGGCTGCCACCTTCGAGCTCTCCGGGTTGATAGAGGTACCGGACGTCAATATCTGATGGAAGCCGTTGCTCCTCTAAACCAATGGGTCGCCCGCGCGAGACGGCAGAGGGCTTGCTCGTCACCCTTTTAAACTTGATAGCATCTACAGGCTTCTTACCTATCAATCTGGTCACCTCTCCGTTCAGTGCGGAGACCACGGCGGGCAGTCTGGCCACCCACTCGGTCGATCGTGAATGAGGGTCTACAAGTTCTTTGGCATATTGGTGTCCGAACAGCCTCTCAGCCAGGGTTCGATTGAACCGCTCCACGATCCCCTGGTCCCGGTGGATGTTGACGCGGCCGCGTCTGATAGAAACTTTGTGCTTAGACAATAGATGAGAGACCGCGCCCATGAACTCACGGCCGGGATCGACCTGAAGAAGATTCGGCCATTTGAGAGGACTCCTCTTATATAATCGGGAAAGAGCCTCGGCCACTTCCTTAGACTCTTTAGTGGCCAACGGCTCAGCCCCCTTATAACGACTCGCTACGTCAACGATTGTCAGTGCGTACTTGTACGTTTTGCGACCGACGCGATCGTGAGGGACAAACAGGAGATCCGCTTGGTGAACTTGGTTCGGTACCGGCACGTCGAATTTCGGGCGCGGAATATTGTGAGGCGCGGGTAAATAGATCTGCCAGATGGCCTGCTTCTTGAGCCATTCATTGACAGCGTTTTCTGAAACCTTGGTCGCCGCTATAGTATGTATTAGACAGCTTGCGCATTAGTTTGGTATCAAGTTTGCGCGTGTTCATCGTATGCGAAGTATTCTAATATATCGGACAATCTCCAATATGCCCTCGCCAGTTCGTCCGGTAACTGCGTCGTTAATAATAAACCTTTGTTGGAAGTTTCGCTGCAGCCCCAATCGCGTTTGGGTTGGAACAGGAGAGGGGAATCTAACTCGGAGGAATCTAACAACCGCTTTGCGAAAAGGGTGGCCGCTTTTTCGTCCTCGCGCCACGTCTCGAGAGAATCTCGGGCCAGACGAATCATACTCTTTGCACCAGGTAAACGATGTTTTTGGGCAGTGTAGCCTACATCGATCATAGCGTAATAAAGTTCGTCAACTAACATCGTTCTATATATATATATTTATGGAAAAAAAAAAAGGTTAATTAATTAATTAATTTAAAATCTCGATTGGATATAGTAGCCGACGAGACCCACCACTCCCATTCCCACGACGATGAACGCGATTTCGCGGTCCTTTTGGGCCTCTGACGGTACATAGAAATCTGAAAGTTGGGGCTCGGGATCCATTGGATCGAGACTTTTCTGCGGATATGCCAGCGCGTACTCGCAGTTGGCTTCTTCAACATTCTGGAAAGTTTGCGCGGCGTGATTCTCACGGCGCAGCTCTTCGTTGACCCAGTCCAGATGGGCGGTTCGTTTTTTCGACCACGCTTCCTTTGCGCTATTGAGTTGTTCTACAGCTAAATCGTGACGCTTGCGCTCCTCATCCACGTCCGATTTTCATATTTTCGAGAATATAAAGTTACTACCGCTGAACGCCAATGCGTTTACAAGTGCACCACCTATCATTATTCCGATCGAAGCCATTTATTTCCATATATTAGCTGGTAGAATTCCAGCTTTAACTAGATAATCTCGGGTCCAAACTGAGGCCGCTACATCTAAGGTCGTGAGCCCTGCGTCTCTCACAGTAAAGTCCAATTTGGGAGTGGACCCTCCTAGGGCCATCTTTGATAGTCGAGCATACCCGATACTGAAAACCGATATCACCGCGGCGTGATAAAGCGCATTCACTAACATTTTACCATCTTGTTCAGCCATTATTGCATATAAAAGGGATCGCGATCAATGTTTAAATGGGGCGCATCCAAATTCAAACATTGTTGATGATTGGTGTTTTCGTAACTTTCTTCTGAACACTGGCTGTTGTTTTTTCGATAATAGGGGGTATTTCCACACGCACAGGGCACCAACAACTGCCAGACCACCACCAACAAACCAACTCCAATTCACGAATTTGGGTGTCAAATTCAAAGAATTTGGGTGTACTTCCAATTCGTGAATTGGGGGTGTTGTTGTACTCAACTCTGTCTTCAGATGTTTTGCTGTCTCCGTCCCCATCAATTCACTAATTGGCTGCAATCCCAATCTCGATTGGAGTTTAGCCTCTCGAAGCTCGGCGAGTATTTTATCTTGTTTAACTTTTCAGGCGGCAGCCGCCGCCCGCCCAGCTGCCTGTCTTTTGGGATTTTTTATATGCGGTATGTCATCCAGTGGCAGAGTAACACTCGGGTTCGATTGTGTTGGAACAATCTGGTTCAACTCCGTCACTCTCACGGGTGTGTCTTGTGTCATCATTTTCAGAGCTTATAGTTCGTGGGCATATATGTCCAAATTGACAGTGTTTACCCGTGGTCAACGCGGTTGTCAGTGGAGCTAACTACATCCCAAACTTGTGATAAATTGAGCTGCATGCCGTTCTAAGAGTGTGTCCTATAAAAGGGTCAGTCTCTAGATCGTGAATCAACCCCTCGGTGTTTGGTATAGGGAGAAGTATACTAACGGCGGTAGCGTACAAATGAATAGCCGCCGATCCAAGAGTTTTTGTCATCTCTGCTCCCAATTTGGATTCGTATCGCGCATACATGTTATCAATCTCCGCATCTGACATCTTATCCACCTGAAAAACTGAGATACGCCTACCTAGATAATGCTCCGATTGTCCACCAGCAACCAGCGCAGCTAGCCGCTCTTGTCGCGCCGCATTTTCACTCAACCCAATACCAACTGCCGTTGGAGTTGATCCCGATTGCTCTGTCGGATCATTATTCTCGGCAGTCGGAGTTGAGGTTTCTTCCATTAGCTGATCGAGAAGTTCGTCGCAGTTCATTTTTCTTAAAATTAATTTAACTATTCTAACAAGTCTCATCACTTTAACATATTGATTTCTTAATTTTTTCATTATTATAAAATAATAAAAGCGCACCACCCGATCACCGTTATGCTCGCAACAAAGCTCGCAGCGGAACACCAAATTGTTAACATTGTTAACCATTGTTCAGCATTTGTTCAACATTTGCTAAGCATTTCTTCATCAATTGCTAAGCATTTACTCAGCAGTTACTAAATTTCTTAAAAAAATTATTATTAATTGATAACTTCGTAAGCAGTTGGTTGATCAGTCTTTAGCAAAAGCTTGGCGTGCTTAGTTTCCGAAAGCATCTGTCGAACCTCCAGGCGCTCCTCGCGCGTTGGGATAACGTTGGGATAACGTCATTCTCTCTAAGACAGTCATCGAATGAGTCTCGGTCCTTGCAGTGAAAGAGGGCGACCCATTTCGTTTGCTCGCGCAGATCCTTGAGGACGGCGTTGTATTTTTGAGTGGAGATCCATACGCTTTGCCTCGCATGGCGGCCAGAAAATGCGAGCTCGGAGAGCATGTCCTTCTTTTTGGTCATCGCCGCCTTGGCTGAGCAATCGTCAATCACGTATAGGGTGGGCTCGCCCTGAAATATTTGGTATAAACCACGCAACCAATCGTGAAGCCTATCACCGGGGTCAATAACGTATACCTCAGGGTCGCTCCATATCCACGGGCGCCGCTGATAAGTATCGTTGTGCCGCACAGTGGGACATAGGATCACAATGTGACGAAAGGCATCGCGGTAGGATCCCTCGAGTAAGTCGAGGATGAAAACCGTTTTTCCACATCCTGTCTGCCCACATATTATGGCATAGTGGGCATCTCCAATCGTGAATTGGTATTGATTGCTAGATGTCTTAATTAATTCTTTAGAATTATGTATTAATAAATCGTTAGATGATTTTTTTTATTAAATCAGTAGATCGCTGATACGTATCGACCATCTTCGATGTTGAGTTGTGCGTCTGTAATTATATATAAGTACACGTTCAATGGCCCGGCTCCGTCCGCCTCTTTGGTTATCTGGATCGTCACACCCTCACTAGCGTTCTCAACTTGGCGTCCGCTACCGTGTATTTGGTCATCGTCGCTGGCTCGCATGTCTAGCCATAACGCGTATTTGGTATTCAGGAACTCCGCGAGGGAGACGGCCGAGAGCTGCAGGTCTTTGGCAACTGCTGCAACCTCCGGAGAGCGCTTAGAGCCGGCGGCAAACTGCTTTCTTACTTCATCCCACTGCTGGTGCGCGCGAAGACCCGCGCTGTAGAGTTGATTGGGGACTCCCTCGATTGTCACCTCTACCTTCGTGATTTTGGGGTTATAGAATCTGTCGGTTTTTCTAGCACCGAGCGATAACCGAGCCTCCTCGAACAGCATCAGTATACCTTTCATCGAGCGGGCGGGTACGTTGACATTAATATTCCACAATGTGTCTCTTTTGTCTTTCGTCATCTTGCAATGGCGGAGAACTCGGTCGTAAAGTATGGCAACGCGCCCGGAGTACTGTGTTCTGATCAATCGCGCGAGTTCGGGCATCGTGACCATGTCGTACTCCAGCCAAACATTATCGATCGTATATGTTGATAACACGTCGGTGGATATGAGAACTCGGCCGTAGTCGTTGAACGTTAGTTCGTATTCGAGGCGGTCAGCCAAAGCACTCTGATAGTAGGGCATGTGGCTCTCCAGCAACTCAAAGTCGAGCGGGATGTAGAAGCGGTTGCCGTAAGCGCCCGCGACCGCGTTGTCGCTCGCGTTGCCATCTACCTTGTTACCAGCCCCGATTCTAAGTCTGGTTACTTTCCTATTTCGGCTGGTGTCAATACCCTGATAGACAGCGTTTTCGCACTCTTGTGCCATCTTCCACAGGTCCTGGTAGCAATGGTAGACGTCGCTGTCATCAATCGACATCACCTCATTACCAGAAATCTTTATCATAGTCTTCTTGACTATGGCGCGACCCAGGTTCTGAACGCGGTTCGGTTCGGTCCGCGTCCGTCGACGTTAGCGAAATAGTGAAAGCGAGGCGAACAGTACCCGGCACAATGACGTCGTGAGTTCCGAGGTTGGGGAAGCGGACTAAGAGCTGCTGGTTCTGGTCGATCGTCGATGGGTTGTTCGTAATAACGACACTCTGTCTCACGCCTTTTGCCCCGAGGGGCTCACGCAGTCTGCGGTATGGATTGAGTTTGCGACCGTATTGACTCGAAGACATAATTAATTTTATTGAAACTATTAAACCTGTATTGTTTTGTCTTTAATATAATAATTAATTTTGTAAAAAAAGATGGCTGATTACGATGTTGACATGGATGAAATCGGCAGAGACGATTACGTCGATGATGATGATAACTTCGAGGATTCCGTCACAACCTTCGACAAAACACCCCCTCCAATCCAATCGCGATTGGATGAATTGGATGAAATAGGTGGCGCTACCAGCAGCGTTGGTCAAAGTCAGGAATTACTTGAGGGAGCTGTAAACGACTACTACAACAATTTGACAGAAAAAGGTCTGGTCCCCTCTGTCGGTCGCGACTACTCCAAGTTCAAATTTGATCTGAACGGTAGATTGCGACTAAAAGCAGCATCAAATCTCCCAATAGTCAACACGAGGACCGGTAAACCCCTAGCGCTGGGCACCATTGCCAGAAACCCGGGCGGTGGCGGATTCATAAGGAACGAAATAGGATTCACGGATTGGAAGAGGGGTAAAACAATTATACCGGCCCGCGCTGTAGAGGCCCTACAGTCTACTGACGAAACTATGGCGAAGACGGCCACCGCGATAGAAACGGTCGAGCTCAGCGAGGTCCCTCAAATAGCCACCGACGTTATTAACACGATGGAGACCACGTTCAGCGTACAATCGCAATTGGGGGAAATACTCAACGATGACCCACCGTTACCTCTTCGCGAACTCCGTGGACTCGATAAGGCTCTACAAACGGTCCGGGGCGAACTGGTCCTTAACCTCTCCAAACTCACGGCGCTGGATGAACATATCGCGCTAGAAGAAAGAAAACTGGAGGAAGCCGGTGATGATAGAGAATCTACCGAGCGGATCGCCGAACGACTGCGGTCTTTGCGGGACGAAAGAGAAGCTCGCTTGGAGGCCGCCTCGGCTAACCGTGAGGCTCTCCGCACACAAATAAGTCGGATCCGCGAAACAATATCGAGGGTTCTGCACGAGGACACGACGACTCGGTGGAGCGTCTTCGCACTCTGTTCAGAGAGCAGGGCGTCATGATAGCAAGCATCCTCGCAGCTGTCGGCATGACTATATCAACCATAGTTCTAGCTTTTTTCACTGGTGGTGCGGCGCCACCACCCGCGCCAGCACCAGCACCCGCGCCATCCGGTGGAGCCAAGGAGTGGGTAAAAAAACAACTAAAAGCCCTCGCCAGTCTCCTGGCTAAATTAGCCGAAAAGGCGGCTGCCGCACTACCTGGACTGATCGGAAGTATCGTTTCTTACTTGCTATCTATATTATCAAAAACGGCCGGATGGCTAGCCAAAAATACCTGGGCTTTAATCGTGGCAATCGCCGGTCTCCTACTATTCTTCGCCAGAGAGTTCCTACAACAAAAGCGTAAATAATCCGATCGCCATGAGGGCGATGACGAGCCCTAATTTCTCCTCCTCGTGTGTTGTGCTTCCAATTTCACCCAATCTACGATTGGTGTTGATGATTGGTGTTTCTCCAATCGCGATTGGTCTGTTGATGGAACTCGATGGTGCATCCAATTTACGAATTGGGGGTACTGGGTTCGATTGTGTATCCAATTTACGAATTGGGGGAGGTGTATCCATTTTGTGTTTTATGAAATCGGTTCCACTTACAGCGTCCACACTGTTGAACCGATCATGTTGGGGGTGCGCTTGATGATATCCGTGTTCACGTTACCGTTGTTTTTTGATTGGCGGTGGCGATTACGATCTGATTATTGTAACCGTCAACCGGGTTGTCTCGTAGTATCATATTGCTCGGCGCCATATAAAGACCTATTCCAAATACATGTACATAGTCTACTGGGGTGCTGGCATTCTGCAAAACGTCTTGATAATTCTGGATCGCCTTCTCCAGGTCCACCCTAGCTGAGATGGCGTCCTCTACAAGTGCCAAGAATTGTTTTTGTGCATCAAACGCTGTTCCCATGCCCAGTATAGAACTGCGAGTTTGCTTCTGTGCGCCGAGGATGGCCCAGACGTATGTGCGAATGGAGTCGTTGACGCGAGTAACCCCGGCCTGCGTGAACCCTATACCCTTATCTAACATAAAGTACCCCACGCGTTCTGAACCTCAGCAGCCTGCTGTATGTAATCGACGTGAGCCCGTTTCGGAGGTAACATTTTACAAGAAAACACGCCACAGTGCCGACCTCCAGACACTTCCGGCCCGAAAGTCATCGTCGCGGGGTCAAAATTCCCGGCGTTCCGACTGACGATGTGGTCACCGGAGTGATCGTGTCTAAAATCAGTCTGCGTCCAATTCCCGGACTGGCCCCGAATGAGAACGTCCCCTAGGCCAGGAAATGCTTTCTGTCTCCAGTCCGCGTCTTTTGAAACGTTAAATTCGTTACACAGTCTTTCAAAGGCCATACGGTCGTATGCGTTGGAAATGGGATCCCAGGCGTCGTCTTGAGGTAGTGAAATACCTAGTTCTTTGAGAATCCTCCTAATAGTATAATACGCATGAAAGTTGTAGACACTTCGGAGCATGACATTCTTGGATGTCAGATGGTCTTTATATGAAACTCCACACCCGGCTGTTGCGCACCATACAGCGAAATTTATTGGTTCTGCCAAAACTGCATCGGTGTTGCTTTCCACCCGTTTACCACCTCCATCGTAGTAATCTTGGGCGGCCTATATTGTTCAAAGATGTTAGGAAAATTGGTGGCAAAGCCGCTGTCCGGTCTAACCGTTACGGTTGGGTGTACAAGGGGGTTAACAACGTCTTTTTGCGTGTATTTACCTCCGACCGCGTACTTTACATTAGAGTTAAAGCAAAATGCTTTGGTATCCATTGAAAGATATTATTATGTTTGCTACTATAACTAATGTTCAAAAAGAGAGTTGTGAACTTCAAAAATTAATAGACAACTGCTGTGGAAAACGCCGGGTAGGCCTCAGATCAATCACCTTCACGGTTGGGTGGAAAAACATTGAACTGTATAAGGAGATCAACTCAGTCAGGCAGGTAATAGACGGACTGTTAGAGGCTATCGTACCCGCAGATTTTAATGAATCATCTGTCGTATTACCTCCCGGCCTTTGGGGTGTCAGAGATGTCCAAGCTTTAATCACAAAGAGTATGCCTGATTGTGTCACGGTCACAGTCTCAAAAGCCACGGGGATTGCGAAATTGTTAGTTGATAAAAAAATAAAGATTACTCCGGGGTTGGCCTCAATGTTAGGATTTAAATATGCACCCCCTTACAACGAGGATGAAGGGTTTGTGCACCCGTTGCTCTTTGTCTTCCCCGAGGGTTATCACAGAGGCGATACCCCAGTAAACTTCGCCTTCACGAAAACTCTCGGGTGCACCTTGATCGGGTGAACACATCGTACAACACGGTAGACGGATCCCCCAGCACATTACTGAAAACTGTGCCCGCCAGCGACTGTTTCTATGGCGAGACTGTGACCTTAGACTTCCCACACCCCGAGATGAAAGTTTTGGAATCGGGACACATCCACGAGTTGAAGATTTCTATTCTTGATGATAAAGGGCGAGAGTTGAAATTTCGAAAAGAGACCCGGTCGGGTATTGATAAAGTCCGAGAAGACCACCAGTCGAACCTTGCGGAGGCCATTGCGGAGGCTTATGATGCGTTGCGCTTAGAGAACTCTCACAGCAAAGAAGCGACACTTACCGAACTAGACGAAAAAATAGCCGAATTTCTGAAAGAGACCCGGTCGAGGGTTGAGGGGGTCCGAGAAGACCATAAGGAGGCCATTGCGGAGGCTTATGGGGCGTTGCGCTCAGAGGACTATCTCAACAGAGAAGCGGCACTTACTGACATATACGAAAAAATAACCGAATTTCGAAAGGAGGCTCGGTTGGGGGCTGAGAAAGCAAGAGAAGACAACCAGGCGGGTGTTGAAAAAGCCCTAGAAGGCCACCAGGCGACCATTACGGAGGCTTATGATGCGTTACGCTTAGAGGACTCTCACAGCAGAGAAGCGGCACTTACCGAACTAGATGAAAAAATAACCGAAGTTTCCGATAAACTGAAACATGATCGTATAGCCGCGACCAAAGCTCTTGAGGAGGCCTCTTATAAGATTCGTACTGAGACCCATATCTCTCTCGAGGGGCTTACCGGAATAGTGCGAACAATGAAAACGCTAAAACGTGCCATAACAGTTTGGGCTGAGAAGCGGGGCCCATTGGTTGCGGGGCACTATGAATATTCGTTCGGTGCCAAAGCGAGTAATAAATGTGGGGGATACGCTATGACAACTGCAGGTGAAGTTGTCCGAATGGCGGTCTGCTCGGTTAATGGTAGTGGTAAACCTGTGGGCGCGGTCGCGATAAATCTTGTAGTAGATGGGGAAGAACGGGGGGTTGGAGTCACTAAAATCGCTGGAGATAGTTCGACGGTAGTTGAGTTCTCCGGTTATGATCGAATTAGACTTTCCCAAGGTAGTGTTATTAATTTTGTTACGAAAATCGCTAACCCAGAGAGTTCTTCCACTATTGTCTCATTGTTAATTGAACTTAATTTGTAAAATACTAATATATTGAAATAAATTTGTAAAATTTAAATATGAACGAATCACTATATTCAACTCTCAATACCACTCCACCAACACTGTATCCCACTCCACCAACACTATATCCAATTAACGAAAGAAGTTCAGATTTTAGATTGAATAATATCGTCGCTATGCAGGATATTTTAGTTAGAGAATGTGCATTAAATAGAAAAAGACACGCTAACAAATATAAGCGCGCGGCGAACATAGCTGAAGCATCTAGTACGGTTCTGGCAAGTTTATCTGTAATGAGTGGTGCGGGGACTGCTGCAACGCTATCTACAATTGTAACGGTTCCACTTGCAGGGGTTTTGAGTGGAATTACCGTTTTATCTGGAATACTTTGTATGGTAATTAGGGCGGCGGGTGGAAAACTCGAGAAAAAAAGTAGAAAACATGAATGATGAATATCCGTTCTCGCTAGGTCTAAGAAAAATAGCATCGACGTTATGGTTTCCAAAGCGTTGGCCGATAAGAAAATATCAAATTTAGAGTTTGAATCCGTGGTGGAAGAAATGGGGATATGAAGAATTAAAAAATGATATAAGAATCAAGGCGCGCGCCACCATGCCCAAAATTGAGTGTACTGATTGGGATAAATTTAGGGTAAAACTTGGAAATAAAGTCGGAGGAAATGTTACAGCACCATTGTGATATTTTATAAAATAATTTAAAAAAAAAAAAAAAATTAATTTTCTAATTTTCTTAATTTTATAATTTTCCTAATTTTTTTACAAATTATTAATATCTTTATAAGCGATATCGTAGAAATGTATATTCGTAAATAAATCGTTGGGTTTTAACAATTTTATATAATACACCTTAGTTTCATATCCGATACGCATTATCCGTCTTAATGTTTGTATTTGCCTCTTGTATAGTTGACATAATTGCCGGTATAATATTGTAAATGCAACGTTTTTATCGGAGCGTAATAAATTACGCTGGTATTTCATGTATTCGATATCGCCTAGTGTTCTTATTTTATAGAATTTATATATAGGATTATAACCCCCATAAACTTCGTAAACTTCTTCAACACAGTTATTAAAAAATTTCAATTCCATTTGTATTGTATTATCCATTTTCTCTAATAGTTGTTTTTTTCTGTTCAATTTCCAATTTCTTCTAATAATTGTCCAATTTCTTCGTTAAAAGCGATATTGTAGAAACGCATATCCGTAAACGAATGCTTGATTTTAAACTGTTTTATAAAATTAGTTTGATAATGTTTCGGTAGTGTTTCTCCGACCCTATTTAGTCGCTTCATTACATAAATTTGATACTTATACCGGCGACATAATTGCCGGTTTAATATTGTAAATGCAACGTTTTTATCGCAGCGTAATAAATTACGCTGATATTTCATGTATTCGATACCACATAGTAGTCATTTTACCGTGTTTTAATACTGTAGAAACAGCGGCGTAAAATTCTTCATCCAAGTCATTACAAAATTCCAATTCGTTGCGTATTTTATTATCCATTTTGTTATAATATTTTATTATAACCTATTAAATTTATATGTTCAATTGGACGTGAAAAAAACATAAGGTATTTATGACACCAATATAATTGGACTACAATTAAAAAACGACATCGTAGAAATAAATTAGCTATATTGGAGGAGAAAAATGGGGTGTTGGAATATAAAACTATCTATTGAAATTAATTTTTTGTAAATAAAATAATTATTTTCTCATAAATTTCCTCGTGGGGGTATTATAGGGGGTTGCAAATTTATGAATTTGCTGTCGGGAGACAATTTCCTCGTTAACCAATTTATGGTTTTTCGAGGGTGGTGGGGGTATTATAGAGGGTTGTAAATTATATCACAGTAGGTGGTATCATTTTGACTCCCTATATACTACTCTATCTGTTTCACATATTCTGAAGAAAAAAGAAAAATGAGAAGATAATACACGGCGGTATAGTAATTGCCCATATATTAGTGAGTGGCGTGTGTGTGCAAGTATCAGGCTGACAGCTGTTTAGCCTTCTAAAGCCTACTAATCCTCCGCAAGGAGAGACTTTCCCGGGCCGATTGATTGATTACAGACCAGTTGGATGGGGGAGAGATCACTTGTCTTATATTTATATTTACAGCCCGATAATTATAGACTTTTTCAGATTGGGTTTGTCTTAATTTATTAGCCAGGGTTTTTTATGGAGAAAAAAATCCAGGCTATTGGATTGGCGAAAGCCGGGCGGCGGGCGGGCGGCGTCCACAATCAATGTTAAGTTTTCGTGTTTGAGTCCATTTCTTTGTTACTGTACTACCTAGGACCACCAAACTTTCACAGCTTCATAATCAAGGGATGCCCACCACATATCACTATCCAACATGTTACCTTTCTTTGAACTTGACCCATTTTTTCCGCCCAGTAGATTTAGCCATTTTCAATGTTAACTTTTCGCGTTTACAATGTTAACTGTTCGTGTTTAAGTCCATTTCTTTGGTACTGTACCACCTAGGACCACCAAACTTTCACAGCTTCATAAGCAAGGGGTGCCCACCACATACAACTATCCAACATGTGACCATTTCTTTTACCTTGACCTTTTATTTCTACGTAATTGACTTTTCAACGTTAACTTTTTAACGTACGTCTGGTTAAAGATTTTGGTTAAAAGTTTTTTGTTATACTATATCTCTGCAACTGCTTCGCCCATTACCTTGAAACTTCACATGGGTATTTATCATCATCCATATTTTCATTCTACCCGCCAACCGTATGGCCCCTGTGCCCAATGTCAAGGTTAAATTACTTTGACTTTTTTTGTTAAAGTTTTTTCGTGTACTATATCTCTGCAACTGCTTCACCCATTACCTTGATACTTCACATGGGTGTTTATCATCATTGTCTTGCGGAAAGCGCGATATAGTCGGCATTTTTGCATACGTCTGTCCGTGTGTCCGGTTAAAGTTTTTTGGTTAAAGTTTTTCCATCTACTATATCTCTTTTTTTAGTGTCCATGCCTCGCCCCAAGGTGCGACATGCAGGCCACGGCCATCTAGTCTACAAAAAGTGGGTATAATTATGTTATCCAAGTGTCTATGCTTGGAAAAAACCTCGCCTTCGTGGCTTTGCCTCGTTTCTTGTTTAGTTTAATTTCATGTCTTAGCCCCACGAGCCTGTACATATCGTCTCATTAATTTCCCAGTACTAATCCTCGATAAGGCAGTCCATAGTATACCAGAGAGACTTTCTCGGGGCCAATTCCGATCGAGTACAGACCCTTTGGGGGAACACATGTCTTATATTTGTATTAGTTATATGTTGGTATACACCCCGCAACGAGTGTGGGGGGGGGGGGGGGGGGGGGGGGGGGGGGGGGTGTATACTGGAATCAGGTTGTCCGTCCGTCCGTCCGTCCGTCCGTCCGTCCGTCCGTAAACTTAACATCAGAGAAATATTGTTATAACTTCTATTTCCTTCATTTAAAATGCTTAATATTTCACACATGCATTGCTGTGCCAAATCCACGACCGTCCAACCCCCGCAGACACCAAGGTCACGGTCAAATACTTAGTCCGTAAACTTAACATCAGAGAAATATTGTTATAACTTCTATTTCCTTCATCTAAAATGAATATTTCACCCATGCATTCCTGTAAGGCTCTACTATCATGCTGTGCCAAATCCACGACCGTCCAACCCCCGCTGATCCCAAGGTCGAGGTCAAATACTTAGTCTCTTTACAAAACTTAACATCAGAGAAATATTGTTATAACTTCTATTTCCTTCATCTAAAAGGCTTAATATTTTACACATGCATTCCTGTAAGGCTCTACTACCATGCTGTGCCAAATCCACGACCGTCCAACCCCCGCTGATCCCAAGGTCAAGGTCAAATACTTAGTCTCTTTAAAAAACTTAACATGAGAGAAATATGTTATCACTTCTATTTCCTTCATCTAAAATGCTTAATATTTCACACATGCATTCCTGTAAGGTTGTACTATCATGCTGTGACAAAACTACGACTGTCCAACCCCCGCTGATCCCAATGTCAAGGTCACATACTTAGTCTCTTTACAAAACTTAACATCAGAGAAATATGTTATAACTTCTATTTCTTTCATTGAAAATTCTTAACATTTCATATGCTGTGACAAATCCCTGCTGATCTCGAGGTCAAGGTCACATACTTAGTCTCTTTACAAAACTTAACATCAGAGAAATCGGTTATAACTTATATTTCCGTGCCAAATCCACGACCATCCAACCCCCGCTGATACCAAGGTCAAGGTCAAATACTTAGTCTCTTTAGAAAACATAACATCACAGAAATATTGTTCTAACTTCTATTTCCTTCAACTAAAATGCTTAATATTTCACACATGCATTCCTGTAAGGCTCAGCTACCATGCTGTGCCAAATCCACGACCGTCCAACCCCCGCTGATCCCAAGGTCAAGGTCAAATACTTAGTCTCTTTACAAAACTTAACATCAGAGAAATATTGTTCTAACTTCTATTTCCTTCATCTAAAATTCTTAATATTTCACACATGCATTCCTGTAAGGCTCTAATACCATGCTGTGCCAAATCCATGACCGTCCAACCTCCGCTGATCCCAATGTCAAGGTCAAATACTTAGTCTCTTTACAAACTTTAACATCAGAGAAATAAGTTATAACTTCTATTTCCTTCTTTGAAAATTCTTATTACTTCACTTGTGCATTCCTCTAAGGTTGAACTATCATGCTGTGACAAATCTGCGACCGTCCAACCCCCGCTGATCCCAAGGTCACATACTTAGTCTCTTTACAAAACTTAACATCAGAGAACTATGTTATAACTTTTATTTCTTTTATCGAAAATTCTTAATATTTCATGCATGAATTCCTCTAAGACTCTACTATCATGCTGTGACAAATTCCCGCTGATTTCGAGGTCAAGCTCACATACTACAAAACTTAACATCAGAGAAATCGGTTATAACTTCTATTTCCTTGCTCAGATCTGCTTCACATTTCACACACGCTTTGCTCCAATGGAGCTCTACCACCCTGTGACAAATTCACGTTGATGCCGATCCCGCTAAGCCCAGAGTCAAGGTCACAAGCCCACACACTTGGAAATTTTTACATATTTTAGGTGTACTTGGGCCCACGCGGTGGGTATTCCGTAAGCCTCGCTTACTGACCAATCTAGTTTATTCCTGTACCCTGTCGCCTTAATGTATTTTAGTACAGCTAAGTGTATTTCCGTTTCACATTCTTTAGGGGGGAATTTTAAATTATATGGGGAGGAAAACATATTTTTTAACAAAAATATCACCTTTTTAACTTAGCCATTTTTTCTACATTTTTCTATACAGTTCTATATAGGGTACAGAGTTTGTGTACACAACTCCGCTGAAACCGTTCTGTCGATCGATCTGAAACTATACACACGTCTTCTACACATATTGAAGATGTGCACATTGGTGTTTTTATGCCGAATATTTTTTAACAAAAATATCACCTTTTTAACTTGGCCATTATTTCTGTGTATGCAATTCTATATAGGGTACAGAGTTTGTGTACACAACTCGTCTGAAACCGTTCAGTCGATCGATCCAAAACTATACACACGTCTTCTACACATATTGAAGATGTGTACCTTGGTGTTTTATGCTGAAAAATTGTATTATTTCACGTTTATTAAATGGAGGTATCAGGTTTTCGTAGCAAAATCAATTAAAAATCAATTATGCATGTAAATAAGTGAAAATTTACTTACCTATCAGAAACTCATTTTCTTGAAATTCTGAAAGGGAAACAGGAATAGCAAACCTGATGTTGATAGTGGATATTTGGCGACAGCCATTGCGTGCACAGAGCTCGTGACATCAAAAATAGACGAAAACCGAGTACGTTCGAAAACCGGGTGTGGGATTATATACATAAACACCTTCCTTCTAAACAATGTACAAAACAATTCAAATGCGACCGGGTGTAATAATAATAGTACTTAGAAAGGTATAAAACTCCCATTCGCCACCATTGAAACAAAAAGCCACGCGATGTAGTGTTCTGGAACTCGCCTATACAACGCATTACAGCGTGTTGAAACGTCTGCTTGGGGTGGGTTTTCGGCATAGATTTTACAATTGCTAATCCATTAACATAAATCTCAAAGATTTTGAGTGTAAACTGCACTAAAAACGCATCTCACTAACCTAAATTCGCTTTTTAAAATCAAACGCGTTCACTTTCTGATTATAAATGAATCTTAGCCGCCATCTTTGAAAATATATCGATCACGTGCACGCAGTGGTTTGGTTGGTTACTAGGGACTGACGTCATTTCCCAATCACTGCCCGGCACGTGATTCAATATTTTTAAAGATGGTGGCTAACATGCCAATGTTAAACTTAAATACTTAAATACATACATTGTCCACAGGTGATTCTAACGTGTCTTGGATGGTCAATTATTGTTTGTATATACAAGAGAAATACAATTCTAAACAATGTACAAAACAATTCAAATGTGTCGGGTGTAAATATAATAGTACTTAGAAGGTACAAAACTCCCATTCGCCACCATTGTAACAAAATCCCACGCGATATAGACAATTGGAACTCGCCTATACAACGCATTATAATACAGTAACGGCGTGTCGAAACCACTGATTGGGGTGGGTTTTCGGCATAGATTTTACAGTTGCTAATAATACATGAACATATTTCTCAAAGATTTCGAGCTACTTCCTACGACTATATAAGCCGTTTACGTACCCGCCAAACAGGGGACCTGGTAACCTGCCAAACAAGGGCTCTGGTTACTGTTTATTATACCCATTTTTTGAAGAAGAAAAAAATGGATACATTGTTTTTGTCGCGCCCGCTTGCGGAAAGCGCGATATAGTCGGCACTTTGGCGTACGTACGTACGTACGTGTGTCCGGTTAAAGTTTTTGGTTAAGTTGTTTGGTTAAGTTTTTTGTTAATAATGTTTTTGGTTAAGTTTTTTGGTTAAGTTTTTTGGTTAAAGTTTTTCGTTATACTACATCTCTGCAACTGCTTTGCCCATTACCTTGAAACTTCATATGGGTGTTTATCATCATCTATATTTTCAATCTACCACCTCCTGTGCGGCCCCTGTGCCCAATGTCAAGGTTAAATTACTTTGAAGTTTTTGGTTAAGTTCTTTGGTTAAAGTTTTTGGTTAAGTTTTTTGGTGAATTTTTTTGGTTAAAGTTTTTGGTTAAAGTTTTTCGTTATACTATATCTCTGCAACTGCTTTGCCCATTACCTTGAAATTTCACATGGGTGTTTATCATCATCTATATTTTCATTCTACCCCCCTCCCGTGCGGCCCCTGTGCCCAATGTCAAGGTCAAATTACTTTGAAGTTTTTGGTTAAGTTTTTTGGTTAAAGTTTTTGGTTAAGTTTTTTGGTTAAGTTTTTTGGTTAAAGTTTTTCGGCATACTACATCTCTGCAACTGCTTTGCCCATTACCTTGAAACTTCATATGGGTGTTATCATCATCTATATTTTCAATCTACCCCCTCCTGTGCGGCCCCTGTGCCCAATGTGAAGGTCAAATTACTTTGAAGTTTTTGGTTAAGTTCTTTGGTTAAAGTTTTTGGTTATGTTTTTTGGTTAAAGTTTTTGGTTAAGTTCTTTGGTTAAAGTTTTTGGTTAAGTTTTTTGGTTAAGTTTTTTGGTTAAGTTTTTTTGGTTAAAGGTTTAAATTTATGGTTAAAGTTTTTCTGACGACGCCGATGGTATGCCATAAGCTCTTATGCACTTCATGCAGGCGAGCTAAAAATGGACCTAAACACGAAAACTTAACATTGAAAATGGCCAAGTCGATTGGCATTTGGTGGTACAGCAAGTGAGAAACGGATCAAAATCCGAAAACGTTGAAAATTGCTAAGTCAATTATGTGGACAAATTCAGGTGACAAATAGGTGGTATACTATGTGATATATAGTTTTTAACACGAAAACTTAACATCGAAAATGGCTACGTCGAGAAAATGGCTAAGTCGATTACGCAGCAAAAATAGGTCAAGGTAAAAAAAGGTCACATGTTGGATAGTGGTATGTGGTGGGCACCCATTGGTTATGAAGTAGTGCATGTATGGTGGTTCTAGGTGGTTCTAGGACAAAACACGAAAACTTAACATTGACTGTGAACGCTGCCCGCCCACCGAAACCCGGCTTTCGCCAATCCAATATTTGGGATTTTTTTTAGAAAACCCATCTAACAAGAATTCCGCGGAATCAAATGTCTCGCCTTGTCCCGCCGCCTTGACCTCGAGCATGGGCCAGAAAGCAATTTTCACTGGCCCGAACATATTATACAATTAGTGACTAGTGAGCCATAGAATATCAGATTATATTCTATGGCTCACTAGTCAATAATTGTTTTAGTATATGATAATAGTCGGTATATAGCACTTACGACCTTGTGCTACTAGAACAAAAATGGAAAAATAATTTAAAAAAAAAAAAACAAGAAACGAGGCAAAGCCAAGAAGGCCAGGTTTTTTCCAAGCATAGACACTTGGATAACACAATTATACCCACTTTTTGTAGACTAGATGGCCGTGGCCTGCATGTCACGCCTTGGGGCGAGGCATGGACACCAAAAAAAGAGATATAGTAGATGGAAAAACTTTAACCGGACACACGGACGGACGGACGGACGTATGCCAAAATGCCGACTATATCGCGCTTTCCGTAAGCGGGCGCGACAATGATGATAAAACACCCATGTGAATTATCAAGGTAATGGTGAAGCAGTTGCAGAGATATAGTACACAAACAAATCAAAGTAATGTGACCTTGACATTGGGCACAGAGGCCGCACGGTTGGGGGGTAGAATGAAAATATGGATGATGATAAACACCCATGTAAAGTTTCAAGGTAATGGGCGAAGCAGTTGCAGAGATATAGTATAACGAAAAAACTTTAACCAAAAAACCTTTAACCAGACGTATGTTTATAAGTTAACGTTGAAAATGGCTAAGTCAATTACGTAGAAATAATAGGTGAAGGTAAAAATAATGGTCACATGTTGGATAGTTGTATGTGGTAGGCACCCCTTGGTTATGAAGCTGTGAAAGTTTGGTGGTCCTAGGTGGTACAGTACCAAAGAAATGGACTTAAACACGAACACTTAACATTGTAAACGCGAAAAGTTAACATTGACTGCACGGAAAAAATGGGTCAAGTTCAAAAAGGTAACATGTTGGATAGTGATATGTGGTGGGCACCCCTTGGTTATGAAGCTGTGAAAGTTTGTTGGTCCTATGTGTTACAGTAACAAAGAAATGGACTGAAACACGAAAACTTAACATTGATTGTGGACGCCGCCCGCCCGCCTGGCTTTCGCCAATCCAATAGCCTGGATTTTATTTCCAAAAAAAAAATGGCTAAAATGGAAAAAAGGTGTAAAAAAAAAAAAGTTTAAAATTATTTTTTTTCCAAAAAAAACTGGCTAAAAATGGAAAAAATGTTTTAAAAAAAAAAAGTTTAGAAATTAACAAAAAAATAATGCTCGCTACTGGAGCCCAGAATTTTTATAATAGTCCTATATTTATCTACATATCATATCTGCACAGGTCCACATATTGCCACAATATTGTCAACACAGTTTACGGAAATGTAATACCCAGGTATAATAATGTACCTGTATAAATTACCTGTAATAATTTAGCTGCACATATAGTGGTCAAGCTGGAAATTTGCACATGCTTGCACATGCAGAAGTGTTCAACTGGAGAAGGCTATTGTTCTCTCTACAGGTAAGGGGGTGTACAGAGCGCACGAGAAAACGGGTCTTCATGCATTAATGTTCAGTTTGTAGCATAGAAAGAAAGGGAGTTTGACCTTGACCCTGGAGCCCGATTTTTTTGTTTAATAGTCCTATGTTTTCTACAATATCATAGTAAAGGTATGTATAAAGTTTGATGACTGTAGCTGATAAGGTGTTGAAGTAATGACCGTAACACAAAAACTTAACATTGAATGATTAACGCCCACGCCGACTCCGGAAAAGCAAAACCTATGTCTCGCTTTCCGCTTCGCGGGCGAGACAATAAAAACTAAGATTCGAACTCATTACGGCATTGATATCTTCACTGTAACCCCTCGACTACATAACACTTGATGACAAATCTCAAAAATCAATATTGAAAAGGAATATTGCCACCGGTATATTTACCCGTCTCACCTATTCTGTGTTTTGTTTATGATCAGGTTTGTATGTAAACAAGTAGCAAGTTATCGTCAGCGGACTATACCGACGCCAGAATGAACACATGTCGCTTTGTTGATATGTTTATATATATATAAACATATCAACAAATCGACATGTGTTATACATCATATAAATAAGGGCGTGAACCGTATCCAAGACATTTATACCCTGCCAGTGCGGTGGATGACCCTTTATATATGTCGTACATCACGAGTGAATAACAACACTATGCAATATACGCAGCCCATATACACTACCGCCTGCGCTAAGTTTGCCAATAGTTGCAAATTTCCTTATTTCAAAATATATGTACGTAAACATTATGCTTGAAATCAAGCAGCTTAATCGGCTGAGCCTGAGCTGTGCTACAGTTCAGGGTCAGACAATCAAGTTGCGAGTTTGCATTGCCAATATTGTTCAGAAACGTTGGTATCCTGGGCAAGTTTCACGCAGGCCGCTGTGTACCATCCACGTGTCATTGTTTGCAAGAAAAGTCAATTTCTACAAACTATACAGTATGTTGTCTCTACGGAGCCCCGCGGTGGACATGGATTTTTCTTTACTTATTCGTTCCCACGAAATAACAATTCGTTCCCTCAATTTAACAATTCGTTCCCGTGGGAATGAATTGTTATTTCGTGGGAAAGAATTGTTAATTCGAGAGAACAAATTGTTATTTCGTGGGAATTAATTGTTATTTCGTTGGAACGAATTAATAAAACAAAAGTCTACGTCCCTGCGGGGCTCCGTACGTCTCACATGTGGAATTAAATGGTGCTTTTAGGGCCAAGTAATGTAGGCGAAGAATAGAAATAACAGTAAAATAGTATGCTAGACGTGGTAGGCAATCAGGTGATTAGGGTAACAATACAATACGATGAGAAATATAAACGAGCAACATGTGATAAAATTATAGAAATGAGAAACATGTATACAATGATAAAATTAAATTTTCAGATACAAGTTGGTTTTATGGAGAAAGCTAAGCAAACCTTTAATGTTCTCCACCTGGAATAACTCCCCAAGTGAAGTAACATTGAAGTATTTGTGTGGAATATCGGCAAAGTCGATACAGTCTGGAAAATAGGATGTGCTGCATGGTAAATGCAACAAGCGGCGTGGACGCCAGGTCCGGTTATTCTAATTTCAGGGCTGAATATATTATATTTATTTTGATGTAAATATTCCGTTCTGATTTTATTTTGGGATTTCTCCCCCAATGCAGCAGGTTAACTTCGGGATCGAACCCGTTGGCCCGGCCTTAATAAATTGACCGTAGCTGTTGATAGGCCGTTAAACACCAATACATCAAATGATATCAAATCAACCTTTGAATGCTACATTTGTGAATATAATCAAGGGCTACACTGTTCATTATCTGGATCAGTTTTGTAATGGTACCCCATTAATTGAGACACGCCATGGGATTTTGAACCTTCGGACATCTCCGTAATTTTATGAAATACGTTTACAAAATTTACAATATTTTTTTATAAATAAAGTAAAAAATCACTCATTTTTCCCGTGCGAATAACACAGTTGTAAACATACACAAGTTATATGTTGACACTGATACAGTGGAACCTCTCTAAACCGGACACACTGGGACATCCCAGGGTGTCCAGTTTAGAGACTACTACTTCAAGACCCGATTATGTGCTTTGTGATCATGAACAGGCATTGACATCGGAGAAAAATGGAAACGAAATATTTGAAAATTGAGCAAAACTAACTGAACTATGTGTTCGGTTTATAGAGGTTCAACTGTAATAAAGCTGTCGCTTAATGCGATACTGTGATAAGACACGCATGATAGTCTCGCATAACAATTTAGAATGTATAGTTCCAACACTATAGACACTGTTATTACAATAATAATAAAAACTGTCAGGAAACTAATTTCAAGGTGACAATAATTACATACTTGTGGCTGTCACTGTAGAAACAGTGATACCTCTCTAAACTGGACACCCTTGGAGGTTTATAGAGGTTTCACTGTATCATGCATATTAGAAGCACGACAGAGGTGTCATCGAGGGAATGGCGAACCGTATATATCTTGATCAGACTGTGCTGATGCACGCACGCACGCACGCGGACGCACGCGGACGCACGCAGCACGCACGAACAACCCGACTCCAGTATACCCCCCTCCACAATTAGTTGCGGGGGTATAATAAATCGGACGCATATGTGTGAACATTAGCCAAACACAGACTTCGACCAAACGTTCGAGCCATTGTATAGCAAAATAGCGCGAAATGTGTACGCTGGACTTGAAAAATATTTCCAGGGATTGCATTTTTTGAGGAGTTTCATTTTGAGCCATCGCACTTAAAATTCATTCTAATCTTGCATTTAGTCTTACAGAGTAGGTAGCCGGCGAGCATGCTGACGACGTATGGCCCTATACGACACCAGGGCTTCACGTACATGTCTTCGCTTTGTGCCGGGTTCCTGTAATGGACGATCAAACTCTCCCGAACCGTTGCATGTTACGTAAAATAAATGCTTTGATTTAACGACGGCACTGACTCGATGACTTGCATGTTGGGACCGACTATTTAAGTCTCCATCCGATAGGACTAGGCTAGCACGTAGTTTTCTTGCCCAAGGACACGCCGAATCGGCAATTTGTAGCGAGTCGATGTGGGAATGGAATTTGAGGTCTCCCGATCCACAGTCCGACACTCTACCTGCTGAGCTAATCCGACGACCTTTACACGCCAAGTTACGTTCATGAACTAGTAATATATGTGGCTGTGACGGGAGAAATTGGGTGTATGGGTTTTGCGACCAGTGAAGATCCAGATCAGCCTGTTCATCCGCATAATCTGATCAGGATCTCCACTGTTCGATATTCCGTCAATGAAACGCCTGAAAAATGTAAATGCTTTGATTTAAAAGACGGCACTGGCTCGACCGTTACGGAAAATGTGTTTTGTAATGAGGGATCGTAGCTAGCTATCTCCCGTTGAATTTATTTATAGAAATCCTGTCCAAATTATGTAGTTTAGGACCTTATTGCTTGTAAAAAGGGCGAATGTAACGTGATTTGTGATTTTGACTAGTGTTGATCCAGATCATCCTACATATCTACGCAATCTGATCTGGGACTACATTATTTGCAAGATTCATATGTTCACACTTATTACTGTTATTGCAATCAGTGTAGACTCAGATCAGACGGCACATACATGCATGTATGTGCAGTCTGATCAGAGTCAACTCTGTTCGCAAAACTCAAATATCCTGCTATTCGGTAAGAAATAAACACTGAAATACAGCATAGGACCGGATCTATATACATAAATTTGCAAAGGGACATAACTAGTTACGATGCCTCATTATGAGGCTCAATGTATGACACCAATGCAAGGCATATACTATAATAGATGTTTTAATTCATTATATTTATTAAACTCGTTGACTGATTTCGCAAGAGACTTGGCATACATATGCAAGGTGTATGATCACGTGGTTACAACAACAACAACAACAAGTACTGAAACTTCAAGAATTCCTCTGATTCAAAGTACGTATTATATTATTTTTTCCTTATTATGGTACGGATTTTTAAGAAATATGGCGCATCAAACGCGTATTGTTAAGCTGCAGTTGGTGGTCTCTGTACTTTGGCCCAAACTTCTGTCGTTTTTGCGAATAATCGATTTCCGTGTCTACCGACACGGAAATCGATTCTTCGCAAAAACGACATAAGTATGTGCCGAACTCCCGGGACCATCAAATGCAGCTCATGAAGACGCGTTTGCTGCGTATTCATCAAAATCCGTTTCATATTAAGGAAACTATCAAATAATACTTACTGTGGAGAGGATGAGCTTTCAACACTTTCAGTCATCGTTTTTATTGTTGTAACCACGTGATCATGCACCTAGAAACTTTACGCAACTAAAATAGAAAAGCCATTTAAGATCAGAAAGACTAGTACTTACGTCACGGCAAAGGCGGCATTTACACTGAAATCGTCGACGACGGACAGAACTGCCCGTGCTATACTACTGGCAACGATGACGGCCAGACAGCAGATTCCGCCCCACAGTCGCGAGCTGAAACACAATGGCAGGCGGGATAATGTTATATACTACTGTAACTTTTCTGGCTTTTTCCCACTTGGGATGTAAATGAAGAAAACCTTAAGAAAGTTGCAAGTTCGATCGTTTATATATCATTCATGGACTATGTGTTGCGTGCCGTGTGTAAAAACGGTAATATATGTAGGGGTCAGATGGAGGCTCCTATATGAACTGTCAAAACGTATTGTTAATGTCGTTATAAAACGTAAAATCACTACGTGAAATCTACGCCAGGAAAACTTTCCTGAAGTACGTTGTACCAACGTCATTGTGAAAACGTCTTGTGAATGTCGTCATAAAACGTAAAATCACTACGTGAAATCTACGAAGTACGTTGTACCAACGTCATTATGAAAACGTATTGTGAATTTCGTCATAAAACGTAAAATCACTACGTGAAACCTACGACAGGAAAACTTTCCTGAAGTGCGTTGTATCAGCGTCATTGTGAAAACGTGTTGTGAATGTCGTCATAAAACGTAAAATCACTACGTTAAATCTACGACAGGAAAAACTTTCCTGAAGTACGTTCTACCAACGTCTAAAACTGTGAATGTCGTCATAAAACGTAAAATCACTACGTACCAACGTCGTTGTGAAAACGTCTTGTGAATGTCGTCATAAAACGTAAAATCACTACGTGAAATCTACGACAGGAAAACTTTCCTCACCTGGAGTAAGGATAGCCGTGCCAGACTGCGAAAAAAAGAAACAATTTATTTATTGAGTGGTTTTGGGTTTTTTCTTTGTGCGAGTGTGGGGGGGGGGGGGGGGAGGGGGGTGGGGGGGAATGTGTGTGTCATCAGTAAAATAAATAAAGGGGCGTTTCCTTAATATGTAAATGTTGCTTTCAGGATGTGGGGGCTGGGAGATGGGCGGTATATTCAGATAACTGCACCAATGATATAATAATCATACCATGCTTAGCGAATCGTAAACACAACCAGTCAACACAGCCTCAGTCACAGCAGGCGATGGCTGTAGGCTGTAGTGCAGGTCAGTGCGGCCTTCTTCCCTTATTTTCCCGCTCGTGAAAGAGGTGTGTAAAGGAAAATGGTTTTCCGCTGACCGCCGACATAAATGTTATGACCAGTCGCGGCAGCAAACGCTTCCAATTATGGTAAATTCATTATATTTTAAAATATCACCTTTTTAACTTGGCCATTATTTCTGTGTATGCAATTCTATATAGGGTACAGAGTTTGTGTACACAACTCGTCTGAAACCGTTCAGTCGATCGATCCAAAACTATACACACGTCTTCTACACATATTGAAGATGTGTACCTTGGTGTTTTATGCTGAAAAATTGTATTATTTCACGTTTATTAAATGGAGGTATCAGGTTTTCGTAGCAAAATCAATTAAAAATCAATTATGCATGTAAATAAGTGAAAATTTCTTACCTATCAGAAACTCATTTTCTTGAAATTCTGAAAGGGAAACAGGAATAGCAAACCTGATGTTGATAGTGGATATTTGGCGACAGCCATTGCGTGCACAGAGCTCGTGACATCAAAAATAGACGAAAACCGAGTACGTTCGAAAACCGGGTGTGGGATTATATACATGAAACACCTTCTAAACAATGTACAAAACAATTCAAATGCGACCGGGTGTAATAATAATAGTACTTAGAAAGGTATAAAACTCCCATTCGCCACCATTGAAACAAAAAGCCACGCGATGTAGTGTTCTGGAACTCGCCTATACAACGCATTACAGCGTGTTGAAACGTCTGCTTGGGGTGGGTTTTCGGCATAGATTTTACAATTGCTAATCCATTAACATAAATCTCAAAGATTTTGAGTGTAAACTGCACTAAAAACGCATCTCACTAACCTAAATTCGCTTTTTAAAATCAAACACGTTCACTTTCTGATTATAAATGAATCTTAGCCGCCATCTTTGAAAATATATCGATCACGTGCACGCAGTGGTTTGGTTGGTTACTAGGGACTAACGTCATTTCCCAATCACTGCCCGGCACGTGATTCAATATTTTTAAAGATGGTGGCTAACATGCCAATGTTAAACTTAAATACTTAATACATACATTGTCCACAGGTGATTCTAACGTGTCTTGGATGGTCAATTATTGTTTGTATATACAAGAGAAATACAATTCTAAACAATGTACAAAACAACAATTCAAATGTGTCGGGTGTAAATATATAGTACTTAGAAGGTACAAAACTCCCATTCGCCACCATTGTAACAAAATCCCACGCGATATAGACAATTGGAACTCGCCTATACAACGCATTATAATACAGTAACGGCGTGTCGAAACCACTGATTGGGGTGGGTTTTCGGCATAGATTTTACAGTTGCTAATAATACATGAACATATTTCTCAAAGATTTCGAGCTACTTCCTACGACTATATAAGCCGTTTACGTACCCGCCAAACAGGGGACCTGGTAACCTGCCAAACAAGGGCTCTGGTTACTGTTTATTATACCCATTTTTTGAAGAAGAAAAAAATTGGATACATTGTTTTTTGTCGCGCCCGCTTGCGGAAAGAGCGCGATATAGTCGGCACTTTGGCGTACGTACGTACGTACGTGTGTCCGGTTAAAGTTTTTGGTTAAGTTGTTTGGTTAAGTTTTTTGTTAATAATGTTTTTGGTTAAGTTTTTTGGTTAAGTTTTTTGGTTAAAGTTTTTCGTTATACTACATCTCTGCAACTGCTTTGCCCATTACCTTGAAACTTCATATGGGTGTTTATCATCATCTATATTTTCAATCTACCACCTCCTGTGCGGCCCCTGTGCCCAATGTCAAGGTTAAATTACTTTGAAGTTTTTGGTTAAGTTCTTTGGTTAAAGTTTTTGGTTAAGTTTTTTGGTGAATTTTTTTGGTTAAAGTTTTTGGTTAAAGTTTTTCGTTATACTATATCTCTGCAACTGCTTTGCCCATTACCTTGAAATTTCACATGGGTGTTTATCATCATCTATATTTTCATTCTACCCCCCTCCCGTGCGGCCCCTGTGCCCAATGTCAAGGTCAAATTACTTTGAAGTTTTTGGTTAAGTTTTTTGGTTAAAGTTTTTGGTTAAGTTTTTTGGTTAAGTTTTTTGGTTAAAGTTTATGGTTAAAGTTTTTCTGACGACGCCGATGGTATGCCATAAGCTCTTATGCACTTCATGCAGGCGAGCTAAAAATGGACCTAAACACGAAAACTTAACATTGAAAATGGCCAAGTCGATTGGCATTTGGTGGTACAGCAAGTGAGAAACGGATCAAAATCCGAAAACGTTGAAAATTGCTAAGTCAATTATGTGGACAAATTCAGGTGACAAATAGGTGGTATACTATGTGATATATAGTTTTAACACGAAAACTTAACATCGAAAATGGCTACGTCGAGAAAATGGCTAAGTCGATTACGCAGCAAAAATAGGTCAAGGTAAAAAAAGGTCACATGTTGGAATAGTGGTATGTGGTGGGCACCCATTGGTTATGAAGTAGTGCATGTATGGTGGTTCTAGGTGGTTCTAGGACAAAAACACGAAAACTTAACATTGACTGTGAACGCTGCCCGCCCACCGAAACCCGGCTTTCGCCAATCCAATATTTGGGATTTTTTTTAGAAAACCCATCTAACAAGAATTCCGCGGAATCAAATGTCTCGCCTTGTCCCGCCGCCTTGACCTCGAGCATGGGCCAGAAAGCAATTTTCACTGGCCCGAACATATTATACAATTAGTGACTAGTGAGCCATAGAATATCAGATTATATTCTATGGCTCACTAGTCAATAATTGTTTTAGTATATGATAATAGTCGGTATATAGCACTTACGACCTTGTGCTACTAGACAAAAATGGAAAAATAATTAAAAAAAAAAAACAAGAAACGAGGCAAAGCCAAGAAGGCCAGGTTTTTTCCAAGCATAGACACTTGGATAACACAATTATACCCACTTTTTGTAGACTAGATGGCCGTGGCCTGCATGTCACGCCTTGGGGCGAGGCATGGACACTAAAAAAAGAGATATAGTAGATGGAAAAACTTTAACCGGACACACGGACGGACGGACGGACGTATGCCAAAATGCCGACTATATCGCGCTTTCCGTAAGCGGGCGCGACAATGATGATAAACACCCATGTGAATTATCAAGGTAATGGGTGAAGCAGTTGCAGAGATATAGTACACAAACAAATCAAAGTAATGTGACCTTGACATTGGGCACAGAGGCCGCACGGTTGGGGGGTAGAATGAAAATATGGATGATGATAAACACCCATGTAAAGTTTCAAGGTAATGGGCGAAGCAGTTGCAGAGATATAGTATAACGAAAAACTTTAACCAAAAAACTTTAACCAGACGTATGTTTATAAGTTAACGTTGAAAATGGCTAAGTCAATTACGTAGAAATAATAGGTGAAGGTAAAAATAATGGTCACATGTTGGATAGTTGTATGTGGTAGGCACCCCTTGGTTATGAAGCTGTGAAAGTTTGGTGGTCCTAGGTGGTACAGTACCAAAGAAATGGACTTAAACACGAACACTTAACATTGTAAACGCGAAAAGTTAACATTGACTGCACGGAAAAAATGGGTCAAGTTCAAAAAGGTAACATGTTTGATAGTGATATGTGGTGGCACCCCTTGGTTATGAAGCTGTGAAAGTTTGTTGGTCCTATGTGTTACAGTAACAAAGAAATGGACTGAAACACGAAAACTTAACATTGATTGTGGACGCCGCCCGCCCGCCTGGCTTTCGCCAATCCAATAGCCTGGATTTTATTTCCAAAAAAAAAATGGCTAAAATGGAAAAAAGGTGTAAAAAAAAAAAAGTTTAAAATTATTTTTTTTCCAAAAAAACCTGGCTAAAAATGGAAAAAATGTTTTAAAAAAAAAAAGTTTAGAAATTAACAAAAAAATAATGCTCGCTACTGGAGCCCAGAATTTTTATAATAGTCCTATATTTATCTACATATCATATCTGCACAGGTCCACATATTGCCACAATATTGTCAACACAGTTTACGGAAATGTAATACCCAGGTATAATAATGTACCTGTATAAATTACCTGTAATAATTTAGCTGCACATATAGTGGTCAAGCTGGAAATTTGCACATGCTTGCACATGCAGAAGTGTTCAACTGGAGAAGGCTATTGTTCTCTCTACAGGTAAGGTGTACAGAGCGCACGAGAAAACGGGTCTTCATGCATTAATGTTCAGTTTGTAGCATAGAAAGAAAGGGAGTTTGACCTTGACCCTGGAGCCCGATTTTTTTGTTTAATAGTCCTATGTTCATCTACATATCATAGTAAAGGTATGTATAAAGTTTGATGACTGTAGCTGATAAGGTGTTGAAGTAATGACAGTAACACAAAAACTTAACATTGAATGATTAACGCCGACGCCGACTCCGGAAAAGCAAAACCTATGTCTCGCTTTCCGCTTCGCGGGCGAGACAATAAAAACTAAGATTCGAACTCATTACGGCATTGATATCTTCACTGTAACCCCTCGACTACATAACACTTGATGACAAATCTCAAAAATCAATATTGAAAAGGAATATTGCCACCGGTATATTTACCCTCACCTATTCTGTGTTTTGTTTATGATCAGGTTTGTATGTAAACAAGTAGCAAGTTATCGTCAGCGGACTATACCGACGCCAGAATGAACACATGTCGCTTTGTTGATATGTTTATATATATAAACTATCACAACAAATCGACATGTGTTATACATCATATAAATAAGGGCGTGAACCGTATCCAAGACATTTATACCCTGCCAGTGCGGTGGATGACCCTTTATATATGTCGTACATCACGAGTGAATAACAACACTATGCAATATACGCAGCCCATATACACTACCGCCTGCGCTAAGTTTGCCAATAGTTGCAAATTTCCTTATTTCAAAATATATGTACGTAAACATTATGCTTGAAATCAAGCAGCTTAATCGGCTGAGCCTGAGCTGTGCTACAGTTCAGGGTCAGACAATCAAGTTGCGAGTTTGCATTGCCAATATTGTTCAGAAACGTTGGTATCCTGGGCAAGTTTCACGCAGGCCGCTGTGTACCATCCACGTGTCATTGTTTGCAAGAAAAGTCAATTTCTACAAACTATACAGTAGTTGCGTCTCTACGGAGCCCCGCGGTGGACATGGATTTTTCTTTACTTATTCGTTCCCACGAAATAACAATTCGTTCCCTCAATTTAACAATTCGTTCCCGTGGGAATGAATTGTTATTTCGTGGGAAAGAATTGTTAATTCGAGAGAACAAATTGTTATTTCGTGGGAATTAATTGTTATTTCGTTGGAACGAATTAATAAAACAAAAGTCTACGTCCCTGCGGGGCTCCGTACGTCTCACATGTGGAATTAAATGGTGCTTTTAGGGCCAAGTAATGTAGGCGAAGAATAGAAATAACAGTAAAATAGTATGCTAGACGTGGTAGGCAATCAGGTGATTAGGGTGGTAACAATACAATACGATGAGAAATATAAACGAGCAACATGTGATAAAATTATAGAAATGAAACATGTATACAATGATAAAATTAAATTTTCAGATACAAGTTGGTTTTATGGAGAAAGCTAAGCAAACCTTTAATGTTCTCCACCTGGAATAACTCCCCAAGTGAAGTAACATTGAAGTATTTGTGTGGAATATCGGCAAAGTCGATACAGTCTGGAAAATAGGATGTGCTGCATGGTAAATGCAACAAGCGGCGTGGACGCCAGGTCCGGTTATTCTAATTTCAGGGCTGAATATATTATATTTATTTTGATGTAAATATTCCGTTCTGATTTTATTTTGGGATTTCTCCCCCAATGCAGCAGGTTAACTTCGGGATCGAACCCGTTGGCCCGGCCTTAATTGACCGTAGCTGTTGATAGGCCGTTAAACACCAATACATCAAATGATATCAAATCAACCTTTGAATGCTACATTTGTGAATATAATCAAGGGCTACACTGTTCATTATCTGGATCAGTTTTGTAATGCTACCCCATTAATTGAGACACGCCATGGGATTTTGAACCTTCGGACATCTCCGTAATTTTATGAAATACGTTTACAAAATTTACAATATTTTTTTATAAATAAAGTAAAAAATCACTCATTTTTCCCGTGCGAATAACACAGTTGTAAACATACACAAGTTATATGTTGACACTGATACAGTGGAACCTCTCTAAACCGGACACACTGGGACATCCCAGGGTGTCCAGTTTAGAGACTACTACTTCAGACCCGATTATGTGCTTTGTGATCATGAACAGGCATTGACATCGGAGAAAAATGGAAACGAAATATTTGAAAATTGAGCAAAACTAACTGAACTATGTGTTCGGTTTATAGAGGTTCAACTGTAATAAAGCTGTCGCTTAATGCGATACTGTGATAAGACACGCATGATAGTCTCGCATAACAATTTAGAATGTATAGTTCCAACACTATAGACACTGTTATTACAATAATAATAAAAACTGTCAGGAAACTAATTTCAAGGTGACAATAATTACATACTTGTGGCTGTCACTGTAGAAACAGTGATACCTCTCTAAACTGGACACCCTTGGAGGTTTATAGAGGTTTCACTGTATCATGCATATTAGAAGCACGACAGAGGTGTCATCGAGGGAATGGCGAACGTATATATCTTGATCAGACTGTGCTGATGCACGCACGCACGCACGCGGACGCACGCGGACGCACGCAGCACGCACGAACAACCCGACTCCAGTATACCCCCCTCCACAATTAGTTGCGGGGGTATAATAAATCGGACGCATATGTGTGAACATTAGCCAAACACAGACTTCGACCAAACGTTCGAGCCATTGTATAGCAAAATAGCGCGAAATGTGTACGCTGGACTTGAAAAATATTTCCAGGGATTGCATTTTTTGAGGAGTTTCATTTTGAGCCATCGCACTTAAAATTCATTCTAATCTTGCATTTAGTCTTACAGAGTAGGCGTAGCCGGCGAGCATGCTGACGACGTATGGCCCTATACGACACCAGGGCTTCACGTACATGTCTTCGCTTTGTGCCGGGTTCCTGTAATGGACGATCAAAACTCTCCCGAACCGTTGCATGTTACGTAAAATAAATGCTTTGATTTAACGACGGCACTGACTCGATGACTTGCATGTTGGGACCGACTATTTAAGTCTCCATCCGATAGGACTAGGCTAGCACGTAGTTTTCTTGCCCAAGGACACGCCGAATCGGCAATTTGTAGCGAGTCGATGTGGGAATGGAATGTTTGAGGTCTCCCGATCCACAGTCCGACACTCTACCTGCTGAGCTAATCCGACGACCTTTACACGCCAAGTTACGTTCATGAACTAGTAATATATGTGGCTGTGACGGGAGAAATTGGGTGTATGGGTTTTGCGACCAGTGAAGATCCAGATCAGCCTGTTCATCCGCATTAATCTGATCAGGATCTCCACTGTTCGATATTCCGTCAATGAAACGCCTGAAAAATGTAAATGCTTTGATTTAAAAGACGGCACTGGCTCGACCGTTACGGAAAATGTGTTTTGTAATGAGGGATCGTAGCTAGCTATCTCCCGTTGAATTTATTTATAGAAATCCTGTCCAAATTATGTAGTTTAGGACCTTATTGCTTGTAAAAAGGGCGAATGTAACGTGATTTGTGATTTTGACTAGTGTTGATCCAGATCATCCTACATATCTACGCAATCTGATCTGGGACTACATTATTTGCAAGATTCATATGTTCACACTTATTACTGTTATTGCAATCAGTGTAGACTCAGATCAGACGGCACATACATGCATGTATGTGCAGTCTGATCAGAGTCAACTCTGTTCGCAAAACTCAAATATCCTGCTATTCGGTAAGAAATAAACACTGAAATACAGCATAGGACCGGATCTATATACATAAATTTGCAAAGGGACATAACTAGTTACGATGCCTCATTATGAGGCTCAATGTATGATACGTCAATGCAAGGCATATACTATAATAGATGTTTTAATTCATTATATTTATTAAACTCGTTGACTGATTTCGCAAGAGACTTGGCATACATATGCAAGGTGTATGATCACGTGGTTACAACAACAACAACAACAAGTACTGAAACTTCAAGAATTCCTCTGATTCAAAGTACGTATTATATTATTTTTTCCTTATTATGGTACGGATTTTTAAGAAATATGGCGCATCAAACGCGTATTGTTAAGCTGCAGTTGGTGGTCTCTGTACTTTGGCCCAAACTTCTGTCGTTTTTGCGAATAATCGATTTCCGTGTCTACCGACACGGAAATCGATTCTTCGCAAAAACGACATAAGTATGTGCCGAACTCCCGGGACCATCAAATGCAGCTCATGAAGACGCGTTTGCTGCGTATTCATCAAAATCCGTTTCATATTAAGGAAACTATCAAATAATACTTACTGTGGAGAGGATGAGCTTTCAACACTTTCAGTCATCGTTATTGTTGTAACCACGTGATCATGCACCTAGAAACTTTACGCAACTAAAATAGAAAAGCCATTTAAGATCAGAAAGACTAGTACTTACGTCACGGCAAAGGCGGCATTTACACTGAAATCGTCGACGACGGACAGAACTGCCCGTGCTATACTACTGGCAACGATGACGGCCAGACAGCAGATTCCGCCCCACAGTCGCGAGCTGAAACACAATGGCAGGCGGGATAATGTTATATACTACTGTAACTTTTCTGGCTTTTTCCCACTTGGGATGTAAATGAAGAAAACCTTAAGAAAGTTGCAAGTTCGATCGTTTATATATCATTCATGGACTATGTGTTGCGTGCCGTGTGTAAAAACGGTAATATATGTAGGGGTCAGATGGAGGTCTCCATATGAACTGTCAAAAACGTATTGTTAATGTCGTTATAAAACGTAAAATCACTACGTGAAATCTACGCCAGGAAAACTTTCCTGAAGTACGTTGTACCAACGTCATTGTGAAAACGTCTTGTGAATGTCGTCATAAAACGTAAAATCACTACGTGAAATCTACGAAGTACGTTGTACCAACGTCATTATGAAAACGTATTGTGAATTTCGTCATAAAACGTAAAATCACTACGTGAAATCTACGACAGGAAAACTTTCCTGAAGTGCGTTGTATCAGCGTCATTGTGAAAACGTGTTGTGAATGTCGTCATAAAACGTAAAATCACTACGTTAAATCTACGACAGGAAAACTTTCCTGAAGTACGTTCTACCAACGTCTAAAACGTCTTGTGAATGTCGTCATAAAACGTAAAATCACTACGTACCAACGTCGTTGTGAAAACGTCTTGTGAATGTCGTCATAAAACGTAAAATCACTACGTGAAATCTACGACAGGAAAACTTTCCTCACCTGGAGTAAGGATAGCCGTGCCAGACTGCGAAAAAAGAAACAATTTATTTATTGATGGGTGGGTTTTCTTTGTGCGAGTGTGGGGGGGGGGGGAGGGGGGTGGGGGGGGGGGGAGGGGGGGGTGGGGGGGGAATGTGTGTGTCATCAGTAAAATAAATAAAGGGGGGCGTTTCCTTAATATGTAAATGTTGCTTTCAGGATGTGGGGGCTGGGAGATGGGCGGTATATTCAGATACTGCACCAATGATATAATAATCATACCATGCTTAGCGAATCGTAAACACAACCAGTCAACACAGCCTCAGTCACAGCAGGCGATGGCTGTAGGCTGTAGTGCAGGTCAGTGCGGCCTTCTTCCCTTATTTTCCCGCTCGTGAAAGAGGTGTGTAAAGGAAAATGGTTTTCCGCTGACCGCCGACATAAATGTTATGACCAGTCGCGGCAGCAAACGCTTCCAATTATGGTAAATTCATTATATTTTAACTACGTAGAACTTGTGATGTTCCCACGATCTAGCAACATACGGCTCACTTGATTTACAATTTACAATTTCAAACTGCCGGTTTACTCCGTGGGTCGTGCGCGAGTGTTACTTAAACATTAAAAATGTATTTATTTTTTGCTTGGTTTCAGCCAAATACATTTTTATATTGCATCTTTGTTACAATTTCTTTCTAGAACGGACTCTAATACGCAATCCGCTACGAACAACACAACACTTGCTTACATGATTTGAGGACATTCCATCTCAAATCGTGAATGTCAGTAAAACAAGTGTAACATACGCTGCGATCCGGTCGCTCATCAACAGCAGCAACCAGAACACGACTCACAATTCACTGCGGATTGGTCTCCATGCCAGAAGTACATATTCTATTTTGTGAATCAGGGCAAATCAGGGACCGTCGATATCGACGACTTTTTTTTTAGGCCTGATGGGTTGACAAAACTTACCTGTATCGCAAGCACAGGGCATTGTTTAACACGGTAAATGACTCTGTGGACGCTGATTGGTGTATTTTTACAATAATCAACGTCAATTGTTACAGTAAGGTGACGATTTCTATATAAAATTTCAACGGATTTGAAAAGAATGTTGATTTACCTGTTGTGTACCTTGTATCTATACAAGTAACAACAGACTATCAGATTAGTTGTTCCCATCACCTGTGGTCAGTAAGTCTACTACGTCATTTAAAGGTACATGCCCACGCAGAAGGTTACACGGTACTACTACTTTTCATTTTCTGTCATGCCTTATATGAGCCATTTGTCTACCCACTAACGAGTTATTTTTAATTACGGCGCGTGTTAATTGGTGTTAAATCGCATTTTATATGCCGCGACCAGAAAGGGTATTTTCCGACCTCGTGCTATTTTTACCAATACTCGTCACGTGACACGGTCAATCATATCACATCTTTGACATGCGCAGTGAAGTATCGGAAGTTGAGAAGAAAAATCTCTGTTCGAGTCCAAATCT
>CM055271.1:52090934-52152069 GCA_029237695.1 Conchocele bisecta | reverse complement strand
TAAATGATTATATTACATTTCCGTAAACTGTGTTGAAAATATTGTGGCATTATGTGGACCTGTGCAGATATATGTAGATAAATATAGGACTATTAAAAAAAATTCTGGGCTCCAGTAGCAAGCATTATTGTATCCCCCGGACTCCTTCGGGGGATACTATGGATTTGACAGCGCGCCGCGTCCACGTCCGCCGCAGACACTTCTTGTCCAGAGCATAACTCGGACACCCTTTGGAATATTTTCATGAAACTTCACACATGCATAGACCACGACCCAAAGGTGTGTCGCGCACAAGAATGACAACTCTTGCATAGCTAATTTTTGAGTTATCTCCCTTTTTTGTTTCTCGCACTGATTTCGTGTCCGGAGCATAACTCCACCACCCTTTGGAATATTTTCATGAAACTTTACACATGCATAGACCACGACCCGAAGGTGTGTCGCGCACAAGAATGACAACTCTTGCATAGCTAATTTTTTAGTTATCTCCCTTTTTTGTTTTGCGCACTGATTGACCATAACTCGACCACCCTTTGGAATATTTTATGAAACTTAACACATTCAATTAGACCACGAACCGAAGGTGTGTCGTGCACAAGAATGACAACTCTTGCATAGCTAATTTTTGAGTTATCTCCCTTTTTTGTTTTCGCTCACTGATTTCCTGTCCGGAGCATAACTCGACCACCCTTTGGAATATTTTCATGAAACTTCATACATGCATAGACCACGACCTGGAGGTGTGTCGCGCACAAGAATGACAACTCTTGCGTAGCTAATTTTTGAGTTATCTCCCTTTTTTGTTTTGCGCACTCTACAAACTGGACAATAATGCATGAAGACCTGTTTTCGGTCGTCTGCTCTGTACACCTTTTCTCATGTGCTCTGTACTTACCTTCCTGTAGAGAGAACAATAGAAACTGGGAGAACCATGTGCTAGCATGGGCTTAGCATGTGCAGATGTCCAGCGCTTGACCACTGCTGACCAGGTAATTTAATACAGGTAAATCACTACATTGGGTACTGTGTTGAAAATATTGTGGCATTATGTGGACCTGTGCAGTTTTTTGTAGATAAATATAGGACTATTATCTGGTCTCCAATAGCAAGCATTATTATTTTTTTTCATTTTTTTTTTTCTTCTTTTTTTTCTTTTTTTTTTCATTTTTTTTTCTTTTTTTTCTTTTTTTTTTTCATTTTTTTCTTTTTTTTTCTTTTTTTTCTTTTTTTTTTTTTTCATTTTTTTTTTTAAATTATTTTTATTTTTCAATTTTTGTCTAGTAGCATAAGGTCGTAAGTGCTTTATACAGACTATTCACCTGTGCATGTGCTAGCATGTGCAACTGACCACTGACCACTTAAAGGTAATTTATACAGGTAAATGATTATATTACATTTCTGTAAACTGTGTTGAAAATATTGTGGCATTATGTGGACCTGTGCAGATATATGTAGATAAATATAGGACTATTAAAAAAAAATTCTTTGCTCCAGTAGCAAGCATTATTATTTTTAAACTTTTTTTTCCCATTTTTTTGTTTTCATTTTTTTTTTCAAATTATTTTTCAATTTTTGTCTAGTAGCATAAGGTGGTAAGTGCTATATACAGACTATTCACCTGTGCATGTGCTAGCATGTGCAACTGACCACTGACAACTTACAGGTAATTTATACAGGTAAATGATTATATACTCAACAAAACTAGAAACGTCCCTGTTTTATAGCCGGTGTAGCTCTGTCTATGTATGTACCACATGTTCAAAGTACATGTATTTTAAACCGTGGCAATGTTCAGAATACGATCGTGTAGAGTTTAGCCGATACACACGGTTTACATAGCGGCCAGTGACCGGAACGTTGATTTCCACTTTTTGCACGTGCACACTATACTTGTCATCGATAAGGTGATTCAGTTCTGTCGTACCATTCATGCGATAGGGGCTATTCGGAAAATTAAAAAACTTTTTTAATTTTTCACTGTTTTCGATATGCCACGGCTTTCCGAAAACGAGCGAAATCAGGCAATTGGGATACTTGCGGGTGGGATGGCGCCAGGGCGGTCGCGCCTCGGTTTGGTTGCTGTCGGAAGACGATTGATCGTCTTGCAGCCCGGTACCAGCAGACTGGGGCTGTTCACGACGGCAGCGACCTGGTAGGCCTCGTGTAACGACGGCTAGAGCCGATCGTTACATTACGTTGACGCACTTACGTCAACGTCGATTGGCAGCCACAGTCACTGCTAGGCGATACGGTGTCTCAGGGCAGACCATTCGCAACCGGTTACGTCGTAACGCCCAACCAATCCGGGCACGCCGCCCGTACACTGGTCAGATAATGACCCAACGTCACCGTGCTGCCAGACTGTTATGGGCGCGACGTCATCTGAACTTGAGAAGGGCTGACTGGAACCGAGTTTTGTTCACCGATGAATCTCGGTTCACAGTTAGTCATGCTGACGGAAGATTACGGGTATACAGGCGTAAAATGAAAGATTCACCGATTGTTGCATTGTTGAGAAGAACAGGTTTGGGGGAGGGAGCGTAATGGTCTGGGGTGGGATCATGGGAAACCGGAAGACAGATTTGGTTGTTGTACAGGGCAACATCAATGCACAACGTTATGTTGCAGATGTGCTAAATGCACATGCCTTACCATTTATCCGTCAGCATGGTCCTAGTGTGACATTGATGCACGACAATGCCCGCCCTCACGTAGCCAGGGTCACCACTCAATACTTACAGCAAAACAACTTCGACGTCATGCCATGGCCCGCGGTCTCCCCGGATCTCAATCCCATTGAGCACATATGGGATGAGCTGGGCCGCAAAGCACGAGCTAACCATCAGATTGACAATGTTCGCGATCTTACACGGGCGTTACAACGGGAATGGAGGAATTTGCCCAACGCACTGGTATTGCGTTACGTCACGTCGATGTGGCGTAGGATCATTGCATGCATTCATGCAAATGGTGGCCACACTCGGTACTAACGAGATTTACTGAATTTGCCACATTACTTATTGAAATTCCATCTCTAAACATTAAGTAACACATTTCTGAGTTTTTGTCATTTTTGATTTTGACCCCTACCGCCCTTGGCCGGGTTATCTCTCGATATTTAACAAGATATCCAAATGCAATTTTTATTGGCTTTGATACAGAAATGAATGAACTTGTTTTTCCATTTTGATTTTTAAAAGTAACCCTTTTGGTTTTTGATGAATCTTTCCTTAAACATGGAGGGACGTTTCTAGTTTTGCTCAGTATATTACATTTCCGTAAACTGTGTTGGAAATATTGTGGGAATATGTGGACCTGTGTATATATGATATGTAGATAAATATAGGACTATTAAAAAACATTCTGGGCTCTTGTAGGGAGCATTATTCTTTTTCTTTTTTTTAATTTAATTTTTTTTTATCCATATTTTTTTTTACATTCTTTTTCAATTTTTTAACTGACCACTAACTTATTACAGGTAATTTATACAGGTACATTATTATTTCATTTCCGTAAACTGTGTTAACAATATTGTGGCAGTATGTGGAACCTGTGCAAGATATAATTTATGTAGATAAATATAGACTATTAACAAAAATTCTGGGCTCCAGTAGCGAGCATTATTTAAAAAAAAAAAATTGTATATTTACATTTCCGTAAACTGTGTTGAAAATATTGTGGCAGTATGTGGACCTGTGCATATATGTAGATAATATGGACTATTAAAAAAAATTTCTCGGCTCCAGTAGCGAGCATTATTTTTTTTATTTACATTCTATTATTACTTTCCGTCAACTATGTTGAAAATATTGTGGCATTATGTGCACCTGTGCAGATATATGTACATAAATATAGGACTATTAACAAATAATTCTGCGCTCCAGTAGCTTCACACATGCATAGACCCTAAAGGTGTGTCGCGCAAGAATGACAACTCTTGCATCACTAATTGTTTAGTTATCTCCCTTTGTCCGTCACCGATTTTGTCTCCGGAGCATAACTTGATCACCCTTTTTTCAAACTACTTGTGTATCTGGGGAGGGGGATACACATGCGCTTGTCGACAATCGTCCATTTCTAGTTAATTTTTGGCATTCTGTAACGTCAATGTTCGCTTCCGGTGTAAACACCAGGGGTGTAAAATTATTTGAAATATCACTTGCCCTTAAGGTCTAGTAGATGCAAAATCTTACTCGCCCTTACTGGTTTGCCACTCGCCCTTATATTTTATACAGATATTTCAATATTCACTATGTTCGCCATTAGTAGGCTATATATTCTACTGTACATGTATGTTATTTGAAATCTATCTCCAGATAGACAATCCAACAGTTGTCATGGTATAATGAATAAATATTTATTTGTATTTTCTCGGCCTGTCACTTCGCCCGCTCTGTTTCACTTTTCACGTCATCTCCACCACCCGGACGACCAAATAGTGAGCGAATGTCGGTTTGCTTTGACATTTGCGAATGTTTCTTATAATCTATGATCTGTACAAAACAATTTTCATGATATTTCATTGCCTGGGCCAGCACATATGAAAATGTACGGTACATTTTCAGACTACACAGCACACAAAATACTTTAAGTAGATGTTAAATGCTTAATAATCAAACAGGTTATGGGACTGTGAGTACATTAACCCTTTCTTTCAACCACCACAAATCTATAGCAATATTTACAAACAGTGTAAATCGCGAGCCGTCTCATCAGGATCTGCACTGTTTGCAAGTATTGTTCATATTTGTCAAAGAAAAACATCCCATTTTTATACGACTGTTTTTAAAAAACGGTACGTATTATGTTTTACGGCGGGCGGGCGGCTGAAGAAAAAGCGCATAGTTTGTGTACACAACTCCTCCGAAACCGTTCAGTCGATCGATCTGAAACTACCGGTATACACACGTCTTCTACACATATTGAAGATGTGCACCTTGGTGTTTTTTAGGCCGAAAAAATATTTTTTAACAAAAATATCACCTTTTTAACTTAGCCATTTTTTCTACATTTTTCTATACAATTCTATATACGGTACAGAGTTTGTGTACACAACTCCTCCGAAACCGTTCAGTAGATCGTTCTGAAACTATACACACATCTTCTACACATATTGAAGATGTGCACCTTTGGTGTTTTTATGGCGAAAAAATATTTTTTTACAAAAATATCACCTTTTTAACTTAGCCATTTTTTTCTACATTATTGTATCCAATTCCCTATCATTTCTAGGTACTTTACACTCTACTTTTCTATCTCTGCCTAAATTAGTATACATGTTTAGCACAACGAGATGAAGAAATAATGCTATAGACTTTCAAATTCTCATTAATGTTTCTTGCCTTGGTGACAGCTTCACATTTCTGCATCTTCGCTGTCTGGCCCATATTCGACGGGCATATTTTGTGACTTGCGGCACTCTTGTTATAATTGGACTGATGAAAATCATTTTCTAACGAAAATCAAGCGATCCGTCTCACCGGAATGCTGTGTAGTTTGGAGAAAATGATATTTTCGCATGTGCTAACTCTGGCTGTCTGCTAGCAATATTGCGTGTTTACACCGGAAGCGAACATTGACGTTACAGAATGCCATAAATTAATTATGGGCGAGTTTAAATCGTGGACGACAGGCGGCCTAGGTCCGGCGACCATCCCATAAATCGAGACTCTTGCGCGATAACTCGCTGCACTAACTTAAGTGAAGATGAAACCGTGGCTGCGATGTCTTTCCAGATATACAATGTATGTGACGGAGAATTTGCGTATTTCCCATTTATATTGTAAATAGGTAAGTATTGATAAACTTTCGATTCACGCCGCTTGAGCCGCGATTTAAACTCGTCCATAATTAGAATTGTTCCGGTTGGCGCAAACGCTTTTATTCAATTCAAAGCATTTATGAAATGATCAATGGTATTTGATAAATAAACGGGTTTAATAAACAGGAAACGGTGCATAACTATATATTTTTATGCCACCGGGTTTCGAAGAAACGGGTGGCATATAGTGTTTGGACCGTCCGTCCCCGTCTGTCCGTCCGTCACACTTTTCGGTTAACCACTTTGTCACAGTTTCTCAAATATGCTGCAGGTGGCATCCGCGTTCGACAGACGCAGTTCTGTTTTATTCACGATCAATCATGGATGATCCAAAATTCACTCGACCCGTCGGACGACCGTCTACACAAAGCTACTCGACCGAGACGATCGAGTGGAATTTTACACCCCTGAACACGCAATATTGCTAGCAGACAGCCAGAGTTAGCACATGCGAAAATATCATTTTCTCCAAACGACACAGCATTCCGATGAGACGGATCACTTGATTTTCGTTAGAAAATGATTTTCATCAGTCCAATTATAACGAGAGTGCCGCAAGTCACAAAATACGCCCGTCGTGAATTTAGTGAAATATGCGATTAGGAGGCGTATCTACACTGGCAGAGATGGACGAGTGACACAAAATTAAATGTACAATTTAATATGTTTTATATTTATAATAGTCCATTTTCCTCCATAACCGTTTATACATGATGTTCATCATACCCCTCCTCCTCATCACTGATAGTAATGTCCTCCTCCGTCTTCTCATCCACCGTCGTCAAATACATGGCACGCGTGTACAGCGGTGGTCGCAGAGCCTTCAAACGCGTGAAAACACACACTCCACGACCAGCGGTGTACAATCCCCAAGAGAAGAAGGCAATAAACACTACAAGAAAACGAAAAAGTAAAAATACAACAAAAGCCCCACAAGATACTACCCACAATAAGCCAACAAACACACTATACAGGGATCCTCCAGATTATTGGACAAAAATGGCAGTTTTTTAACGATGTTTTTCTTAAAATAGCAGCTACGGGCATAAACTTTTCACAGAACAATCGTCGGTTCTTGCTTTCTCAACGCATGTTAAACTATTTAGCAAACTGTGCCATCTTTCTCGCTTAAAATCGGGTCAGATCATCAGTCGTAAGATTGCCCCAAAATTAACATCGACTATCAGTTATCGGACAAACATATATAACTTCTATTCTCACGTTGAAATCATAATGTTATCGTGTGTAAACCAGTGTAAACAACATTGTGCATTTCTGCAGAAAAATCAGTCACCCTTCGTTTCTTGGAAAACACCGTATTTATAGAATGTATTGTATTTATAGAACAATGACGTAATTGGGCGCACTCGATTGAGCCCCCGCATGACTTTTGTCGTTTTAAACAACTTCTGCACAGAGTTGGGAATGTGTTCAACAAATGTTACTAAAATGTTTACCATGCCGACATATTCTTCACACTGGTATGAAAAAAGCATGCACCTGCATGACTTAGATGCGTTCGTTGCAAAATCGAATCAAAAGAATGCGCTTAATTAACAGGTATTTTCATTTGTCCGATAAACTGATTGTCCGGATAATTGGTATAACCCCTGTAGTATTTTCATGCTAAATAATTGTAGAAAATTACCTCCCCCTCCCCCCCTCCACTCAGTATTATTCAGGGCTGGCGGGCATCTTAAATTAGTAAGGGAAAATTTGGGACAGTTGGTCGCCCTAGGTTTCAAAACCAAAGTGAAACCGAAAGTGCGAAAACAATCGATCACTTCCTGGTTCAATCGGCATACCTCTGATGTGTAAATTGCACCCTGTGATATTATGTCATGGAGAAAACCACCTTATGAGCAACTATTCTGGCTTCGTAATTTATACTTATAACAAAAAAATACACAACTACTTACTTCGCCCATTTACCCTTCTTCTTTACTGCCTTCGTCTTTCGCATCATGAACTCCCACTCAATTTTGGGAGCCGGCACAGCTTCAAGGTCGATAGCCAAGTCGCCGACTTTCTCCTCGTCCGCCATTATTATCGCGACGAACAAAGCCGAACGTTCCGAATTATACGGGTATGACTAAAATAAGAAAAGGGCCCTTTTCTGTCCTTTTCTAAGAAAAGGACAGAAAAGGACTTCGTGCCTAAGAAAAGGGCCTATAAAAACCACATTAACAGTTCAAATGAGTGTAAAACAATGTTTATATATGTATAACAATATTTTATTGAGGTACCCATAAAATAAAACCATTATCATGAAGAATAAAGATGTTGTGCCATTTGAAGTAATCTCGACTCAAAACGTGTATTGAACTATATAAAATGGCGGACAGAAAAGGACTTCGTGTCTAAGAAAAGGGCCTATAAAAACCACATTAACGGTTCAAATGAGTGTAAAACAATGTTTATATATGTATAACGATATTTTATTGAGGTACCCATAAAATAAAACCCATATCTTGTAGAATAAAGATGTTGTGCCATTTGAAGTAATCTCAACTCGAACTGTGTATTGAAATATTTAAAATGGCGGACAGAAAAGGACTTCATGTCTAAGAAAAGGGCCTATAAAAACCACATTAAAGGTTCAAATGAGTGTAAAACGATTGTTTATATGTGTAATGATATACGGTTGGCGTTACGTGAAATTCCCCTAGATTGTAAGTTTTGTCAATACCAAGTACATGTACACACACTTCATCCTTGCAACAAAAACGTTTGATATCCATAATTTGTTGTGTTGTATAAAGAGTAACTAATGGATGCTCAGTGCCGTGAACATGCTTAACGATGAACTTCAATCACATCCTCATCAGCGGGTTGTGGCTCTAATGGTTCAAATGTGCGTTTCCTGTCTGCTTGTCTGAGAGAGCAGAACACCCCACTACGTTTAACAACATTACAAAGGTTTCCGTCACGTTGCATGTATGTGGAGCATGGAGTGGCACCATTTTCCCATGCCCCACAATCGTCCCAGAACTCGGACTTTTTCCCCGATTTCCTTTTTTCAACGTTGGATTCGTTATTTACAACGAAATACATACCGTTTTTTCTACCAACTGGCACCTCGTTCAAAACAGGGTCAGGTCCCTTTAGGGTTTTCATTGTCGTTTCTAAATCCATAAACTTTTTTTGTGGTCCGGCGGTGAACTCACTTAGGGATCCGTCAATGTCTTCTACCGACAATTCACCATTGACGTCTGAATTTGTGACGTCTTCGTCATGAGTCAGGGAAAACGAATCTTCTTCTTCTATTATTGAGAGCTGTGTAGGACTGGAAAATTGGCGCACTGGTGGGGAAATGTATAATTCATGCACTGGTATGCTCATTTGTGGGGAAGTATCTAATTCACGCTCTGATGTGCCGACGCGTGGGGATATGTCTATTTCATGCTCTGGTGTGCCGACGCGTGGGGATATGTCTATTTCACGCTCTGGTGTGCTGACCCATGGGTATTCGTCTAATTGACGTACAGATGTGGGGACGCGTGGTGGGGAAGTGTCTATATCACGCTCTGGGGTGCCGACGCCTGGGGATATGTCGATTTCAGGCACTGGTGAGCGGGCGCATGGGGATAAGTCTAATTTAGGTACAGATGTGGTGACACGTGGTAGGGAAATGTCTGTCAAGCCCTGGTGAGCCGACGCCTGGGGATATGTCGATTTCAGGCATTGGTGAGCTTGCGCATGGGGATAAGTCTAAATTGGGTACATAAGTGGTGACACGTGGTAGGGAACTGTCTAATTCACACTTGGGTGAGCCGACACATGGGGATAAGTCTAATTTACGTACGGATGTGGTGACGCGTGGGGAAACGTCTAACTCCCGCTCTGGCGCAAGTACATGTGTCGATGAATCTTGTTCACGTTGTGGCACGTCAATATTTTCAAGATTAATTTCATTGTCTTGTATACTCAGAGGGGCATATGTGTTGTATGTTTGGATACTTGGCGTTGATGACGTTTACTACGTTTTTGTTGGCGCGTTTAGACGATTCCAAAAACGACGGAAGGATACAAGTATGCTTGGCAGCCACAGTTTGTTTTACATCTACCAGCGGGACGAAATGGTTCGGTGTCTATTGTCTTGGTTGTTTCGATTTCTGTGGGAGATTTGTATTTGTCCACATAATTGTTATTTTCTCCTTCTCAGGATCAGAGCTACTGTCTGTTTCACGAAAGCTGCCCAAATTTTATGGCCATATAAACAATGTAAAAACAATATTTTTTTCGATAATATTAAATTAATGCAAATTTTAAGAATGAGCCTTCTTTTTATTTTGTGAAATTCGGTCAAATATTGATTTTATTGCGAAAAAACAATTTCCCCATGTTAAATCCCCATAGACATCTTCACAGAGTGAAGATGTCTATGGGGATTTAACATGGGGACATTTTTTAGAATTTTAGTTATCCTGGACCGATTTTCAAAATTTAACTTTTGTTTTCTTAGTTGGATCATTTCCAAGCTATCTAGCCAGGTTTCGGAGTCAATTTCCAAATTTTTTCGTTTTTTGACTCCTCCCACACTTCTGCACCTCTTTTACCCCCATGTTAAATTCCCATAGAGAAATCAATTTTTCGTAATAAAATAAATATTTGACCAAATTTCACGAAATAAAAAGAAGGCTCATTCTTAAATTTTCCTTTAATTTAATATTATCGAAAACATTATTGTTTTTGAATTGTTTATATGGCCGTAAAATTTGGGCAGCTTTCGTGAAACAGACTATAGTTGGTTTGAATAACAAATTCAATGTTTGGAAGGCAATGTGTTTGCTTCCATTGATGCACGGGTAAACCGATTGTATAGGAGTGTTAAGTACATTGGATAGTGCTACGATCCGATATACAGTGGAGTATGAACTAGGTTTCGCGCAATCGACACATTCCTTGTCGTAGTCTCCAGACAGTAATTCCATTCTGGGATATGATCTATGATTCATTACATTGGCCTTGTTCGTAATCATTTCAATGCAACACCTATATTTGAGTTCTACACTTCGAGATTCGTCTCCAGTAAGAATTATCTACACGGCATTAAAAAGACAGTCACCGTCGCGAGTAGTTGCAATATGTATAAATACAATTAATGTAGTCTAGATAGTATATGACCTATATACATTATATCATTTTAGTATTCAGCCTTTCTCTCGCGACAACAAAAATATCAGTGTATGCCCTGATCGTATATCACGTTCCGTTACTGTATAGCACCGTAACTATATCTCACTTTAAATACTTGTAATTGTCGTAACTCTGTTTTCTAAATAACCGACTGATATGCAAAGTAGAGAGAGCGTAACACTTACCTCGCAGTAAATACAGTTTGTTTTACAGTTTTCGGCACATACCGAACACGCATATTTCGCCATGTTGCCTCAATGACAATAAACCTAATGAGAGATGGCATCATTGTCAGACAGTTTTATGCGCAACTCTTGTTACTCTAATTAGCTGTGATTTACTTTGAAATATACGCCGTTGATAAAATTAGCATGGCACAATAACGTGTTTGTTACACCTAATTAGCGAGTACAACACAAATGCGGTGCATTATCAACACGATTATCCAAAATTCAATCAAGACTGTTGTGTCGGCGTAATTGTCTCCAATTAGTTAAAAATAAATAGTGATGTTTAAAGGACCAAAGTTTCCGACATTTCATAATTATAGATTAAGCGTGACCGTAAAGTTATACACACCTGGGTCGAATATTAATTTCCCGGTACAAAACAAATTACTACAAACAAATTACTACCGTATTTAGCCGTGTATTACGCGCATTTTTTCAGCCCCATTTTTAATCCAGAAGTCGCCCTGCGCGTTATAAGTAGGAACATAAATTTTAAACATTTTTTCCAACTGATTTCTGCCAGTTTTACGCAAACAAAACAAGCCCGGAAACGGAAATATCAATTTTTGACAGGTGTCCGCTATGACGTTGAAATACGCATAGTGTGAAACAAGAGAAAAGGAATCAATCGATATGAATGGGTGCGGTAAGTATAGATTGATGATAAATTGGTATATTTTGGGATTTAATATAGCCAGGCTCGTAACATAAGAGGCTACGTGTATTAGAGGAAATTTACGTGTTTTCTGTATTTACTCTGGTGTACCGATCTCATATCGGTCAAATGTTGCCTGTCTGGTATTGTTTGGTTGTACATTTTCAAAGTGACGTCACACGTCTGCCATTCTGTGAATAATTAATGAGGACAGATCATCTCAATCCCATAAGTGCTTGATGTAAGATTTTAGATGCTAAATCAAGCATCGCGCACATTCAGATCGCACTCGGTAATGGTCGTTTTTCGTTGCTAGGTGCCGACTGACTGTGTTACTATTTTTGTAAAGTATTGACAAGTGTTCACTCATCAATACCTTATGACATGTGCGACCAGCATAGCCCCTGATTCATCTGCGCATTATAAGTTATTGTGATTCTACACAGGCTATATGGTGTAATATTGCCCGTCTGGAGGTATGTTCACCCGAGGCGATGGAGGTATGTTCGCCTCGGGTGAACATACCTTCAGACGGGCAATATTACACCATATAGCCTGTGTAGAATCACAATAACGTATTTGTCATACCGCAGATCCTGTATTTGGCCGTATAAACATATCTCTTCTTTTGATCTTTGCGTTTTTTCAGGAAGAAAAATAATCCGAGATTCGATTTTCTATCGTCAGTCTTAATATAAAGGCGTAAATGAACATTTTGTTTTTTTATTAAACGAAAACAACCTAAATATGGAGTAAGAAATCCATCGAAAACGACTTTATGACAGTTTTTTTATATCGTGTAATTTAATGTATATTCCCCTGCTCTATCGATCTGCTCTCCCTTTGGCGCCTCTAGAATAATGCGACTGGTTCCCAAACATTCGCTGTCATTGCTACGCCGCGGTTTTTGCGTGGAACCCATAGTTTGTGACCTAAATATAGCCGTGTCACGAAGGCAAGCGCGTTTAGATTTGAAAAGCAATTTTCATTATTTTGGCTAATTTTTCGCTCATATTTTGATGAGCGAAGAATATTTATGGAAAAATAAGCAATATAGACTGGTTTTGAGTGTACAATTTGTTACTTGTATTGATCAATTCGGGGTTTTATTGTGTTTAGTGAGGAATACAATTCGCAATCTGTAGACGCTTGCAAAATGTTCTTCATTGGACGCGAGGCGCCGGAGGGTAATCGCAATTCCTGTATGTCCGACGGTCTTGGCAGGTCATATAATATATATGACCAGGCAAGCTAGCCAATCAAAAGCCGAGAAACTTATCTGCGGTATGACAAACACTGATATGGGGCTATGCTGGAATGTCGTGTATTCAGGTAGTCCCTATGTCTATTGTTAAACCTAATCAATAAACAGTGAATACACACTATCTGTACCTACGTATATCCACGGTGTTCCAGTGTCAATACTTGGCTGGGGGGAATTGTTTATGGCCCATTTCTCGTGTGCAGGTCACTAGTAGGGAGTTATTATCACCTTGGGAAGAAGTTTACACATGGCTAGCCTGCTGTGTGTTTGCGATTACGGGTAATTATGTTATACACGAATGGCAAATATGGTAGAATTATATACAACAAATTTCTTCGTAAGTAGGTTCAATAAGTTTATTACATGCATCATGAATTTTTATTAAGCATATTAATGAGTAAATAACAATAAATATAACATACTTTTAGACAATTTATGCCATAAAGCTGACCTTTGGCAATATTTTTCTCTTCGAGAGAGCCTAACAGCACACGTTCAGCATTGTGGATGTGAACTCTGAATGCAATTTTCTTATACTCGTGGCGGAATTTCCGCCGATTTTTTTTTTTTTTTTTTTTTTTTTTTGCACGCTATAGACGCGAACTATTTTTTCCCCCAAAATATAGATGCGCGTTGTACACCAGTGCGCGCAATACACAGCTAAATACGGTATATGCATAATTCCATAAAGTGCCTGTCTTCAATTTAACATTTTATGCTAATATTAGTACATCTTAAATACTCATTTCAAACTAACAAATATTGTAAATTTTGTAAAAAAATATTTTATAAATATACGATGATGCCCGTATATAAGCCATTTTTGTCGCGCCTGCTTTAGCAGAAGCGCGACTATAGTCGTCGTATTTTCCGTCGTCGTATTTTCCGTCGTCGTCCGCGTCGTCCGGTTTTTTTGTAAGGCAAATGCGTTAAAGTTATTGTTTTTTCACAATATCTCTTTAACCCCTTGCCAGACATTGATAATATTTCACATCAATGTTTGTCTAGGGATGATGCTTCATTACGCACACCCCCACATCCAAATTTTGAAGGTCAAGGTCATTTATTTCCTTGTAATGTTCACCAGTTTTGTAACAGAAATCCGTTAAAGTTATTGTTTTTTCACAATATCTCTTTAACCCCTTGCCAGACTTTGATAATATTTCACATCAATGTTTGTCTAGGGATGATGCTTCATTACGCACACCCCCACATCCAAATTATCAAGGTCAAGGTAATTTATTTACTTGTAATGTTCACCGGTTTTGTAACAGAAATCCGTTAAAGTTATTGTTTTTTCACAATATCGCTTTAACCCCTTTCCAGACATTGATAATATTTCACATCAATGTTTGTCTACGGATGATGCTTCATTATGCACACGCCCACATCCAAATTCTGAAGGTCAAGGTAATTTATTTACTTGTAATGTTCACGGTCAAATGCCTCGGCAGGCGCGACACCGCTTCCGTGGCGGAATTCTCGTCTTAACACACTAGTCCTTTTCTGTGCGTACTTTTATTTTATGGGTACCTCAATAAAATATCGTTATACATATATAAACATTGTTTTACACTAATTTGAAGCTTTAATGTTGTTTTTATAGGCCCTTTTCTTAGGCACGAAGTCCTTTTCTGTCCGTCATTTTAAATATTTCAATACATGGTTTTAGTAGAGATTGTTTCAAATGGCACATCTTTATTCTTCATGATATGCGTTTTATTTTATGGGTACCTCAATAAAATATCGTCATACATATATAAACATTGTTTTACACTCAATTGAACCGTTAATGTGTTTTTTATAGGCCCTTTTCTTAGGCACGAAGTCCTTTTCTGTTCTTTTATTAGAAAAGGACAGAAAAGGGACCTTTTCTTATTTTAGTCATACCGGAATTATACCTATTTCGCCAAAGTCGGTTCGTACATTTTCAAAATCGCGCTTGATAGTTTTGTCACTATTTCGTTTATTAATTCCGTGAAAGAGTATCGATTCGTAGATAATTTGAAAGGCAATCAGTATTGCTATGCAGCTACATTCAATGCATTTCTGCGCTTAATTAGCATGCGACAAGTTGTTTTTAGCCTGGTTTTTTTAAAAAAAATCCAGGCTATTGGATTGGCGAAAGCCGGGCGGGCGGGCGGCGTCCACAATCAATGTTAAGTTTTCGTGTTTGAGTCCATTTCTTTGTTACTGTACCACCTAGGACCACCAAACTTTCACAGCTTCATAATCAAGGGGTGCCCACCACATATCACTATCCAACATGTTATTTTTTTTTAACTTGACCCATTTTTTCCGCGTAGTCGACTTAGCCATTTTCAATGTTAAGTTTTCGCGTTTACAATGTTAAGTTTTCGTGTTTATGTCCATTTCTTTGGTTACTGTACCACTAGGACCACCAAATTTCTTTCACAGCTTCATAATCAAGGGGTACCCACCACTTATCACTATCCAACATGTTACTTTTTTTTTTAACTTCACCCATTTTTCCGCGCAGTCGACTTAGCCATTTTCAATGTTAAGTTTTCGCGTTTAGAATGTTAAGTTTTCGTGTTTAAGTCCATTTCTTTGGTACTGTACCACCTAGGACCACCAAACTTTCACAGCTTCATAACCAAGGGGTGCCTACCACATACAACTATCAACATGTGACCATTTTTTTACCTTCACCTATTGTTTCCACGTAATTGACATTTTCAACGTTAACTTTTTAACGTATGTCTGGTTAGAGTTTTTTGGTTAAAACTTTTTCGTTAGTACTATATCTCTGCAACTGCTTCGCCCATTACCTTGAAACTTCACATGGGTGTTTATCATCTCATATTTTCATTCTAACCCCAACCGTGCGGCCCCTGTGCCCAATGTCAAGGTCAAATTACTTTTAATTTTTTTTTTAAAGTTTTTTCGTGTACTGTATCTCTGCAACTGCTTCACCCAATACCTTGATACTTCACATGGGTGTTTATCATCATTGTCGCACCTGCTTGCGGAAAGCACGATCCTGTGCCCAATGTCAAGGTCAAATTACTTTGAATTTTTTTGTTAAAGTTTTTTCGTGTACTATATCTCTGCAACTGCTTCACCCAATACCTTGATACTTCACATGGGTGTTTATCATCATTGTTGCACCTGCTTGCGGAAAGCGTGATCCTGTGCCCAATGTCAAGGTCAAATTACTTTGAATTTTTTTTTAAAAGTTTTTTTCGTGTACTACATCTCTGCAAACTGCTTCACCCAATTACCTTGATACTTCATGGGTGTTTATCATCATGTCGCACCTGCTTGCGGAAAGCGCGATCCTGTGCCCTATGTCAAGTTCAAATTACTTTGAATTTTTTTTTAAAGTTTTTTTGTGTACTATATCTCTGCAACTGCTTCACCAATACTTGATATCTTCACATGGGTGTTTATCATCATTGTCGCACCTGCTTGCGGAAAGCGCGATCCTGTGCCCAATGTCAAGGTCAAATTACTTTGAATTTTTTTGTTAAAGTTTTTTCGTGTACTATATCTCTGCAACTGCTTCACCCAATACCTTGATACTTCTACATGGGTGTTTGGATCATCATGTTGCACTCTGCTTGCGGAGAGCGCCACCTGCTTGCAGAATGTCATGTCAAGTCAAATTACTTTGAAATTTTTTTTTAAAGTTTTTTCGTGTACTATCTCTGCAACTGTTCACCCAATACCTTGATACTTACATGTGTTTATCATCATTGTCGCACCTGCTTGCGGAAAGGCGATCCTGTGCCCTATGTCAAGTTCAAATTACTTTGAATATTTTTTTTTTGTTTTTTCGTGTACTATATCTCTGCAAATGCTTCACCCAATACCTTGTACTTACATGGGTGTTTATCATCATTGTCGCACCTGCTTGCGGAAAGCGCGATCCTGTGCCCTATGTCAAGTTCAAATTACTTTGAATTTTTTTGTTAAATTTTTTTTCGTGTACTATATCTCTGCAACTGCTTCACCCAATACCTGATACTTCACATGGGTGTTTATCATCATTGTCACACCTGCTTGCGGAAAGCGCGATATCGTCGGCATTTTGGCATACGTTCGTCCGTGTGTCCGGTTAAAGTTTTTTGGTTAAAGTTTTTCCATCTACTATATCTATTTTTTTAGTGTCCATGCCTCGCCCCAAGGCGCGACATGCAGGCCACGGCCATCTAGTCTACAAAAAGTGGGTATAATTATGTTATCCAAGTGTCTATGCTTGGAAAAAACCTGGCCTTCGTGGCTTTGCCTCGTTTCTTGTTATAGAAATTAAATTGAATGCAGAGATTGGGTCCGAAAACAAATGAGGACGAAATAAGCAAGGTGCGATTTCGAACACCGGGTAACATCCGCCATTTTCATTTCACCCAATCAGCAACGTAAACACGCGTGTTTGACAAAGGTCAAGGATTGTTTTTATTAAAAATAACCCAGGAGTTGTTTACAATCGTCAGAAACAGCAAATGTTTGCGACTTTGGTAAGAAAGATGAACATCTTCCAAAATATGTGTGGTCGCCCAAAGGAAAATATTTGGGCGAGTGTCAAGTATGCGGCGGGTAAAACCTGCTCGCCCAAGATGAAATTCACTCGCATTGGCGAGTTGGCGAGCGCCCATATCGAGCACTGTACTAGACCTTAAGGGCAAGTGATATTTCAAATAATTTTACACCCCTGCTTGCCCTGATATAATTTTCAGGGCAAGTAATTTTGAAAAAGTGACTTGTCCTCGTAATATTTCTTATACGAAACTGTCCCAAAACAAAAACTATTATCATAGTTGTTAAATATAATACAATTGAGCACTTGGCACATATACATTGTGTACATATTATATTAAATATCTATAATAATAAACATTGTATAGTACATATTTATTCTTGTGGTCTTTTGTCACTGTGCCACCGCGGACACAACATTGCGACGAATGCATACTCAAAACACATTTATCGACAATAATAAAACATAAAAATTGTTTTCTAAAATAATGAGAATCGTCTCGCGTTTTCGCGATCTCGCCTTCCGCTTTTGAAAAATTCGGATTAGTTTTGCTCCTGCATGTGTTTGCAAAACACGAGATTGAATATGATAGAATTTCGCGTTTTCGTCTCGAAAGCTCGAAAACGCAAGGTTGCCACATGTCCCTAATAGGACATGTAAACATTGTCTTAGGAGACGATTCTCATGTGCTGAAAAAACATTTTAACGTTTTTATTAAGAAATAGAACAAATGTGGACAAACATCTATATTTCTTGACAACAAAAACATAATTTGACAAAAAATGATACTCGTCTTAGGAGACGATTCTAATGTGCTGCCAATACACTTTTATTGAGCAAAGAAAAACATATTTCGATACGTGTTATTGCTTAGGCTACTGCATCGCATCGTCGACCTATACACAAGATCGTGAAAACGCGAGACCGCGATGTCGTGTTTTCGCCTCAGCCTTTTCACGATGTCGCCTTCCCCTTTTGGAAATACGTTTGTTCATGTCATTATGTGTGTGTAGAATGCATATGTGTTGATCTGCTTCATATTTCATATACACATTGCTCTGATGGTCCTCTACCACCCTGTACCAAATCCACGTTCGTCCTGCCCCCGCCAAGCCCAGGGTCAAGGTCACATACTTAGTGCTTGAAAAACTTTAACGCTCAGGTAAATATCTTATAATTTCTGTTTTCTTTCACGTATCAGCTTCATATTTCATATACGCATTGCTCTAATGGTCCTCTACCCCCGCCCTGTGCCAAATCCACGTTCGTCCTGCCCCCGCAAAGCCCAGGGTCAAGGTCACATACTTAGTGCTTCAAAAACTTTAACGCTCGGGTAAATGTCTCATAATTTCTTCATCCTTCGACCGATCTGCTTCATATTTCATATACACATTGCTCTAATGGTCCTCTACCGCCCTGTGCCAAACGTTCGTCCTGCCCCCGCCAAGCCCAGGGTCAAGGTCACGGTCAAGGTCACATACTTAGTGCTTCAAAAACTTTTAACGCTCAGGTAAAAAAAAAATTTGACTTGGAATTTGGCCTCATTTATTATCAAAGCGATATGTGGGGCATCTGTGTTCTATGAACACATTTTCTAGTTTCTACATTTTTCTATAAAATTCTATATAGGGTACAGAGTTTGTGTACACAACTCCTCCGAAACCGTTCAGTCGATTGATCTGAAACTATACACACGTCTTCTACACATATTGAAGATGTGCACCTTGTTGTTTTTATGCCCAAAAAATATTTTTTAACAAAAATATCACTTTTTTAACTTAGCCATTTTTTGTACATTTGTCTATACAATTCCATACAGGGTACAGAGTTTGTGTACACAACTTCTCTGAAACCGTTCAGTCGATCGATCTGAAACTATACACACGTCTTCTACACTTATTGAAGATGTGCACCTTGGTCTTTTTATGCCGAAAAAATATTTTTTAGCTAAAAATATCACCTTTTTAACTTAGCCATTTTTTCTACATTTTTCTATACAATTCTATATATTTTTTCTACATTTTTCTATACAATTCTATATAGAGTACAGAGTTTGTGTACATAACTCCTCTGAAACCGTTCTGTCGATCGATCTGAAACTATACACACGTCTTCTACACATATTGAAGAGGTGCACCTTGATGTTTTAATGCCGAAAAAATATTTTTTAACAAAAATATCACCTTTTTAACTTAAACATTTTTCTACATTTTTGTATCCAATTCTATATCATTTCTACTTTACACATCTCTGCCTAAATTAGTATACATGTTTAGCACAACGAGATGAAGAAATAATGTTATAGAGTTTCAAATTCTTATTAATGTTTCTTGCCTTGGTGGTGACAGCTTCACATTTCTGCATCGTCGCTGTCTGGCCCATATTCGACGGGCGTATTTTGTGACTTACGGGACTGTTGTTCAGATTTCGCAGTACTAATCCTCGATAAGGCAGTCCATACCAGAGAGACTTTCTCGGAATGCTATAGAGTTTCAAATTCTCATTAATGTTTCTTGCCTTGGTGGTGACAGCTTCACATTTCTGCATCTTCTCTGTCTGGCCCATATTCGACGGGCGTATTTTGTGACTTACGGCACTCTTGTTCAGATTTCCCAGTACTAATCCTCGATAAGGCAGTCCATACCAGAGAGACTTTCTCGGGCCAGTTCCATTGGGGAACACTTATATTTGTATTAGTTATATGTTGTTATGTTTTCAGATTGGGTTCTGATTGGGTTTGGCTACCGCACCACACCTAATACACGTTAGAGATCACTTGTATTATATTTATGTTTACAGCCTGATACTAATATACTTTTTGTACGACCGTTTTTAAAAAACAGTACGTATTATGTTTTACCGCGGGACGGGCGGCTGACAGAAAAAGTGCATAGTTTGTGTACACAACTCCTCCGAAACCGTTCAGTCGATCGATCTGAAACTATCCACACTTCTTCTACACATATTGAAGGTGTGCACCTTGGTGTTTTTATGCCGAAAGAATTTTTTTAACAAAATTATCGCCTTTTTAACTTAGCCATTTTTTCTACATTTTTCAATACAATTATATATACGTACAGAGTTTGTGTACACGACTCCTCCGATCGATCTGAAACTATACACACGTCTTCTATACATATTGAAGATGTGCACCTTGGTGTTTATATGCCGAAAAAATATTTTTTAACAAAAATATCGCCTTTTTAACTTAGCCATTTTTTCTACATTTTTCTATACAATTCTATATACGGTCTAGAGTTTGTGTACACAACTCCTCTGAAACCGTTCAGTCGATCGATCTGAAACTATACACATGTCTTCTACACATATTGAAGATGTGCACCTTGGTGTTTTATTTTTAAAAATTGTATTATTTCGCGTTTATTAAATGGGGGTATCTGGTTTTCTTAGCAAAATCAATTAAAAATCAATTATGCATGTAAATAAGTGAAAATTTCTTACCTATCAGAAGCACATTTTCTTGAAATTCTGAAAGGGAAACGGGAATAGCAAACCTGATGTTGATAGTGGATATTTGGCGATAGCCATTGCGCTCGCAGAGTTCGTGACGTAAAAAATAAAGGAAAACCGAGTACGCTCGAAAACCGGGTGTGGGATTATATACATGAAACACCTTCTAAACAATGTACAAAACAATTCAAATGCGACCAGGTGTAATAATAATAGTACTTGGAAAGGTATACAACTCCCATTCGTGGCCATTGAAAAAAAAAGCCACGCGATGTCAGGGCTTAAAAATATTCACTTTTTGTACTTGCCCGGCCGGGCAAGTACAATTATAATCTACTCGCCCAGACCAACTACTTGCCCAAAATTTTAGGAAAATGCAAGAAGTAGTAATACCTTTTCGAAAAAGGTTAGGCAATTAACTTGTTGAGAACCATCCAATAGAATAGTACATAACATGTTTATATTTTATGAAATTATTTTATGCAATAAGAAATATAATGAGAACAAGTGTTATTTGTGGCTGTGACTGGAGAAATGGGGCTTATGGGTTCTGCGACCAGTGTAGATCCAGATCAGCCTGTGCATCCGAACAGTTTGATCATGATCTGTACTGTTCACTATTCCATCAATGAAACACTCATCATGCTTCCAACATGCAATATAGATTATTATCAGACTACAGGAGCTGGAGGGTGTGCTATTTGATCAGAACATACACTGGTCACAAATCCCATAAGTCCCATTTCTCCAGTCACAGCCACAATTGTAATTAAAACACGGCTGCATCATTATTTAGAAGACGATCTACGCATCAATTGTCCCGATGCTTTGTAACTTTATTAAGCGTTTCCAATACACAGATTCATTTTGCAGTGGCTATGTATGCAGCGTATATTCGCTGATTATTATTAGCGCAAGTGTACGCTGACCATCGTAAAAAGTGTGTAGTTAACGCAGTACACTTCCAGCGACACTCCCTGCACAAATTGCACCTGGTGATAATGCCCTTACAAAAACACACGAGGCACACTGTCAGCAGAATGAGACCGTGGTCAGTTTTAGGAGTGAGTAAAAACTATCGGCCGAACGTGCAATTGTCTAGTACAAGGATGCTGTAATTAATCAATATCCCGGTTTCTAATGTAAACATTAAAAACAGCATTTCCGGAGCGAATTTTGTCAGTTCCGTAAATTTTCGGAAAATACTGAATGGCATTTCCCGATTTGTCACTCACCAAATCGGGCCAGTGACAAGAAAATCCTTTCGCCAACACGAAAATTGACTCGCCATGGCGAACGAGGCGAGTGAATTTTTAAGCCCTGGATGTAGTCTTCTGGAACTCGCCTATACAACGCATTACAGCGTGTTGAAATGTCTGCTTGGGGTGGGTTTTCGGCATAGATTTTACAGTTGCTAATACAGTACACTCAGAGTGCTTTGTCCCTTTTCCACTCTCTCACGGTTTTCTCAGAGTGGGAAAATCACGGTGGGAGTTATGTGCCTCCCACGGTGACCATATATTTTACCTGTATTACCACCGCGGACGGAGACCAAGCTGGACGAACTTCCAATAGCCTTAAAAGGGCACGGTGTTCCCCCGTGATACGACCCCGCATTCCACCTGGACGCCAGGCTGGCTTACCTGTACAGTCATAGCGTAGTACCCAAACATTTACACATTATTCTGACTTACGTTTGTGTTTTTTTATTCGTTTTTTTTTATAAATATATACATTTTTCCTTTCAAACAAACATATTTCTTAACAAGAACAAAACATGAGAATCGTCTCCTAAACACATGAGAATCATCTCGCACTTTGGCATCGCGAAATCGCCTTCCGCTGAAACTTGTAAATACAGGGTTTGCTCATGGTGTGTAAAACGGATACGTCTTGAAATTTCGCTTTGCGCATGCATGGAAGTAAAACGCAATTCCAACGCGAGGCGAGAGCGCGAAAACGCACGACTGAATATAATATAATGTCCCATTTTCACCTCGCGATCTCACTTTGCGTTTTCGCGATCTGGCGCATGGATCGACATCACGAAAACGCGAGAATGTAACTGGTCCTAACAGGACACTGTAGTATCATAATCGCCTTAGGAAACGATAATCATGTGCTGTAAAACATTATTTTAATTAAGAAATAGAAGAAATGTGGATATTGGGGAATATGTCAGATACATATGAAAGGGTTTTCGCGATCTCGTGTAGAGGTCGAGATCGAGTAAATGCGAGTTACACGACACTAACAGAACACCATTATAATTCTCGTGTTTTAGGAGGCAATTCTCATGTTTTGTCAAATTTATTTTTTCTAATAAACATATTTTGGCAGCATATGAGAATCGTCTCCTAAAACGATTTACGTGTCCTGTTAGGGACATGTTACGATCTACTGATGGTGAACACGTGTTGGTCTTCGCTAGTCACATATGCAATAAGCCCGGTTTTGTCCGATCACGTCATACATCATCATATGCACGTGCGGTGACCTACTGGGACGTGTGTCGTGTTGGAAAGTGAGACATCAAGGTTACAAAATGACATCTAAAGTTAAGTTGTGTTGAAAACAAGTATTGGTCGGAGAGGAAGGTGGATGAATCTCAAAAAAATAAAAGGTAACAGAATCTTTATTTACTCAATAAATATGTACTGGCAGCACATCAGAATCGTCTCGTGTTTTGCCAAACCATGTTTTTATTGTCAGAAATATTGATGTTTGTCCACATTTGTTCCATTTCTTAATAAAAACATGTTTTGGCAGCACATGAGAATCGTCTCCTAAGACGATTTGTACATATGTTCAATTTCGCGAAACGAAAATGAAACATATTTCTCAACAAAACATGTTTCGCGTTTTCGCGATCTTGCGCATAGGCTGAGATCGCGAAAATGCGAAGCGTGATGGATCGCGAAACGAAAATTTTAACATATTCACAACAAAATATGTTTTGACAGTACTGTGCATATGAGAATCGTCTCCTTTCGCGATCTTGCGCGTAGATCGAGAAAACGGGAAGCGTGTTCGCGAGAGTTGAAATGAAAATGTAACGTATTCTCAACAAAACATGTTTTGACAGTGTATCCTACACGTCATTGTGAGAAGTGCATTATGTCTCGCTTTCCGCAGACGGGCTTGACAATAATGCTAATATTCGTACAAAATATAAATGGTTTTGTCATGGGAGACTATTCTCATGTGTTGCCAAAACATGTGTTATTATTAAGAAATATATATATTTTTTGAAGAAAAAAACCCCATTAGTATCGTTTAATGAGACGGTTCTCATGTGTCGACAAACCTATTTTATTAAGAAATCAACAAATGTGAAAAGAAAACATGAATACATGTGTATTTCTTTACAAATAATCGACTTAGGAGACGATTCTCATGTGCTGCCAAATCTTGCTTTATCAAGAAATCAAACAAATGTGAAAATGCACTATGTCAAGCTAATGCGTAATTATCAATTTATCGGCGATGCGATGGACGTGAGCGACTACATAGCGTTGTTTTGATATGTTTGTTTCTGCCGAATTCTAAATGTCGGTCACCAGGTCACACTTTGCACGTGAAACTGGATTACCAACAGATGATTGTAAAGTAAACACCATCAGGTGTGCAGCTAGACTGAAAATGATATGTCGCAAATGTGCTAGTTTGGGATAGGTGGGCACGGCGGCATATTTCTTTATGAAAACGGAACTCATCGCATTCACAAAAACGCGCGATCACGAGGCGAAAACGCGATATTGAATACAATAGAATATATATCATGTTTTCGCCTTGCGATTTTGCAGTCTCGCGATTTGGTCTTGCATTTTCGCGATTTTGTGTATAGGTCGACGATGCGATACAGCAACCAATAACACGTATCGAAATATGTTTTCTTTTCAATAAACATGTATTGGCAGTACATTAGAATCGTCTCCTAAGACATTTATTATGTTTTTGTTGTCGAGAACTACTGATGTTTGTCCGCATTTGTTCTATTTCTTAATACAAACATGTTTTGGCTGCACATAAGAATCGTCTCTTAAAACAATGTGTACGTGTTCTGTTAGGGACATGTGACAACCTCGTGTGTTCGCGGTTTCTCGCATAGGTTGCGATCGTGAAACGTGATCATGAGATTTCGAGTGCACAACTTATTCCACCCGGCTACATACAGTGCAGTCTCCGTTTTTGTTCCACTGTAGACAACACTTGCAAACTCAACGCGAACGCAACGCGAACGCAACGGTTTGCTGTAGCATTGTATACGTTTAATACACATTGTCAAACCGTTTAGTTTAAAGGCGTTGTATACGTTGTTTAAACGTATAATACGGTTCCTACACGTGTAATACACATTGTCAAACACGCTTTGGCGTATACATATGTAGCGAGGTGAAAGAGTTGAAACGTGTACAACGCTTTACCTGGAAGCGTGTAGCTATATGAAAGCGTTGAAACGTGTACAACGGTTACACGATTTAACGCGAATACCTGTTCGGCCCGATCGTTCGAGGCGTCCTTGTTTCGTCCCTTTTAAAATATCGCGAATACATACCCTCAGATCGAGTTCAAAGTACATTGGCTGTGTGATTTAGCACTTCAATTGATCCCTAATCCCTGATGCCTAATGAGTCACGCTTTTAACACGACAGAATGTACCTTGTCGTTTATCAAAATGTTTGCGAATTGTAGATCACGTGAGCCGGCTCATCAGGATCTGCGGCATTCCTACGTACATGTACATTTTATATACACAAACATGACCCCTAATACAGCGTAATGTAACAGTTCCTACTTAATATGGAATAGCCGGGCCGATAGTCCGTGTCAGTTACTTGGGGCTAAATATTACGAACACAGATAAACACAGTGCATGGTTTCTTTATTTTATTTTAACATCATCGAAAATGGCGAGTCTAGGAACTCTCGTATCTTTACGCTGAAGCCAGTCTATTTCAGTCACTAATCCGCTATACACCTGTCCCACGCGTGTGTTAAGAACAATCGATATTTGGAGAAACTGAATACACAGCGAGCTGCACACTGGTTTAACACGGATATGGCCCGCGGATATGTGTCATAAATTACTTGGTGGTCAACACCGGTAATAGCGAAATAGCAGCCGACTGGCAATTTTTCTCGGACCGATTTTTAAGACTAGTTTTCAAATCTCAATCGGTCTGAGAGTTCAAAAATCGGTCCAGAACCGGAAAACTGAAAATTTTAGTAGCCCTGCAGTGAGACTAGAAGTATATATACACACACGAAGAACGATCTGAGCATGCACATTCTACGCGATACACGGTTGGCATACCATTACACGCTTTTGAAACTCAATGCGTTGTTTACAACCGTTGTATACGTTTACAACCGTTGTACACGGATTACACGCTTTTGAAACTCAAATCGTTGAACACGGTTTGTTCGACTTTCGCGCATGCGCAAGAGTGGGGAAACGCAACGCATGGCCGAAAACGTATTACACGTAGACGACACACGGTTTGAAACGCAACTAACGGAAACTCCGCGGATACGCAACGCACAACACTTTGTACACGTATAAACCCGGAACATTTTGACAGAAACGACTGTACGGACATGCCGCAACCTGTCGACTGTCAACTGATGAACATTGGACATGTCGCTATTGTGTATTATTATGAGTTGGCTGACGGACGAGTTGGTTGAAGGCCGAAACGGAAGTCATCGGTCATAAAATCAACGAAAACTAACGGGACCCATACGATTTCTAATTACCTCTAAGGTAATAATCGCAATTTCCATTTACTGATCTATTGGAAATGAATACTTATGACCGTATTTAAATTTCGATTGGAAAAATATAATATATATAAACGTGACGTCGGCAATGTAATACATGTGTATAGGCCGATGTTATGATACAGAAGATATGTTCCTTTACTTCCATACACATTTTTGGAGATATTACGCCAATTCGCGTGACGATATGTGACCTTAAAGAAATTGCAGCAAAGTGTATGAAATTCCGCGAGGGGCCGAACAACTCGGCAAATAAAAAAATATGCGGGTTTCGCGGTACTACTGTATGAGACGATTTTCAAAGTTTTGTCAGCCATATATGCACTCCTCTCTGACCACATTACCTGTACGCTGGCACGGTGATGCGCCGTGGTGCGCTGTGGGCTAATACGGTGGGTCACAGGGGAACGCGGTGTGCAGCAGATTCGGTCTTTATTAAAATCCCATTCCCACGGTTGGTGATTTTTGCCTCTCCACCGTGACGGGTGGGATTTCCACCCGACACGATGGGAGGAATGTTTATGCCCACTCTCCATCCGATCACGGGGTCGAGTGGGAAAAGGGACAAAGCACTCTGAGTGTACTGTACATTGACATAAATCTCAAAGATTTCAAGTGTAAACTGCACTAAAAATGCGTCTCGCTAACCTAAATTCGCTTTTTAAAATCAAACACGTTCACTTCCTGATTACTGGTATAAAAGAATCTTAGCCGCCATCTTCGAAAATATTTCAATCATGTGCATGCAGTGGTTTGGTTGGTTACTGGAGACTGACATCATTTCCCATTAGCCAACCAAATCACTGCCTGTCACGTGATTTAATATTTTTAAAGATGGCGGCTAACATGCCAATGTTAAACTTAAATACATACATTGTCTACAGGTGATTCTAACGTGTCTTGGATGGTCAATTATTGTTTGTATATATACATGAAAGACATTTCTAAAAAATGTACAAAACAATTCCAATGTGTCCATGGTGTCTGGGTGTAAATATAATAGTACTTACATGTACATGTAGAAGGTACAAAACTCACATTCGCCACCATTGTAACAAAATCGCACGTGATATAGACAATTGGAACTCGCCTATACAACGCATTACAGCGTGTCGAAACCACTGATTGGGGTGGGTTTTCGGCATAGATTTTACAGTTGTTAATACATTAACATATATCTCAAAGATTTCGAGCTACTTCCCACAACTATATAAGCCGTTTACCCGCCAAACAGGGGACCTGATAACCTGCCAAACAAGGGCTCTGGTTACTTGCCAAATACTGGCCCTGTTTATTATACCCATTTTTTGAAGAAGAAAAAAATGGATCCATTGTTTTTGTCACGGGTGTCCATATGTACGTACGCCCGTCCATCCGTCCTGTTTCTTTAATAAAAAAAAATCGTCCGATGTCGTAGTCATCGTGTCATTAGTTGATTCGTGATTTCTGTAAGTTTATTCAAACAACGAAGTTCAAAGTCCATGAAAGGATTATTATTAGTATGTTAGCAAATGTAATACCTTTAATCAGGTAATCATGTTAATAGGCATATTTATTAATCAATTCAATTACCTTAATCCCAATTGACATGTATTCGCGAAGTAATGGTCGTATCAAAGGAGCATGCCGACCAATGTAACGCCTGATCAGAAGCTACATTGGTCACAAATCCCATGAGCACCATTTCTCCAGTCACGTAAATGTACCGCTTTTTGTCACCAAGTAATGTCAATGTATCTGTGTTTACACATAATTGTTGCTAATAAATGGTTGCGTGTTCGATCGCCTTTCTTTTTCTTTACTCCCAGGTGTAATATTTAGCGTTCTATAAATAGACTGGTGTTTCAGCATTATCTGGGTATGGGATTACGTGGTCTATTGTTTACACTGCAGCCCACGGCAATCTCGCTTAAATCGTAAATTTCATTCATCAATATGACTGTTGCAGTGTAAACAATAGATCACGTGACCCCACATCCTGAGATTATGCACGTATCAACAGCTAATCGTCCGCATGAATAGGCAGGACACGTGACCATAGGCATTATTTATTATCAATTAATCCTTTTATGCGCCTGTTGATCGCGAGTAGTATACATTGTAATAAGCGTCTCTATCGCGAGCACTATACAACGTAATACGCATGAATTTATAAATAACTCATGTGTTTAATACATTAATACAAGTTTGTATGTCATAGGCATTATTAATAATTACTTTAACTTCTGTTCAAATGACATGATTTTATATGGGTCCGTTGCTAATGGAATTCCTGCAATAGTTGGTAACCGAAATGCGGATGATACCAGTAACCCGTGCAGTACCAGTACCCGTGCATGTCCCAAAATTTTATAACGCGGTCGGATTCGATCGCGGTTTAAAATCTTGGACCCCGACCACCGCGTTATAATGGAGCTGCAGTGTATGTGCCTCCTCATGGTGCATAGAATTTAGATGCGCAAAGTGAACTTTGATTTCTTATTCGACCCCCGGTCATTGATTATCTCCCCCGTTTCGACTTAGCATTTGGGAAAAGTGGGTATATTGCGATGGCGCGCGATTGACTGCTCTAGATTTATGTACTTTTTGAAGAAACATGAATACATGTATATTGTTTTTGCTATGGGTGTGTGTCTGTACGTACATCTGTTGGTACATGTATGTCTATACTTTTCTTGTAAGTCAGAAAATGTTTAAACTATTATAGCTTCATTCTTGATATTATGTAACTATCGTATATATCACTTCTGTATGGTGTGAAGATATCTGCCATATAAGGAACCCAGGTAACATTAACACATAAGGAAACCATATACCGATTATGAAGTCTCCAGGTATTACGGTTTAAAAGTTTTATTTTATACAAGGCAAACTTAAAAAAATGCAATGTCCCAAAAGGGGTAGATAATCCATGAAAAATAACACTGCACATCTAAACATCAGAAGGAAACGACATAGCAAATATGAAGTTATTACAGTTTAAATTTTCTTCTTACAAGGCAAACATGCAAAATTCTATGTCAGAAAGGGGGAGATAATCCATGACCCGTGGGTAATATAAAAATCCTAGTACGGTTGACAGGTTTTACTTACAAGAAATGCTACGGATGGGCTAATGACGGGCAGACACACACCCATGATGAAAACAATAAACCTTTTTTATGTCAAAAGTGTGTAAAACAACGTATATTATATTAGTGTTTACAATGACTTGTTCAAAGGATACTTTGTATAATTTTATGTTTTACATTGTTTTGTTTGACAACTTTTGCAAAGTTATATATTCATGTGCTGAATTTGATATAAACTGTAGTGCATGTGTACCCAAAATTGATGTCAACTACAGAGCTCCAGATAAGTTTTGTATCTAAAGAGTAGTATACCCGAAGATTTCAAATTCAATGGGTATTTTACTTTTACAAATGTATTATTGATTTTCTTCCTTATTAAATAGGGAACAAATGATAAAAAATATAACAAATTTAAAAATTCACTTATTTGAGCTGCTAAAAGCAAACTGTTTGCTTTTTGCAGCTCAACTAAGTTAATTTTTAACTTTAATAAATGCGTCTTTTCACATTGCTGTGTACTCCAACTTTTGATAATCAATGCATATTCTGCTAAAATAAATTGGTAAAATACGCCAATACGCAACTTATAAGAGCTCTGAAACTATATAATGCAAGTAATGACATATGTTTCAAAGGTGCTGTGTCCAATCCCTGCCCTAGGCAGAAAAATACTTGCATTGTATTTTGATCCCACTGTAGACGATTTCATCAAATTGCTAAGCGTAATTAACTAAGTATACTTTGAGGGAGTAATCATTTATTTTTCCCGAAATGCATTATTATCCCCTCGCCGATATGCAAGAGGGGATCTTTATTGATAGTCCATGTACGTATGTACGTACATCCGTGTGTACGTACGTACGTTAGTAACACCTTTCATTTTTCAATAACTCGATCATGAACCGCTTCACAGACTTTGATAATATTTGACCACAATGTGTGTCTTGGGAGGCTGATTTGTTTTGCATACAGCCCACGTCCAACCGCCCAAGGTCACTGAGAGTGGGTGGTTGGTCGGGCGAATGCGATGGCGTAAATTAACGGTAGGGATATTCCTCCTTATAGGAATCACGATTTGCCTGGTTTGGCCCTCAGGTACGTTTTTATCTTTGGCCCTTTTGTTACCTGGGAGTTGAATTGGGTTATTGCCCATTATTAAAGTAGTAAGATTATTACTGACCCTACTGCTTTTTGGAGGGGGCCCAAGTGATTCTGGTGTGGCGAGGACCTGGCATCAGATTAGGATTATTCTGATTTCAGGACTGAATATATAGTTTTTTTTATTGTAAATATTCAATTCTGATTTTGGGATTTTCCCCCCATTTGCACATGTACTTGAACATGTACATGTACCGGTACATGTACTTGTACAGGTAATATATGGGATTTAGTACTAAACCCATTGAACCGGCCTTAAATGACTTGTGTTCATCTTGTTTGTTGGCCCCGTGCAGGCACCGGGGCTGGATCAACTGATCCTGAGAATAGTGCTGCAGTAGCCATTGCTTGTCGTAAAAGGCGACTAAACTGGCTTAACGATTAGGTTCATACTTTCCGGAACCCACTATACCGGATTTGGCCCTCATGTACATTTTTGGCTTTCTTGTATGTGAGAGTTGAGTCCGGCTATGCCCCATATATAAAAGTAAGATTAGCGCTAATCCTATTACTTTTAGGGGATGGGATAAATGATGCTGGTGTGGCGAGGGCCTGGCACCAGATCAGGTTGTTCTAATTTCAGGACTGAATATATATTTTGATTGTAAATATTGAGTTCTGAAGTTGGGATTTACCCCCCTCGGACAGGTGGATACGGGACTCGACCCCGTTGACCCGTCTGCGTGTAGACTCCCTGAGGCTTGTACCTCTATGTCAGAAAAGCGGACGTTAAACCCTATTCACTCACTCACTCACTCATCTTGTTTGTAAGGCTAATTTTTTTTTCTTTTCTTTTTGCAAGAACCGCTTCACCGATGTTTATAATATTTGGCCACAATGTGTGTCTAGGGATGCTGCTTTATTTTGCGAATGACCCACGTCCAACCGCCCAAGGTCACTGAGGACTTGATTAATTTTTTTATTAAAGGTACATGCCCACGCAGAAGGTTACACTGTACTACAACTTTTCATTTTCTGTCATGCCTTATATGAGCCATATGTCTATCCACTAACGAGTTATTTTTAATTACGGCACGTGTTAATTGGTGTTAAATCGCATTTAATATGCCGCGAACAGAAAGGTTATTTTCTGACCTCGTGCTATTTTTACCAATACGCGTCACGTGACACGGTCAATCATATCACATCTTTGACATGCGCAGTGAAGTATCGGAAGTTGAGAAGAAAAATCTCTATTCGAGTCCAAATCTAAATCTCCACGTAACTTTTCATTTGGTGATCTGGTCGCCAATATTAACCACTCTCTCTCTCTGTACTGCCTGTCACTCAGACATTTCGCCTTTCTTTTGGCCAACGCTGTTTCATACAATTTCCGTCCTGGACGTTTCGACATGTTGATATTCTTGTTTACATATTGGGAAGCCTACTGGCGCGCGTAGTATACTGCGCATGCGCACCGCAAGCCATGATGTCAAAGTCGTCGTCCCCGCAAATTATCAAAATAGACTGTTACCGCCGCGCGTCGCTAACAGTGAATTGATAATTAATAAATGATTATATTTGTATAGCGGGCACTCGTAATGTTTAGAACTGGTGGAATAGTGACATAATTATACACTTATTTAATTCCTATAAAGAACATTTTGTGCCTACTGCGTGGGCATGTACCTTTAAGGCTGCCAACGAGGGGATTAGCTTCGTTTATTGATGCTAGTTTTTTTGTCGCGCCCGCTGGCGTACGTACGTACGTACGTACGTACGTACGTTTTGTGTGTCCGGTTAAGGTTTTTTTTAGCCAGGTTTTTTGAAAAAAAATCCAGGCTATTGGATTGGCGAAAGCTGGGTGGGCGGGCGGCGGGCGGGCGGCGGGCGGCGTCCACAATCAATGTTATGTTTTCGTGTTTGAGTCCATTTCTTTGTTACTGTACCACCTAGGACCACCAAACTTTCACAGCTTCATAGTCAAGGGGTGCCCACCACATATCACTATCCAACATGTTACTTTTTTTTTAACTTGACCCATTTTTTCCGCGTAGTCGACTTAGCCATTTTCAATGTTAAGTTTTCGCGTTTACAATGTTAAGTTTTCGTGTTTAAGTCCATTTCTTTGGTACTGTACCACCTAGGACAAACTAACTTTCACAGCTTCATAACCAAGGGGTGCCTACCACATACAACTATCCAACATGTGACCATTTTTTTACCTTCACCTATTATTTCTACGTAATTGACTTAGCCATTTTCAACGTTAACTTTTTCTTTTTAACGTACGTCTGGTTAGAGTTTTTTGGTTAAAACTTTTTCGTTATACTATATCTCTGCAACTGCTTCGCCCATTACCTTGAAACTTCACATGGGTGTTTATCATCATCCATATTTTCATTCTAACCCCCAACCGTGCGGCCCCTGTGCCCAATTTCAAGGTCAAATTACTTTGAATATTTTGTTAAAGTATTTTTCGTGTACTATATCTCTGCAACTGCTTCACCCAATACCTTGATACTTCACATGGGTGTTTATCATCATTGTCGCACTGCTTGCGGAAAGCGCGATCCTGTGCCCTATGTCAAGGTCAAATTACTTTGTTTAATTTTTTTGTTAAAAGTTTTTTCGTGTACTATATCTCTGCAACTGCTTCACCCAAAATACCTTGATACTTCACATGGGTGTTTATCATCATTGTCGCACCTGCTTGCGGAAAGCGCGATCCTGTGCCCAATGTCAAGGTCAAATTACTTTGAATTTTTTTGTTAAAGTTTTTTCGTGTACTATATCTCTGCAACTGCTTCACCCAATACCTTGATTACTTCACATGGGTGTTTATCATCATTGTTGCACCTGCTTGCGGAAAGCGCGATCCTGTGCCAATGTCAAGGTCAAATTACTTTGAATTTTTTTGTTAAATTTTTTTCGTGTACTATATCTCTGCAACTGCTTCACCCAATACCTTGATACTTCACATGGGTGTTTATCATCATTGTCGCACCGCACCCGCTTGCAGAAAGCGCGATATCGTCGGCATTTTGGCATACGTCCGTCCGTACATCCGTGTGTCCGGTGAAAGTTTTTTCGTTAAAGTTTTTCCATCTACTATATCTATTTTGTTACTGTCCATGCCTCGACCCAAGGCGCGACATGCAGGCCACGGCCATCTAGTCTACAAAAAGTGGGTATAATTATGTTATCCAAATGTCTATGCTTGGAAAAAACCTGGCCTTCGTGGCTTTGCCTCGTTTCTTGTTGGTTAAGTTGTTTGGTTAAGTTGTTTGGTTAAGTTTTTTGGTTAAAGTTTTTGGTTAAGTTCTTTGGTTAAGTTTTTTGGTTAAGTTGTTTGGTTAAGTTTTTTGGTTAAAGTTTTTGGTTAAGTTCTTTGTTTTGGTTAAAGTTTTTGGTTAAGTTTTTTGGTTAAATTTTTTGGTTAAAGTTTTTGGTTAAAGTTTTTTCCGTTATATATATCTCTGCAAACTGCTTGCCCATTCCTTCAATTTCACAGGGTGTTTATCAATCCTCTTTATTTCCATTCTACCCCCCTTCCCGTGCGGGGGGGCCCCTGGTTGCCCTAAGGTCAAAGGTCAAATTACTTTGAAGTTTTTGATTAAAGTTATTTGGTTAAAGTTTTGGTTAAGGGGTTTTTGGTTAAGTTTTTTGGTTTTAAAGTTTTTTTGTTATTTATTCTCTGCAACTGTTTGCAATGGGCAAACAGTTGCAGAGATATAGAATAATAAAAAACTTTAACCAAAAAACTTAACCAAAAACCTGCAACTTAAATTACTTTGAATTTTTTTGTTAAAAGTTTTTTCGTGTACTATATCTCTGCAACTGCTTCACCCAATACCTTGATACTTCACATGGGTGTTTATCATCATTGTCGCACCTGCTTGCGGAAAGCGCGATCCTGTGCCCAATGTCAAGGTCAAATTACTTTTGAATTTTTTTTGTTAAAGTTTTTCATGTACTATATCTCTGCAACTGCTTCACAACCCAATACCTTGATACTTCACATGGGTGTTTATCATCATTGTTGCACCTGCTTGCGGAAAGCGCGATCCTGTGCCCAATGTCAAGGTCAAATTACTTTGAATTTTTTTGTTAAATTTTTTTCGTGTACTATATCTCTGCAACTGCGTCACCCAATACCTTGATACTTCACATGGGTGTTTATCATCATTGTCGCACCGCACCCGCTTGCAGAATTTGAAACTTCACATGGGTGTTTATCATCATCTATATTTTCATTCTACCCCCCTCCCGTGCTGCCCCTGTGCCCAATGTCAAGGTTAAATTACTTTGAAGTTTTTGGTTAAAGTTTTTGGTTAAAGTTTTTGGTTAAGTTTTTTGTTTAAAATTTTTCGTTATACTATATCTCTGCCCATTACCTTGAAACTTCATATGGGTGTTTATCATGATCTATATTTTCATTCTACCCCCCTCCCTTACTTTGAAGTTTTTGGTTAAGTTTTTTGGTTAAAGTTTTTGGTTATGTTTTTTGGTTAAGTTTTTTTTTGGTTAAAGTTTTTCGTTAAAGTTTTTCGTTATACTATATCTCTGCAACTGCTTTGCCCATTACCTTGAAACTTCATATGGGTGTTTATCATCATCTATATTTTCATTCTACCCCCCTCCCGTGCGGCCCCTGTGCCCAATGTCAAGGTCAAATTACTTTGAAGTTTTTGGTTAAGTTCTTTGGTTAAAGTTTTTTGGTTAAGTTTTTGTCGCGCCCGCTTGCGGAAAGCGCGATATAGTCGGCCGTTTGGCGTACGTACGTACGTACGTACGTACGTACGTACGTACGTGTGTCCGGTTAAAGTTTTTGGTTAAGTTGTTTGGTTAAGTTGTTTGATTAAGTTTTTTGGTTAAAGTTTTTGGTTAAGTTCTTTGGTTAAAGTTTTTAGTTAAGTTTTTGGTTAAGTTGTTTGGTTAAGTTTTTTGGTTAAAGTTTTTGGTTAAGTTCTTTGGTTAAAGTTTTTGGTTAAGTTTTTTGGTTAAGTTTTTTGGTTAAAGTTTTTCGTTAAAGTTTTTTGTTATACTATATCTCTGCAACTGCTTTGCCCATTACCTTGAAACTTCACATGGGTGTTTATCATCATCTATATTTTCATTCTACCCCCCTCCCGTGCGGCCCCTGTGCCCAATGTCAAGGTCAAATTACTTTGAAGTTTTTGGTTAATTTTTTTGGTTAAAGTTTTTGGTTAATTTTTTGGTTAATTTTTTTGGTTAAGTTTTTTGGTTAAAGTTTTTGGTTAAGGTTTTTGGTTAAGTTTTTTGGTTAAAGTTTTTTGTTATACTATATCTCTGCAACTGCTTTGCCCATTACCTTGAAACTTCACATGGGTGTTTATCATCATCTATATTTTCATTCTACCCCCCCCCCCCCTCCCGTGCTGCCCCTGTGCCCAATGTCAAGGTCAAATTACTTTGAAGTTTTTGGTTAATTTTTTTAGTTAAAGTTTTTGGTTAAGTTTTTTGGTTAAGTTTTTTGGTTAATGTTTTTGGGTTAAAGTTTTTTGTTATACTATATCTCTGCAACTGCTTTGCCCATTACCTTGAAACTTCACATGGGTGTTTATCATCATCTATATTTTCATTCTACCCCCTCCCGTGCGGCCCCTGTGCCCAATGTCAAGGTCAAATTACTTTGAATTTTTTTTGTTAAGTTTTTTGGTTAAAGTTTTTGCTTAAGTTTTTTGCTTAAGTTTTTTGGTTAAAGTTTTTGGTTAAGGTTTTTGGTTAAGTTTTTGGTTAAAGTTTTTTGTTATACTATATCTCTGCAACTGCTTTGCCCATTACCTTGAAACTTCACATGGGTGTTTATCATCATCTATATTTTCATTCTACCCCCTCCCGTGCGGCCCCTGTGCCCAATGTCAAGGTCAAATTACTTTGAAGTTTTTGGTTAAGTTTTTTGGTTAAAGTTTTTGGTTAAGTTTTTTGGTTATATTTTTTCTTTATACTATATCTCTGCAAGTAACTGCTTTGCCCATTACCTTGAAACTTCACATGGGTGTTTATCATCATCTATGTTTTCATTCTACCCCCCTTCCGTGCGGCCCCTGTGCCCAATGTCAAGGTCAAATTACTTTGAAGTTTTTGGTTAAGTTGTTTGGTTAAGTTTTTTGGTTATAGTTTTTGGTTGAGTTCTTTGGTTAAGTTTTTTGGTTAAGTTTTTTGGTTAAAGTTTTTTGTTATACTATATCTCTGCAACTGCTTTGCCCATTACCTTGAAACTTCACATGGGTGTTTATCATCATCTATATTTTCATTCTACCCCCCTCCCGTGCGGCCCCTGTGCCCAATGTCAAGGTCAAATTACTTTGAAGTTTTTGGTTAAGTTTTTTGGTTAAAGTTTTTGGTTAAGTTTTTTGGTTAAGTTTTTTTGGTTAAAGTTTTTTGTTATACTATATCTCTGCAACTGCTTTGCCCATTACCTTGAAACTTCACATGGGTGTTTATCATCATCTATATTTTCATTCTACCCCCTCCCGTGCGGCCCCTGTGCCCAATGTCAAGGTTAAATTACTTTGAAGTTTTTGGTTAAAGTTTTTGGTTAAAGTTTTTCGTTATACTATATCTTTTTTTTTAGTGTCCATGCCTCGCCACAAGGCGCGACATGCAGGCCTTGGCCATCTTGTTATCATATAGAACTTGCGACTTTGATGATTAAAAGTATGCAGAATTATTATACTGAATTTATGGGTGTGATAATGTAATAAATTCAGTATAATAAAAATAAATAAATTTATACTTAAATGGAAAATTTCTCTCAAAGAGTACTTCGCAAGATAAATATACCGTACTTTGCAATTTTGGTGAAATAGGCTGCTGATCTTTAGGATTTGAGTTTGACTAAGGCCCCAACTCTATATGACCTTAGCTGTTGCTGGGAGATTACAGGTACATGCCCACTCGGTAGGCACAAACTGTTCTTTATAGGAATTAAATAAGTGTATAATTGTGTCACTATTCCACCAGTTCTAAAAATTACAAGTGCCCACTATACAGATATAATTATTTAGTAATATTTATTTTACTGATAGCGACTCGCAGTGCCTACTGAGTGGGTATGTACCTTTAAACCCTTTCACTTTTGTTTACATTTCAGCGTCGCCATGTCTGTTGAGGAATTGGCAAACTTCTCAAGGGTTGCCTCCCTTGTAATTACAACTGGCAGCGACTTATTACGGAAGATATTCCGGAAGCTGAGAAATAAAGAGCTTGGCCAGTTCTTAAGAGATGAACGGAAAAATTTGTATGCCCTGAAAAAGAAACATGCTCTGACGCAGTCTCAGCTTGACCTGCTTATTGCTCAGGATCCTGATGAGAAACAATTCGACATCACATTGCTGGTTGTTCTCCTCCGAAGCATCTGCAATATCAAGAAACCTGTTGAAGGTATCCATTAGTCTACTGTCTGTTCCACGTTATTCTGCCGATGAATCTTTCGCTATCAAACACATTAAATCTTTAAATATAATTAAATGTAAGTAGTTTTTCATCAATAACAAAAAGTCACCCTTCCCAAAATATATTATTATACCCCCACAAACAAAGTTTGAGGGGGTATATAGGAGTCAGCTTGTCGGTCTGTCGGTTTGTCGGTCGGTCGGTCGGTCGGTCTGTCGGTCTGTTGGAAATTCCCTTCCGCTCTATATCTTCTACACCCATGCATGGATTATCAAATGGCTTGGCACAAATGTTTCTCATGATGAGAAGGTGTGTCGCAATCAATAACCACGCACCTACGTCCAATGTCAAGGTCACAGTTGAAGGTCAAAGGTCAAACTATCGAAATTCCCTTCTGCTCTATATCTTCTACACCGATGCATCGATTATCAAATGGCTTGGCACAAATATTTCTCATGATGAGAAGGTGTGTCGCGATCAATAACCATGCACCTACGTCCAAGGTCAAGGTCACATTTGAAGGTCAAAGGTCAAACCTATTGAAATTCCCTTCCGCTCTATATCTTCTACAGCGATGCATGGATTATCAAATGGCTTGGCACAAGGTGTATCACGATCAATAACCACACACCCACGTCCAAGGTCAAGGGTCACAGTTGAAGGTCAAAGGTCAAACCTATTGAAATTCCCTTCCTCTATATCTTCTACACCGATGCATGGATTATCAAATGCCTTGGCACAAATGTTTCTCAGGATGAGAAGGTGTGTCGCGATCAATAACCACGCACGTCCAAGGTCAAGGTCACAGTTGAAGGTCAAAGGTCAAACCTATTGCAGGCGGCAGACAGATAAACTGCATAGTTTGTGTACACAACTCCTCTCAGGCTGAAACCGTTCAGTGGATTGATCTGAAACTATACACACTTTTTATGCCGAACAAATATTTTTTTTACAAAAATATAATCCTTTTAACATTTTTTCTATTTTTATTAAATTGATTCATTGCGTTCTTGACAAACTCGGCACAGAGTTTTTAATCAAAATCATATTAATCCATTACTCGTGTAAGATCCTCTATAACTGATGAATGAATTTTCAAATGTTTTCAAATGTTTTCAGATTATCTCATTTTCATTGACCACGTACGCAGGTAAAAGGTCAATGTCACACATCTCTAAGGCCAGCATTAAATAATGATCATGAAATTTTTATTCAAACCTATAAAACTCTTCTAATGTTAAGCTATTTGTAAGTCCAACTCTTTGTGGGGGTATTATGATCACTCCTGTGATAGTTCTAGTTTGATTTTGAAGAAATTCCATCAATATTGATTTTAATATGAACAAAATATATTCCTATGGGAATTTAATATGGGGGCTAAAAATAGATTTTTTAAAAAATAATCTTTTAATTGTGGACCGATTTTCAAAATCTAACTTGTTTTCTTAGTTGCATCATTTTCAAGCTATCTAGCCAAAATATTTTGTTTTTCGACCCTCATTGTATCTCTACATGTACATGTACCTCCTTTTTGACCCATGTTAAATTCCCATAGGAAAATCGTTTCGCAGTAAATAGAAATAATTGGAGAGGATGACCTTTTTGTTATTGCTGAAAAAGTACTTACCTTTAGATATTTCTGAGATTTAATGTGTTTAATAGCCAAATGTTTGTCGGCAGCAAAACGTGGAACAGACAGTAGACACCCATAAATATCTGGCATACATGTAGATAGTCCATGCTCATTTGTGACCTATTCTGTAAGATAAGACTATTTATAAAGCTTTCTAAAAATGCTGACCAGCACTGCAGATCCTGATGAGATAGCTTGTTACAAGCCGGCTCACTGGCTCTACAGTGTTTACAAATGTTGGCTACATCTTACATTGATTATCCCACAGGTGGAAGACTCGCACCTGTGACACAAACAAATCCATTACCCCACCCACTTGGTCACATACAGTAATGTACAAGACGAAGTGGGTGGGGTAATGGATTTTTTTCAATGTGAATTTTGTTTGTGTCACAGGTCCGAGTCCTCCACCTGTGGATTATCCCTGTTGTGGGCTATTCCGTTAATCAGATAAGGGGTAACGTCTGAAAATATTCACAAACACTGCAGAACCTGATGAGATGGCTTGTTACAATCCCGTGCATCTAGATCTACACTGTTTTCAAATACAAGATTCGACAATGTCTAGCCGTTGGTAAACGTTTGCCGTGGCACCCGGGAACTGTTTGAACGCCCAAGGTCGTAGTATTCTGTGATAACTTCTATATTCCTTTAAGGATTACTTAAATATTTCAACACGTTACACCTGTGAACAAATGCCATACATCCATGCTGCCCTCAATACGACCTTGACCTTTTGACCTTCACAACTTTTAACTTTCTCACACATTTAGAAGTTCGCCACAGTGTCTTAATTCTGTCATAACTTCTATATCCCTTGATGGATTACTTTAATATTTCAATACATCAAACCTGTGGACAAATGCGACACATCCATGCTGCCCGTAATGTGACCTTGACCTTCACAACTTTTAACCTTTTCACACATTCACAAGTAAAATACACATTAAATTTAAATTATGGGCGTCTAATACTCTTTATATACACAACTTATCTGGAGCACTGTTTTTGGGCTATTCTATTAATCAGATTAGGGGTATTTTTTAAAACATCTGCAAAGTACTCGGTGACAAACACTGCATTTACTGTAGAGACAGCTTATTCGTCTGGTGGGTAATTTCACTTAACTTCTTACAACTGAAATGTTTGTAATTGCAAAATTAGGATAGTCTGTAACACTGTTTTCTTGTAAACAATTACTGGGTTTACATTTATTGAGCATAGGCTGCATATGCATATATGCAGTCTATGTTCAATAAATTGTAAATCCATCAATTAAAATTTCCAGACAATCCTAAAATCCAAACATTTTAGTTGTACAAAGTTTAGTGAAACGGCCCCCCTGGATTTACAGTGTTTGCAAATGTTGACTTTTGGTCTGTCGGGTTGAATGGATTAATGGTTCCCTAACTTGGAAAACACAAGTAACTTTCTAGTACTGCAACAAACTAGTCTTATAAATAAGTTACGTAGCTCACAAACATCGCCAATTCGGATAATTATTGTTGAGCCCGCTTGTTATTGCACCCGCTGTGGTGAGTGCCTTCGTGTGTCCGGCATTTGTGTTAAAGTTTTTAAGTACCAAATCTCTCCACAACCTTAAGTCTGATTGATGTTAAACTACGCATACTTCTTTATCACCAATATTTTCATTCTATAGCCCACCCATGCGGCTAGTCCCCCATGCTGAAGGTCAGGGTCAAATTACTTTTTTTTGTAAAGTTTGCTTTAACGTTTTTACGTACATAATATCTCCACAACCCTGCGTCCAATTGACGTGAAACTTCACACACCTCTTTATCACTATTCATACTTGAATTGTATAGCCCAAACATATGGTGCACATGCTCAAGGTCAAATTACTTTAAAATTTGGGTTAACATTTTTAGCTCACCTGAGCGAAGCTCATGTGAGCTATTGTTACCGCAATGTGTCCGTCATCCGCCGTCGTCGTCCGTGAACATTTTCAAACGTCTTCTCCTCGGTAACCATTGGGCCTATAGTCACCAAACTTCATGGTCATGGTCCTTAGGTAGGGGGATTACAAAATTGTTAAAATGACGTCATTACGTAATCCAAGATGGCCGCTGTCTAAAAATAGCACAAATTCTTCAAAAATCTTCTTCTCAAGAACCGCCAACCGGATTTCGACAAAACTTTGTAGGAATGATCGATGTACAATGCTCTGTCAAAGTTGTTAAAATGGTGACCCCGGGGTCAAAAACGGGCGTGGCCCGTGGGGTCCAATTGGGGTCAAATTTTATTTTTGACTTAATATGCTCATGTCATATATCAAATTGAAGGTATCGATGAGGCGCTTGCTCTGGTGCTGGCCAAACTTGATAGGAAGTTAAGATCCTTGGGTGAAGCATTTTCAGATTTGGTAAAATGAGAGTCATCGCTTAATCCAAGATGACTGCTAACTAAAAATAGCACAATTTTTTTTAAAACACATGAACTCAATGTCACATTCTCCTCTGGTGTTCATGGAGTCAGGTGAGCGAATTAGGGCCATCATGGCCCTCTTGTTGTAGAATCTACTTTAATGTGTTTAAGTACCCAATATCTCAACAACCTAAAGTCCAATTGACTTGAAACATGTGTGATGCACTCGCACCACCGATGACATGACATTGACCTTTGTGATCTTCGAAATGGTGCTGAAACACTCAGCCATTTTCTTACGTCAAAAAGTTTGTAAGAGTTTCTCCATCATGTAATATCTTCTATAATACTTGAAGGATTGCTTTAATATTTGGACAGTTCATTCACCTGAACATATGTGATTCACTCACACCACCAATTACATGACATTGACCTTTCTGACCTTCGAAATGGTGCTGAAACACTTTGCCAGTTTGTTATGTCGAAAAGTTTGTAAGAGTTTCTCCATCATGTAATATCTTCAATATTACCGTACTTGAAGGATTGCTTTAATATTTGGACGCTTCATTCACCTGAACATGTGTGATGCACTCACACCACCAATGACATGATTTTTACCTTTGTGACTTTCAAAATGGTGCTGAAACACTTAGCCATTTTCTTATGTCAAAACATTTGTAAGACTTTCTCAAATGACTTTGAAATTTGTTGTAAATTTAAAGTTATCTTTTTGTATACACAATCTCTACTTAGAGTCCAGTATGCCATGGGGTAATACCCATGTTTTACAAACATAATGTCTAGTTATTTAGTGACATAATATAAATGGTATTCAACTTAACCATTCGTTCACCGTCATCTCTCCTGTGATAGATGACTTATTTCCAATGAGTTTGTAGGCTGGCATCCACTGTTGCTAGGCAACCGTAACGTACACCGCAAACCTGAGCGGACCCGCGGATTCTTTGTTTATAACAAAAACTATTTTATGGGGGCATATTGCGTTGCTTTTGAGGTTCCGTCCGTGTACATATACGTCAAAAAGCTTGTAAGAGTTTCTCCAACATGTAATATCTTCAATATTATGCGAAGGATTTCTTCGATACTTGGGACACTTGAATCACCTGAACATTTGTCACACACTTGTGCCACCATTAACACAACCTTGACTTTGGTCACCTTCGAAATGTCGCTAACACACTTAGCCATTTTGTTTTGTCCAACATGTCGATAAATGGACACTTGAATCACCGGAACATTTGTCATACGCTCGCCCCACTATTTTTTACCGTCACAAGGTTGCTGAAACGCTTAGCCATTTTTACAGTCAAGTATGCCAAGGGGGCATATCCATTTTTAGCGCGCCTTCCGAAGGAAGAAGTGCTTATGGCATAACCTCGGCGTCGTAGGCGTCCGTCCGTCCGTCTTCAAAAATTATAATGGCCTACATTTTCTGTTTCCTTCTTTAGATTTGCTTCATATTTCACATACGCATTGCTCCAAGGGTCCTCTACTGCGCTGTGGCAAATCCACGTCCGTGCCGCTCCTTCTAAGCCCAGGGTCAAGGTCACACACTTTGTGCATCTCAAAACCTTAACGCTTGGACGCTCGGATAAATGGCCTATATTTTCTGATTCCTAGCTTGGATTTGCTTCATATTTCACACACGCATTGCTCCAAGGGTCCTCTACTGCGCTGTGGCAAATCCACGTCTGTGCCGCCCCTTCTAAGCCCAGGGTCAAGGTCACATACTTTGTGCATCTCGAAACCTTAACGCTCGGACGCTTGTTTCCTTGTTTGGATTTGCTTCATATTTATACCCCCCGCAACGAGTTGTGGGGGGGTATACTGGAGTCAGGTTGTCCATCCGTCCGTCCGCCCTGACGGTACTATACTTATGTGGCTAGCCCCACAGGGTTATGGACTTAGTAAAGGTTAGGGTTGGTTACAATTAGCCACCTAAAAATTCCTTTTATGTGGCTAAAAATCCTTTTATGTGGCTAATATTTAACATGTGATAAGCCACATAAGTATAGTACCGTAAGAACGTCCGTCCATCCGTCCGTCCGTCCGTCCGCCCTGACGGTACTATACTTATGTGGCTAGCCCCACAGGGTTATGGACTTAGTAAAGGTTAGGGTTGGTTACAATTAGCCACCTAAAAATCATTTTATGTGGCTAAAAATCCTTTTATGTGGCTAATATTTAACATGTGATAAGCAACATAAGTATAGTACCGTAAGAACGTCCGTGCGTCTGTGCGTCCGTGCGTCCTTAAACTTAACATCAGAGAAATATTGTTATAACTTCTATTTCCTTCATCTAAAATGCTTGATATTTCACACATGCATTCCTGTAAGGCTCTACTACCATGCTGTGCCAAATCCACGACCGTCCATCCCCCGCAGATCCCAAGGTCAAGGTCAAATACTTAGTCCGTAAACTTAACATCAGAGAAATATTGTTATAACTTCTATTTCCTTCATCTAAAATGCTTAATATTTCACACATGCATTCCTGTAAGGCTCTACTACCATGCTGTGCCAAATCCACACGACCGCTCCAACAGCTGTTCCCAATCAAGGTCCAAATACTTAGTCTCTTTACTAAAAACTTAACATCAGAGAAATAAGTTTATAACTTCTATTCCTTCATTGAAAATTCTTATTATTTCACTTGTGCATTCCTCTAAGGTGGTTATGCTACTATCATGCTGTGACAAATCTACGACTGTCCAACCCCCGCTGATCCCAAGGTCAAGGTCACATACTTAGTCTCTTTACAAAACTTAACATCAGAGAAATATGTTATAATAACTTCTATTTCTTTCATTGAAAATTCTTAATATTTCATATGCTGTGACAAATCCCCGCTGATCTCGAGGTCAACATCACATACATACCGTATAACCTCCAATTAACGCCCCCCTCCTAATAAACGCAAATCCTTAAATCCTTATTTGTGTTTGAAATTGGCGTTCCTTGGTAATTTCTATTTTTTTTTTTTTTTTTTTATATTTTTTTTTTTTTTACTGGCTAATAAACGCCCCCCCCCTTTTGTAAAATGTAACGCCTCCGGGGCGTTAATTCGAGGTTATACGGTAGTCTCTTTACAAAACTTAACATCAGAGAAATCGGTTATAACTTCTATTTCCTTGCTTGGATCTGCTTCACATTTCACGCACTCATTGCTCCAATGGACCTCTACCAGCCTGTGACAAATTCACGTTCATGCCGCTCGCGCTAATCCCAGAGTCATGGTCACAAGCCCACACACTTGGAAATTTTTACATATTTTAGGGGTACCTGGGCCCACGCGGGGGGTATTCCGTAAGCCTCGCTTACTGACCAATCTAGTTCACACACGCATTGCTCCAAGGGTCCTCTACTGCGCTGTGGCAAATCCACGTCCATGCCGCTCCTTCTAAGCCCAGGGTCAAGGTCACATACTTTGTGCATCTCGAAACCTTAACGCTCGGACGCTCGGGTAAATGGCCTATATTTTCTGTTTCCTTTCTTGGATTTGCTTCATATTTCACACACGCATTGCTCCAAGGGTCCTCTACTGCGCTGTGGCAAATCCACGTCCGTGCCCCCCCTTCTAAGCCCAGGGTCAAGGTCACATACTTTATGCATCTCGAAACCTTAACACTCGGACGCTTGGGTAAATGGCCTATATTTTCTGTTTTGCTTGCTTGGATTTGCTTCATATTTCACACACACATTGCTCCAAGGGTCCTCTACTGCGCTGTTGCAAATCCACGTCTTTGCCGCCCCTTCTAAGCCCAGGGTCAAGGTCACATACTTTGTGCATCCCGAAACCTTAACGCTCGGGTAAATGGCCTATATTTTCTGTTTCCTTGCTTGGATTTGCTTCATATTTCACACACGCATTGCTCCAAGGGTCCTCTACTGTTGCTGCTTAAAAGGCAGCAAGGTAAGGGCAAATACTTTGTACGTTCGAAACCTTAACACGCTCTGGTAAATGGCTCATAAATTTTGTTTACCTTATCCAGCACGTTGTGTTTTCAAATGTGCCCTCGGTTCCTTTGCTGCCACCGGGCGTGCTTCGTTGTCCTCTGACAACTCTTGTTACAAACATAATGTCTAGTTTATATTTTCATTCTATAGCCCACCCATGTGGCCCACCTGCCCAAGGTCAAATGACTTAAATGTTTGTTAAAGTTTTTTCATACCATATATCTTCAAAACCCTTACTCCGATTTTCTTCAAGCTTTAAACACACCATCATCATCCATATTTTCATTCTACAGCCCATCCATGCAGCCCACATGCCCAATGTCAAGGTCAAATTACCATACTTGCGTTTGTTTTTACATACCTTATATCTTCACAATCTTCACTCTGATTTACTGCAAAAGTCAAACACTTATTTATCCTCATCTTCCATATTTTCATTCTATAGCCCACCTATGTGGCCCACATGCCCAAGATCAAGGTCAAATGACTTTGAAATTTGCATTAAAATGTTTACATACCTTATATCTGCAGAGCCCTTTCTCCGATTTACTACAAACTTCAAATACTTCTTTAGTATCATGCATATTTTCATTCTATAGCCCATGTGGCCCAACTACCTATGGTCAAGGTCCAATATTCGAAGTCTGTGTTAACTGTTTTTAGCTCGCCTGCACGAAGTGCAGAAGAGCTTATGGCATACCCCGGCGTCGTCGTCGTCGTTCACAAACTTAACGTTGGGGTAAATGTCTTCTGTTTCCTTTCATGGAACACCTTGTTATTTCATACATGCAATCCTCAGATGACGCTCTATCATGGTGTAGCAAACCCACTACCCAACCCTAACCCCAAGGTCAAGGTCACAAACTTAGCACATTCATAAACTTAACGTTGGGGTAAATTTCTTATAACATCTGTTTCCTTTCATGGAACGCCTTGATTATTTCATACATGCATTCCTCAGATGACCCTCTATCATGCTGTAGCAAATCCATGACCCACCACCCAACCCTTACCCAAAGGTCAAGGTCACAAACTTAGCACGTTCATAAAATTAACGTTGGTGTAAATGTCTTATAACATCTGTTTCCTTTCATTGAACACCTTGATAGTTCATACATGCATTCCTCAGATGACCCTATATCATGCTGTAGCAAATCCATGACCCACCACCCAACCCTTACCCCAAGGTCATTGTCACAAACTTAGCACGTTCATAAACTTAACGTTGGGGTAAATGTTGTGTAACTTCTGTTTATTTACAGGGAATGCCTTCATATTTCATACATGCATTCATCTGATGACCCTCTAGCATGCTGTAGCAAATCCACGATCCACCACCCAACCCTTACTCCAAGGTCAAGGTCACAAACTTAGCATGTTCATAAACTTAACGTTGGGGTAAATGTTGTGTAACTTCTGTTTATTTACAGGGAATGCCTTCATATTTAAAACATGGATTCATCTGATATTTCTCTATCGTGCTATAGCAAATCCATGACCCACCGCCCATCCCTTACCCCAAGGTCAAAGTCACAAACTTAGCACATTCATAAACTTAATGTTGGGGTAAATGTCTTATAACATCTTTTTTCTTTCATGGAACGCCTTGATATTTCATACATGCATTCCTCAGATGACCCTCTATCATGCTGTAGCAAATCCACGACTCACCACCCAACCTTTACCCCAAGGTCAAGGTCACAACCCTAGCACATTCATAAACTTAATGTTGGGGTAGATGTTGTGTAACTTCTGTTTATTCACAGGGAATACCTTCATATTTCTTACATGCATTCATCTGATGATACTCTATGGTACTATAGCAAATCCATGACCCACCTGCCACCCCTTTCCCCAAGGTCAAGGTCACAAACTTAGCACATTCATAAACTTAACGTTGGGTAAATGTCTTATAACATCTGTTTCCTTTCATGGAACTTCTTGATATTTCATACATGCAATCATCTGATGATACTCTATTGTGCTATAGCAAATCCATGACCACCGTTGAAAAGTAGGTCAAATTCTCAAAGAATATTCTTCTCACGAACCGCCAGGCCGATTTCGACGAAGCTTGATATGAATGATCGATAGTTAACGATGTTTCAGATTCCTTCAAATGGTGGCCCCCGGGTCAAAAATGGGCAGGGCAGGAGGGGTCAAGTAAGGGTCAAATTTCACATTTGACCGAATATGGTCATGTCATATATCAATTCGAAGGTATGGACGAACCGATCACTTAGGAGCATCTTTTGTCTCACTTAGGAGCATCTTTTGTCAAAATCAGATGATTACATCATCCAAGATGGCCGCCAAAAGGTCAAAAGGTCATTCTTTTAATAGAGATTTCAAATGTCTTCTTCATACAAACCGCTTGGCCATTGGTGGCCAAACTTCGCAGTTATGGTTCATTGGTAAAGCTTTTTCAGTTTTGTTAATATCTCAACAACCTGAAGTCCAATTGACTTGAAAGAAGTGTGACGCACTTGCACCACCGATGACATGACATTGACCTTTGTGATCTTCGAAATAGTGCTGAAACACTCAGTCATGCAGCCCACATAGCCAATGTCAAGGTCAAATTACCATACTTGTGTTTGTTTTTACATACCTTATTACTTCACTAACTTCACTCTGATTTACTGCTAAAGTCAAACTCTTATTTATCCTCATCTTCCATATTTTCATTCTATAGCCCACCTATGTGGCCCACATGCCCAAGATCAAGGTCAAATGACTTTGAAATTTGCATTAAAATGTTTACATACCTTATATCTGCAGAGCCCTTACTCCGATTTACTACAAATTTCAAATACTTCTTTAGTATCATGCATATTTTCATTCTATAGCCCATGTGGCCCAACTACCTATGGTCAAGGTCCAATATTCGAAGTCTGTGTTAACTGTTTTTAGCTCGCCTGCACGAAGTGCAGAAGAGCTTATGGCATACCCCCAGCGTCGTCGTCGTCCACAAACTTAACGTTGGGGTAAATGTCTTATAACTTCTGCTACCCTCGCGAGAGGTATACATGTATGGAGTGGGGTAGCAATTTTGTTTCTGCCCGAACCCCTACTCAGATTTACTTAAAATAAATACACTCTGAGACTATCAAATGCCTGGGCGCGCTCGACATGCGGACCATAGCAATCTGATTACTGAATATGTGGTGCTCCATGCATACAGGTACATTCCTCTTGGTATATAACCTTGCTGTTGGACAGATGTAAATGTCCAAGCACTATTGGGTTTCCATACACTCAACCAGAGCTCAAGATAAGCTGCATATTTGCTTAAATACCCAATTAAAATTGCGAAAAACACAATGGAAATCAGAAGTAGCGAGTATCAAAAAGGAATAAAAATTTGTGGTACCTTTATTGTCTTATTTTCCATGATAACACACCTTGGTATTTCATTAGAATTTGAGGCATGGAGACAATTCTAATGAAATGCCAAGACATGTTTTCGTTTCGAAGCAAACTATTCAATAATTGCTGTCTGTTGATGTGTAAACAGTAGTGTGATTTTATTTTACCAAATTAAAATTTTGAAATACCCAATTGCTTCAGAAATGATGGAGTGACAATACTCAATTACTAATTCCTTACCTGGAGCCCTGCTCAACTATCGCGTGTATTGGTTGTAGAGGCTCTCTAAAAGTGGATACTGTTCCATGAAACCCCCTACGACAGACCAACTATCTCTGGAAATATATATGGGCCAGAATTCAGTATTTGGCCTAATAGGGGGACATTTAAGAGATTTTTTTGATTTTGTGCTTTGTTAGAAAAACTACAACGTGGCATAGTCCAAGCCACTAGGGTTTGGACAATTGCAGTTGTTTGCAGAATATACATGCCTTTGACTACGGAGAGATAGAAATGTGCTGAATCTCGTGTATGTAACATTGACAAAGAGGTAATATGTATTTGGTGATCCTATGTTGCTTTCAAATGGGATCTTAGTTTCTTTGTTGTGTAAAGACGTGTTTTACTGTGCACTAACAATCACCTTTACCAGAAAATGCATTGATTATTGGTGGATGAAAAAATGGCTACAATAAATTGTTCTCGTCAATGTTACATACACATATTCCATGCTCATTTTAAACTGTTAGAAATGAGATTACCGGTATACTATATGTTTATGGCTTGTAACAAACCTATTTGGACCTTATTTGTTGTAGAGGCATTATTTTAAATCATGCCTTACCTTGAGAAGTATATTGTGACATTTGATCGAAGTCGCGTATGTAACATTGACAAATATGCCAAGCAATACTTTTTTTTTAGAGACTGGATGCTTATTACTATGTGGCAACTGGAATTTCTTCTTGTAAGACAATAAACTGTATAAAGATAAGATGATTGTTAACAGTTTACACAGAAAAATGTTTTGATTAATGTGTAATAAATAAATAGATTGCAATATGTTATTCTTGTAAATGTTACATGCACATTTTTCAGGTTTATTTATTTATGTTAGTAATAAGTTTACATGAGCAGATTAGAGTTTGCAACCATCCCATTATCACCAAATTTTGTTTAAATCCACAATTTGATAATTTAAAATACCCTGAATACTCCATTGCAACATCTTTAAGGTACTGTAACATGTTTTCGTCAATGTTACATACATATCATATACCTTCCTTTATTTATACAGCAAATAGCACTACATGAGCTATTTACAACTTATAATAAACCTACAGGGACAGGATTTATTTTATAAACTTTTTATAAATTAATTATTATCATGAACGGACGTACTATTTCAACATTTGAGGCAATTGATGTATGCAACAATTTTGTCAATTTTGTCAATGTTACATACACATTATTGAAATTCCTTTACATACGGTACCGTATTTACCCTATGTATTGGGACACCCTTTATATTGGGACATCCCCGTTTTGGGGAGAAATAATTATTTTTTAGGAAACAAGTTTTGGGACACATCAAATTTTTAAAAAGTAATCAATAATTTCTGCACCTTAAGTATTGGGACATCTCTTTTTTTTTTTTAATACTTTTAAACAGTCAGGGATTCCGCTGGGGAAAATAAAAAAGTCGCCACTCCAATTTTATTTTTTATTTTTTTCACCGGCTACTGGTCATGCCGACTATTTGCACGTCTCGCTATAAACAGAGGCCGTCGCTGATTAACTAATATAACACAGTGCTGACGATAAATCTGAGCTCTGTTGATTAAATAGATTACCAATAAACTGTATACATCGACAATGCCGCCTGTCAATGCCGGAATGTGATTTATTTGCGAAAATTATTTCGATTCACACGGAAATACTCCTGATACATCGACCCGCCCTCTCATCAATATTCACGAGGTAAGTTTAAAGTACGGACATGTATCCGGTCACGGCATGCTCTCCATGCTATTATATCCAGACACGAGATGGCGTTTCGATCGGGACAACTGGGTGGAAAGTATAGTACAGTGCGATCCCGTTAGTACACGGAAGTCCGGCGACATACAACCTTCCGTGTTGCTTATCCGAACAGTGCTATATCCGTTCTCGCCCAAGACGCATCATAAGTCAACAAAAAATACATGTACACTGTACACTGTGACTGCGAATGAACGACGTCGCCAATGCCTATAATGCCATAAGTTTTCACTGTTCATCTTATCGCATGTAATAAATATATTGAATCCAAGAATTGTTAACGTCAGTTTTATTTATTCATCATGTTCATGTAGAATGTAGATCTACGCAGGTCCGTGCAATCCATTATTGTAAACGCGTGTAGAAAAAAGTGTAGTAAACACATATAGCCATTATCATTCGATGACGCAATGACCCAATGACCGATATCCTGTTCCATCAGCTACAACGTCACGTGACAAGCTCGGTTTTTTTTTTTTTTTTTTGTTTTTTTTTTAGCTTATATTTAACGGCGGCACTGGCTCTAGGACCTTGCATGCCGTCTCCCAAGAATGGGAGAAAGAACGGAGGTAGAGATTTTTGAGAGAAGCCGGTAATTCGTATTTACAGAGCAACTACGAATTATCGGTACCCATTTACAGCTGGGTGAACTGGAGCAGTGTGGATAAAGTGTCTTGCTCAAGGACACAACGCACGCCGCTAGTCAGGCTCGAACCCACGACCCTTGGATCAGTAGTCCGACACACTAACCATTACGCCACGGCGCTCCACTAAAGCTCGTGCGTTGCAAACTGTGTTTACTCGTATGGTGAGCACAGGTGGAAGACTCGGACCTATGACACCAAAATAAATGCCTATTAAAAAAATCCCATTATCCCACCCACCTGTATCGTACTGTACATGACGTTAATAATAGAACGAGATCAAGTGGGTGGGGTAATGGATATTTTTGTAATGGTCATTTTCTTTGTGTCGTCCGACTATTCCACCTGTGGGTTTGAGTACGCACAGAGTTTTAATAAACCCTTTCAACACCACAGACCTGTATAGACATGTTTTGCCCGACGTGTTATAATTTTGCGCCAGTTTATGAGGTAATCAGGCTTATCACGTGAGATTTTCGACGAAGATGAATCTGATAATAGTGTACATTTTCTGTAAACGATATCGTGACGAATGTTGACGAATATTAAAATTAGTAATTATTACGCATTGCTCTGAAAATGTTATCAACTTTCCGATATATTTGCAGAAAAAAGTCAAATCATTCTCGGCGAAAATCTCGGTTATATAATAAAGTTTGATTATCTCATGCACTGGCTCAATTATGATGTAGCGAAACAAGGCCAGTTGTCTCGTACACATTTGTGTACATGCGCCGGGGGCGTGGGCAGTGCTGTACCAATTTAGTTAATCTGGGTTGAGTTAATCTGCGCCACTGATACGCGATCTCCGATTGGTCAGCCTTTTACACCTAATTAATATTCCACCAATGGTGAGCGCGAACGCATGCCGGAAAAATTAAATCGAGCACATAACAATTACCGGTAGCACTGCTTTGTTACTGGGACCAATAATTGATGTTATTCCCAGTTTGCTCGGATTAATTTACGAAATGTGCAAATGTGATCAGCTTGGGTCACATCGGTGAGATAAAAGGAGGCTATGCGTCCATAAAAAAAAAATCAAAAAAAAAAAATCGTCCATTTTGGGTCTAATTTGGGAAATAATCGCAAATTTAACACGATTTCTGACAATAGTCGTGTTACAAATTTAACACGATTTTGATATACAAATAGGCAAACAATTCGGAAGCCAAGGCACAACCGTGTACTAACCGAAATTTCGAGGATACAAACTTTCAATATTAATAATTGGGACACCAAAAAAAAAAATTAATTTATTTTATATTATGTATTGGGACACGTAGAATTTTTTTTATTTTTTTTTACTGTCCCAATACATAGGGTAAATACGGTATTTTGTAAATAAGATTATAAAAGATGTTTGGTTTGTAACAAATCTATTAGGAGCAGCTTTATGTTAAATGCATTGATTTTGCTTATATATTGCCTTGACCAGTCCGTTAAAACACTTTGATCTGATTTACAGCAGTATGTAACATTTTGACATGAAAAACATGAAAAACTATACTTCCTATCATTTTTTTTCTGACTTGCCATAGCCTCTATGTTTTGGTGCCAAAAGTGAGAATATGCTGATTTCTAACAAATGTAGTAAAATAAACCTGGCTGTTGATTGTTGTTTTTCTATGTTTACATGAAGCAACTTCTGAGTATGTAACAGTTTGTTGACAAGAAATATTATATAATTACACATTTACCATTTTTGTTTCTTTTAAGATAAAACAAAAATCTTACTTGCATCTTAAGACTCACCGCCAGATGGTTCAATATGTCAGTAAAGAAATTAATCAGGTTCCATATTTTAAGCTACTGGACTGGTTATACGTATGTAACAGGGTTTGACAAGAAAATGTTACATACACACGCTCATTTTGGTTATATTTTTTTCAATGGTTATACTTCCGATAGACAAATAATTTTTGTACTGAAATAGAGTTAGACTGCTCACAGAAACGTACGATCTCTTTCGACGCAATGATAAGGGCAAGATCAATATGAAATACTTGCACATACTAGGACATGTTAAAAATGTCCCCCTTTTTTACCTAAAAAGTGTAAGATACATACATATTGAAGAACTGTACAGCTTGTTCAATCAACTTCAATAACCTATTTTTTGGTACTGCTAGATAGTCCATATGTGTATTCATATAACTGAAGTCGTAAAAGTGTTCCATCTCAACATTTCTCTTTTTATGTAGTTGTCACGGTACGTAACTCACTGTGGGGAGGAAGTGTGTATTCGTGCCCAGCTAGCTATCGGTTAGAGCGATGGTACGGTAAACCAGAGGTCCCAGGTTCGAGCCTCGGGCCTCGGGCCGGTGCACATTTTTCTCACCCTGTGACATTTGGCGCCCAACGAGGGACCCTGACTGATAAATACTGCCCAAAATGTACCAAAAACATGGAATTCGGGGACGAATTCCAATTTGGCGGGGGAGTATGTCACGATACATATCTCACTGTGGAGAAAAAATGTGCACCGGCCCGGGGCTCGAACCCGGGACCTCTGGTTTACCGTACCATCGCTCTAACCGACTGAGCTAGCCGGGCACGAATACACACTTCCTCCCCACAGTGAGTTACGTACCGTGACATACTCCCCCGCCAAATTGAAATTCGTCCCCGAATTCTATATTTAATTTGTTTCTGAATTCCATATTTTTGGTACATTTTGGGCAGTATTTATCAGTCAGGGTCCCTCGTTGGGCGCCAAATGTCACAGGGTGAGAAAAATGTGCACCGGCCCGGGGCTCGAACCCGGGACCTCTGGTTTACCGTACCATCGCTCTAACTGACTGAGCTAGCCGGGCACGAATACACACTTCCTCCCCACAGTGAGTTACGTACCGTGACATAGTGTTTAAATGGAATTGACAAGAAAATATGCATTCTCCAGAATAGCGAATTCTTGCCCATATACACATGTAGATTGTTATCAAGCTACAGCAGTGTGATATATGATCTACACTGGTCACAAATCACATAAGCCCCATTCTTTTTCAGTCACAGCCACATACATTTTACTTCTTCAGGCTGGGGCAAGGTGCCTCCAGATGAGAATGATCTTTCCACAGCGGCTGATCTTCTTCGTCTGAAAGAGGTTAGAAACAATGTATTCGCCCATGCGACGGAGGCATCCTTAAGAACCACAGAATTTGAAAACATCTGGAAGAATGTGGAGACTGTATTAACACGCCTTGCAACTGCCGCTGGTATCACCGAGGATGTTGTAACTAAAGACATAGCCAATGCGAAAACGCGGTCACTAGATCCGCAGCCTGGGAATCTTGCGTGGGAAGTTAGAAATTGGTACAGTAAAGATGTCTCGAGTTTCCAGGATCAGCTCGAGTCTCAGCAGAGGTCTTTATCAAGACTTCAGGATCAGGTAAGGGTTTTAAATGTCATGAATGTAGCTACAGGATCTTAATTGGATTGTGATTTAATATAATATTTATTATTCGTATTTGCAACCTGTGTACACATCTTAACGAGCTGTCTCATCAGGATCGGAACTGGATATTTACTGATTTTTTTACAAAAAAACAGCTTTTCTAAATAATTGAATACACTCAGAATTCGTTACAACGACATAGTTCGTCAGAGATGAATCTGCCGTTATAACGAATATGCCGGTATAAAGAATCGGTGATTTTCTCCTCGCTATCAGACTGTCGTGATAATTCCGGTAATTGGAACATGTCGGTAATTGGTAACCACGCATTGTATCGACGCTATTTGCTGTCATTTTACATTAGCATTATCGGCGAGATATAATCTTATTTGTCACCTCATTGATAAAGCAATGCATGTATACAAATTATATCAAGGAAACCAACTACATTCAAAGCTAATCCGGTATTTGACAAAGTCCAGGTTGCAGGCGAACCTGTTATCTGTGAAATTGTTTCTTTATATGTGCATATAGAAAAGAAACACATATTTTAATAAACAGTTTGTTTTAATTTACATGCTAAAATTTATAAAAATACAAAGCAAAAACATGTAGAGTGGTCTCCCTTTAAATATTTACATGACAATTCGTCCCTATCTGAACTCGCCCCAGAGGCAATGTTACACGATAATTATTTAAATTGTTCACGATTATGATATTTTTTATGCCCCGCCACCGAATGGTGAGGGGGGCATATAGTGTTACCGGTGTTCGTACGTACAAAACCTTAACGCTCGGATAAATGGCTTATAATTTCTGTTTCCTTGCTCGGATCTGCTTGACATTTCACACACGCATTGCTCCAATGGTCCTCTACCGCCCTGTGACAAATCCACATTCGTCCCGCCCCCGCTAAGCCCAGGGTGAAGGTCACAGACTTGGTGCATTCAAAACCTTAACGCTCGGGTAAATGGCTTATAATTGTATCCCCCGGACTCCGTCGGGGGATACTATGGATTTGACAGTGGGCCGCGTCCGCGTCCGCCGCAGACACTTCTTGTCCGGAGCATAACTTGAACCCTTTGGAATATATGAAACTTCACACATGCATAGACCACGACCCGAAGGTGTCGCGCACAAGAATGACAACTCTTGCATAGCTAATTTTTGAGTTATCTCCCTTTTTTGTTTCGCGCACTGATTTCGTGTCCAGAGCATAACTCGACCACTCTTTGGAATATTTTCATGAAACTTCACACATGCATAGACCACGACCCGAAGGTGTGTCGCGCACAAGAATGACAACACTTACATAGCTAATTTTTGAGTTATCTCCCTTTTTAGCTCACCTGAGCGAAGCTCATGTGAGCTATTGTTACCGCAATGTGTCCGTCATCCGTCGTCGTCGTCCGTCGTCCGTCGTCGTCCGTGAACATTTTCAAACGTCTTCTCCTCGGTAACCATTGGGTCTATAGTCACCAAACTTCATGGTCATGGTCCTTAGGTAGGGGGATTACAAAATTGTTAAAATGACGTCATTACGTAATCCAAGATGGCCGCCGTCTAAAAATAGCACAAATTCTTAAAAAATCTTCTTCTCAAGAACCGCCAACCGGATTTCGACAAAACTTGGTAGGAATGATCGATGTACATTGCTCTTTCAAAGTTGTTAAAATAGTGACCCTGGGGTCAAAAATGGGCGTGGCCCGTGGGGTCAAATTGGTGTCAAATTTTATTTTTGACTGAATATGGTCATTTCATATATCAAATTGAAGGTATCAATGAGGCGATTTCAAAATTCTTCTTCACATGAACCGCTTGGCCCATGGTAGCCAAACTTAAAAGTTATGGTCCATGGGTGAAGCCTTTTCAGATTTGTTAAAATGGAGGTCATCGCTAATCAAAGATGGCCGCCGTCTAAAAATAGCATAAATTCTTAAAAAATCTTCTCATGAAGCGCTTGCCGGGTTTCGACGAAACTTGGTAGGAATGATTGATGTACATTGCTCCTTCAAAGTTGTTAAAATGGTGACCCCGGGGTCAAAAATGGGCGTGGCCCGTGGGGTCAAATTGGGGTCAAATTTTATTTTTGACTGAATATGGTCATGTCATATATCAAATTGAAGGTATCAATGAGGCGATCACTCTGGTGCATTTTCTGTCGAAATCGGATTGTTATGTCATCCAAGATGGCCGCCAGGAAAATGGTCAAAAGGTCGTTCTTTTATTAGAGATTTCAAATTCTTCTTCACATGAACCGCTTGGCCCATGGTAGCCAAACTTAAAAGTTATGGTCCATGGGTGAAACCTTTTCAGATTTGTTAAAATGGAGGTCATCACTAATCCAAGATGGCCGCCGTCTAAAAATAGCATAAATTCTTAAAAAATCTTCTTCTCATGAACCGCTTGCCGGATTTCGACGAAACTTGGTAGGAATGATCGATGAACATTGCTCTTTCAAAGTTGTTAAAATGGTGACCCCGGGGTCAAATTGGGGTCAAATTTTATTTTTGACCGAATATGGTCATGTCATATATCAATCAAATTGAAGGTATCAATGAGGCGATCACTCTGGTGCCTTTTCAGATTTGTTAAAATGGAGATCATCGCTAATCCAAGACGGCCGCCGTCTAAAAATAGCATAAATTATTAAAAAATCTTCTTCTCATGAACCGCTAGCTGGATTTCGACGAAACTTGGTAGGAATGATCGATGTACAATGCTCTTTCAAAGTTGTTAAAATGGTGACCCCGGGGTCAAAAATGGGCGTGGCCCGTGGGGTCAAATTGGGGTCAAATTTTATTTTTGACTGAATATGGTCATGTCATATATCAAATTGAAGGTATCAATGAGGCGATCACTCTGGTGCAATATTTGTCGGAATCGGATGATTATGTCATCCATGATGGCCACCAAAAGGTCCATTTATTCAAGATTTTTAATGTCTTTTTCTCAGGAACCACATGGCCGATGCTGGGTGAAGCATTTTCAGATTTTGTAAAATGAGTCGTCGCTTAATCCAAGATGACCGCCATCTAAAAATAGCACAATTTTTTTAAAACACATGAACTCAATGTCACATTCTCCTCTGGTGTTCATGGAGTCAGGTGAGCGAATTAGGGCCATCATGGCCCTCTTGTTTGTTTCTCGCACTGATTGACCATAACTCGACCACCCTTTGGAATATTTTTATGAAACTTCACACATTCAATTAGACCACGAACCGAAGGTGTGTCGTGCACAAGAATGACAACTCTTGCATAGCTAATTTTTGTGTTATCTCCATTTTTAGCTCACCTGAGCAAAGCTCATGTGAGCTATTGTTATGGCAAAGAGTCCGTCGTCCGTCGTCCGTCCGTCCGTGAACATTTTCAATCATCTTCTTCTCCCGAACTGCTGAGCCGATATTGGTCAAACTTCACAGGGATGATATATGGGTGATGCCATTTCAGATTTGTTAAAATGGAGGTCATCGACAATCCAAGATGGCCGCCATGGAAAAGTAGGTCAAATTCTTAAAAAATCTTCTTCTCACGAACCGCCAGGCCGATTTCGACGATACTTGTATGAATGATCGATAGTTAGGGCTGTTTCAGATTTGTTCATATGGTGGCCCGTGGGTCAAAAATGGGCGTCGCCCGAGGGGTCAAATAGGGGTCAAATTTTATTTTTAAACCGAATATAGTCATGTAATATATCAAATCGAAGGTATCGACGAGACAATCACTCTGGAACATTTTTTTTGTCTAAATCATATGATTTACGTCATCCAAGATGACCACCAATAGTTCAAATGGTCATTCTTTTTTTTTACTAAAGATTTCAAACATCTTCTTCTTGTAAACTGCTTGGCCGATATTGGCCAAACTTAACTGATATGGTCTGTGGTTGAAGCCTGTTCTTTTTATTTTTTTGTTAAAATGGAGGTCATCACCAAATCCAAGATGGCCGCCGTTGAGAAGTAGGTCAAATTCTTAAAAAATCTTCTTCTCACGAACCGCTAGGCCGATTTCGACGATACTGGGTATGAATGATCGATAGTTAGCGCTGTTTCAGATTTGTTCATATGGTGGCCCCTGGGTCAAAAATGGGCGTGGCTCGAGGGGTCAACTAGGGTCAAATTATATTTTTGCCCGAATATGGTCATATAATATATCAAATCGAAGGTATCGACTAGTTGATCACTCTGGACCATTTTTTGTCTAAATCAGATGATTTTGTCATCAAAGATGGCCACCGAAAGGTAAAAAAGTTGTTCTTTTACTAAAGATTTCAAACGTATTCTTGTGAACTGCTTGGCCGATATTGGCCAAACTTAACTGTAATGGTCTGTGGGTGAAGCCTGTCCATTTTTGTTAAAATGGAGGTCATCACCAAATCCAAGATGTCCGCCGTTGAAAAGTAGGTCAAATTGTCAAAAAAATCTTCTCACAAACCGCCAGGCCGATTTCGACGAAACTTTGTATGAATGATGGATAGTTAACGCTGATTCAGATTTGTTCATATGGTGGCCTCTGGGTCAAAAATGGTCATGGCCCGAGGGGTCAAATAGGGGTCAAATTTTATTTTTGACCGAATATGGTCATTTTATATATCAAATCGAAGGTATAGCAGTAAATCACATGTACATTCGCAATATATGTTAGATCAGAAGGTACCAACAAATTCTGTGGAACATTTGAAGTTGTAAGTGAAGAGTCTTTGTGAAATCAAGATGACAACTATGGAGGCTTTTAGGTGAGCGATACAGGCCCATTTGGGCCTCTTGTTTGTTTTCGCGCACTAATTTCCTGTCCGGAGCATAACTCGACCACCCTTTGGAATATTTTCATGAAACTTCACACATGCATAGACCGCAACCCGGAGGTGTGCCGCGCACAAGAATGACAACTCTTGCGTAGCTAATTTTTTAATTATCTCCCTTTTTTGTTTTGCGCACTCTACAAATTGGACAAAAATGCATGAAGACCCGTTTTCTCGTGTGCTCTGTACACCTTTCCTGTAGAGAGAACAATAGAGACTGGGAGAGCCATTCACCTGTGCATGTGCTAGCATGTGCTCGCATGTGCAAATGTCCAGTCTTGACCACTCTTCACCACAGGTAATTTATACATATTTTTTCTAATTCTTTTTCAATTTTTGTCTAGTAGCATAAGGTCGTAAGTGCTATATCAGACTATTCACCTGTGCATGTGCTAGCATGTGCAACTGACCACTGACCACTTACAGGT
>CM055271.1:52009838-52090434 GCA_029237695.1 Conchocele bisecta | reverse complement strand
TCTCCTGTGATATATAATGATACATTACTTTGTTATGTTATGTACTAATACATGTTGTTCCAATAGCGTATCTCTGTAACGGTATCGTTGTAGATGGAGTTGCAAATAATTTAATAATTATTACGTTCAAATGGTTGCGTAATACTGATAGCACTTCTGTATAACTGTGATTGTCGTAAATGGCGCAATAGTCGTGAGGTTAAGGTCGCCGACTTCAATGATTTAATAACAGATTCCCGAAAGGGTCGGGGGTTCAAACCTCGACGTGGTATTATTTTTTTTCTCCATATATATTATTTTTGTGATTTTAATATTTTCACAATTTTATGATTTTAATAAAAATACCTATAAATTGATAGAAACTTACCAACAATGAAAGTGTCTGGCTTTAAGTAATATATACACAGACAGTTTGTTACTGTTTTTTTAAGTTTAAGTAATATATACACAGACAGTTTGGTACTGTTTTTTTAAGTTTGAGGTACTGTCTATACTGTCTATACCATATAATGTTTTACTGTCCCAAAATCTATTTTTTTGGCTGTCACAATTAATTAGTTTTCGGTGACAGCAAACATTTTTTTATGAATTTGAAATAATTATTGTCCTCCATCTGCTCATAACACTGTTCGAAACTGCGCCTGTGGCTACCACGACCAGAATTCACTGCCGCCAACACAGTAGCCATCGGCGTCTATTTATTTAAATTAAATTATTATTTTTTATTTTATTTTAATTCCAGCGTGAACGCTGCATTTTGTGTCAACACCATTTACAGAAAATATTGGTGATTTTCTAAACGAATATCGGAGAAATGCGGCTATATATTTTGTCAATTTTCAACACCATTTACGGAAAAAAATTACTGATTTTTTAAAACAATATCGGCACAACTAAATACGGTGATAGAATTTTTGTCAACTTTTCAACACCATTTACGGAAAATATTACTGATTTTCTAAAAACAATATCGGCGAAGGTGTACTTAACTACTCTTTATTTTAAATAACCAGCCGTCTAATAGATCTGTGTATAATCGAGAGTATATCGTTAATTGTCATGTTGTCTCCGACAGTGAGGTGTTGCGGCACACATCAAAACGACACGTCAATTTCAAAACATTGCCTAAGGGTCACAGCTGTGTGTGTCATCAGATCAACACCTCGTCACACACAACTACGCATTATCGATTTTTTTTCCCCACACAAAGCGACGTGTATTTACAACTAGATCTGTGTAATGTGTCGGGTGTAGCCAAAGACCATACATAAATTCGTAATTAGTCACAGATGTAGCCTTAAAATATAATCAATTTCCTTAAATTACGTCCGCAAGTTGACAGATATTTCAGAGCAGACGTCATCGTAATTTGCCGTTATTTATTTCCAAAATTAGCCATATATTCTGTAAATGGCGTTGAAAGTTGACAATAAATTAAGACCAGATCAGTACGTTAAATCGCTATCGACGACAACTGACGATCTGATGAGAGAGTAATACCGTTTACGCATATCCAATGTTAAATATATACAGATCAAAATTTACTTAGTTCAGCTGCAACGGAAATGTCGACGGTACAGGAAATTCTACATCAGTCCCTCAACATTCAGCAATCACTCAACTTACCAGCAATAGCAGTCGTCCTGGATCAGGCGTTATATAGTAAAGCATCCGAAATTGCATGGAAATATGTTGAAGAGTACAAAAGCATTGTGATTTTGATGGGGAATTTTCATATCATATGCAATTTTATGTCAATTATTGGGAAGATGTTTGGGGACGCTGGACTTCATGACATGGCGGTTGAATCTGGGGTGATTGCTGAAGGGTCCATCAACAAGGTTTTGGAAGGGAAACAGTACAACCGAGCCGTACGCTTCCATAAACTCACATACGAAGCACTAATGCGATTGGCATGGGCAGGTTTCTCTGATTGGCTAGAGGCTAAGCATCATGACGATCTCACACATCTGAACCACACTCTTTCAGAGTGCTTCGAGCTTCACCAGAACACATGTTCTGCAACACTAACATCCGCTATGGAAAACGAGTCGTGCAAACGGATCTTCGAATTGTTTGTCGAATATCAGAAGCTTCTGATGAATCAGCGGGGCCGTTTGTCGGCTCTATGGATGACATACATTCAGATGGTTGAGACACTGTTGGGATTGCTGCGTGCTGACAGAGAGGGCGACTGGCAGCTTCACTTGCACTCCATTAGAGAAATCATACCCTGGTGCTTTGCAATGGACAAAACCAATTACGCCAGATACCTTATGCACACATAGAAAACTTGCATAAGACCAACCCGGATTTGTACGAACATTTTGAATGTGGTGGGTTCACTGTTCAGCGAAGCGATACAAATCCATTTGGTCGCATTGCTGTGGACCAGACAACAGAGGAAACAGTGAACAAGGACACACAGACTGCAGGTGGCTTTAGTCTCAAACCTGGGACAGTGTCACGATATTACTTGACAGCAGAATATCGGGCCTCAGCATTGAGGCAAATGCGTGAACATGTGGCAACCAGTTCTCGGGTGTTCAGTCATGCTGATCTAGGGGCTTCTCGCATAAGCAAAGACCAGATCAATGTGCAACACTGGTGGACGCAATGGGTCTCATACACAATATGCATGGTGATAACCAGACATTCAGTGAACTGGCCAATCATGTGCTTACACAAGTACTCCGTTACGGACATCGTAGCAATAGAATCGATGTGGTATTTGACGTTTACAAGAAAGACTCCATCAAATCAGCAGAACATGTCAGCTGCGGTTCAGCTGAAGCTATAGCATTTAGTCAGATACGACCAGGTCACAAGATAAAGAACTGGAGACGCTTACTAGCAAGTACCGAAAGCAAAAGCCAACTCACACAATTTCTCGCAGAGAGTTGGAAGACACCAGAAACGAGAGGACAACTAGGTACTAAAACACTGTATGTTACATGTGGCAATAAATGTCTCAAACTCACGAAAGACAGTGCAGAAGAAGTGGATGCGCTCGCATCAGGTCAGGAAGAAGCGGACATGCGTATATTGCTACACGCAAAGCATGCTTCACGCGACTATCATTCACTGCTATGTGTGTGTGATGACACAGATGTGTTTATCATCTGCTTGGGCCTGAGCAAATACATTGAAGGCAGAATTTTCATAAGACGTGGGACGAAAACTCGTATGAGACTCATTGATGTCACATTGTTGGCTTCTGCCCTTGGGAGTGACACGTGCTTGGCTTTAATGGGTCTTCACGCCTGGACCGGGTGTGATACTGTTAGTGCACTGGCGGGGCAAGGAAAGATTAAAGCACTGAATATCATTCTGAAACATCCCAAATTCAGGAAAGCATTTGAAATGCTTGGTAAAGAGGTGGGATCTACCGCAGCAGGTCTTCTGCGACATCCAAGAATTTGCATGCAAATTGTACTGTAGTACCACCAGGACGAGCGTGGTGAATGACCTGCGGTACAACATGTTCCGTAACCGAAAGGGGGATGTTGAATCTGGACAGTTACCCCCATGTGAGGATATGCTGAAGCAGCACACACGCCGTGCAAACTATCAGACTGCGATTTGGAGGAAGAGTCTTGAAAACTCACCTGATATTCCAGATCCCACTGCGGGACATGGCTGGATAAAGGATGAAAATGGAAGCCTTGTCATTGAGTGGATGACAAGTACTCCTGCTCCAGAAGCGGCCATTGGTCTGCTATCGTGCAAGTGCTCCCGGACATGTAAGGCTGATTGTACATGCATCATGAACGGACTCGGATGTACAGCTGCTTGTAAACTGGTAACATGTTCCAACATGCATGTTGCTGATGAGGACGATGATATACATCAGAATGATGATGATGATACAAGCGACATTGATGACAGCTGAAGTTAGAAGCACGACTGGTGTCGAACGTACTACTTCAAGAGATAATATAATGTGTCAGATTATGTATATTGAAAGTCACATATCACACACACATTTATATGTAACAGTCAAATAGCGATATATATGGCGGCCATCTTGAATTATATATTCCAAAGTAATAACTATTAGTAGTCTATATACGTTTATACGTATATATTAAAGAAACAAAATATTTAATACATAAAAACTCAAAATATACAATGTATATGAGAAAACAAGGTGGGTGGGGTAATTCACTACAGGCCGTTAAACCCTAAAATAAGTGTTTATTATGATGTTTAGTAAGATTAATACATATATTTCGAACTACATATTCATCTCGTGTTAGAATAATACAATAGACAGCGTTTCATTTGCAAACATATAACACATTCCAGATTTTTTTTAAAAAAACTCTAAGAATTTGGCGTTTGAATGTCGATTTTCATATTTTTTCAAGCACTAATGACTTAAAAACTAATATTTCCGACTACACCAATATATAGTCAACAATCATACTGGAAAACAACTTACGTACCTCAAAATATCTTACTGTTATAGCTGATTTCCCGATACATACTAAATTGTTAAAAATTGGCCGCCATCTTTAAAAATGGCCGCCAAAATCATGTTTAGCTGGGCATGGCGCAAGTCCATCACATGATTCCATACACCTGAGACACCAAGCTAACTGAAAACCATAGTGGCAATTATTCCCGCCAATTGGTAGTCAACTCTGATATTTCGGGTTGTACCTCAAAGGCTAATAGGTGGATACATGATAATACACTCAAATAAGTGAATGGTTAAATTTGTTTTATGTTTTGATCATTTGTTCCCTATTTAATAATGAATAATCCATTTGTAAAAATAAGATATGCATTTAATTAGTATTCTACTCGTTAAGACACAAAGCTTATCTGGAGCGCTGCATATTATTTTATGAATATTTGAAACTGCGTTTTATGGCAAATGCACAGTATAATTGTTGAACATGTATTCATTTAATTAAACATATTACAGCCATTTGATTTCTTTGGGACACCCTGTACATATATTGACCACAAACCAGCTCATGCTGTTTGATTGTGTCCTTTTAAAAACGACATGTTGACTGCATGGTGGGTTGATTGTTGTCTGAAGGAACAGTACATTGCAGTTGTCATTATGTTTGCTGTCATATTTCTGGGAGACCATATGCCACAATCTTAATACTCTGGCTTTAAAGTGACTGTGTCTCGGATGTGTAAGAAATGTGAAGAAAACAGTTTGTAAAAGAGCATTTCACGATAGATTTGTATCGGTTTTCGGAACATATATGGCCATATAGGTGACCTGAAAAGAAAGTAAAAATGAAAAAAAGTATTATTAAAAAAATAACAATTTTTCTAAAATTTATCATTCATATTTCCTGCTGATGCGCTCACACTCGATAGCATCGAGCCTTCCTTTGATTAGACAATACTGTATGCTCTTCGGTGACGGTGACATGTATATGGGATTCCGCTAGGACAAACTGGTTTCATGAGTTTAGCACCGGTGAAGCGCGAGATCAGCATCTGCGCATTGTGATCGGCATCTGCGCATTCTGATCCGAACATGCTATGTTCACTTCTGTTAAGAATAAGCAATGAGCCCTTTTTCGTCGTGGCGGATGATATACCATCACACGGCTTTAACTGCTTGTGTCGTTGACTGACACAGTGGGGATTATTAAACTTGCGCCCAGTATTGACACAGGTCGACATATGCGTCCGTGCACTCTGACCAATGCCTGCACTGTTCATTTATTGCCATCCTGCGCTATTTCCAGAGTGAACAATTAATTGTGCGTGGACTGCGATTTCCGAGACTCGTTGGCTTCGTAAAGAAGCAGAAGCCGTTGCCGTCTTGTGAATACCGATTGGCCGCCCTCAAATGTGTATGTTGGCATGATTTTCCAGACCGCAATCGACTGCATCATTGGTTGTAGAGAACCGTGGCACATATATTTTGATTTCAGAAAGGACGTATCTATGCACGCGGTGGCTGCGGGTCGAACTCATCTTTTTATTTCTGTTTTTGGTCTGAATTCTTTTCTTACACTCGAATGACAAACGAGGTGGCACTCGCATTTAGTTTTCTTAATACGCGAAATGGTGCATACATGTACATGTAATACTTCTGTGCTGGATGAGCACCGCTGCTGGTTCGATAGTTGTGCACACACAACGGCTGTGTTCGGCAATCGTGTGGTATTGGAATGCATTTTGTCACTATCTGGGGTTAGAAAACATGTGTGCCGTGCTCCAGGACGACAGTAGATAGACCTATGCGGACCACGACGTTGACAATCTCATATTCGTGGCGCACAACTACAGTTGAAATAGTACTACCTTCATGGTGCAAGTATTCATTTTCTTGGCGATTACTGACGGCGAATAACAAAGTAAATGGACATTTTCATTCACTTTTATAATTTCCGAACAAATTGACATAGTCCCATGCTTTTTAGTTCATCTGAGCCAAAGGCTCAAGTGAGCTAGTGTTACCATTTTTCGTCCATCGTCGTTCGTCCACAATTTCAAACGTCTTCTTCTCCGGATCCGCCGTTGGTCAAACTTCACACACAGGATACATAGGTAGGGGTATTACAAATATGTTAAAATGGCGGTCGTCGTCAATCGAAGATGGCTGCCGTCTAAAAATAACACAAATTCTTAAAAAATCTTGTTCTCACGAACCGCTAGACAGATTTCTACGAAACTTTGCAAGAATTATCGATGTACAGTGATGTTTGAAAGTTGTTAAAATCGTGACCCCGGGATCAAATAGGGGTCAAATTTCCGAATATGGTAAATTCTTATTCCAAATCAAAGATATCATCGAGGCTATCATTCTGGTGCAGTTTTCATCGAAAACGGATGATTAAGTCATCCAATATTTGAGATTTCAAACGTCGTCTTCACAAGGGCCGGTTGGCTAATGCTAGCCAAACTTCAGAATTATGGTCCTTGAGTGAAGTCTTTTCAGATTTGTTGAAATGGAGGTCGTCGCTACTCTAAGATGGCCGCCGTGGAAAGTAGGTCAAATTCTTAAAAACCCTTCTTTTCATGAACCGCCGTGCCAATTTTAACGAAACTGGGCAGGAATGCTCGATAGTCGATGTTGTTTCAGATTTGTTAAAATTGTGGCCCAGGGGGGATAAGTAGGGGTCAAATTTAACATTTGACCGAATATGGTCATGTTATATATCAAATCGAAGATATCGACAGGACGATCACTTTAATTAGAGAGTTCAAACGTTTTCTTCTAGTGAACTTCTTGGCCGATGCTGGCCAAACTTCATAGTTATTGTCTTTCAGTGAAACATTTACAGATTTTTCAAATTGGAGATCATCACATAAAATCCGAGATGGCCACCGTGTAAAGTTGGACAAAATCTTTAAACAATGTCTTCCCGTTATAATGACGAGACTGGCTTCGACGAAACTGCATAGGAATAATAAATGTATAAAAGTCTCAGATTTAATTGCATATACATGTATATATATAATAAAGAGGTGAGCGATATAGGGCCACAATGGCCCTCTTGTTTTAGACGGCCACCTGTTACCCGAACACCTCCCATATAGGCTAGTTTTACAATATGTATTCAAAATACATTTTGAAAATGGTTTACCGAATATTTTCGACAATGGAGGTAAATACTGGGGCCATGACACGTATTTTGCATGTTCACCATCGCGTACATGCAGTCCTCTGTGGAACAGGAACCTCGGTTCCAGAAGCAGTGTCACTGGCAGTGTGTATATACTATGCTGTGCATTAAGTGGTTCCTGGAAATATTTGTAATACTGTACCATTTGATATCACTCAATACGCGGTATGGTATATATATATATATATATTTACAGCGAGGTTTTCCCAATGTACAATTTGTCCACGGACATGCGCACTGGTGTTGCACTCCGCGCCGGCGTAAAATGTGGGCGTCGGATTCCTGAAGATTGCCCGTTCAGCTACATGCATGCTAGTATATTGCATAACAAACTTTTGTGTAGTAACCAGCACTATAAAATGAGCGAGAGGTATATGTAAGATCTAGTCGGGTAACCGGAGCATTTTTCGACATGAAAGTCAACACCGGAGTGGAGTGCACCATCAGTGATACTGTGCTCCATGGAACAGGGCCTCGATTCCAAAAGATGTGTGACTAGCATCCTGACGCCGAGTGTGTGTATGATGCCTTGTGGTTACTTTTTTTCACCCATGCATAGAACGCTCCCGGGCCAGTGACATTTGATGTCAATCTTACCCGGCTCAACTCGGAAACGGTATGAATTTCCAAGCCTTGCCTGATAAAACAAACCTGATATCGTGGGAAAACCTCACTTAAAAGGCAGACCATACGGCGCATTGAATTGTGTTTTGAGACACATCCGCATGCACAGGCCATCGCATGACTGTGTAGCGTTATACATATACTGCAGACTCTGCAAATGTTACGTATTGATAGTATAATTATTAAATTATGAAACATGTTAAATATTGTGAGAGAAAAGAAACACTTATATTTTTATAGCTCGTGTCACCTGCATCAAATATTTGAAAACCTACTAAAATCTGATTTTGAGAGCTATTTTGGCCGCCATTTTAAAATGTTAGCCATTTTTAGATCGCCTGCACGAAGTGCAGAAGAGCTTATGTCATACCCCCGGCGTCGTCGGCATCGGCGTCGGCGTCAGCGTCGTCCACAAACTTAACGTTGGGTAAATGTCTTATAACTTCTGTTTCCTTTCACGGAACACCTTGTTATTTCATACATGCATTCCTCAGATGACCCTCTATCATGCTATAGCAAATCCATGACCCACCACCCAGCCCTTACCCCAAGGTCAGTCACAAACTTGGCGCATTCATAAACTTAACGTTGCGGTAAATGTCTTATAACTTTTGTTTCCTTTCATGGAACATCTTGTTATTTCATACATGCATTCCTCAGATGACCCTGTATCATGCTGTACCAAATCCATGACCCACCACCCAGCCCTTACCCCAAGGTCAAGGTCACAAACTTAGCACATTCATAAACTTAACGTTGGGGTAAATGTTTTATAACATCTGTTTCCTTTCATGGAACGCCTTGATATTTCATACATGCATTCCTCAGATGACCCTGTATCATGCTGTAGCAAATCCATGACCCACCACCCAGCCCTTACCGCAAGATCAAGGTCACAAACTTAGCACATTTATAATCTTAACATTGGGGTAAATGTCTTATAACATCTGTTTCCTTTCATGGAACGCCTTGATATTTCATTCATGCATTCATCTGATGATATTCTACCGTGCTATAGCAAATCCATGACCCACCACCCACCCAATCGTTACCCCAAGGTCAAGGTCACAACTTAGCATGTTCATAAACTTAACGTTGGGGTAAATGTTGTGTAACTTCTGTTTATTTACAGGGAACGCCTTCATATTTCATACATACATTCATCTGCTGATACTCTATCGTGCTATAGCAAAATTCATGACTCACGCCCACCCCACTTTCCCCTTTCCCCAAAGTCAAAGTCACAATCTTAGCACATTCATAAACTTAATGTTGGGGTAAATGTATTATAACATCTGTTTTATTTCATGGAACGCCTTGACATTTCAAATATGCTTTCATCTGATGATACTCTTATCATGCTATAGCAAATCCATGACCCACCGCCCATCCCTTACCCCAAGTTCAAGGTCACAAACTTAGTACATTCATAAACTTAATGTTGGGGTAAATGTCTGTTTCCTTTCATGGAACGCCTTGCTATTTCATACATTCCTCAGATGACCCTCTATCATGCTGTAGCAAATCCACAACCCACCACCCAACCCTTACCCAAAAGTCAAGGTCACAAACATAGCATGTTCATAAACTTAACGTTGGGGTAAATGTTGTGTAACTTCTGTTTCTTTACACATTGAACACCTTGATATTTCATACATGCATTCATCTGATGATACTCTATCATGCTATAGCAAATCCAAGACCAACCCCCACCCCTTTCCCCAAGGTCACGGTCACAAACTTAGCACATTCATAAACTTAACGTTGGGTAAATGTCTTATAACATCTGTTTCCTTTCATGGAACGCCTTGATATTTCATACACGCATTCATCTGATGATACTCTATCGTGCTATAGCAATTCCATGACCCACCACCCACCCCTTACCCCAAGGTCAAGGTCACAAACTTGACACATTCATAAACTTAACGTTGGGGTGGTAAATGTCTGTTTCCTTTCATGGAATGCCTTGCTATTTCATACATTCCTCAGATGACCCTCTATCATGCTGTAGCAAATCCACAACCCACCACCCAACCCTTACCCAAAAGTCAAGGTCACAAACATAGCATGTTCATAAACTTAACGTTGGGGTAAATGTTGTGTAACTTCTGTTTCTTTACACATTGAAACACCTTATATTTCATACATGCATTCATCTGATGATACTCTATCATGCTATAGCAAATCCATGACCAACCCCCCACCCCTTTCCCCAAGGTCACGGTCACAAACTTAGCACATTCATAAACTTAACGTTGGGGTAAATGTCTTATAACATCTGTTTCCTTTCATGGAACGCCTTGATATTTCATACACGCATTCATCTGATGATACTCTATCGTGCTATAGCAATTCCATGACCCACCGCCCACCCCTTATCCCAAGGTCAAGGTCACAAACTTGACGCATTCATAAACTTAACGTTGGGGTAAATGTCTGATAACAACTGTTTCCTTTGATGCAACGCCTTGATATTTCATACATACATTCCTCAGATGATCCTCTATCATGCTGTAGCAAATCCACAGCCCACCACCCAACCCTTGCCCCAAGGGCAAGGTTCACAAACTTAGCATGTTCATAAACTTTACATTGGGGTAAATGTTGTGTAACATCTGTTTATTTACACTTTGAACGCTTTGATATTTCATACATGCATTCATCCGATGATCCTCTATTGTGCTACAGCAAATCCATGACCCACCCCACCCCTTTCCCCAAGATCAACATCATAAACTTAACGTTGGAGTAAATGTCTTTTTATAACTTATGTTTCTTTACAGGAACACTTCATATTTCATACATGCATTCATCTGATAATACTCTATTGTGCTACAGCAAATCCATGACCCACCCCCCTACCCCTTTTGCCACACCCCGGCCAAGGAGGGTCACAAACTTAGCACATTTATACATGCATTCCTCATGTGAAGAGCTATCATGCTGTAGAAAATCACCAACTTAGTGTGTTCATAAACTTAACGCTGGTTAAATTTTGTTTTCCTTCTCATTTCAGGGAGCGCATTGATATTTCATACATGCATTCATCTTAATATGCTATATCATGCTATATCAAATCCACGATCCACCTTCCACCACTGACCTCAATGTCAAGGTCCACCGCACACCCCTTATCCCAAGGTCAAGTTATATAATATTAATGTTTTTTATACAACTGTGACAAGTTTGAATGAAGGCTGCCAACAGGCGAGCTTCGTTGTCTTCTGACAACTCTTGTTGAAACATGTATCTCGTATTGATAGTACAGTTATTCAATTATATAACATGTTAAATATTGTGAGATAAAAAAATACTTAATATTATTTTATTCAGGCAAATTAATTCCATGCACTTACAGGCATGTAATATTATCGGCAGCCATCTTTAAAAATGGCCGCCATTTCAATCACGTGACGAATCTGGAATGTCCCTATAGCTAAAATCCTTTACTATGGTTTGATCTACGACTGTACCAAATTTCATGCTTGTATCACAAAATGCACATTTCGGCTTAAAATCACGACCTATCGATTCCGCTAACATTATTTCATCAGAAATACTCCCCCAATCGTGGGTTAATCGTGTCTACAAAGAGACATTCACATCCGCTATGCATATGTTAGATGGTTGGGGGGGGGGATAATTTCTCCCCCCCCCCCACACCCTCCTCTCTCAATACATGCCAAATGCTATCTGTTCTACACCAACATACATTATTTCATCAGAAATACTTCCCCAATCGTGGGTTAATCGTGTCTACAAAGAGACATTCACATCCGCTATGCATATGGTATGGTTGGTGGGGGGGGGGGGATATTTCCTAGGAAAATCTCCCCCCTCACCCTCCCTCAATACATGCCAAATGCTATCTGTTCTATACCAACATACATTATTTCATCAGAAATACTCCCCCAATCGTGGGTTATTCTTGTCTACAAAGAGACATTCACATTCGCTATGCATATGGTAGATGGTTGGCGGGGGGGATACTTCCTAGGAATATCTCCCCCCCCCCCCCCCTCTCTCAATACTGCCAAATGCTATCTGTTCTACCACCCATACATTATTTCATCAAAAATACTCCCCCAATGTGGGTTATTTTTGTCTACAAAGAGACATTCACATCCGCTATGCATATGGTAGTTGGTGGGGGGGGGGATATTTTCTAGGAAAATCTCCCCCCCCCCCCCTCCCTCAATACATGCCAAATGCTATGTGTTCTACACCAACATACATTATTTCATCATGAGGGAGGGGGGGGGGGTATTGGTATTCTTGTCTACAAAGAGACATTCACATCCGCTATGCATATGGTAGATGGTTGGGGGGGGGGATATTTCCTAGGAAAATCCCCCCCCCTCCCTCAATACATGCCAAATGCTATCTGTTCTACACCAACATACATTATTTGATAATGAGGGAGGGGGGGTTATTTTTGTCTACAAAAAGGCATTCACATCCGCCTATGCATATGGTAGTGGTGGTTGGGGGGGGGTGGGGGGGGGGGGGGGCGGGGGGGGATTTCCTAGTAAAATCTCCCCCCCTCTCTCTCCCCCCCCCCTTTGTGATATCAAGGGACTTACACTATGCATATGGTAGATTGGGTTGGTGTGTGAGGGAGGTGATTTTTTATGTTCCCCTTTCTTATACTACCAAATGACATACATTGTGCCTATGTGCACATGTTTGGTGGGAAATAATTCTGCTTTGTAGCATTCAAACACAAACTTTTTGGTGGGGGATGGGGGGTGAGAATTTCCTAGGGTCGAGCCGGAAATAATCACAGGAGGGGGGGGGAGAATTTCCTAGTCCCAGGGGGGATATTTCCAGGCTCGACCCTGGAAATCTCCCCGCGGGGGTAAGATTTCCAGGGGGGGGGGGAATTTCCTTTGACACCGGGACTACAGTGGAATGTTGATGCCTGGAACACCTCCGACCCCACGGATTTTGAATAATTTGCGTGCTCCAGCGTGGGGATTTAGGCAACAAAATTGCAGTATGTCTAAATCCCCTGGGTGTGCCCACTGCGCGCCCCAACCACACACCTCTCCCTTCGGTTGGGGCAAAATATTGATAGGTGCATTAAGGTATTACAGTGGTTATGGCGATTATATAGAAGAGTGCAATGCTGACCATATCTTGTAATAAATATTTGTGAAGCATTTCAATCGAGTCTGTTGTTATATCATAGTCAGTGGTATCATGACTTGCTGAAAGGAATTATGGCACTGTTTTATCGATTGATGACGCAATACGTCAAGTTAAATTTAACGCGAAATTTCATTGACTTAATGTTTATGACATGGAATGCTGACATGCGCATGTGATAATTAGCCAACAAACACATATGTTATGGCCAGCAAAAAGTTGTGACTGTATGCATACAATATACATTGATATATCTCAATATTTTTTTTGTGAAATGCTTCTTCGGAGGTATCATCTAAAAAGCCACTTTTAAGTTCATATAACACATTTACCAATATTGATATATCACTACATAAACTCGCTTCACCGGACCTACAGTGGTTTACTTATGAGTGTTTGACAGGCTACCTCTGTTTGTCTAGCAACTGGTATATTAGGAATGTATTGAGCACATAGAAGTTTGCATTTAATGTTTAATGCTATGTTGCTAGGTTTCAAACTATTTATTTCAAACTGATTATGTGACATTACGAAGCTGTTTTCACTACATATTGGATTACCCTCGTAGAAAAAAAATAAAAATACCCATGCTCCTAAAGGCATTTTCCTTATTACAGTGTCTCAGATATGGATGCAATGCAAGCAAAACAGTTGTTAAATATTTAAGCATAGATTTGTATCAATCGGAACATGACCATATAGGCCGTCAGCCAGAAATTTAACCCCCTCCCTGTGGGATTTTTGCAGACATATTTTTTCTGAAACTACATTCAATTAGCTGTATTAAAAGTTTATGTACGAGGGTCATCCAATAGATAGTGAAAACGTGTATGTAACTTGATATATAGTGCGTATATCTGAATGAAATTTGGCATACCGCTATATTGACACTTCGTCAATGACGTGACATTGAATTACATCACTACGTTATAGGACGTCATTGTCACATGACATCATCACATACGTCAAACGTCGTGGACGCGGTGATGAACAACCTGAAAAATATTTTGGTAAAAAACATGGCGTTTTCAGCGAGAAAACCCACATAGAAATGCATATTACGTTGGGAAAACAAAAAAAAAAAAAAAAAAAAAAAAAAAAAAGTTGTACGTACGTTTATACCAAGGAATGTATTGGATTACAATATGAAACGCTTGCTTTTCTAATGTACTCGCTCTCCGAAAATATAATGAGAAAGATTATCAGCTTTTATATAGATACAAAAGCATATTACCTGGAGTTAGTAGACGATATGTATTCAATCTGATTGCTAATAGTATTGGCATTAACGATGGATCAGCTCAAACAATTCGTACTCGTCATAAGAGCAGGGTGGCAGCGCAGTGGTGTCCACACTGTCTAAAATAGCTTGAAAATGTATGCAGTTGACGTCATTAGTGACATTATTTCTGAATATGTGCCAATCAAATATTAAACAGACAGGAGGTTACATTGTATGATTACGGACACATGACCAGGATTGTTCATTCCAAACAAACACTACCGAGTTGTTTTCACTATATATTGGATGACCCATATATATATATATCCATGTATAGTGTATATCACATCCTAATTGCAAAAGCGGCCTTGTTGATGGTCATCTTCAAACTGACAGTCATGGTAACACATTTTTGTATGTAATTAAATGTAAGATGTATTCTAAATCATTTTTGTCGTGCCCGCTTGCGGACAGCGCGATATAGTTGGCGCTTTGACGTCCGTCCGTGCATACGTCCGTGCATACGTGCGTATGTGCGTCCGCATTTGCGTTAAAGTTTTTACATAATTATGTTATATCTCTGCAAACCCTTCACCGATTGACTTGAAACTTCATATGCATGTTTGCCATCCTCCAAATATTCATTGTGCACAATACCTGGATACTTCAGCAACCCGACCGGTAGATCCATATAATCGTTTACTGCAACTCCAATATAGTCTTATTTTGAGACCATGGAAATTTGTTCTTGTAAGTCTTAACCAGTATCCCCTGCTTTTCATAGAAGCCGAGTAAAAGGTGGTGAGGCCAAGAGATTTTGCTGTGGTAAGATCACCTGGCAACAAATCAGGATATTGTAAATTCAACTGCTGAATTTGGGCATTCTCCCTAGGTGTATTCTCAGCTGTAAATGTCGTAATTTACAAGTCACTGAGCCAAAAAACACCATAACATCATGCATATATTATCCATTCTATTCCTCGGCGGGCGCGCCATGCTGGGCGCGGCCATACTGTCTGTTCCATGATTTTCTGCTACTTTTAGCTATTGAACACATTAATCTAAAAAGTATCTAACTGTAAGTAATTTGTCTTCAGTAACAAAGATGTCACCCTCTTTGATAATTTTTGTACGGAAACAAATATTATCATGGGAATTTAACATGGGGGCTAAAAATAGATATTTTTGGAATTTGTGGGCCGCTTTTCAAAATATAACTTTTGTTTTCTTAGTTACATCATTTCCATGCGATCTAATCAGGTTTTATGTTTTCCTACCTTCCGACTCGCCCTCCAACTTTTTTGCCCACTTTAAATTATTATAGGAATGTTTATTTTTCACAATAAAATCAATATTTGATGGAATTTCATCAAATATCTTTTTTTGGGGAGGGTCACTTTTTTTATGCCCCTGGTCTCGTTAGAGCCGGAGGCATATAGTGTTTGGACTGTGTGTCCATTCGGCACATTAAGAAGTTTGCCAGAGTTTCTCAATTATGTCATAACTCTAATAATATACATGTGGACAAATGCCACACATCCATGCTGATTTTAGTGCGAAAAAAAAATTATCATGGGAATTTAATATGGGGGCTAAAAATAGATTTTTTGGAATGTGTGGTCGGCTTTTCAAAATATAACTTTTGTTTTCTTAGTTACATCATTTCCATCTAGTCGGGTTTCGGACTTGATTTCCTTTTTTTTTTCTGCCCTCCGGCTCGCCCTCCAATTTTGCCCACATTAAATTCCCATTGGAAATTTAGTTTATTTTTCGCAATAAAATCAATATTTGATGGAATTTCATCAAATTATTTTTGGGGGAGGGTGACTTTTTATACCCACGGTCTCATTAGAGCAGGAGGCATATAGTGTTTGGACTGCGTGTCCGTCCATCCGTGTGTCCGGCACATTAAGAAGTTCGCCAGAGTTTCTCAATTCTGTCATAACTTCTATATCCCTTGAAGGATTACTTAAATATGTCAACACAGTATACATGTGGACAAATGCCACATAGCCATGCTGCCCTTAATATGACCTTCACCTTTTGACCTTCACAACTTTTTCCTACATTTAGAAGTTTGCCGTAGTTTCTCTATTCTGTTATAACTTCTATATTCTTTTAAGGATTACTTAAATATTTCAACACAGCATACTTGTGGACAAATTGCACACATCCATGCTGCCCTTAATATGACATTTGCCCTTCACAACTTTGAACTTTTTCACACATTAAAAAGTTTGTTGGAGTTTCTCAATTATGTCATAACTTTTATAATATCCATTGAAGGATTACGTTGATATGCCAATACATCATACATGTGCACAAATGTCACACAATCATGATGCCCTTGATATGACCTTCACCGTTTGACCTTCACAACTGTGCTTATGTTGAATGCTTATCACTTCTGGTTAATTTACTTTGCCACAGTTTCTCCAATCTTCCCCCGGGGTTTCGTGTGCCGATAGGCCACATTTTCTTGTAATTGAGCAAAAAGTACTTTAGATTTAATGTTTGTAATAGCCAAAAGTTTGTCGGCATAAAAATGTGGAACAGACAGTAGTTAAATTTAACATGGAATTTCCTTGACGTGATGTTTACGACATCAAAAACTAAAAGGCAAATTAGTTAATTAGCCCACAAATGCATGCTTATGACCAGTGACAGGTTGCGACAACATGTATATTCATACAATATTAATTTATATTTTTCTAATGTTTTGCCAACTGCTTCCTCGGAGGTACCATCTGAGACACAGTTACTTTAAGTGTTGATTCCTCATTTCTGGCCATGACTGGAGAAATGGGGCCTAAGGATTTGTGACCAGTGAAGATACAGATCAACCTGTGCATCCACACATTCTGGTCAGAATCTGAACTGTTTGCCATTCCTACAATCAAACATCCGTCATGCTTCTTACAAGCAATATCGATTGTTATAAAGCTACAAGAGCGTGCTGATTTAGAGTAAACTGGCGGTCAGGAGTTAAATGGCAACATCCATTTCTCCAGTTTACTGCCACATTTCATGTGTTTCAGATCCCACCGGTTCTCTTTACTACGACTTTGCTGAGCTGGAAGCGGATTCTGTCTATGTCGACTTTAATGAAGATCTAATTCATTCCTGTGATAGGTTCCGTGTAAAGAAAGACTGCTGGTTCAGAGATGAACATCTTGATGTAGCGGTATTAGAATTGGTAGACACAACAAATGCCCCTCCGCCACTGCCACTATGCAAGATACAAACAGGACCGACCCATATTTCATTCGCAGGCTATGGCCGCCCACATTCAAACACGAAACACGTTGACCCAGAATGTACTGTTCTATCACCAATGTCTGACAGAATAAATGGAGCTCGTGCTTGGCTGGAACAAAATAAGAACTACATTAAAGATGATTTACAGAAACAATCCAAAAATCCAATGCTATTTGACCTAGGTTACCAGAACTATGACAATCCAAACAAGCTTCTGTTTGATTGCTTCATGGAGCAAGGTGCATCTGGTGCACCAGGCATTATTTTCAATTTAGGCTCACAGCAGATAGAAGTCGTCTGTGTGCTAACCAACGGCTCCCCAGTTTGCTACTATGATCTTTCGACAAGTGCAAAGTCCAATTTCCCTGATCACTACAGGATAGAAATGGGTACAAAAATACCATCACTGGTAATGGCGATGCAAGATCCAAAATATCACTCTGTGAGAAATGATATATTTTTTGTTTAAGTTAATATGTTAATTGATTCAGACTTCATTTGGGGACGGGGCCAGCCTGACAGTTCTTGTGATGGTTATATATTTAATTTATCACATGTTCTCCGGAAAATAGGGAATAAACAAGCAAACAATAAACTAAGTTGAAAATGCACTTATTTGAGCTGCAATAAAATTGATGTATATTCAGCTAAAATAACTGCGTTTATTGCAGTAAATAGACTTTGATAGTGTATAATAAGATGGTGTAATAAAAATTGTTATTTTGTTTAATAAATATGAAACACGCCATGTGATTTTGTACCTTCGAACATCTGTGGACTAATTTCATTAAATACGTTCACAAAATTTACAATATTTCTCATAAATAAAGTCAAAAGTTGAGTACGTACTCTGAACATTTTGTCAACTTTTGACGCCATTTACAGAAAATACTGAAATTACGCAGATGTCCGATGGTACAAAATCACATGGCGTGTCTCGTATATTAACGCTTTCTACACTACAGCCCTTTACCTCTATTATACTATTTTGCAAACAGTGTAGATCCAGATGAGCCGGCTCATCATAATCTGCACCATTTGCAGATATTTTCTTATTTCTAAAAACATTTTTAGCTGGGTTTTCGAAAAATATTGGATTGGCGAAAGCCGGGTTTCGGTGGGCGGGCAGCGTTCACAGTCAATGTTAAGTTTTCGTGTTTTGTCCATTTCTCTGTTACTGTACCACCTAGAACCACCTAGAACCACCATGCTTGCACTACTTCATAACCAATGGGTGCCCACCACATACCACTATCCAACATGTGACCTTTTTTTACCTTGACCTATTTTTGCTGCGTAATGGACCATTTTCTCGACGTAGCCATTTTCGATGTTAAGTTTTCGTGTTTAAACTATATATCACATACTATACCACCTATTTGTCACCCGAATTTGTCCACATAGTTGACTTAGCAATTTTCAACGTTTTCGGATTTTGATCCGTTTCTCACTTGCTGTACCACCAAATGCCAATCGACTTGGCCATTTTCAATGTTAGGTTTTCGTGTTTAGGTCCATTTTTAGCTCGCCTGCATGAAGTGCATAAGAGCTTATGGCATACCCTCGGCGTCGTCAGCGTTGGCGTCCACAAACTTAACGTTGGGTAAATGTCTTATAACTTCTGTTTCCTTTCATGGAACGACTTGTTATTTCATACATGCATTCCTCAGATGACCCTCTATCATGCTGTAGCAAATCCATGACCCACCACCCAGCCCTTACCCCAAGGTCAAGGACACAAACTTAGCACATTCATAAACTTAACGTTGGGTAAATGTCTTAATAATTCTGTTTCCTTTCATGGAACACCTTGTTATTTCATACATTACATTCATTCAGATGACCCTCTATCATGCTTTAGCAAATCCATGACCACTACCCAACCCTTACCCCAAGGTCAAGGTCACAAATTTAGCATTGTTCATAAACTTTACGTTGGGGTAAATGTTGTGTAACTTCTGTTTCTTTACACTTTGAACGCTTTGATATTTCATACATGCATTCATCTGATGATTCTCTATTGTGCTACAGCCAATCCATGACCCACTCCCCACCCCTTACCCCAAGGTCAAGGTCACATACTTAGCACATTCATACATGCATTCCTCATGTGAATAGCTATCATGCTGTAGAAAATCACCAACTTCAGTGCGTTCATAAACACGTTGGTTTAAATTTTGTTTTACTTCTGTTTTCAGGGAGCGCATTGATATTTCATACATTCATTCATCTTAATATGCTATATCATGCTATAGCAAATGCACGACCCACATTCCACCACTGACCACAATGTCTAGGTCCACCGCACACCCCTTAACCCAAGGTCAAGTTATATAATATTCATGTTTTTATACAACTGTGCCAAGTTTGAGTGAAGGCTGCCAACAGGCGAGCTTCGTTGTCTTCTTAAAACTCTTGTCATGTGTTGCATGTACAATCAGTTTAATAGTTTAACAGTTTGCTTCTATATTTAAAACATTGGACCATTGGTCAGTGGGTCTCTATAATTATACATACAAGCAGGGCCTAACCGAGATGCTGATTACTGCTGCTGCACTAGCCGATTTCACCAAAGTATACTTTGAGGGAGCAATAATTTTTTTCCCAAAATGCATTATTTCATATAGAACTAACGACTACATATATTTGATTAACATTTTGCATAATTATTATACTGAATTTTTTTTCATTTTCTAATGCACTCTATAAATATCACGCAATCTGATTGGCTGATGGTCATAAATTACAGGTATATCATTGTTGATGAACGGTCGCAAATTATTTCAATATGTATTCCTACGCCAATACTAAGTTTGAGGTCCGTCTTTACATAATGACTGGGGTAACTCACAGAAAATGTCTAATATCTAATATAATCGTTGATCACATTTCATATGTTTTGGCAGTAATAAATCGTTCATCTCAAATGGTAGTATATCACGAATGATTAGACAAGTTATCACACTATTTATCAACATCAGGAAGTTTGACAGGCAGCCGCCATTGAAATATTGTTGCTAAAAGATTGCACTGGAGTGACATTAAAAGCGCAAAGTAGTAAATAAGGCAATTAGAATTATAACGACAAATGTATTGGTTTTTAACTCACCTGAGCGAAGCTCATGTGAGCTATCGTTACCGCAATGTGTCCGTCGTCCGTCGTCGTCCGTCGTCGTCCGTCGTCCGTGAACATTTTCAAACATCTTCTCCTCGGTAACCATTGGGCCTATAGTCACCAAACTTCATGGTCATGGTCCTTAGGTAGGGGGATTACAAAATTGTTAAAATGACGTCATTACGTAATCCAAGATGGCCGCCGTCTAAAAATAGCACAAATTCTTCAAAAATCTTCTCAAGAACCGCCAACCGGATTTTCGACAAAACTTGGTAGGAATGATCGATGTACATTGCTCTTTCAAAGTTGTTAAAATGGTGACCCCGGGGTCAAAAATGGGCGTGGCCCGTGGGGCTTGTGCATTTTTTGTCGAAATCAGATGGTTATTTCATCCAAGATGGCCACCGAAAGGTCAAAAGGTCGTTCTTTTATTAGAGATTTCAAAATTCTTCTTCACATGAACCGCTTGGCCCATGGTAGCCAAACTTAAAAGTTATGGTCCATGGGTGAAGCCTTTTCAGATTTGTTAAAATGGAGGTCATCGCTAATACAAGATGGCCGCCGTCTAAAAATAGCATAAATTCTTAAAAAATCTTCTTCTCATGAACCGCTAGCCGGATTGCGACGAAACTTTGTAGGAATGATCGATGTACATTGCTCTTTCAAAGTTGTTAAAATGGTGACCCCGGGGTCAAAAATGGGCGTGGCCCGTGGGGTCAAATTTTATTTTTGACCGAATATGGTCGTGTCTTCTCATGAACCGCTAGCCGGATTCCGACAAAACTTGGTAGGAATGATCGATGTATATTGCACTTTCAAAGTTGTTAAAATGGTGACCCCGGGGTCAAAAATGGGCGTGGCCCGTGGGGTCAAATTGGGGTGAGATTTTATTTTTGACCGAATATGGTCATCATAAAATATAAAAACTTTCCCTCTTTTCATCATGTTATATATCAAATCGAAGGTATCAATGAGGCGATCACTCTGGTACATTTTTTGTCGAAATCGGATTGTTATGTCATCCAAGATGGCCGCCGAAATGTCAAAAGGTCGTTCTTTTATTAGAGATTTCAAAATTATTCTTCACATGAACCGCTAGGCCCATGGTAGCCAACCTTAAAAGTTATGGTCCATGGGTGAAGCATTTTCAGATTTGTTAAAATGGAGGTCATTGCTAATCCAAGATGGCCGCCGTCTAAAAATAGCATAAATTCTTAAAAAATCTTCTTCTCATGAACCGCTGGCCTCATTTCGACGAAACTTGGTAGGAATGATCGATGTACAATGCTCTTTCATTAAGTTATTATCATTAAGTTATTAAAATGGTGACCCCGGGGTCAAAAATGGGCGTGGCCCGTGGGGTCTAATTTTATTTTTGACCGAATATGGTCATGTTATATATCAAATCGAAGGTAGCAATGAGGCGATCACTCTGGTACATTTTTTTGTCGAAATCGGATTGTTATGTCATCCAAGATGGCCGCCGAAATGTCAAAAGGTTCTTTTATTAGAGATTTCAAAATTCTTCTTCACATGAACCGCTTGGCCCATGGTAGCCAAACTTAAAAGTTATGGTCCATGGGTGAAGCCTTTTCAGATTTGTTAAAACGGAAGTCATCGCTAATCCAAGATGGCCGCCGTCTAAAAATAGCATAAATTCTTAAAAAATCTTCTCATGAACCGCTGAACCGCTGGCCGGATTTCGACTAAACTTGGTAGGAATGATCGATGTACAATGCTCTTTCAAAGTTGTGAAAATGGTGACCCCGGGGTCAAAAATGGGCATGGCCCGTGGGGTCAAATTGGGGTCAAATTTTATTTTTGACCGAATATGCTCATGCCATATATCAAATTGAAGGTATCGATGAGGCGATTGCTCTGGTGCAATATTTGTCGGAATCGGATGATTATGTCATCCATGATGGCCGCCAAAAGGTTAATTTATTCAAGATTTTGAACGTCTTTTTCTCAGGAACCACATGGCCGATGCTGGCCAAACTTCATAGTAAGTTAAGATCCTTGGGTGAAGCATTTTCAGATTTGGTAAAATGAGAGTCATCGCTTAATCCAAGATGACCACCATCTAAAAAGAACTCAATGTCACATTCTCCTCTGGTGTTCATGGAGTCAGGTGAGCGAATTAGGGCCATCATGGCCCTCTTGTATTATTAGCCAGGTTTTTTTAAAAAAAATCCAGTCTATTGGATTGGCGAAAGCTGGGCGGGCGGGGGGCGGGCGGGCGGGCGGGCGGGCGGCGTCCACAATCAATGTTAAGTTTTCGTGTTTGAGTCAATTTCTTTGTTACTGTACCACCTAGGACCACCAAACTTTCACAGCTTCATAATCAAGGGGTGCCCACCACATATCACTATCCAACATGTTACTTTTTTTTTTAACTTGACCCATTTTTTCCGCGCAGTCGACTTAGCCATTTTCAATGTTAAGTTTTCGAGTTTACAATGTTAAGTTTTCTTGTTTAAGTCCATTTCTTTGGTACTGTACCACCTAGGACCACCAAACTTTCACAGCTTCATAATCAAGGGGTGCCCACCACATATCACTATCCAACATGTTACTTTTTTAGCCAGGTTTTTTGAAAAAAAAATCCAGGCTATTGGATTGGCGAAAGCCCGGCGGGCGGCGGGCGGGCGGGCGGCGTCCACAATCAATGTTAAGTTTTCGTGTTTGAGTCCATTTCTTTGTTACTGTACCACCTAGGACCACCAAACTTTCACAGCTTCATAATCAAGGGGTGCCCACCACATATCACTATCCAACATGTTACTTTTTTTTTATAACTTGACCCATTTTTTCCGCGCAATCGACTTAGCCATTTTCAATGTTAAGTTTTCGCGTTTTCAATGTTAAGTTTTCGTGTTTAAGTCCATTTCTTTGGTACTGTACCACCTAGGACCAGCAAACTTTCACAGCTTCATAATCAAGGGGTGCCCACCACATATCACTATCCAACATGTTGCTTTTTTAGCCAGGTTTTTTGAAAAAAAATCCAGGCTATTGGATTGGCGAAAGCCGGGCGGGCGGGCGGGCGGGCGGGCGGCGTCCACAATCAATGTTAAGTTTTCGTGTTTCAGTCCATTTCTTTGTTACTGTACCACCTAGGACCACCAAACTTTCACAGCTTCATAATCAAGGGGTGCCCACCACATATCACTATCCAACATGTTACTTTTTTTTTTTAACTTGACCCATTTTTTTCCGCGTAGTCGACTTAGCCATTTTCAATGTTAAGTTTTCGCGTTTATTACAATGTTAAGTTTTCGTGTTTAAGTCCATTTCTTTGGTACTGTACCACATAGGACCACCAAACTTTCACAGCTTCATAATCAAGGGGTACCCACCACATATCACTATCCAACATGTTACTTTTTTTTTTAACTTCACCCATTTTTTCCGCGCAGTCGACTTAGCCATTTTCAATGTTAAGTTTTCGCGTTTACAATGTTAAGTTTTCGTGTTTAAGTCCATTTCTTTGGTACTGTACCACCTAAGACCACCAAACTTTCACAGCTTCATAACCAAGGGGTGCCTACCACATACAACTATCCAACATGTGACCATTTTTTTACCTTCACCTATTACTTCTACGTAATTAACTTAGCCATTTTCAACGTTAACTTTTTAACGTACGTCTGGTTAAATTTGTTTGGTTAAAACTTTTGCGTTATACTATATCTCTGCAACTGCTTCGCCCATTACCTTGAAACTTCACATGGGTGTTTATCATCATCCAATATTATTTTCATTCTAACCCCCAACCGTGCGGCCCCTGTGCCCAATGTCAAGGTCAAATTACTTTGAATTTTTTTGTTAAAAGTTTTTTCGTGTACTATACAGTACACTCAGAGTGCTTTGTCCCTTTTCCCACTCGACCCCGTGATCGGATGGAGAGTGGGCATAAACATTCCTCCCACCGTGTCGGGTGGAAATCCCACCCGTCACGGTGGAGAGGCAAAAATCACCACCATGGGAATATTTTAAAGACCGAATCTGCTGCACACCGCGTTCCCCCGTGACCCACCGTATTAGCCCACGGCGCACCACGGCGCATCACCGTGCCAGCGTACAGGTAATGTGGTCAGAGAGGAGTGCATATATGGCTGACAAAACTTTGAAAATCGTTTCATACAGTACAGGCACCGCGAACGCATATTTTTTTATTTGCCGAGTTCGGCCTCGCGGAATTTCATACACTTTGCTGCAATTTCGTCACATATCGTCACGCGAATCGGCGTAATATCTCCAAAAATGTGTATGGAAGTAAAAGAACATATCTTCTGTATCGTAACATCGGCCTATACACATGTATTACATTGCCGACGTCACGTTTATATATATATATATATTATATTTTTCCAATCGAAATTTAAATACGGTCATAAGTATTCATTTCCAATAGATCGGTAAATGGAAATTGCGATTATTACCTTAGAGGTAATTAGAAGGCACAAAGAAATATGCCGCCGTGCCCACCTATCCCAAACTAGCACATTTGCGACATATCATTTTCTGTCTAGCTGCACACCTGATGGTGTTTACAATCATCTGTTGGTAATCCAGTTTCACGTGCAAAGTGTGACCTGGTGACCGACATTTAGAATTCGGCAGAAACAAACATATCAAAACAACGCTATGTAGTCGCTCACGTCTATCGCATCGCGGATAAATTGATAATTACGCATTAGCTTGACATAGTGCATTTTCACATTTGTTTGATTTCTTGATAAAGCAAGATTGGCAGCACATGAGAATCGTCTCCTAAGTCGATTATTTGTAAAGAAATACAAATGTATTCATGTTTTCTTTTCACATTTGTTGATTTCTTAATAAAATAGGTTTGTCGACACATGAGAATCGTCTCAGACGATTCTAATGGGGTTTTTTTCTTAAAAAAAAATATTTATTTCTTAATAATAACACATGTTTTGGCAACACATGAGAATAGTCTCTCATGACAAAACCATTTATATTTTGTACGAATAGTAGCATTATTGTCAAGCCCGTCTGCGGAAAGCGAGACATAATGCACTTCTCACAATGACGTGTAGGATACACTGTCAAAACATGTTTTGTTGAGAATACGTTACATTTTCGTTTCAGCTCTCGCGATCACGCTTCCCGTTTTCTCGATCTACGCGCAAGATCGCGAAAGGAGACGATTCTCATATGCACAGTACTGTCTCAAAACATATTTTGTTGTGAATATGTTAAATTTTCGTTTCGCGATCCATCACGCTTCGCGTTTTCGCGATCTCGGCCTATGCGCAAGATCGCGAAAACGCGAAACATGTTTTGTTGAGAATATGTTTCATTTTCGTTTCGCGAAATTGTAACATATGTACAAATCTTCTCATGTGCTGCCAAAACATGTTTTTATTAAGAAATGGAACAAATGTGGACAAACATCAATATTTCTGTCAATAAAAACATGGTTTGGCAAAACATGAGACGATTCTGATGTGCTGCCAGTACATATTTATTGAGTAAATAAAGATTCCGTTACCTTTTTTTGAGATTCTACACCTTCTCTCCGACCAATACTTGTTTTTCAACACAACTTAACCTTTAGATGTCATTTTGTAACCTTTGATGTCTCACTTTCCAACACCGACACACGTCCCAGTAGGTCACCGCACGTGCATATGATGATGTATGACGTGATCGGACAAAACCAGGGCTTATTGCATATGTGACTAGCGAAGACCAACACTTGTTCACCATCAGTAGATCGTAACATGTCCCTACAGGACACGTAAATCGTTTTAGGAGACGATTCTCATATGCTGCCAAAATATGTTTTATTAGAAAAAATAATATTATTTTTTTGACAAAACATGAGAATTGCCTCCTAAAACACGAGAATTATAATGGTGTTCTGTTAGTGTCGTGTAACTCGCATTTACTCGATCTCGACCTCTACACGAGATCGTGCAAACCCTTTCATATGTATCTGACATATTCCCAATATCCACATTTCTTCTATTTCTTAATTAAAATAATGTTTTACAGCACATGATTATCGTTTCCTAAGGCAATTATGATACTACAGTGTCCTGTTAGGGCCAGTTACATTCTCGCGTTTTCGCGATGTCGATCCATGCGCCAGATCGCGAAAACGCAAAGTGAGATCGCGAGGTGAAAATGGGACATTATATTATATTCAGTCGTGCGTTTTCGCGCTCTCGCCTCGCGTTGGAATTGCGTTTTACTTGCATGCATGCGCAAAACGAAATTTCAAGACATATCCGTTTTACACACCATGAGCAAACCCTGTATTTACAAAAGTTTCAGCGGAAGGCGATGCCAAGGTGCGAGATGATTCTCATGTGTTTAGGAGACGATTCTCATGTTTTATTCTCGTTAAGAAATATGTTTGTTTCAAAGGAAAAATGTATATACATGTATTTATAAAAAAAAACGAATAAAAAAACACAAACGTAAGTCAGAATAAGTGTAAATGTTTGGGTACTACGCTATGACTGTACAGGTAAGCCAGCCTGGCGTCCCGGTGGAACGCGGGGTCGTATCACGGGGGAACACCGTGGCCGTTTTATGGCTATTGGAAGTTCGTCCAGCTTGGTCTCCGTCCGCGGTGGTAATACAGGTAAAATATATGGTCACCGTGGGAGGCACATAACTCCCACCGTGATTTTCCCACTCTGAGAAAATTCCTCCCACCGTGAGAGAGTGGAAAAGGGACAAAGCACTCTGAGTGTACTGTATCTCTGCAATTGCTTCACCCATTACCTTGATACTTCACATGGGTGTTTATCATCATTGTCGCACCCGCTTGCGGAAAGCGCGATATCGTCGGCATTTTGGCATACGTCCGTCCGTACGTCCGTACGTCCGTGTGTCCGGTTAAAGTTTTTCCATCTACTATGTCTATTTTTTTAGTGTCCATGCCTCGCCCCAAGGCGCGACATGCAGGCCACGGCCATCTAGTCTACAAAAAGTGGGTATAATTATGTTATCCAAGTGTCTATGCTTGGAAAAAACCTGGCCTTCGTGGCTTTGCCTCGTTTCTTGTTGAAAAATAATGAAATCAGCAACATAAACGTATATACATTCATGCACAAATTGCTAACATCTTGTAATTGTGTTGGAACTATTTTCTTCGTAGAAAATATTGTTTGTGTGACCTGCTGAACCAGCTTGCAATCCGGTACGAGTTCCCAACTCGACTCGATAAAGTTTACAAAACAGTAAAGGAGTGCATTAGAAATATGTTAACCGCATTGTTATTTTGAAATAATTATAATTGGTTGTTCTAATTTCAGGACTGAATATATATTTTGATTGTAAATATTGAGTTCTGAAGTTGGGATTTACCCCCCTCGGACAGGTGGATACGGGACACGACCCCGTTGACCCGTCTGCGTGTAGACTCCCTGAGGCTTGTACCTCTATGTCAGAAAAGCGGACGTTAAACCCTATTCACTCACTCACTTATCCTTAAATTGAAAATTTCTCCCTCAAAGTGTACTTAATAGCAAGATAATTATACTTTGCAATTTTGGTGAAATCGGCTACAGATCGACTTGGGACACATTCAATAATGCCGTCTGGGCATCATGAGCGGATCCCGATGGTACAGTGAACAGCGTTGATCCTGATCCAAATTCTTACTGTGATGTGCTTTCTGATCTGGGGCTACACTAGCTGTTCAAACGTTCGTTTAATCTCTTCTTGTCATGGTGGGTCAACGTTATGTTCAGAGTTATATGCAACGGCATTCCACCTAGTAGTGGTACGTGTACTAGTAATCCCGTCCGATATCCATACATTGTTACATGACTGCTATTTTTTGACACCGTTCACAGCCATGTTCAAATGTACATCGCATGCTGTTTTACCATGGCTGTAGACAATGCTCATTACGTCACCAGACCAGTTCACAATGTTTGCACTGAAATTTTGAAATTGATGCCGAGGATGGGATACCTGCATCACGCGACCCCGGAATCAGCTGGAACAGGTTATGAAAGTACCGAAAGTACTGCATATAATTTTATGCTCAAATAACACGATATTTCCTAGGGAAATGTAAGAATGACGTTCGACCATGTCCTGCCATGGGTAAACGTTTGTCGTGACACTCGAGAACTGTTTGAACGCGCTGCCTACTGCCTTGGGGTTCAAACAGTTCCCTCGTGCCACGGCAAGAATTTACCAATGGCTGGACATTTTCGAACCTTATATTGGTATAAACATATTTTATTATAAACAATTTACATCAGGTATAAACAAATATTCAGAATAGAAGGATTGGAACGAAAGATTACTATCTTATATTAACTGTGCCTGCTTGTTTCTACTGCGTCAAAATTACTCTAACAATCTAAATTGTTGGTTATTAGCGGGATGATACCCTACCAAGATGTGAACAGGGATGATCCTGATCAGAATGCACAGATGTGATTACACTGTTCACCTCGTTGCTCCAGGGGATCGTTTCATCAAACTTCGTACGACTAACATGTTCGTAAGTGCAAATTCAGGATCGTCTGGAAATTTCAATTGATGGATTTATATTTATTGAGCATAAATCCAATAAGTAGGAAACGTTGTTAATGTGAAATTTACAGACTATCATAATTTTGCACTTACGAACATTTGAGCCGTACAAAGTTTAGTGACACTGCCTCCTGGTCTGATTGTGCGGATGCACTAATCGATAACACGAGTATATATGGATGTTCATGCATAGACATGTATATATAGTCCGGAGTGTGTATGCAAGTAGCTTCATATTACGCAACAAGCATTGTAATACGTATGTAAAATGTTGAATCTTTTATATCCTCTTCTATTGTTTTAGAAACCGTATATTAATGGATTTATATTTATTGAGCATGCAACCTATGCTCAATAAATGTAAATCCAATAATTGTTTACAAGAAAACATTGTTAATGTGAAATTTACAGTCTGCATGTATTATAATTTTGCACTTACAAACATTTTAGTCGTACACAGTTTTGTGAAACCACCTCCAGAAACATACACATTCTATGTTCTTGACCCTTCATAACTTACATGGACTCGTCCATGACGACTTTAGATGATTCCACCGATCAAACCGGTTAATTTGGCTAAAATCAATGTATACTCAACAAAACTAGAAACGTCCCTGTTTTATAGCCGGTGTAGCTCTGTCTATGTATGTACCACATGTTCAAAGTACATGTATTTTAAACCGTGGCGATGTTCAGAATACGATCGTGTAGAGTTTAGCCGATACACACGGTTTACATAGCGGCCAGTGACCGGAACGTTGATTTCCACTTTTTGCACGTGCACGCTATACTTGTCATCGATAAGGTGATTCAGTTCATGTCGTACCATTCATGCGATAGGGGCTATTCGGAAAATTAAAAAACTTTTTTAATTTTTCACTGTTTTCGATATGCCACGGCTTTCCGAAAACGAGCGAAATCAGGCAATTGGGATGCTTGCGGGTGGGATGGCCGCCAGGGCGGTCGCGCCTCGGTTTGGTTGCTGTCGGAAGACGATTGATCGTCTTGCAGCCCGGTACCAGCAGACTGGGGCTGTTCACGACCGGCAGCGACCTGGTAGGCCTCGTGTAACGACGGCTAGAGCCGATCGTTACATTACGTTGACGCACTTACGTCAACGTCGATTGGCAGCCACAGTCACTGCTAGGCGATACGGTGTCTCAGGGCAGACCATTCGCAACCGGTTACGTCGTAACGCCCAACCAATCCGGGCACGCCGCCCGTACACTGGTCAGATAATGACCCAACGTCACCGTGCTGACCAGACTGTTATGGGCGCGACGTCCATCTGAACTGGAGAAGGGCTGACTGGAACCGAGTTTTGTTCACCGATGAATCTCGGTTCACAGTTAGTCATGCTGACGGAAGATTACGGGTATACAGGCGTAAAAATGAAAGATTCACCGATTGTTGCATTGTTGAGAAGAACAGGTTTGGGGTGGAGGGAGCGTAATGGTCTGGGTGGGATCATGGGAAACCGGAAGAAGACAGATTTGGTTGTTGTACAGGGCAACATCAATGCACAACGTAATGTTGCAGATGTGCTAAATGCACATGCCTTACCATTTATCCGTCAGCATGGTCCTGGTGTGACATTGATGCACGACAATGCCCGCCCTCACGTAGCCAGGGTCACCACTCAATACTTACAGCAAAACAACGTCGACGTCATGCCATGGCCCGCGGTCTCCCGGATTCTCTAATCCCATTGAGGCACATATGGGATGAGCTGGGCCGCAAAGCACGAGCTAACCATCAGATTGACAATGTTCGCGATCTTACACGGGCGTTACAACGGGAATGGAGGAATTTGCCCAAACGCACTGGTATTGCGTTACGTCACGTCGATGCGGCGTAGGATCATTGCATGCATTCATGCAAAGGTGGCCACACTCGGTACTAACGAGATTTACTGAATTTGCCACATTACTTATTGAAATTCCATCTCTAAACATTAAGTAACACATTTCTGAGTTTTTGTGATTTTCGATTTTGACCCCTACCGCCCTTGGCCGGTTATCTCTCGAATATTTAACAAGATATCCAAATGCAATTTATTGGCTTTGATACAGAAATGAATGAACTTGTTTTTCCATTTTGATTTTTAAAAGTAACCCTTTTGGTTTTTGATGAATCTTTCCTTAAACATGGAGGGACGTTTCTAGTTTTGCTCAGTATATATCTGCGAACAGTGCAGATCCTGTAGAGGCAGCTCGCCTCAGCTTCGTTGTTGACATTGTGTTGAGGGGTGAAATTGTTGGACTCATGTGAACGCATACAAGAAATTAAGGTACATGTAATTTGACACTTAATCATACACATGCTCAAGATTCGTCAGTGCACATGCGAGACTTGATCATGATTTGCACTGTCCGAATTGTATTTTGTCCAGCGACCGACACTGTTATGGTGTAAGGGAAATAACTTGTATGTATGCTGTGACTGTTTGCGAAATAGTTGCGAACGGCGGTAACTCTTGCAATCTACTCTAAGTACATTGCAAGTTACCTTCGCAACTACTTACATAATTATAATACATACCAGTGTATTAATTATGTGTATTATATGTACATTGTATAATGTAGAGCACTCTGACGAAATATCTATATATAGTATTGTATAATAATTATCCTGCTTAAACAGTGTTTGTCATCTTGTAGATCTCGTGATCAGATTTAATGTTTTTGTGTTACATATACATGTACTGCTCAAACTGGGTGATAATTATTGTTTTTTAGCTCAGAAAGAGCTAATGGCATACCCCATGGCGTCGGCGTCCACAAACTTAACGTTGGGGTAAATTATCCTGCTTAACCAGTGTTTGTCATTTTGTAGATCGCGCGATCACATTTCCATGTTTTTGTGTTAGATATACATGTACTGCTCAAACTGGGAGGCAATTATTGTTTTTAGCTCGCCTGCATGAAGTGCAGAAAGAGCTAATGGCATATCCCCGGCGGCGTTGACAAACTTAACATTGGGGTAAATGTCTTATCACTTCTGTTTCTTTACATGGAATACCTTGCTATTTCATGCATGCATTCATCAGATGACCATCTATCATGCTACAATTGTGACTGTTGTGACTGCTTGCGAAATTATAATACATGCCGGTGTATTAATTATGTGTAGTATATGGATTTTGTATGATCTAGAGCATGCCGACGAAATATCTATACATAGTATTGTATTATAATTATCCTGCTTAAGGACCCGTGTGGCCCCTGATATTCTAATGATTCATGCATAATTGCTTTGTAAATGTGATGGGATATATGCATAACATACATGTGAACATTCTCTTCTTACTATATCCTACACAATGCCTACACAATGTAGGATGGAGTTGGTATGTCGGCCATCTTAGTAGTGTGTACAAGCCATCAGCCAGTGTTACCTCTTATTGTGATTGACACATCTCACTAATAATATGACAAACACATGAATAAATTGTTTGGGAATTCAGTAAAGACTGTGTAACAGTAAGAACAATACACAGTGCTGTTGATATATATATGTATTACCATAAATACTGTATTGAATCCAGTGACTTGTAAGCAGTTATCTGAGTGTATTGTTACTACCATCTACTTGCCTGCTATGTGAGTAAATACTTTTTACGATCTACTCCAAGTACAGTGGGAGCATGTGATGGGTAATTTAACGATCGGGGTTCATCCTTACCAGAATCCCGTCTGGAGACCTGGTTTGGCCCTCACATACATCTTTGGCATTTTGTATGTGACAGTTGAATCTGGTTATACCCCTTATGTGAGGTCTGAATTTTTTTTTCTCGATGTAAATATTCCGTTCTGATTTTGGGATTTTCCCCCCAATGCAGCAGGTTAAAACGGGATCGAACCCGTTTGCCCGGCCTTACTGGACCTTGGCTGTTGATAGGCCGTTAAACACTAATAAACAAACAAACAAACAAACAAAACCTGTAGCCGATCCACTTCTAATAATAGACTTTGGATCAGTTTGACATTTTACACATTGAACAAGTGTCCATTGTATATTTTGTGAGTGATGGTAGAAATGCTCAGATAGTTTTTTTTGTGTAGTCTGCTAGAATAATATTTATAGGACGTCGTTGTCGTCCTATATATGTGGGACGTATTGCACCAAATGTTATTATATTTTCTGCCATAATATTTGTTCTAGGTGTCAAACCCTCCAGGTGGTGAAACTGTCCGATAACATGTACAAACTAAAATGGCGGAGATGACAACTCAATGCTCTGTATAATATACTCTAAGAAGAACAGTGTCAGATATACTTTATATATATATTCAGTCACATGTATGATTCCACATTTGAAACAAAAGGTCATATTATATAAAGTCAGTCCTTAACCACTGTTTGTTATATTGTAAATCTTGTGATGTACTGCTCAAACTGGGTACTAATTATTGTTTTTTTAGCATGCCTGCACGAAGTCCAGGAAGAGCTAATGGCTAAAGAGCTAATGTCATAGCGCCGCCGTCATCGTCGGCGTCACCAAAATTGCAAAGTATTCTTATCTTGTTATAGCCTGGGTTGTTAGCTCCATATTGAGGCCAAATTGTTCACTTTGTGATACGAGCATGCACTTTGGTGGAGTTGTAGATATGGAGCTTTCTTAGATTTTGCCCATGACTTGCAAGAAATCCAAAATGGCAGCCAAAATCACAATTTTCATAAAAAATTTATAAAAAATGTTCTGATTGTGATATAAACATGGAACTTGGTGGAGTTGTAGGGAAACACACATTGACGTTCATAAACTATACAAAACAAGAAATGCGTCTGTCGAACGCGGATGCCACCTGCAGCATATTTGAGAAACTGACAAAGTGGTTAACCGAAAAGTGTGACGGACGGACGGACGGACGGACAGACGGACGGTCCAAACACTATATGCCACCCGTTTCTTCGAAACCCGGTGGCATAAAAACAAGAACTGCGTCTGTCGAACGCGGATGCCACCTGCAGCATATTTGAGAAACTGTGACAAAGTGGTTAACCGAAAAGTGGGACGGACGGACGGACAGTCCAAACACTATATGCCACCCGTTTCTTCGAAACCCGGTGGCATAATAAGATATGGCTCATGGCATGCCACTCAAAAATCCAAGATGGCTGCCAAAAACATCACAAATTTAATGTTGTAAGCAGAATGCTTTTAAAAAATATTTTCCAATAGGATAAGAACTTGAAATTGAGTAGAGTTGTTGAGAATTACAGATCCATTACTTTAAAATTATTCTACAATATCAGATTGTACCAATGGCAACCAAAACTACAAGATGAACGCTTGTAATTATATGCATTAACGATAAAATACTATTAAAACTGTTCCTTTTTGTCCCGCCTGCTTTCCGTCGGCGGCGGCGTCAACATTTCACGTTGAGTTTTTGTGTTTAGGTCAGTTGCCAGAAAACTATAAGTCCTACGACCTCCATACTTGGTATCCATCAAGACTGTGGTGTAACCATCTCACACAGAGGAAGCCCATGGACCTTGACCTAATTTTCATGGTTTATTGACCTACATTTCACATGCATTCAATGTTAAGTTTTTGTGTTTAGCTCAGTTGCCAGAAAACTATAAGTCCTACGACCTCCAAACTTGGTATTCATCAACACTGTGGTGTAACCATCTCACACAGAGGGAGCCCATGTGACCTTGACCTAGTTTGCGTGGTTTATTGACTTACATTTCACATGCATTCAATGTTAAGTTTTTGTATTTAGCTCAGTTTCCGGAAAACTATAAGTTTTACGACCTCCAAACTTGGTATACATCAAAACACAGAGGGATCTCATGTGACCGTGGTCTAGTTTTCATGGTTCATTGACCTACTTTTCACATGCATTCAAGTGGGTGGCAGGTGGGAGCACGCGATGGGTAATTTAACGATCAGGGTTCATCCTTACCGGACTGGAGACCTGGTTTGGCCCTCACATACGTCTTTGGCATTTTGTATGTGACAGTTGAATCTGGTTATACCCCTTATGTGAGTATTACGATATTCGTAATCCTATTTTAGGGGACGGGGCCAAGTGACTTTGGTGTGGTATGGACCTGCCACCAGGTCAGGTTATTCTAATTTCAGGGCTGAATATATTGTTTCTCGATGTAAATATTCCGTTCTGATTTTGGAATTTTCCCACCAATGCAGCAGGTTAAAACGGGATCGAACCTGTTTGCCCGACCTTACATGACCTTAGCTGTTGATAGGCCGTTAAACACCAATAAACAAACAAACAAACACATGCATTCAACGTTAATTTTTTGCGTTTAGCTCTGTTTCTAAAACTTAACGGTCAGGTTAATTCATTGTAACTTCTGTTTCCCTCAATGGAATTCTTTAATATTCCCGCCCCGTGCAGGCACCGGGGCGGGATCAACTGATCCTGAGAATTGTGCTGCAGTAGCCATTGCTTGTCGTAAAAGGCGACTAAACTGGCTTAACGATTGGGTTCATACTTTCCGGAACCCACTATACCGGATTTGGCCCTCATGTACATTTTTGGCTTTCTTGTATGTGAGAGTTGAGTTCGGCTATGCCCCATATATAAAAGTAAGATTAGCGATAATCCTATTACTTTTAGGGGATGGGATAAATGATGCTGGTGTGGCGAGGGCCTGGCACCAGATCAGGTTGTTCTAATTTCAGGACTGAATATATATTTTGATTGTAAATATTGAGTTCTGAAGTTGGGATTTACCCCCCTTGGACAGGTGGATACGGGACACGACCCCGTTGACCCGTCTGCGTGTAGACTCCCTGAGGCTTGTACCTCTATGTCAGAAAAGCGGACGTTAAACCCTATTCACTCACTCACTCACTCACTGCCTTAGAAATTTCCGGGTTTGGAAAACTTAATGCTCGGTTTAATTTATTACAACTTCATGCTTCGGTATACATTAACACTGGTGTAACCATCTCACACAGAGGGAGCCCATGTGACCTTGACCTAGTTTTCATGGTTTATTGACCTACATTTCACATGCATTCAATGTGAAGTTTTTGTATTTAGCTCAGTTTCCGGAAAACTATATGTTCTACGACCGCCAAACTTGGTATACATCAACACTGTGGTATAAGTTTTTGCGTTTAGCTCTGTTTCTAAAACGCTCAGGTTAATTTGTTGTAGCTTCTGTTTCCCTCAATGGAATTCTTTAATATTCCATACATGCATTTGTAACAACATCCCGCATCATTCTACAGAATGTCCATGTTGCCCGCTAACCCCAAAGGTCAAGGTCATGGGCTTAGAAATTTCCGGGTTTGGAAAACTTAACGCTCGGTTTAATTTATTACAACTTCTGTTTCCCTTGATGCTTTAATACTTCTTAGGTGTAAACTATAACAACATGCGGCATGATTCTACAGAAAGCTCATGGTGCCCGCTAACCCCAAGGTCAAGGTCACGGGCTTAGAAAATGCTAAGTTTTGAAAACTTAACACTTGGATTAATTTATTGTAACTGTTTCCCTTGATGGAATGTTTTAATATCCGGTAACCCCAAGGTCAAGGTCACGGACTTCAAAAATGTCTAGTATAGAAATTTAGCATCGGTGCCAGGAGATACATTTCGTTGGCGGCAGTCTTGTTTGTGTTTAGCTGTGTTTGTTGGAAAATAAGTGTGTTGGTTTCAGTTTATTATTCCCTCGCGTAACGAAAAGGGGATATAGGGATGCAAAAGTTGTCTGTTCGTCCATCTGTCCATCACAAACATTAACATTGGGGTTAATCTGCAATAACTTCTGTTTCCATTGATGGAATGCTTTAATATTTGTAACATCATCCTGCATCATTCTATAGAAAACGTATGGTGCCCGCTAACCCCAAGGTCAAGGACATAGACAATGTTTTGTTTTGAAAACTTTACACTACATTGTAACTTCTCTTCCCCTCAATGGAATACTTTAATATTTCATAGGTATATTTTTAGCTCACCTGAGCGAAGCTCATGTGAGCTATTGTTACCGCAATGTGTCCGTCGTCCGTGAACATTTTCAAACGTCTTCTCCTCTGTAACCATTGGGCCTATAGTCACCAAACTTCATGGTCATGGTCCTTAGGTAGGGGGATTACAAACTTGTTAAAATGACGTAATTACGTAATCCAAGATGGCCGCCATCTAAAAATAGCACAAATTCTTCAAAAAATCTTCTCAAGAACCGCCAACCGGATTTCGACAAAACTTGGTAGGAATTATCGATGTACAATGCTCTTTCAAAGTTGTTAAAATGGTGACCCCGGGGTAACAAATGGGCATGACCCATGGGATCATTTTTTATTTTGACTTAATATGGTCATGTCGTATATCAAATCGAAGGTATCCACGAGGCGATCACTCTAGTGCATTTTTGTCGAAATCGGATGGTTATGTCATCCAAGATGGCCGCCAAAAGGTCAAAATGTCGTTCTTTTATTAGAGATTTCAAAATTCTTCTTCACATGAACCGCTTGGCCCATGGTAGCCAAACTTAAAAGTTATGGTCCATGGGTGAAGCCTTTTCAGATTTGTTAAAATGGAGGTCATCGCTAATCCAAGATGACCGCCGTCTAAAAACAGCACAAAATCTTAAAAAATCTCTTCTCCTGAACCGCCAGCCGGATTTCGACGAAACTTGGTAGGAATGATCGATGTAGAATGCTCTTTCAAAGTTGTTAAAATGGTGACCCCGGGGTCAAAAATAGGCATGACCCGTGTGGTCAAATTCATATATCAAATTGAAGGTATCGATGAGGCGATTGCTCTGGTGCAATATTTGTCGGAATCGGATGATTATGTCATCCAAGATGGCAGACGAAAGGTCAAAAGGTCATCCTTTTATGAGATTTTAAACATCGTCGTCTCATGAACCGATTGGCGAATGGTCAGCAAACTCTACCTGTATGGTCCTTAGGTGAAGCCTTTCCAAATTTGTTGAAATTAAGTTGGCCTGAAATCCAAAATGGCCGCCGTCTAAAAATAGCACAAATTCCTAAAAAAAACATTCTCATGAACCGCCAGCAGGATTTCGACGAAACTTGGTAAGAATGATCGATGTACAATGCTCTTTCAAAGTTCTTAAAATGGTGACCCCGGGGGCCAAAAATGGGCGTGGCACGTAGGGTCAAATTTTATTTTTTACCGAATATGGTCATGTCATATATCAAATATATCATCGAGGCGATCGCTCTGGTGTATTTTTTTTCGAAATCGGATGCTTATGTCATCCAACATGGCCGCCAAAAGGTCAACATGTCGTTCTTTCAATATAGATTACAAACGTCTTCTCGTGAACCACAGTTCGCTAGCGCTCCCTCGCATTTAATTCCTTAACAATACAAGATGTGAACAATAATTTATACAAACAGAACATTGTTCACTGTCCACACACTAGTGGAAGCATAAAGCATAACTATCTGCATGTACATGCATTTTGATTATTAGAAACATGACGGGTGTTTCATTGCTGGACTGGCGAACAGTGCATATCCTGATCAGACTGTGCGGATGCACAGGCTGATCCGGATATACACATGTCGCGCAAACCCATAATCCCCATTTCTCCAGTCTCGGCCACATATACTGCATGAAAAACATTAATAGTCCGCTTACCGACGCCAGAATGAACACATGTCGCTTTGTTGATATGTTTATATATATATATAAACAATTTTTATCAACAAAGCGACATGTGTTCATTCTGGCGTCGGTAAGCTTACTATACACACACACACACATATATATATATATAGGCATCATATAAATAAGGGCGTGAACCGTATCCAAGCCATTTATACCCTGCCAGTGCGTGGATGGCTCTTTATATATGTCCTACATCACGAGTGAATAACAACACTATGCGATATACGCCGCCCATGTACACTACTGCCTGCGCTAAGTTTGCCAATATTTGCAAATTTCCTTATTTCAAAATATATGTACGTAAACATGCTTCAAATCAAGCCGCTTGATCGGCTGAGCCTGAGCTGTGCTACAGTTCAGGGTCAGACAATCAAGTTGCTTGATTTCGAGTTTGCTTTGCCAATATTGCTCAGAAACGTTGATATCCTGGGCAAGTTTAACACAGGCCGCTGTGTACCATCCACGTGTCATTGTTTGCAAGAAAAGTAAATTTCTACAAACTATACAGGTGGGTGGAAGGTGGGTGCAAGCGATGGGTAATTTAATGATCGGGGTTCATCCTTACCGGAATTCCGACTGGAGACCTGGTTTGGCCCTCACATACGTCTTTGGCATTTTGTATGTGACAGTTGAATCTGGTTATACCCCTTATGTGAGTATTACGATTATTCGTAATCGTATTTTAGGGGAAGGGGCCAAGTGACTTTGGTGTTGTATGGACCTGCCACCAGGTCAGGTTATTCTAATTTCAGGGCTGAATATATTGTTTCTCGATGTAAATATTCAGTTCTGATTTTGGAATTTTCCCCCCAATGCAGCATGTTAAAATGGGATCGAACCCGTTTGCCCGGCCTTACATGACCTTAGCTGTTGATAGGCCGTTAAACACCAATAAACAAACAAACAAACTATACAGTACGGAGCCCCGCGGGGGACATGGATTTTTTTTAATTAATTTGATCCCACAAAATAATAATTTGTTCCCTCAATTTAACAATTCGTTCCCTTGAATTAACAATTCGTTCCTGTGGGAATGAATTGTTATTTCGTGGGAACAAATTGTGAATTTGAGGGAACAAATTGTTATTTCGTGGGAACGAATTGTTATTTCGTGGGAACGAATTAATAAAACAAGATTCTACATCCCCTGTAAGTCTACCATATCGCAAATATTGTCATGGTACCAGTCATCATGCGTCGTGTAATTGCATGTAAAAGTGGAATGGAATTAAATGGTGCTTAACGGCCCATCAACACAAAAGAGTATCATTTAGGGCCAAGCAATGTAGGCGAAGAATAGAAATAACAGTAAAATAGTATGCTAGACGTGGTAGGCAATCGGATGATTAGGGTAACAATAAAATACGATGAGAAATATAAACGAGCAACATGTGTACAATGATAAAATTATAGAAATGAGAAACATGTATACAATGATACAATTAAATGTTCCGATACAAGTTGGTTTCATGGAGAAAGCTAAGCAAACCTTCAATGTTCTGCACCTGGAATAACTGAAGTAACATTGAAGTGTTTGTGTGGATACAGTCTGGACAATAGGATGTGCTGCACGGTAAATGCAACAAGCGGCGTGGATCCGCGCCAGGTCTGGTTATTCTAATTTCAGGGCTGAATATATTATATTTATTTTGATGTAAATATTCCGTTCTGATTTTATTTTGGGATTTCTCCCCCAATGCAGCAGGTTAACGCCGGGATCAAACCCGTTGGCCCGACCTTAAATGACCGTAGCTGTTGATAGGCCGTTAAACACCAATACATCCAAAGATATCAAATCAACCTGTTGATGCTACATTTGTGAACATAATCAAGGGCTACACTGTTCATCATCTGGATCAGTTTTGTAATGGTACCCCATTATCTGAGACACGCCATGGGAGTTTATACCTTCGGACATCCACGTAATTTTATGAAATACGTTTACAAAATTTACAATATTTTTTCATAAAGTCAAAATCACCCATCTTTGCCGTGCGAATAACACAGTTGTAACACAGTTGTAACACAGTTGTAAACATACACAAGTTATAGGTTGACACTGATACAGTGGAACCTCTAAACCGGACACCCTGGGACATCCATCCCAGGTGTCCGGTTCAGAGAGTCTCCACTGTGAAACATGCATATAACTACTTCAAGACCCGGGTATGTGCTTTGTGATCATGAACAGGCATTTACATCGGAGAAAAATGGAAACGAAATATTTCAAAATTGAGCAATACTAACTTGACTATGTGTTCGGTTTAGAGAGGTTCGACTGTAATAAAGCTGTCGCTTAATGCGATACTGTGATAATAAACGCATTGTAGTCTCTCATAACAATTTAGGATTTATAGTTCCAACACTATAGACACTGTTATTACAATAATAAAACTGTCAGGAAACTAATTTTAAGGTGATAATAATTACATACATACTTGTGGCTGTCACTGTAGAAACAGTGAGATCTCTCTAAACTGGACACCCTGGGAGGTTTAGAGAGGTTTCACTGTATCATGCATATTAGAAGCACGACAGATGTGTCATCGAGGGAATGGCGAACCGTACATATCTTGATCAGACTGTGCTGATGCACAGGCTGATCTGGATCTACACAGGTCGCAAAACACACCAAAAAAAACACGTTTTCAGACAACGCACATTTAAGGCTTTAAAACGTTAATTTCACCTTTCATAGAGAGCAACAAATCACAATTTTCCTGTGGTGCTATTGCCATACATTTAACTTCCTTCACATGGACATTAAATTAGAAACAAATCCCAACAACCTACTGAAATGATAATGAAACACATATATTTTACATATAAAACGTCACTTAAGGACCTATTTCATAGAACACCATCACTTGTTTGAAGATAATAGCTTCGTAAAATGTGATTGGATATTTGTATAAAGTGTATCTAAATCTGTTCTTCTTAGTGTAGTCTACACAATGCATTGAATTGACATATACATACAAACATTGTGAAATCTAAAATGGATTCCACTTAGCGTTTAGCGTTTAGTATAAACTAATTCCTTGATAAAGGCCTTGTGCCGAAACGTCGGAAAAGAGGGTTCCTGGTGTTTGCAGAATTGTTCAACATATCTAATATTAATTTCCAATATTTATAATGGCCGCGGTCGGTAGGTAACCTTTAGATAATTGCCGGCCGGTAAAAACACACGATCAGCTCAGTCCAAGTTCGCCGTTCAAGTGAAGAGTGTACTTCCAGTGAGTTGCAAAACGAAATGCAGGAAATTGCGATGAAACGGCAATGGCTGCGCACATGTACATGTATGAATGCGATATTGTTTCATTTGATGCAATTGCGATGAAACGGCCATGACCACGCGGGAACGTACGGAGCCCCGAAGGTAAGATGGATTTTGTTTTATTAATTTGTTCCCACGAAATAACAATTCGTTCCCTCAATTTAACAATTCGTTCCCTCGATATAAAAATTATTTCCCACGAATTAGCAATTCGTTCCCACGAATTAACAATTCAAATTGTTATTTCGTGGGAACGAATTGTTAAATTGAGTGAACGAATTGTTAATTTGAGGGAACGAATTGTCATTTCGTGGGAACGAATTGTCATTTCGTGGGAACGAATTGTTAATTCGATGGTACGAATTGTTAAGTTGAGGGAAAGAATTGTTATTTCGTGGGAACGAATTAATTAAAAAAGTCCATGTCCCCTACGTGGCTCCGCAGCAATCCGTGCATGATTCACATGTTGTGAACTGTTGCTAGGAGATTGAAGGTACATGCCCACTCAGTAGGCACAACATGTTCTTTATAGGAATTAAATAAGTGTATACTTGTGTCACTATTCCACCAGTTCTAAAACTTACGAGTGCCCGCTATGCAGATATAGTTATTTCGTAATATTTATTTTACTGATTGTGACTGATTGTGATTGTGCGGTGGTATCGGGCTATTTTCATATGCAAATGAGGCATGATATTTTTTAATTATTTATACAAATTAAATGCGTCACCTGAAAAAATAGTATTTTCGACAGATTATAAAGTATGATCATTGCACATCAAAATATAAATACAGAGAATAAATAGTAATGTCCGTTAACATTTTAAGGGAACACGGTTATCGCCCCTGAGATCAGTGTGGAAATTTACATATGATACAAAATGTATAATAATGCCAATCTACACGTGAGGAAATGGCGAATGAATGTTTATTTTACCAGGAAATGTCTCAGATGATGTCTCTGATATAAACATGTTGTGCAATACAATGGAAAACATATTTTAATGGGTCAGCGAAAGAAAAGGACTCGCTCTTTCTTGAAGTTAGCGCCTTATTCCATTGACTCGTTCAATTATTAAGGAAACTGGTTGTATTAAGAGCTTAGCAAATTACGCATTGTTTCACATTTTGTGAACTACAATTTAACGTCTAATTCATGGAGTTAGCTCCTCAGCATGAAATGGGTTAAAGGTAATTCCCTCATGGAGTTAACACTCATATTTCCACTGACAACCCCTTCACATATAAGGTAATATAAATTCGTCATAGGGTTAACCTCCTTCCAAGGGTGGCATATAGCGTTGCTCTTGAGGTTCCATACGTCCGTCCATCCTTCCATTCGTACGTCCATCCGTTTACATTTATCTTAAAAAAATGGAAAAGTTGAAAAGTATTGTAAGAGTACATCTAATTAGGGCTGAGTCATGAAACCGGTGCCTGTTTCGACCTGACAGATTTTACGCCGGCGCGGTGTACAGCACTGCTGTAATAAATGATGACAAAGAAAACTGGTCTTATTTACAGAGTGGTGACATATGTATGGTTGCCCATTTTGTGGACGACAAAGATCTTCCCAAGTTGTTCGCAAAGGGAAGAGTAGACGTCGAGGACCTACCATCCAAGAAACGATACCTACGCTTTACACCCGACCCATCTAAACTGTGACATTCATCAATAGACAAAAGTAACCCGTCATGAGATTGACACAATCGACATTATTTGTGTACCCGACAAAAGACTAATGAATGGCCCGCTTTATGAAAGTGACTGTGTCTCGTATGATGTCTCAGATATCCACGTGTGTTTGTTCGCTTCGTGCACAGCAAATGACCTATATCAAACAATATTATCATTTCATACCATTATATTCGACTACCAAAAGGTTGGAGTTATATTCAATCAAGTACCATATATACCATCAGAAACTGCAATAAGCAGGGGAGATAATTTGGTTATGCATTTTTCTCTACTGAAGAGTAAAACAATAATACATAAATTATGTTTCGTTAACATGATCATACAACACCACATATACAAATAAGTGTTTATTAGAGAAACTGCTATAAGTAATATAAATATTACAGTGGAACCTCTCTAAACCGGACATCCTGGGAGGTCCCCAGGGTTTCCGGTTTAGAGCACATGCATTCGATGAGTTTCGGCTTTCATCGGTATAACTATATATATATATATATGAACAAGGCTTCTAACTTTGGTCAGACACGACCTCGTAACACATTCCGCGATTTTATTAACGCTAATGAGAATATTTTGGCGGAAAGTGCACATGTACATTTGAGAATTATTGTTATCTTGCTAAAATAACATAATTAGAACATATTTATGCAAATAATATCGAATTACAGCTCCTTTTCCTAGGTCGGACACAACCTCGTATCATAACAAATAAAATATATAATGCATAGACAAGTTTAAACATGGTGTTTTGTTATGATACGAGGTCGTGTCCGACCAAAGTTAGAAGCCTTGTTCATTTTTATAGAGCTATACCGATGAAAGCCGAAACACGCCGAATTCCTGTGGTTTAGAGAGGTTCCATTGTAACATTTACATATGACTGCCAAGGCATGCAGCTGTACTTTGTGAACTTGAACAGGCACTATCATCCGATATAGATGACAATGAAACCCATAAACTTAAAGATTAGTTTGCAACCAGGAGCAGTCCAGACAGAGACATAAATACTATGCACAGACGGGTAACTTGTTATACCACCGCAACGAGTTATGTGGGTATACTGGAGCCAGGTTGTGCGTCCGTCCATGCGGGCGTGTTTGCGTGCGTCCGTACGTCCGTCACTAAATTTAACATCAGAGAATATGTTATAACTTCTATTTCCTCCATTGACTTTCACATACTTAGTCACTTTACAAAACTTAATATGAGAGACATGTTATATCTTCTGTTACCTTCACCAGAAATTTCACAGCTGTATTCCTCTAATGCTTTGGTCACAATGATCGGCCGGTATACGGAGATATGGGGTAATCGGGAGTACACCGCTGGTTTTGACCATTTTCCCGACATCGGACAACACCGGTCAAAAAATTTGTCACACCTCATTTACATAAATGGCACCGTCCGGAGGCCGTGTGGAGGCCGTCCGAACACCGTCTGGTAATCGTCCGGCGTCATGTTTTCCAAGATAATTCTTTTTGGGGCCGGCGAGGCAGTGAATACCGACCGAACATCTAATACTAATCGGCCGATTATCCTATGATGTCCGGACGATAACCGGCCTATTCACCCGACATCGTACGAATATCGCCCGAGATATCCTACGGACAACGAACGATGCTTGTACCAGGCCCGGTCGAATGTCGGGCGATTGTCGGGGGGTGTGATGGCCGATGGCTACGTCATCGGTCAAGAGGTATATAATGGCCGCTCTACCTGGCATGGTCAAAACGTTACGATGGCTGCACCAAGAAGACTACGACTGGCGATGCTGGAACAGGAATTGGCGCAAGCAAGACTTCAACACAACATGATACTGGCGGCGCTGTTAGACGAGGCCGAGAGGGAGCGACAGAGGGCCCCGAGGAGAAGACGGAGGTGGTGGGTCCGCCACTGGATCCTGCGTAGACCGCTGTTCGGCCAGTACGAGACGTTGATGCGGGAGCTCGAGAACGAACACGCCAGCGACTTCAAGTCATACCTACGTGGTGAGCCGGCACTTTGGCACGAGCTCCTCGACAGAGTGGGCCCCCCCCGGATTACCAAGTGCCAAAAGTAATTATACTGTGAAATTGTGAAATCCTTGTGACTTGTACCTATTTTTGCAAACATGTGGTTTAAAACATATTTCATTATGCATGATTCTAATTATATTTTATTTTACCACCTTCATGTGTTGCAGGTACCGAGCCCCTTTGGACCCTGGCCTCAAGCTCGCCATCACACTGAGATACCTTGCCACGGGAGCCAGCTACCGAGACTTGGCGTTCGCGTTTCCGCGTCGCCCACAATACCATATCGCTCTTCATCCCTGAGGTGTGCCAGGCGATCTTTGAAGAGTACCAGGCCGAGATGTGGAACACTCCCAGACCCCAGATGAGTGGCGACCAGTGGCCGAAGGGTTCCGAGACAAGTGGAACTTCCCACACGCCTGCGGGGCCATCGACGGCAAGCACATCGCTATCCGACGAAAGCCGGGCAAGACTGGGTCGCTGTACTACAACTTTAAAGGCTTCTTCTCCATCGTCATGCTGGCTGTTGTAGACGCTAATTACAAGTTCATCTGGGCCGACGTGGGGCCCCCGGCTCATCTTCGGACGCCGGGATATTCAACCGATCCCGCCTGGAGCCGCTCTTCGCCTGGGTACCCTGGGTCTACCCCTGCCCGAACCCATTCCCAACGACGACAGAGACATGCCCTTCTTCATAATCGGGGATGACGCGTTCCCGCTGAGGACGTACATGATGAAACCGTACTCCCACCGCTACCAGACAATCCCCGAGCGCATCTACAGCTACAGGTTGTCGCGGGCCCGGCGTGTTGTGGAGAACGCGTTCGGCATCCTGGCCCGCCGCTTCAGATGCCTGCTGACCACCATCCAACTCAAGCCCCGCAACGTCGCCAAGGTTGCAAAGGCCTGCATGACGCTACACAACATTATGAGGACCCGCTACCCGGCCTGCAGAACCCGGACCTCGACCGGGAAGACGACCAGTGCAACTCGTGCCCGGGGCGTGGCGGGACGACGCTGTGATGCGTCATGTCGAGGCAGAAGGACGGGGCCCCAGGACGACCCAGGCTGGCAAGGAGCAGCGCGCGTACTTTAAAAAATATTTCATGAGTCCGGCCGGCAGTGTCCCGTGGCAGCATGTGGCGATACAACAATGACTTTGTGTATTACTTTCATTGTGACAGACACTTTCATTACATTCGTATTTTACTATGTCCCATGCTTGTAATAAAGAAATATAATGGTTTGAAAAATAAAAATAACTAGATTTGTCAGTAAGCGAGGGCTTACGGATATACCCCACGTTTGAACCCTGACCACCACTGAACTATCAAGTTTTAGCAATAGTGACCTTGACCTTGGATGAAAAAAACCCATATTCAATAGGTGTCTTGCCATCATTGATATCAAAGCACATGTGAAGTTTTATGAAGATCGGACACACAGAACTCAAGTTATCGTGCGGAAACCAAATTGTTATATATATCAATCTATTTTTAGCAACAGTGACATTGACCTTGGTCGGACGTAACCCATATTCAATGGGTGTCTTGCCGTCAGTGAGATAAGTGCACATGTGAAGTCTCATAAAGATCGGAGGAAGAGAACTAAAGTTATCGTGCGGAAACCAAAATGTTACGGACGGACGACGACGAACGAACCGAACAACGGACGAACGGACGGACGGACAAGGTGAAACCAGTATACCCCCCCCCCCACACACACAACTATCGTTGCGAGGGGTATAAAAATATGGACTGAGAAATAAAACAGCATAACTAATATCAATCATTGTGATTGTCCTAATAAAAAGTAATTTCAATAGTTAAATTTGGGGGATCATTATATATATATACATATAGAGCAATCCGCAGACTTTGACTGTCATTACATTTTTCAAAAAGAAGAGCCAAATACATAAAGCAAAGTCTTTTCAGTTATTATTTTAGACTTTGTACGAATTTGACCTTTAACACATTTCACCTTTGTTTTTTTAGATGACCTTTATTATTTCTATTGTAAAATTGACCTTACTATTTGCTTTTTTTCCTTTGTTATTGGACCGTTTATAACAACTTTATTTTATACAAGGCAAAACACACACATAAATTATTTTAAGACCCAGGATTATTAAAACTGAAAGCACATTCTTTTAATATGCACAGTCACATGGCAATATAACATAAACATATCCAACGTCAATGGTAATCACATCAATAGATGCACATATAAAGTAATCTCAAAAGTCACAGATCCCTGGCCATATCCCTGTCCATATCGTTATCCGAGTCGGAGGGGTGGAGTGTCCTCTGCGTATCCTGAAGTAACTGACAGGGACTCAGTGGACTGTGTGGACTGCTGAGCGGGGGGCGTGTCCACCATTGAAGTACGCGTCGGGAGCGAGCTGCCCAATGGTGACGTCATGGTGTCAGCTACGTCCCATGCCTGTTTCAGCAGACTGTCAAAGGAGGTGGCAGCTGGCGCAGGGGCCGAGAGTGCACGAGCTGGATACTGAAACATAGTAACATAAAAACATTACTACAGTGCAAAATAAGACTATAAGTGCTAGGCATAAAATGTTCATATTGTAAAATAACTGCAATGAGATGTACTGTACAATGTAAAGAGCTTACAAAAACATACCTGTAGTTGTGTGGCAAACTGCGGCTGCTGCTGCTGCTGCTGGTGGACCCGTGGAGGGATGGCAGAGAGGGTGATGTACTGTTGCTGCGGCTGTGCTAACGGCTGTGGCTGCGGCTGCGGCTGCGGCTGCGGCGTGGGCTGGACCTGCCCCGAGAGGTACCGCATGCCCAGCGCGAAACTGTCGGCTGATACTGGCGGTACAGGTTCTCGGGGATCTCCGACTGTATGCTGACTAGCCAGTCAGCCCACGCCGCACTCTCTGGCTTCTGGGATGCCTCCCGCATAGCCTACACCTGTGAACAGAACATGAGTATTGCATTTAATAGTAAACACAAAAAAAACAAGAAGGGTACATTCAAAAGTAATGGGATGTAAGTACAAGACAATGCTCAATGTGGCAATTTTATCATGTATTTACCTTCTCATCCGCCTGCTTGGCTGACTCGGCACTCTTCTCCAGAAACCTAAGAAGCACTTCTTGCACACCCGAGGACTTCGCTGATGGCTTGGCTGAGGACTTGTACTTTGAAGTACCCCTGGAAGTGCTGGGAGCTCCCTCATCTGTCGCCACCGACACCGACTCAGACTCCACGTCCGACCCAGACTCGTCACCGCCCTCAGCCCCGGCAATCTGAAACATCAGCAAGCAAAAAATGAAAATGAGTTAATACCAATTGTCCATTCAGTAATATTTACACCTTCCAAGAATTTTCCATAACACATAGAAAGAAAATCTGGTTCATTTGACAATGAATGTGGTGGCTCACACCAGACCCAAACAGTCGTTCCACAAATTGTCAGTTAATAACATATTTATATTTCTGGTTTCTCTATCCCCGATCACGCCACTGTTGCAACATCGCTGTTCCAAGACTTGCGACAACTTCACGTAAAGTCACATATAATGTCGTATTTTAAAGCGATATTTGGATATAAACATGTTTGAAGTATGTAAAATATGTATAAGAATAATGTGAAAATCTAAGTATTGAATGGCTATTTTCCAATGTTCATGGGGTCATGAACACAGTGTGAGTAGCTAAAATTCCACATGAAGCTTCGCTTCGCGCTTCATTGAATTTTAGCTTCTCCCACTGTGTTCATGACCCCATGAACATTGAAAAATAGCCATTCAATTCTTATTATATATTGTGAAATATTGAAATATTTATAAAAGAGGTAAAGTCGACAAATTCTGCTTGCAGATGCTTACCTTTCCGCACGTGTCTGTCTTGGAAGTACGGGGCCTGTAGAAGGGGTCCAAGAACGAGTATCCGTGCACCTTCAGATGCTGGAGGGGCGTCAGGACCTTGGCTGCACCAGACCCGCTCGGTGTCGTCTTGACCGCATTCATTGAGCTTGAAGTGGTCTGTTCGCATGTTCGTGAAGTGGCGCATGATGTCTTCCACTGTAACACACAGAAAAAGGAAAAACATTAGGACATTTTTAAAGGCCGAATAAGCTATCCGCTATTGGGGCATCCACGCGCGGTTTGAATATCAACAAATGTTGATACGTTTATCGGCTACAAAGTCAATTGTGTCCTAAAATGTATGTAACCACATTGGAATGATGTCTAAATGGATACTTACTTGATTTATATACAAAAACCCAACAGGCGATCATATTCGATGAGTTATGCATTGTGTGCCTTTAAATTGTAATACATTTTTTAAGTAAAATTTTCACAAAATTCCAAAAACATTCAATATTTCACAATAAATATTGCTCTCACCTTGAACGTTGATCTCGGCGCTCAACTCGAGCAGCTTCGTGTCCTTGAGGTGGGTGTCCTTGTGGCTCTCGTGTGACACATCGTAAAACATAGGGTTCCCCTCGTAAAAAGACGTCTATCTTCCTCTATTATGTCGATGGGAACCCTGGCTCCTTGCGGCGCCTCTTGGACACCTTGGACAGCGACTGCGACTCAGACTGTGACTGGGGCAGCGACTGGGACTGCGATCCTGACTGCGACTGGGCCACAGACTCCTGCGACGCATCTGACTCAGCTCCGGCTCCATGGGTGCTCTCCTCGTCACTGCTGTGGTCCTCGGCGGGGGCAGCCTTCTTCTTCCTGGGGGAGGTTCTCCGAGGAGCTGCGGTGCCTTCTTCTGCTTGCACTTGCCCTTGCCCTTGCCCTTGCCACATTCTCCTTGTTTTCCTTTGGGAGGCATCTTCTTGTCGTGTGTGTGTTGTGTCTTGTGTAGGAACGCGCTATAATGTTGTACACGACGACTGACGGGGGTTTATATAGTCCACCCGATGCCCGGCCGATGTCCGATCGGACATCGGTGGGTTACTTCCCAATGTGTAAACACACATTGGCCGGATATCGGCCCATGTCCGGTCCAAGAAATTCTCCTTTGAGGCTACATACACCGGCCGATTACCGCTCGATTCCCGGCAGGATATCGGACGATACTTAAACGATGTGTGAAGGATATGTGGCCGATTATGAAAATCTACGGGACACCGGACAATTTTAACTTCGAGTTAAAACTCTTCGGGCACCTCCCCGATTATGCCTGAGAGACCCGGCCACCGGCCGGCCATGTCTGGTGTCCGGCCGGGGGCCAGGCCAAAATGGCAAAAAATCATGCCGGGAGTACATCCTAAGCCTAATCGGAAGGTATTGTGACCAAAGCATTAGGCTCTACTTGCAAACCTTCACATCAGATAACATCAGATTGCTGATAACGACTCAAATCTATGACCACTACCTTTCACTTGTCAGGCCGTCACACTTGGAAAATATCTACATATTTAGGGGAACCTGTGCTCATGCGAGGGGGAGGGGGCGTGAGGGAGAGGTGTGTGCCTTTAATTTTAAGCGAGATACTGGGACAAGTGTTGACCAGCCAATCACGTCAAAAACTGGCATCAGAGTTCTCACGCTACTAGTTTTGTTTTACTCCTTGTTATTTTTGGAGGATTAGATTTGTAATAACCATTTCTCGAAAGATGAGCTTACGACGGTATGCGACGAATGGGACAGGTAGCAAGCATTGAAAGATGACATCCGAGCCAAGGCCACTCGCCGACAAATTGGGACTGGTGAGGGGATAAAACAGTTGACTGATGAGGGGATAAAAAAGTTGGTCTTCAAGGTCGAGACTAAGAGAGCAGATCTCTTAGCCGTTTATAGCTCATAGACGTGCTCCTGTATGTGCGGGCCCGGCTTTGAGCTTAGGCTCGGCAGTCCTTCGGATGGCTTTTCGGATTGTCATCGGACTGACAAAGTGATATAGATTGCCCACCATAAATTTACGCTATAATATCCCCCGTGACATCAATTGCACACCATACTTTTACGCTAGAGGTTTGATGAAATCTCCCCCCCCCCCCCCCCACCAACGTTCGACACCAGTAATGCCGTTCCAACTCTAATCGCAAGCGCATTGCAATCTCATCTGTATCTACGATGTTTGCAAGTTTGATGTACATTAACGTTTGGTACGGTGTATACAACTGACCAGTGTGATCGCCCGCCACAGTGCCGCGGAGTTCAATACAGGTGACTAATGAACTAATGAAAAGTCATGCAGAGCATGATGTTATTAGCCGATCAAATCAGGGTTCAATAGATGTCCACATGTTAGTAGTTACGGAATCTCAGGGAAAAGTGAGAGAAGTGTTGATTTCCTCCCTAACCAAATTCTCCCAGTTATATTTAGTACTATGGATTTGCTATTTACTTGGCGGCCATTTTGAGCTTTCTGACAATGGAGTATATTAACTGCAATATTAGTCCAGTTGAAAGAATTAACCTTTGAATATAGGTGAAGGCACTTAGCATTACACAAATGTGTAGCAAGTCAACCGAAATCTCATAAATACCCGATTTTTGGCGGCCATCTTGAAAATATGATAATAATATACTGAATATTAGTGTAGATTACGTAAATTCTTTAATATATCCATCTGAAATGTTTTTGAACAACTTACACCAATTTTCAAGTTAAGGACCATGTTCTACCTATTGGCTCATATATTGGCAATTTTCGACTTCCATCAAGCATAAAGTTCAATGACCTTGAAATGACTTTGAACTTGATTTTAAAAAATGGCACCCGGATATATTGGAAACCTTATACATTAAAGTTTATAAAAACACCGGGTGCCATAAATTAACACGAGGTGCCGGAATATTATATATATACCTATTGCCCAGACTGTAGAAAGATGCCAGAATTTAAGAAAAGCAAGCGTGTAAAAAGGTGATTAATTTGGTGTGCAAGTACTGTATCTGAACTTCAATGTATATACTGCCAATGCAGATATACTGTCTGTATAATCGAGACGCACCATGTGATTTTTTACCTACAAACAGGTGCGCAATTTCATGAAATATGTTGAAAGTTGATGAAATTATCAAAGCAAATGCGGAATAGAATTCTGAATTTGCTGTGAAAATTTCGACAACCTTCGGTGTCATTCCAGGAAAATATCGTAAATTTTGTACTTTTTTTTATGAAATTACGCCCATTTTTGTAGGCACAAAATCACATGGCGCATCTTAATTATCATTATTACACTGGTGCTGTAAGACAATCCACTTGAAAAATACAATATGCGCCATTATAAAATGTTTCTAGATGAGTGTTAAAAAATCAATAAAATTACTCGTCTGGAAACATTGTTTTACAATTAATGGCGCCTATTGTATCTTTCAAGTGGATTGTCTTGAAATATTTCCATCGGCACGGAGTGCAGCACCAGTGAAGTAAGTGGACTGTTTCTCTAACGGTGCATCACAAATATAGAAAAGTATATGTGACCGTGGCTTGAGAAAAAGGCCTTATGGGGTTTGATCCATCTGGATAGTAATCTGCTAGCACACTCCTGTATGTGAATGTGCAGGCTGATCTGTGCCTACACTGGTCATATTACCATTGAAAGGAAGTAATATCATGCTTACTACGAGTGTTTATACTTTAGTGTTACATGCTTTATGTGATAATCATGATAATGGGATAAATGATAAAGTATACATGTTTAGCTTCTATTAAAAATGGTTTTGAATTGGGATATGTATATGATTTTAATTTCAAAAGGTGCCAGCAAATCTGATGAAGAAATTCCACACCCCTGGCCCAGGAATACCAATTCAGCGATTTCGGTCGGCTGCCGGCATGGTACAGATAAACAGGTCGGCTGTCGGTAGGTGTAGTCGACTATACCGACCGACAGACAACCTGTTTACGGCAGCCGATTGAAATCGCAGAATCGCTATTTCCTTGCAATCAATAGAAAAGTAAATGTTTGATGGCGAAATAAGTGAATCAGAAAAAGAATATTTCAGTATTTAGAAAAGGACACGAAGGAGTGCAAGGACCAGTGTAGATCAATTTGGTTCAGTTAAAATCAACAATTGAGTCACACAAATTTACTAGTCCACACGAAACGGTAACAATGTTGTCAGTGACCGTCTTACCAAACTTATCCTTGTTCATGAGACAATTAATGGGAAGACAACCGTTCAATATAGTATATTTCTGTCGAACTGAACCAATAACCCGTTCCACATGTATTCTTGAGTGGGCAAGTTTACGCGTTGATTCCACATCCAGAGGTGATAGCTGATCACGACCTTTCGTAAATGCTGGAATCTTTACTTCTGCAGCTACAGAGCCAACACTGTCCTTGACATTAAATCCTCTGTCCGCCAACACTAAATCCCCAGGTAATAACTTGGACAGAAATTCACTGTTCTCTTTCACAAACTTGTCACTCACACGACCACCCCATGCTTTCGATATGAAGGACACACTTCCCTGAGGAGTACTTCCAATTAGAAAGTTCACAGTGTGGTGGTGTTTGTGTGAAGACCATGTTTCTGCTAGATGGCTTTCAAACCACTCTCAATAAATACCTCAAAACAATCAATTATCACTGCACACCTGTGGCCGAAGTACTTCCTAAATTCCATTGGTATGGGTTTTCTCAATGTCTCGCGCTCTGGCCATCTTATGAGTTTCTTTAGCCGCTTGTACATACAGTCAATTGTCCGTGTAAAAAGTCTAGATATTGTTGATTGAGTAGTGTCAAATTCATATGCAAGAAAGAGATTTGACAAATTTAGTCGCAATTTCACTAATGTCAATATCATTACCTTGAATTTGGGCATGACCAGACTGGATGGCAGGTGAGGCTCCAGAAAATTAAACAATATAGATATAACTGTGAATGATGGTAATCCTGTTAAATGTTTCACCTTCTCGTCACTAGCCTTAAAATAACTTGCAGTGAAATTAGTTTCCAAATGGGCCACTTTTCCCTTCAGCTCCCCATTCCCTGTACGCACTTCCTGCAGCTCCAGCGACATAGCCTCCATGAGTGGACCATCAACATCAGTCTGTGACTGAATGCCGTCTTCACCAACGCTGTCACCCATATCCATATCCGTCTCAGGTTCAACAATAGTTGTGGATTCAGCTGGCTTCCTTCTCTTCTTTTCCTGCTGCCGATCATATCTTGATTGAGATATATGATGCTCGCTTTTGTCCGCCCAGGTTAACTGATGGTCCCAGTTTGGGTTAAGATGTGGCGGAGGAGCTGTTATACTCGGCAACGAGGTTACTCAACACTGAGTGGACGGATAAAGAAGAAGAAGAAGAAGAAGACGATGGTCATACAACTCTGCCTTCTTTCCTGAAACATATACATGATATATATATTAAAAACAAATAAATACATGTGTACTTGTCGGATATTGTAACTTTGCACATTTAGTTACAATATAATAACTTATTTTTATTATTTCTTCTCGGAAGTATGTTGCATACACCATCTGAACATTCTTGCTGAGACGGTTCAGATGAGTGGTCACAACATGTACATGCACTTTTGAGGAGAAATAAAAAAGAAAAGGTGTACTCTTATGAAATATCACTGAAATATTGACAATTTATGACAAATTGTATACATATGACATGCGCCATGTGATTTTGCATGTACAAACATGTGCGCACTTTGATGAACAATATTTACAATATCTTTCATAAATAATATTGAATGTTGACAACATGGTGACATCCCGCATTTGCTCTGAGAATTTCATCAACTTTTGGCATGATTTACAGAAAATATCGCAAAATATGTAAACATTTTTCATGAAATTCCACACAAACTGCAATTTTTTATTGTCTGAGGTCCATCAAAATACACCATCTCGCACGTCTTAAGCATGTTAAGTACAGTGACAGCACGGGTGTCAAACATTATAATTCAGTGGGTGGCCGCATGGCATTTTCTGCAGCATGATAAAGGTACCACAATTGTACCCACGACCTATACCCCTATATATATCACTATGGTGTTAAAATATATATGAATGTTGTTTGTAGTGAAAAGGCACGGCCTTCATACGAGCCAACTATTCCACGTGTATGTAAATATTTAGCTCCGAAATACGACTACAAACTGTATATAACCACGTATGGATATTAAATTCTGTAGTTTTAATGTTAACGGGCTTGGGAACAAATCAAAACGGGAACGAATCTTTTCTTGGCTGAAACATAACAATTTTTCAATATGCTCTTTACAAGAACTTCATTGTACAGATGAATGCTTTGATACATGGAAAAACGAATGGGGTCACGACATATTTCTTTCAGAAAACAGCTCAAATAGCAAAGGTATCGGTATATTACTAAATTTGAATTGCTCGTATGAAATTTTAGAACATAAAGATCTAATTTCAGGACGATTACAACGACTAAAATTAAAGGTATTTGATTCAAATATAGTATTAACTAATATATATGGACCTTAAATACAGAAGATCTAAACTTCTTCACAACAGTAGAACAATCGATTTTGGAAAATGACAGTGAAACTGTAATTTTAGGTGGAGATTTCAATACTGTCATTGATTTTAATATTGATAAATTCAATGGTAGAACTGATACACATAAAAGAAATTCAAACAAGTTAAATGACATTATACTCGAAAACGATTTGCATGACATATACAGACTTCGACATCCAAATACAAAACGCTTTACTTGGCATTCAAATCATAGGCCACCTATATTCTGTAGATTAGATTATTTTCTAATATCAGCCAGTTTATTAAATGCAGCAACGAAATAATTAATGAAAAAACAAACGGAAATATTTTAAGATCGAAAGCTGAATGGGTGGAAGGTACTGAAAAGAATACAAAATATGTTTCTAACTTAGAAAAAAAAAGATCAGAAGAAAAATCAATTAAGCAAATAAACATAAATGGCAATCTAGAAAACAACCAAAGGGATATTCTTGATCATGCAAAACATTATTATGCACACATCTATAGTAGAAATAATAATATAGAAACAGAAAATAACCACTTTTTCGACTAAAAAACTAAATGATGATGAAAAACAGACATGTGAAGGTATAATAAATGAAAATGAATGCCAATCGGCAATAAGAGATGTGAAGAATATGAAAAGTCCAGGATCAGATGGAATTACAGCTGAGTTTTATAAATTATATTGGAACGATATCAAGGAACATTATATCAAATCGATTAACTATTCATATCAAAACGGATCTTTAACAGAGTTACAAAAACAAGGAATGATTACACTATTACCGAAAAAAGATAAAGATACACTTTCACTAGACAATTGGAGACCGATATCACTTTTGAATGTAGATTATAAAATTGAATTAAATGTATCCCCTAAAATTAAGTCATTCCAACATTGTCTAAATAATTGGCAAAAACGGAACTTAACATTAATTGGCAAAATAACTGTGTTGAAGACTTTTGCGTTACCTAAACTAATATACCCATTAACTGTGCTCGAAAATCCGGAAGACCGAACAATCGAACAAATTAATTCTGTAATGTATACATTTCTTTGGGATGGTAAATCGGATAAAATATCACGAAATACTATAATTCAAAAGTATGAAAACTACGGTCTCAAAATGGTAAATATTCATGCATTCATAAATTCCCTAAAATGTTCATGGATCAAACGTCTAAAAGGTACACACCACTTGAAAAACGCATACAATAAAGAACTAAATAAATATGGAGGAGATATATTGTTTAAAAGTAATCTTGATCATAACGATGCCAAGAAAATAATTAAAAAAATATACTATTCTTGAAAACAAATATTAATTTCATGGTGTAAAATAAACTATGACAATACAAATACTAATATATCGCACGAAATTATATGGCATAACAGCAATATCAAAAACGAAAGCAAAAATACAATTTTCTACACAGAATGGCATAATAAAGGTATTATGTATGTGAAGCATATATGACTATAGGATAAAAGAATTCTATAACTTTGATACTCTAAAAGAAATATACAACATAAACAATGGAGACGACTTCTTAAAATATTATATCCTGCTAGGCAATATTAAAGCAGAATGGAAACAGACAATGATATTAGAACAAATAGATAATGACATTCCAAAGTATTTAATATCTACTATAGTATCGTCAAATCATGTGAATAAAATATTATACAACAAGGAAATTGACAATATGAGGTTGCCACAACAAAAACATATACTGAAATGGGAAAACGAATTAAACAATCAAAACATCGAATGGAATTATATTTTCTCATTGCCATACAAAAATACAATAAGTACAAAACTTAGAGCTTTTCAATACAAATATCTAATGCGAATAATTCCGAATAACTCATTTCTGTTCAAATGCAAAATAAAGCCATCAAATCTATGTGATTGTTGTCACATGGCCGTAGATTCAAAGAAACACATGTTTTGGGAATGTACTAACATACAACCTTTTTGGTCAGACGTAAACGAACTATTACATACACGTAGATTAGACTTCACTATGCACTTAACTTATGAATGTATATCATTCTGTAACGCAAAAGTTCCATGTAAAAATAAAACAATACTTATTAGCTTTATCATTCTACTTGCAAAATATTTCATTTTTAAATGCAAGTATGAGTCAACACATCCAACAATAGAACACTTTAATGCTTATCTTAAACACACTATTAACATCGAAAAAACAATTGCCAGTATGAAAGACACACTGGACAAGTTTCACTCGAAATGGTATGACTTTATACAGTAAAGCAGACATTAAAATAAATCGACCACTCCTATAAACCCATCCTTAGGTTAAAGTATTCCCCGACCCCCATTTTCCAATAACACCTTTGGTTATTACTTCTTTTTAGGAAAACATGTATTTTTTAACCTTGTAAAACCACCCTCATTTCATATACCCATATCGACCTATACAACTCCAATACAAAAATGAAAGACTCTCTGTTGCAGGTATATCGCTAGTAATAGATACATTTGTTTAATTCTCTGATGGATAAAAAAAACTTCTGTCAAAATAGTTTTTACATGTTATTTTTGAAATTGCATGTACAAATACTTTCGACAGTGCTAGTTTATGTATGTATGTATTTATGTATGGATGTATACATGTAACCTATATGAATAAAAAAAAAAATGAAGAAAAAAAAAAGGTACCACAATTGTTCTCATTGCTTTTTGATACTCACTCTTCTGATTTCAATTGGGTTTTTGGCAATTTTAATTGGGTATTTACGCAAATACGCAGCTTATCTGGAGCTCTGGGTGGGGTTCACACACAATATAATGATTACACCAGCTTACATTGTCTCACCCGCTGACAAGTAGAACTATCGGATTATTTATAATATCAAGGACTTACCATTGACAAAATGCGCCGAATACACCCGAACATTTTGGATATTCTTGTGCCCAAATTCTTGTCCATTTCTAGCTAGCCATTCACGTCTCCGATCCTAACTCAGTTTCTCGCATTCCACACCTTGATTTGTGATTACTGCAGGCAATCTATACTATTCCAGTGTCCTTTCGCGATCTTTACGATGACTACATCCGTATATAGAACACTTCACAACCATTATGCGTCTAACTAACTGAATTTAGGTCAAACTTCGACGTGTTTTGTTTTGTGTATCGAGATATTGGAACTATTGCGCAATAACACGCGGCCTCCAACATGGCGGAGCTTCCGTCAAAACGTTTATTTATAGCCAAATTGCAAACCGCCGAACTCTTGTAGTTAGCCAAATTGCAAACCGCCGAACTCTTGTAGTTAAAACGTTTATTTATAGCCAAATTGTGTTATTTCACTATATTTAAAGTTTTAAACAGAGATAATGGCCAAAAATTAAAAAAATGTCCGGTTGATGTAATTTGGAAGTGATACAACACATTTCGCGTTTGTAGATTACCGAATATAGGAGAAAAGGGTGGTTACAAACTTTTTCACAAACCAATAGATAACCAATATATAGCCGATCTATAATAAAAATACGGACGGACGCCCGCCATACATTTCTTCGGTGGGACCAGCGTGGATTGAAAGGGTTATATCCCATGTCATTCAGAGACACTGAGATGGTGTCGGTGTCCGGAGACAACCACGGAGAGATGCGCTGGGTGTCCTGTAGCCGAGTTACTACTGCATATATTTGATGATTAAAAGTATGAACAATTATTCCACTGAATGTATTACATTATCACAATAAATTAATACATTTGTCCTTAAATAGAAAATTTCTCCCTCAAAGTGTATAGCAAGATAAGTATACTTTGTAATTTTGGTGAAATCGGCTACTGGTTAGACAGCTTCCACGGTACAATCTTGGAGACATGTCGGCAAATTACAACGCTGTTTCTTTTTGTGGGATATATTTAGCTATCACATGAGGTAGTCAAGTGGCGATTTACACTGGACGATGGGGTGGCATGGCTGGTGGCGGGGGTGGTGGATGTGTAAATCTGGGCGACCGTAAACCCGGCCGTCCCAAGAAAATTGCTAGAGGAAATTAACACATTATGTGCATGCCAGACATTATGGCTGGGAGAAATGATCGTCCGTGTCGTCGGGAAACAGAAAAATTGACCACGAGGCGTCCTTGGCGGAAAGGTTATACATCTAACACCCGAACTCACGTTTATAAGGCACCTACTTCGCTCGGTAAGTGTCTACGGCCATATCACGTTCAAAACACCGGTTCTCGTCGAGCCCGGTTAATTCTTGGATGGGTGACCGCCTGGGAATACCGGGTGTTGTAGACTTCTTCGTCTTTGTTTTTTTTTCTTTTGTTTTTTCCTTGTTGGTTTTATCTTGATCTTTAGTAGAATGCTATATTGGATTTTTGTCTATTACAAATGCAACCCGTCACAACACTTGAAAAATGGGACTCACTGATCTGTTGGCTAGTGCAATGTCCCCGGACTAATGTGCAGATGCTACACATACCGATCTGTCACAGTGTTGGCTCATACGAGACTGCCAGGGTGAGCAGACTGATTTGGGGCTACACTGGTCGTTATTACCAAATGTTCCACTGTGTTTTCCGGGGTCGTAAACTGACAATAGCAAATGCAAATATTTATTTTACTGTTGGTGAGTCGCGGTGGTATCAGGCTATTTTCATATGCAAATGAGACATGATCTTGTTTAATGGTTTATACTAATTAAATGCGTCACCTGAAAAAATAATATCGTTTTCTACAGATTATAAAGTATGATCATTGCACATCAAAACATAAATACAGAGAACAAATATTAATTTCAGTTAACATATTAAGGAAACACAGTTATCGTCCCTGATGCCAATGTGTACATTTCCGTCTGATATAAAATGCACAACATGAGGTAATGGTGAATGAATGTTTATTTGCCAGAAAATTAAATATCTTCGGCAGGAGCTATACGTTCTTTGTTCATTCAGATACATACATTATATCATTCAATTACTTAATACAATTGTTATGATGTATGTTTAAAAATGTGAAATAATTACATATATTAGTCTACAAGTCTGTTCCACGTTTTCTGCTTGTCTCGTTTTGGCTATTAAACATATAAAAATATCGAATTTGCAGAACATTTTCATGAATAATTAAAAAGTCCCCCTCCTCATTTACTTTTATTTCATGAAATGTAGTAAAATATTGATATTATTGCGAAAAAAAACAGAACATGGGATAAAAGGAGTTAAACATGCTAAAGGAGGTGCAGAATGGGTCGAAAAACAAAACGGTAATTAACTGGCTAGATAGCTCGGAAATGACATGAAACAGACAATAATAAAATGGCGTTTATAAAAAAGCATTCATATTACTTATTATTATCGTAATTGAAAAGTGCCAAACACAGCTATGTAACAATTTGTTCTGTCAGCTGTGTCCAGGGGATTAATTATGACAATATTCTGAAATATCCGCCGTAGTTATCAGAGCGATTAATTGCCTCGCCCGCGATGCGATAGAGAGGGTCAATACGCCAAACACAACACGGGGCTTACAAGGCTTTTGCGACCAGTGTAGATCCAGATATACGGTGTTCCGTTAAGGCCATCGTAATATCGCTATCGGGTCGATACTACGAGATCACGAAAGTACGATGACGATAGTACGATACTATGATGACGATAGTACGATATAATATCGCAGTATCGTCATCGTACTATCGTGGTATCGCGTTAACGTCATCGTGTTATTGTACTATCGCCATCGTAGTATCGTTATCGTAGTATCATACTATCGTCATCATAGCATGGCACTATCGTCTTCGTAGTATCGTACAATAGTAATCATAGTATCGTGCTATCGTACTATCGTAGTATCGACCCGATAGCGATATTACGATGGATTTAACGGAACACCGTACAGATCAGCCTGTACATCCGCTACAGGAGTGTGATATTTGATAAGGACCTACACTGGTGACAACTGACACAAGCCCGATTTCTCCAGTCACAGCCACATATATGTATTTATACCGCAACCATTGCTCCATGTAGCATAATAAAGGGGTTTGAATAAATGTTGTTTATATCTGAAATAACCTAATATACCTGAAGTAGCCTAATATACATGAAGTGCCGATTTTGCCTTTAATTGTTCACCTTTGACCCCTAATCGTGGCCTCTGATTTGTCATTCTCAACAGCAAATTCAAGATGGCGGCGGATTTTAAAATATAAATCGCTGTCAATTCAGCTGAATGTTGTCCATTTTTACAGTATATGCGACATAACCAACGAACATGGACATGTCCGTCATCATTTTAATGCTTATTATGACAAATGTGGAGTCTAAAGCCAGCCAGTATTGAAGCTCATCGTAAATAAATCAAAGATTTAATCAGATTAGTGCCGTCGAACATAATATATATTCGGTTTCGCCACGACAACGTTATAGGGGCTCGCTAAAGCTCGTCCCAAATAAAGCTGTCTAAGGCTCAACCGAATATATTTTATATTCGACGGCACCAACAAGACAGTAGGCAAATATATTAGAAATATTAAAACGTTTGTCCATTAATAAACTGTCCATGTTAAAAAGTAATGCGAGTATTCGAAAACAGTAAAGTATTTCCTTTAACTATCATAGATAAGTAAGCGTGGGGATATTAATAGTCAAGTTAAAAACTGTTAGTCATGTAATATAACAATCATGCATGTTTCGAAACGACAATCCCATCAAGATTTTATTTTCATGTCTGTATGAAGCATCCTGATGTGCACAATGTATCGATTCTTCCATATGTGTCAATAAAAAATACATACCTGTCTAACTGGATCAACCATTCAGCTTCGAATATGTGTGGCCTCGCGGATTCAATATACACTTGTCCCAACATCCACTCACCTAATTAATCCCAGCGGTCAAGTCATCAGTTAAGTGGTTTGCTATGCCGCATTGTTGTTGACATCCGGCGGGCAAACGTTTGAACGTAGCTTCACACCTTTCTCACACGGATTACGACAGATACAAAAGGATTAAACCAATCAGCATGAAATGGGTGTGGCTTCGTTATTTCAGAATACACCTGTCCCAAAATGCACTCCCCAATTTCCCAGCGGTCAAATCAGTGGATAAGTTGTTTGCTATGCAGGACAATTAATGACATCCGGCGGCATCTGTTTGAACGTAGCTACACACACATGTCCCTGATTATGGAAGCTCAAAATAAAGAATTCATTTCATCTCGAAATTGTCAAAACACAAGTATGCCTAACTGACACATATCTACAATACATTGCAGAATCGATTTATGAAATTTCGGAGACATCCTTTAACAAAACAAGACAATTTTAAACAAAATACCAATTAACATTTAATTTTTTTTTTTTTTCTGATTCTGGCACGGCTGTGTGTTTAACCGCGAATTACAACCAACTGCCTCGCCGACGATTGCAACCAACCAACGTATAAATAATCCAAATATAACTATGTGAATGGGTAAACTCAAGAAAATGATATTTTAAACGATAAAAACGAAGACATTATGCAACAAACAAATGAAGTCGGTTAAATCAACACGTTATTCTATAAGAAACCTGTATCGACCAATCAGGGAAACTGCACTACTGTTACGTCATATCGATTATTTTTTACAGCGCCACCTCGCGCATGTAGGTCGCTTGAACAGGGGAGATAAGCGATGACTAATTCATTGCCTGGCTCAGCATAGGTGTCAGATACGGTGCGGTATGAGAAATCTCAATATCATGAAAAATAGAAACGAACCGGAAAAATGTTGTTATGGTCGCTTTTGTTGTTTTCAGATCATTTTGATGGAAATAAGTGATATTTGGTAATGTGACCTTTAAACCGCACATTTCATCAAGTATATTTTAACAATGTTATCGGTATTAAACTTAACTTTTTATGTTTCATTTTCTTATTATTTTTTTGTATAGGTTACGAATTGACCAATTGTTTTAAAACGGTTACGAAATGACCGATTTTGATCAGTTGCATGCAAATCGACCAACTGAAAGGTTATGAAACGACCAAGATTGTCTGGTTACGAAATGGTAAGGTTACGAAATGACCAGGTACCCATTTTTCTCGCACTGTGACATTTGGCGCCCAACGAGGGATCGTGACTGATAAATACTACCCAAAATTTACAAAAAATATAGCATTCAGAGACGAATTAAATATAAAATTTGGGGACGAATCTAAATTTGGCTGGGAAGTATGTCATGTAGCATTTTCGCCACTTTACGTGTTTTAGGGGTGTCGGGTCGTTTCGCCCATGTTACCAACGTTCGCCCCGGGTCGTTTCGCACCGGGTCGTTTCGCCCTGGTCGAAAATGTGATATATGTATGGTCTGGTCGGGTCGTTTCGCCCCTATTTGAAAACGGGAAATATATATAGTATGATATAATGAGGTGAATTGAAAACGGGAAATATGTACATTATTATATAGTAGGCGAATTATATATATAATAAGATATTACATGATAGTATGATGTGTACTAATTAGTCATTGATAGTATGAATGTTAAAATTTATAACGACATGTTTCTCATTTCAGATGAACACGTTTCTTCAATCCAATGATATAGACAAGTCCAGAGAAAATCGAGTTAATATATATATTTGTTTTTATGTATTATTTAGATAATAGCTTGGGGATATTTCACTGTATGTTTCCATGTATAGAGTACAAAATTTATGATATTTTCCGTAAATGACGTGTGAAATAAAATTGCGAACATTTATTTTCTAAGACAAGTGAGTTTAGTGGCATGAGGATATTTGTTATTTTATTGAAAACCTGCTTTCTTACTGTTATGTTATTGAACACCAACAGTCACCAGCCGTTACTGATCGTTGTTGTATTGAGCAGGAACTACGCTGGTCCGATACTTGTTAAATACACTGTTCACCACACTGGTAGGGTATCTCTTAGCATAAAGGCGTTATTCCCTTAATGGCTTCAGTTTGATATGAAAGAATATCGCCGCCCTAATGTCTGGATTCAGTATCATGTGAAAGAATATCGCCGCCCCAATTAAGCTATATTAGTAAGGATTACCTTCACTGGTGTGAAGTGTTTGTTGAGATGACAACCCTGGAAAACAGACAACTAACATGCAATTCGGAAGTAATTGGCAAAAAAAAGCACCAATAAATAGTACTCCAAAATCTGATTGCAGCACATTTATCTCTATGAACGTATGTAAGATAGATAGCAAATTACATTTTTCTTAAAAAATAATATCCTACTTAGAAGTTATGGACATCGTCTGCATTGTCTGCTCTTCTTCCGTACGTCCTCGCCAGCACGGTATCGAGTGTGACGGCTGCCACGGGTGGACCCATCGCACATGTGGGACAGGTAAGTATGTCGGTGAGTACAAAATTTATGATATTTTCCGTAAATAACGTCTGAATTTGACCAAAATGTCAAATAACGTAATCTGATATTATTGTCAACTTTTCAATTTTATTACGAAACAATATTGTAAAATTTGTATTTTGTGAAATTACGCAGATGTCTCAATTAAGCTTGCATACATGCATTCATGCATCCCAGAAATATAATTTAGTCCATTATTCAGTTATCAATACAATAAAATACAATGTTCAGTTTTGTACAATCCGACCGGTAGTTAGACTGCCCACCAGATACACTATTATCTACCCATTCAATCGGACATGTTTATTTGTATTTTATGCGTATCAACCATGGGAAGTTTTTTATTGATATAAAATAAAAAAAGTTAATTAATTTGAATATAGTTTTAGTGGCTTGTAATCTATTTTTTTTAGTGGTGCGGAACCTTGTATTCGAGGCTGGTTTGTTTTCATTGTATCAGAATTTATTTTATTAATAACTGCTTCTAATTTTGTAGACGTTGATCTTTTGTTAATAAGTTTTTCTGTTTTTTGAAATAATAATAATTTAGCTAGAAAAATTCATTGTAACTTAGTTACCATTGTTGTTTTGTATATTTTTTGTTACTGTGATTTTGATTGGTTGTTACGTAGCACGCACCGCTCTGTTAGATTTCCTAATTGCTTTCGGCACAGTTGATTTTTCAGTGAACAAGTCTCGACTGAAAATATTTTTTAAAAAACTACAAAACAGTCTTCGCATGAACATGTAGCTCAAAAAAAGTTATCACAAGTAGACGAAAAGGATGCTGCTTCGGTTTTAAACAATCTGACAATAAATGATCTACGAAAAGATAAAACATTGCGTAAGAAAGTACTGTCACACATGAAACATGTAGGGCTGGTGGAGGACGATTTCTCTTCAGAATCTTATTCTGAGGATTCTGAATTGGAAGAGGATCTTATTGAATTAAAAAAATATGGATTTGATTCTGATTCTTCCTCTTCGAGTAACTCTAAATCTAAAAAATCGGGAATTCACACCAAATCGTCCGATAAAGTAAAATTTCCACAAAAATAGCACCATTCTCACCTTAAATACGAGTATGTTAACAAATCTGTTAAATTTGAACACCTAGACCTAAGGCTGTTAGTTACAGGTGAGATGGAAATTCTATCCGATGACTCTTTATCACAGGAAGAAAGGAAAGGAAAAATCGAATTATTGAAGACTATTGTATATTATGGCAATACGTATTCATTTGAGGGCTTAACATTTTTTTATGCCGCATGGATACGAAAAATTGAACTGGGTGTTAAGAGCTGGCGGGATGATCCGCAACAAATTGAACAGGCGATATTGTCTAAGCATGTTTTGAGAAATTACTTTGCAAACAAAAAGTACGCAAAACCATTAGTTAGTTCTGGGGGCGACCCTATGAGAGATAGCGATGGTCCTGAACGTTTATGGTTTTGTGCTTATTACAACAGAAATAGATGTGCAAAAAATACTGACCACTTTGATGTGGTTCGAGGGAGAATGCGACACTGTTTGCCTATTTGTGCGGCATGTTGGCAGAAGGATCAGAACAAACTAAAACATCCAGAATGTGCAAGGGAATGCCCTCATTCCCTTCAATGAAAATCATAAAATGACCTCAATGAAATTTTGAAGAAGAATGAACCGTTGACTGACATTTTTTTGCCAACATTTGTAAATACATGTGATAACACAAATAAGGTTTACACTGAACAAATTAAACAGGCGTCTAGCACTACATTAACTATTCCATCTGAATCTGATTACGTAGAAAAATTTCAGTTACCGATAATTGATATTTTTACTAATTTGGGAAAAGTTCACAAACAACGCTGAGATATTTGCCAGATCGAAGTGAGTAAGGATAGAACAGAATACCTACTTGCGGCACACGTTCAAGTAGTGAAATCTGGTGTATTTCATTATGAAGGTTGCAAAATTCCGGTAAATGACAGATTAAACTTCCCCTTTTTAAGACACATGTTGGCAGACTACAGAGATAAACATGTTTGTGATTTATTGGAATTTGGTTTTCCTTTGGGGTGCACCAGGGAACCTAGTAGCAATATGTTTGGTAATGTTCATATAAATCATAAAGGAGCTAGAGATTATCCAGAAGAAATTAACGAATATTTTTTGAAAGAAATAAATAATAATACTGTATTGGGACCTTTCAAAACTAATCCATTTCATGAACCTGTGATTTTGTCACCATTAAATTCAGTACCGGAAAAAAGATTCTGATGAAAGACGTATTATCTTGGATCTAAGTTTTCCGAAAAAGAATTCGTTAAATGATTTGATTGAAAAAGACTGGGAAACAAAGTCTCTTTAATTTACCCAAAGGTAGATGACCTTGTTCAATTAGTTAGGAGCAAAGGACGTGGCCGTTAGATCTGGAAAAAAGATCTAAAAAAGGCCTTTAGACAGATAGGAATATGCCCTAGCGAGTACAATAAGGTTGGTTTCAAATGTAAAGGCCATTTAATGTATGACACATTTTTGTCAATGGGTTTGCGCAGTGCAGCTCAAATATGCCAGAGGGTTACCAATGCTATAGTTGTTCTTATGTTAATGATTGGTATTGCTGTGTTAAATTATTTAGATGATTTTGCGGGTGCTGAGAAACCAGAACTAGCTCCATTTGCGCATAGCACTTTTGAGGGTATTTTGTAAAAATGTGGATTTCAAGAATCAAAAGAAAAAGCGTGTCCACCTTCAACAAAAATGTTTTGTGTCGGTGTTTCATTTGATACAAAGGCTATGACTCTGGAAATAACTCCAGAACGGTTACTGGAAATAACTTTGCTGGTTGAATCTTGGTTAAATAGAACAAACGCTACCAAAAAAGAATTACAGTCTTTGTTAGGGAAATTATGTTTTGTCAGTGCCTGTGTCAGCCCAGGTCGAGATTTTGTTCAAAGGCTTTTCAAGTTTTTAAGAGAAATTTATAAATCAGATGGAGATTACCACATGCTTCCAATTTACCTTAAAAAGGACTTATTATGGTGGCAAAAGTTTTTGCCATTATTCAATGGTGTTACAATGATGTATTTTGGAGATTGGTCGGATCCTGATGAAATATTTGCAACCGATGCATGTTTGCAAGGTAGTGGTGGCATATTTGGAAAACAGTTCTTTCATGCAGACTTTCCAGAAGAGATCACTAAGCTTCAATTGCATATTAATGCTTTGGAGTTATTAACAATAGTAGTGGCGCAAAAATCTGGGGTGCGCAGTTCAAAGGTCGGAGGATAGTGATATTATGTGATAATCAGACTTCATGTGCTGTCATTAATAAGGGATCAACACGCAGCGGATTTCTGCAGAAATGTCTGCGAGAAATTTGTTTCATTGCGGCAATGTTCGAGTTTGAACTTAAAGCAAAATATATTGCCGGTGTGAATAACAGGCTTGCAGATTCTTTAAGCAGATGGAATTTGGATGGAAATTACCATAACAATAGATTTGCTAGTGAAATTTTTGGTCAGGGAGTAGATTGTTTGGTTCCAAATTAATTATTTAAGATGTCGGAAATCTGGTAGTGTGTTTATTTTGTTGCAGGTTCCTATTTACGCGTGTTGAGAGAAGACCTTAAAGTGTCTAAGAGGTCAGCATTTGCCATTGGCACCAATAAGAACGTACGTACACAGTGGGAACGTTATCTACTTTTTTGTTTCTTTTTTGGTTTTGTTTCAGTTCCAGCATCAACAGACTTACTTTCGTCATTTGCTCAATTTTTTAGTCGTTCTTTCAAGTCGGTGGAGACTATTAGGAATTACATTAGTTGAGTGAGAACTATGCACTTATTACTAGGTGTAGAGTTGAATGCGAATAATTTTTTGTTAGGTTTAGCCTTGAAAGGTTTGAATAGAACACATCCACATTGTGTTAAGCAGGCTTTACCAATTACTCCGATTATTCTGCGACAGATATTCCATAAATTGGATATGTCAAAATCTCTAGATGTTTGCTTTTGGTGTCTTTTCTTGTTTGCTTTCTTTCTATTAGCTCGAAAATCAAATCTGGTTCTTGAAAGTCAGTCAGATAATTCAAAAAGGTATCTTCTGCGAAGTGATATTATTGAAGTGGAGGAATTTTTACTAGTTTCTTTGCGGTGGACACAAACTTTGAAATTTGGTGATAGAGTTTTACAAATTCCACTCATTAAATCAAACTATTCTTTGTCCTGTGATGGCATATTCTAATATATTACGCTTAGTGCCTGTGTCCAATGATAAACCTCTATTTTCGTATTCTAGTAATAAGGCAATTACTTACCCGATGTTTCAATCTAAATTAAAATCTTTAATGGGAGAAATTGGTTTAGATTCCATGGTTTATTCTTCACATAGCTTTCGTCGCGGCGGCACCACTTTCGCATTTCAGGCAGGAGTTCCTGCGGATTTGATCCAATTGCAGGGTGATTGGCGTAGTGACGCTTACAAAAAGTACCTCAAATTTTCCATTAAAGATAAATTGTATGTTGCGCAGCAAATGAATTTGCATCTTGATTAACGTTATGTTTGTTTCTTCTAGGTAGGAAAAATATTTTGCTTATCTCAGACTCTATCGCCAAACACGTTCACGGGGTGGATTCTCTTGAAGTACGACCGTTTCCGGGAAAATAACTGGAGGGTTAGTGAATGAGATCGTTAAAAATTCGTCTTTACGATCTGACATTCGGGCTTCTGATTACGTCATTTTGCATGTAGGAACTAATGACATTTATAAGCTGACTACAGAAGCTTTTCCAGCAGCCATAAACAATTTGTTTGCAGTGGTTAAACAAGTTAAGCAAACAAGTAAACTCCTATTCTCTGCCATTATTCCAAGACCAGTAGATTATTCTTAATCAAGGCAATTAGTAGAGCAGGCAAACATGAAAATTAAGAAACGATGTAAATACAGAAAAATTCCATTCCTAAAAACATTCAAACCTTTCAATGGTCATGACGGCCACCCTCACAGGCATATGTTTGCGGTTAGGGATGGCGGTCTTCACCTAAATACAGAAGGGTCGAGAATATTAAGTAATTACTATTTACAGGTGGTTAAAGTGTTAAGGAACACATAATGTTGGTTAACTTGCATTACATCATTTGTCTTGTTGCTACTATAATATTCACTTTAAGGTGGTACATATATGTGGCTGGAGGATGAGACTTGGGGTATTTAGGGTCTATATAGCTCCTAATCGAATAGCACTCTCCTTTAACTTGACAACGATCTATTTTGCGTGTTAGGAGCATGCCGGTTGTTTCATTGATGGAATGAGGATTGGTGCAGATTCGCTTCATACTGTGCGGATGCACAGGCTGATAGGGATCTACATTGATGACATAGCCCTTGGGTCTCATCTCTCCTGTTAGAGCCATATATTGATAGCGTATTATAGTAACATAAACATGTACGTATCATTTGTTTAATACTGCTTATATTGTTGTGGTTTGTTATTTGGAACAGTTTGTGCTGTCCTGCCTTTCTTCCTTTCCAGGAGGGTTCAGTCTCACGTCGTGTTACTCCCTCGAGTGGAACGCTAATGTTTTGAGCGGATCAGGCTCGATTCAGTTCTAGGTGGTAAGGAAGTTTGGGCAGGAGAACACATGCCATATCGTATAAGTTTGAACGTGACTATTGTAACATGCATTTTCATTACTATCGGTGCAAATCATTTTATCATCTCATTTCATACCCTCTATATACTTGATATAGTTTTACATATTACCTTCTTGCCTTTCCGGGACTGACCGGTTTGGGATCAACATCCTTTTGATGTTACTATTCGTTTTGATTGGACATTGTCCAAATAAATGGTAATTAGTGCAGAAGCCGGTTATATTGCATTAATATACGGGTAGTTTGGGTTTATGCTGGTCATACAAGTGAGGGTCAGTTTTCCTAATTTATTTCTACTGATATATGCCTTCATATCATTTAGCTCATTTCATCCGTTCGCACCGTTTTCATTGTTCTGCTTTATTATATTGGGGGGCCTTTGGCTTGGCGGCTGCAGAAAAATGTTTTCTGGGTTTCAGTCGCATCGTTCATTTGTCACATGTTATTTTGTTCAGCATTTTGTTGATACTGAATGACATTTGTTGTAGGAATGTACTTTATCAGCGCTTGTCTTTGTTGTACTCATGTGTTTCGATTTCTCATTGACTTGCTGAAAAATCAATCGCCTAATTATACCGTTTAATTGGTACGTCATTTTCTTGTTATTTCATCTCCATTAAAATTCGAATATAGACTTACACGGACAAATCAAAATGTTAATCCATGTTATTTTATTTCAGGAATCGCTATCCAGACGTATAGGAGCGCCATCGCTGACAAGATACAATTCCCGTACACTTGTGTACGGTGCCCAACTCGACAGGTGAACAGTTCTTTATTGGTAGCATTAAGCAGAACAGTGTACCATTTTAGTGAGGTTCCCACTATACATACGGTGCCCAACTCGATAGGTAAATTGAAGTTTAGTCGGTCAGTTAATCGGTCAATTAATCAATCAAGTGTCTATACAAGTCGTAATTCAGAGTGTCAATCAATAAATCAAAATGATAGAACCTGTGTATACAATCAATACATGCATTGTTGATGTAGGAACCTGAAGAGCCGTCTACCATCATGTACAGCGACGGCGACACGGAATTCAGCGAGCCACCCGTCCTTGAACCGTCTATTCGTGATGATGAAACACTCGAGGTAAGCTAATTTGAGATATAATTCATTTTTCGTCTTGGAGCCATCTGTTCGTCTTCACGAGGTACGTGTATAAAGTACATTTTGAATAGCGGAAATAATTCACTTTTTTTGTTGTGATGGTAATGAATAATTTATGATTAGTTTGTTGTTGTTTTTTTTTTTTGGGGGGGGAAGTATAATTAGATTTGTTTGTTTACAGATGAACACGGAATTCAACCAGCCGCCGCCCGTCTTGGAGCCATCTGTTCGTTTTGACGAGGTACGTGTATAAAATAAAAATGCATCGCATCAAACATGTAAGATGGAATATCCTATTTATTACACTTCCACGGCGGATACATATGCCCATTTAGTATATTGTGATGTGCTCATGAATAGTTATTTTGACTGTAATAAAAATTAAACATTTTGCATGGTAGCTCGTTGTTTCCAAGAAAACAGGTACGCAATTACGGGTGTTCTCTTCACGGTGTATTATTTGAAACCCGTGCAAATAATTTGCAAGAGTGTAATAATGACAAGAACAATTATAACATGAATGATCATGTTATAAAAGAACGCTTTGAGTGTATGTTATTATTATTGAGGCCAACTACATGTTTGCAAGTAGCATGTAAAGTACTAGATATCAGGGTATGGGATCAGTGGTTTCCGAACCTGTTTTTCCGACGTGACGTATTCTGTGACGTCATTTTTACAGTAAATTTTCTTGAAACTTTTCCAAGCAAACGGACGGATTACGATGATATGTATCACACCTAGAAGTGACATACCGGTTCGATGATATGTATGACACCATACATTCACGTTCTTTAGATTTATATTCACATCCATGGTAACCGATTCTTCGTCAAAACCAGAAAATTGTTAGATTAAAGCAAACTATATCCATAAATGCAAGAACTGGCATCATTAAACGAAAGCTAATCCCCTCGCACTGGCATCATTAAACGAAGCTAATCTCCTCGCTGGCAGCCTTGATAATAATGTACTCCGTGACCTTGGGCGGTCGAACGTGGGTCATATGAGTCTACTCATATGCTAAACCATGCTCCATCCATAGACACACATTATGGTCAAATAATATCAAAATCGTGGAAGCAGTTCACAAGTTATTGAAAAATGAAAATGTGTTACTAGCGTACGTACATACGTACGCAGTACATGGACTAACGATATACCAGCTCTTGCCTATCGGCGAGGGGATACTAATTGGCAACCTGTTAAGCATTACTGCGTTATGTTTCATTAAACTCTGTCTTTCCATTATAAAGATATACATTCAACATCCTGCACCAACTTTAATTGACATGGCGCAATTTTAAATATTGCGCGGGCCCGGGCCCAATTTTCCCAATTTTAGTACTTTCCCCTAACAAAAAAACCCGACATCTAGTCGCACGCTGACTGAGCCGCGATCTATAAACTTACCCAGGGAGATTACATTGCAAAAATAGTGTAACGCGTCCACTGGCGGTTTGTTTCGGTGAGTCCGCACAGTACAACTGTTCAAACAGTCCGACTTGGCAACGCCACCTAGCGACTTATCACCGGCACTGCAGTGCATGATATAAAAATCCTAAAACCATCAACTTCTAAAACTGGCGTTTTGAAGAAAGTCATGAAATATGCAATCTTAAATTCGATAAAATTGACGCAGTACAATTTGAACGACGTTATAAGCCAAAGATATGAGTGCCAGAAATAATCCACATTCAGACACATGAAAATGTTTTGCCATTTCTCCATTTCATTGTCGAAACTCCAGACGGTTTTACAGAATGTGAAAGCCATAGAAAATGTATACTGGATATAAAATACTCCTACAAGCACCAATATGAACTTGTGAGTGAAATTCACGACAGGTCATACATTACATCGAAACAGTGAGTGAGTGAGTGAGTGAGTGAGTGAATAGGGTTTAACGTCCGCTTTTCTGACATAGAGTTACAAGCCTCAGGGAGTCTACACGCAGACGGGTCAACGGGGTCGAGTCCCGTATCCACCTGTCCGAGGGGGGTAAATCCCAACTTCAGAACTCAATATTTACAATCAAAATATATATTCAGTCCTGAAATTAGAACAACCTGATCTGGTGCCAGGCCCTCGCCACACCAGCATCATTTATCCCATCCCTAAAAGTAATAGGATTAGCGCTAATCTTACTTTTATATATGGGGCATAGCCTGACTCAACTCTCACATACAAGAAAGCCAAAATGTACATGAGGGCCAAATCCGGTATAGTGGGTTCCGGAAAGTATGAACCCAATCGTTAAGCCAGTTTAGTCGCCTTTTACGACAAGCAATTGGCTACTGCAGCACTATTCTCAGGATCAGTTGATCCCGCCGCCCCGGTGCCTGCATCGAAACAGAAATCATTGCCTTGAAAAAGTCTGAGAAATATTACACACACACAAGTACACATTCAAACGGCTGTATGTCAAAAATTGTTCTGCGACTTTGCACTGCAGTGGAGTATCCAGATTCATGCAGAGGGGGTGTGAATTGTGAATGGAGTTTGGAAGGGGGTGCGAGAACATACATTCAATTTCTTCCATTGTAGTGATTTTCACATATATTATACAGGTAGTTATTTCCCCCAGAAAACGTAGGTTAAAGTAAAAAAAAAAAAAATACACACCTGACCAAATGTTACGGGATGCAATTACACACCATGTCACTGGACTTTGTACTGTACACCCACTGGTGAATCCATGTGACAAGTGTTTTGTATGATGTGTGTGTGAATGAGCTGATAAGACAAGTGTCGTGCCTTTGCACTTAATGACTGGGTGCCAGACATCCTTCAGCAAAGTTGCAAATCATGATTTGAATTGGGGTCCCATCTGTTTGGCACAAAGTGTTCTTTATAGGAATTAAATATTAAATAAGTATAATTGTGTAACTATTCCAACAGTTTTCAAAAATACGAGTGCCCGCTACACAGAAATATAGTAATATTAGGTTTACTGATAGGTTGTATCATCGTGCTATTTTGATTGTAAATGAGGCAGGTCATTTTTTAAATTATTTATATCAACTAAATGTGTCACCTGAATAAATATTGTATTGACTTGTTACAAAATATGATCATTGCACATCAAAAGATAAATAGAGAGAATAAATAGTTGTTTCCATTAACATTTTAAAGAGTCAATGTTATCGCCCTTGATATCAAAGTGGCAATTCAAGCTTGATGTAAAAATAATAATAATGTAAAATTAACATGGTTGATATGATTTTTTTAAGAATTTTACCAAATTTTCTACGACGGCCATCTTGGATTATGCGACAACCTCCATTTTAACAAATATGAAAATGCTTCACCCACGCACCACAACTGTGAAGTCTGACCAGCGTCGGCCAAACGGTACATGAGAAGAAGACGAAATCTATAATTAAAGGATGACCTGTCCAGCGGCCATCTTGTATGATGTATCATCCGATTTTGACAATACCCACGATACCTTCGATTTGATATATATCGGGACCATATTAGGTCAAATTTGAAATATCGCCATGTGCCAAATACAAAATCAACTGCGTGAAAAAACAAAAGGAGAACACTGGAATATTAGTGAGGCAAGAGTTGTGATAACTATACAAAAAGGAATTCCAGTTATGCTCGGGACACAAAATCAGTACATGTATCCGAAAAAAACAAAAGAAATCAGTACATGTATGGTAAGATATGTTATTCTTGCTTTTAAGGACTATGAAGTTTCAATTCAATCTGACTTACGGTTGCAGAGAAATTGTTTACTTAAAACTTTAACGCATATATTTCAAAACATTTAACGCAAGTTTCAAAGTAATTTCACCTTCACTGTGTGCATGAAAGCCGTATGAGTGGGCTATAGAATGTTTGTTTAATGGTGTTTAACGGCCTATCAACAGCTATGGTCTACTAATAATTTCATCGAGAAAAAATAAAGTCAGCCCTGAAATTAGAATAACCTGACCTGATGTCAGGTCCATACCACACCAAAGTCACTTGGCCCCTTTCCCTAAAAAAGGATTGCAAATAATCGTAATACTCACACAAGAGATATAACCAGATTCAACTGTCACATACAAAATGCCAAAGACGTATGTGAGGGCCAAACCAGGTCTCCAGTCGGATTTCCGGTAAGGATGAATCGCGATTGTTAAATTACCCATCACATGCACCCACCAGGGCTATAGAAAGAAAATATTGATCTTCTAACTTCATAAAGAAGTATATATATGAAAGTTTCAAGTCACCGACTTGAGGTTGCAGAGACATTGTGTACTTAAAAACTTTGACATGTTTGATGCAAATATTTCAAAACTTTAAGTAATTTGACCTTGTGCAGGAAAGCCACATCGGTGTGCTACAGTATAAAAAATATGGACGACTATAAAGAAGTACATGAAGATTCAACTCAATGCGATTTACGGTTACAGATATACCGTAATGGGTACCCAAAAACCTTTAACGCAAATCTTACGGATGGACGAAAATACAAAAACTATATACACCTCGACATACTTTGTATGCCTGGGTATGAATCATGATTGAAGGCACTGTGTTACAGATGATGCCTCAATATGTTGTTTGTCACATCATGCACTGCAAATGACCAATATCAACCAATTGCACCATTTCATTCGAAGTCAAATTTCGAAGTCGAAATTTATTGTACACATGTAATTTGTTACAAGTTTGACCATTGGGCATTGATTTCAATTATAATCATGATAATAGCACAAAAATACATCATTAATTCGTAAATTTTCGTTTCCCTTCGAAAGTCTACAAAGTTTGTCTTTGGTCTATTCTGGATGTTTCAAGTAAAATCCTTTATTGCGAAGATAACTGAAACCATGTGAAACCAACCAAATATAGACTTTATAGACTGTGGACGTTAAACAGAAATTTATGAATCAAAGATTGAATGCAATACCTTAAATGTTAATCATTCTAGGTTGGCGGTAGGATTTTTAAATTTGCTCAAATATGTGTCTGTGACTGGAGAAATGGGGCTTATGGGATTTGCGACCAGTGTAGATACACATATCCGCACAGGATCTGCACTGTTCACCATTGCATCAATGAAATCTCCATCATGCTTCAACAAGCCACACATCATTATCAGGCTACAGGAGTGTACTATTTGATCAGGAGCTACACTGGTCACAAATCCCATAAACCACATTCTCCTGTCACAGCCACCGGTTAAAGTAACGGACCAATACCTATAAATACATTAAATATACCTAAAAGCATCAATAAGTGAAATAAAATAGGCTAAACAAATTATTTACTCCCATATATCACACATGGAGTAAATACATTTTGTTTAGCTTATTTTTCTCTCACTTATTGATGCTCTTAGGTATATTTAATGTATTTATAGGCCATGGTCCGTTACTTCAACCTGAGGTCACAGCCACATATGTGTAAAAGCATAGTAAATATATTTCTGACCATTTCAATATCTAGTCCTTCGAGTGTCACATAATCAGAAATGTACAAATGTCATTCTGTCCACCACAAGAATGAGTCACCGATTCAAAAAATATTGACAAATCTTAAAACTGCACAAGTCAGATTTGTGTGAATAAGATTCATTCTCAATTCCATCAACACAAGAAGTAACATGTCTTCACGACACATCCTTTCAACAGGTTGATTAGATGATTAGAGCAGAAAATCAGAGTTAAGAACCACACAAACACTGCCGCTGGCATGGATGGTACTCCGGTTAAATGGTTAATTTTTGTAACTGAACTTGTCTTTCTCAAGCTCTTCCTCGAGGGTTATATTTTCAGATGTCGCTGATCTTAAGATGATGACAGTCTGTCATGGCGACACTATATTTTGCTTCGTGTAGGTCAGGAAACTGGATCAGTTCCCATTTCGTCGAGTGTTTGGCAACTTGTTTGCCCAGGTGGAGTTGTGTCTTCGGGCAGCGATTCTTCTGGTGGCCTTTGTCCTTCAACAGCAGAATGAGAAACAATTTCCGCCTTATCTGCTTCTTCTGAAACCAGCCCATATACTACTCTCAATAGCCCTGCTGGTGTCTGCCTCGACTGCAGGGTGAAGTTGAAGAGGCTCGACGAATAATCCAGATGGCTAAGATCTGTAGACGGCTTCCCTGAAACAAACAATCAAACACTATTATGTACATGGTTAGCCTTTTATTGAATTTCTTACCAGTATTAACCATTACTCAGCAAATGACTCCGCAACTTTCCAACATGAAACAGTGCTTAGAGAACTACATCCCACCCGGGCATCAAACTCACAACACTTGGATAAATGTGGTAAGCGAGTAAGCCACATTGTTCATAGTTGTGAACAGTAACTCTTGAAATCTACAACCGTACTGTCCGTAGCAGAGTTACGTTTCCATTCATAGTCTTCCTCTGCAGAATAGTGAATAAGAGATCTGGTTCGCAAATTACATGTAGCAGCTAAAGTTGGGGTCCTATCCACAGGTTGAAGTAACGGACCAAGTATATTATAAGTGTGTGTTATAGAGGGAGTAACAAAACTTCTTTTAGCTTTTTTTTTCGTTTATGGACGCTTTTAGGCGTATTTAATGTATTTATAGACTCGGTCCATTACAATGTACTTCAACCTGTGGTCCCATCTAGTAGGCATAACAGTTTGCCTATAAGAATTAAATAAGTGTATAATTGTGTAACTACGGTACATGTATTCCGCCAGTTTTAAAAATTACGAGTGCAGGCCCACTATACACATATAATCATTCAGTAATATTGATTTTACTGATAGTGACTCGCGGTGGTATCAGGCTATTTTGATATGCAAATGAGACATGACATTTTTAAATTATTTATACCCATTAAATGTGTCGCCCGAACAAATATTTTTATTGACACATTATAAAGTACGATCATAGTGCACATAACAAAACTAAGCAGACAGAATATAGTTTCCATTAACCTTTAATGGAAACACGGTTTATCGCCCCTGATATCAGTGACGAAATTCACGTTTCATACAAAAAGAAAAAGTACATGTATATTTCACGTACATGTACAAATGGGGGGAAAATCCCAAAATCAGAACTGAATATTTACAATAACAAAACTATATATTCAGCGCTGAAATCAGAATAATCCTGGTCCGATACCAGGTCCTCGCCACACCAGAATCACTTGGCCCCTCCCAAAAGCAGCAGGATAAGTAATAATCTTACTACTTTTATAATGGGCAATAACCCAATTCAACTCCAAGGTAACAAAAGAGCCAAAGATAAAAATGTACTGAAGGGTCAAACCAGGCAAATAGTGATTCCTATATGGAGGAGTGAGTGAGTGAATAGGGTTTAACGTCCGCTTTTCTGACATAGAGGTACAAGCCTCAGGGAGTCTACATGCAGACGGGTCAACGGGGTCGTGTCCCGTATCCACCTGTCCGAGGGGGGTAAATCCCAACTTCAGAACTCAATATTTACAATCAAAATATATATTCAGTCCTGAAATTAGAACAACCTGATCTGGTGCCAGGCCCTCGCCACACCAGCATCATTTATCCCATCCCCTAAAAGTAATAGGATTAGCACTAATCTTACTTTTATATATGGGGCATAGCCTGACTCAACTCTCACATACAAGAAAGCCAAAAATGTACATGAGGGCCAAATCCGGTATAGTGGGTTCCGGAAAGTATGAACCCAATCGTTAAGCCAGTTTAGTCGCCTTTTACGACAAGCAATGGCTACTGCAGCACTATTCTCAGGATCAGTTGATCCCGCCCCGGTGCCTGTACGGGGCCCTATATGGAGGAACCACTACCGTTAATTTAAGTCGTCTCGTTCTCCCGACCACCACCCACGTAAAGTTTTGTATTACTTTTATAATAGCTTTTTTTTCAGATGGAAAATATACAAATTAGGTCACAATTAACAAC